>JAWNZC010000368.1:107500-707500 GCA_035771165.1 Paragorgia papillata | reverse complement strand
TCAGACAGGTAGTGATGTGACGTCATAGCAGCCATTTTGGCAGCGCCACGACTCGTACTGTCGTTCGCTTCAGTTTTTGCGCTGTGTTTTTGTTACGTTTCAGATTCAATTTTTGCGCTGGTTTGGTCTTGTTAAAAGCTCTTGGATTTATTTACGATCTTCCAGTAGTATTTTTTAGATGTGAACACTCAGTTTTGTCACTTTCCTTTCCAAGTTAAAAAGCCGTTGTAAAATATACAAACTTGTCGCGATCGTCAAGATCAACTCGTCTAAAGTTAACAAATATTACTCATGGTTTTGGATTGTTCAGTCATTGTATTAACTCTCAAACATCAACTAAAAAGTATTTGGCTTTGGCAGGAGAAATTCACACAGATTTTCATCAAATAATGCTCAAAAGAGAAGCAAAACAAGATTAAAATGCCGTAACACGGCAATTGAGCAACACTTCCGGTTTCTTGTTTTCACATGTGGTCGCATTCGCGTTTGTTTACTATGAAAAAACGGGTATTTCTTTAACGTATTTCGGCAGTTTTACGTTGAGTTGGTCGCTCATAACAGGTAAATATCTTGTTTGGGACACAAAAAAGCGGTCGCTGGTCGCGTAAGGCAGGTGGTCGCTCATTGCAGGTATATTTCAACTACAAATCGTCCGTGCCAGAAAAAGTGGTCGTATATGACAGGTGGTCGTAAAACATGGGGGTCGCAAAACTCAGGTTTCACTGTTCAGTGTAAATTCGTTTGCGTGAAAGTCATCTACTGTACATCTACAACCTTCGTTTCATGCGTCAACATGGTCTAACGATAAAAAATTCAACCCTAACAGCAACTATGGCGGTACACGTAAGTCACAATTTGTACATTACTGAGACGCGATCATGATATATATAATGGTTATAATATAATCATGATAAATGGTTAAGTTTGTGTAATACGCAGATTGTCTTATTAGAAATATGCGCGGTTTAATAAGCGTCAACGTCATCGAACTTGCCCGCACAGCGGCACCACAGCACATCTAACGATAAACAAGCCAAGCTTCCATTGCCTGCGTATCAAGCAGGGATTGATTTCACGAACAACTGCGACCAGTTCTTCTTGAACTGATGAAACATGACACTTACCATTTAATATGCCATCATCACAACAACATTGTATCCCGCGGCGTCTATTTTTTGGCGTGCTTTTTGTTGGAATGACCAAACCGAACGTTAAATGTATGGGCATCAGCAATGATTCCACAGCAGATTTTTCGTGATTTGTTGTAAATCGTTCGCCATGCGCTTTCTTGTTTGTCGCTGACTTTCGCTTGCTATACAACTGCACAACATTCGTATAAATAACCTGTTCAAACACGGCAAGACATATTAATCATAATTGTCGCGTTTAAAAATCTAAAAATTTTGACTTACATTTTCTCTACTATAGCTGTAGCTGCTATTTCTTTTATGTTTAATCGTTTTGGGTCTCGAGAATCACTTTTACAGCACTCTAAGACCATCTTTTGACCACTCTTAGGCCAATGGAATTGAGGTTTCAGTTTACCGTCCGAGGATTTTCAAAATGTGATGCGGCTTTTGTTCATTATTCATTATTTGAATCATATTCATTTATCTTGTCCGAAAATATAATGAAATCGATCTGTGGACCTATCATCCTTGTCAGTGGCGCCCATGGACCGAGGGAGACCATCGCCCATCGTCAGCCCACGGCCCGACCCAACAAAAATTTTCATGCCAGAGTAGTGACATCGCGGACGTATCGAAGGCTTCGCTATTTATTAATAAAAAGTGCATACACGCTGTGCAAATGATGTAAATAGTATATTTGAAAGTCCTGATGTGGAAAACCTACCAACAATGAAAATTATTTTGAATAATGAAAAATTCATGCGGTAGTTTCAAGCCCATGCGGGCGGTGGACGGTAAACTGAAACCTCGATTCCATTGGCCTTATTGTACGGTGTTCTCAGTGTCCGAATGTTCATCTGAGATTGTTTGTCCGAAAAATGTCACGTGGACCCCCTAAGGTCCTAGCTGGAAAAAGATGGATTTGAAGTAAATAAAACTTACCTTATTCATCGCCGTGGCCCATTCGAGCCATAGTGAAGAGAAGTCGAAGGACTCCTCCTTTTAAAACCACCATCTTGGATTTGACTTTCATAACCTCCACCTCCCGGAATACTTAAGAAGTTATAGTATTAACGGGGGATGTCTTCGGAAAGTATGGTACTTTATGTAAGAGCTATTATATAAAACTTTGTATGGAACCAGACCCAGTCCTAACTCCTAAGTAGCCTCCTTCGCAGGCGTTCTTTGCGGGCCTCGATATTTTCGTCGCCCACTAACGCCTGCTCAAACGAGCAACACATTCCGTTCCGAGAGATTGACCAATCAGAGATAGGCTCCTAAAATCTGGGAGGTTGACCTTCACCTTGGCCATATATACAGTATACAACATGACCGAGCTTGATGAAAGTTAACCGATCTAAATTCATATGGAAGGGAAGGGTTGGTGTGGTATATTTATAATTATAGTGAAGATGGAGTATTTATATAGGACCGATACAAAGAACGCCTGTAAATGAGACTACTGCGACGGATTCGTTGGACAACGAAAGAAAATCTAAATCGCCGAATCCGATACCATGCATCTCATGCATCTACAGCTATAGACCTTGAGGCCAACCTATAGTTCAAAGACTATTGCTTACACGGTTTAGTAAAAATTTTGCGTGAATCGCGATATGAATGCATGTGCATGAAATAAAGTTAAAAGCGTCACTGGAATATATGAAGCTCGCCAGCTTTCGACTAAACAAATTACACATAAGAATACCAGCCCAGGACGGCTTTATTTAGCACGACAATGGTGTAATTTCATTGGTCCATGTACACAAAAGGAACGGAATGTGTTGCTCGTTTGAGCAGGCGTTAGTGGGGGACGAAAATAAAGAACGCCTGCGAAGGAGGCTACGTATATATGTGAAGAAGAAGAATTTCAAATGAAGTCGAATCACTGCTGTATAGAAAAGTTTTCTGACTGCCTCAGCCGGGAGTCCCAATAGCTCAGTAGTAGAGCACTATACGTTAAACCAGATACCTTGGGTTCGATTCCCGGTTGGGGCAGTCAGAAAACTTTTCTCTACAGCAGTGATTTGACTTCATTTGAAATTCTTCTTCTTCTAATAATATATGCCTGCTGAAAATCTGCAGGCACGTTTGTAATTGGTGCAAATCCACAATGGACAAGCTCACGAGTTCAGACGTGATTTCGGAGAAGGTAACCACCGGGACCCGGTATACGGCTGGAAATCGAGCCTAATCTGACCAGGGCCTCCGATTTTCCAGTGTACTGAGAAAGCCCTGGGAACGAGGATATCTTTGTAACAAATCAGTATAATTTAATACCTTGCGACAATCCTGAAAATCCAGACATACAGGAACAGACCTGACGGTTAGGAGAACTTTGACAGTAAGCATTCGAATGACAAGGAGCAAAACAACACAAGTCTTGAACTGCAAAAAAAAAAGCAATAAGAATATACTAACTATTTATTGACCGAGCGTGATGTCTGTGCTAGTGAAATATCGTTTTAGTAAAAACAGAGGTTCGATATTTCACTAGTACAGACCGAACAAGCGAGGTCAATAAGTAGTTTTAGTATAAATTTACAAGTTTATAATGCAAATCCTCGAATTTCATTGGTTATTGCAGGAGTTTATAATTAGTGATATAAACCTCTGGGATAAACCAATGAAAGTCATTCTTTTAAAAAAATTGACCAATCACAAAATGGGTAGTATGTCACGAGCAATGATCATTAGAGCCAGCGGTTGTTCTGTTAAGCAACAATGGCGCCGAAATTTATATAATGAGTTGGCAAATGACAGAAGAAATTGAGCATTTAGGCGAAAAAATAAGTTCTACAGAAAACATAAACGGCTACAAAATGGTTAGAATGGAAATTATTAATGGTAAGATCGTTAAATTGTTTATCTGTGTTCGTTTAAAACGAAATAACTGCAAACAAAACACATTTCAAAATTACGCTCGCTATTGACAAGATTTCATGATGTAAACTATATACTAAATTGAATGTTTCTTTCAACCTTTTGTCACTTTTACAAATCAAATGAGTGGATATATATTGTTTCAATATTGTACATGAAAACCCATCCTAAATTATGCAAGAAAACCTTACTTTTCGATCAGTTACCGTACGGGACAAAGGAAATGTCCGAAATGACTGTTGAACGTTTGTTGTTGGCAGTTAAAAAATGTATTAAACGAGCCTCAAAGAATACGTTGTGGTTGAGAATGTATTTAACTTTTGTTGGTAAATTTATTCTAAAACAATTAGACAACTCGTTGTCTAATTGTTAATTATTATATGGCACGGATTACTTCCGGTAAAATCACGCGCTGTGATTGGTTGCTGACGGGGCGATATTTCTCCGTAATGCCCACGGGTATTATCCGTAACGCCCACGGGCATTATGAAAATTGTTAATCCCTACGATTGGAAATAAACAAAAAATCCTAATAAGAAACTTTTATTGCCGAAAAGCGGCGAAAATAGATGAAATAGACGACGATGAACATTATAAAAGTAAATTCTAGTATCCAGACGAGAAAGAAACAGAAGAAAATAACGCTAGTTCGGTGTTTTGACGAAGTTAAAGGAAGCGAAGACCAAGAAATACAAGATTGATTTGGCAATAAAAAGTGCCATATAATAAACTACTTAATAACCTCGACCGTTCGGTCTTTGCGGTAAAATATTAAACCTCGGTCTTGAGCGTATTAACCTCGCTATCGCTCGGTCAATACAGCAAGACCTCGGTTTAATATTTTACCGTAAAGACCTCACTCTCGGTTATTAAGTACTTAATTATATGGCCTTGCTGAAATAATTATTATTTAACTTAAAACTATCAGAGACATGAAAACGCTACTGCAAAACTCGCAACGTTTTGTTTAACAGATATTTTTTACTTTTATTTAGAACAAAAAAAACAGAAAAACAAAGATAATTTGTTTAGCTTCTTTAGTTCTTCGTTAATTAATCAAAGTGCATTTGTAATTGGGTTCTTTATCTCAGATAAACTAAGTTTTAGGAACCAATCAGATTGCAGGATTTCCGTATTTGGACCTCTCAGCGCCACTGCCATATAATAAACCTTTTTACTTCATTACCAACAAAAACAGAATCATTTTCCCAAACTGAGATTCGGTATAGCGGTAAAAGAACGTTCTTTTAAGCCCGTTTTCCACTAGGCGACTTTTTTCACGCGAAGCGATTATTCGCCATAAAAAGTAGGATCTGTTTCTACTTTTTCGCGGCGAATTTTGTCGCTAACCAGTCACGTTGCTGAATATATTTTTTTCGATTCGCTTCGCGCGAAAAAAGTCGCCTAGTGGAAAATGGGCTTAACGTAATATATCAACAACGAGTTTGAGTGTTTCATCAGGGGATCCAAATACGAGAAAATATATTGTTTTCGAGTGTTTGGATTCCCCTGATGAAACACTATAAATGAGTTGTTGATTTAGATTTAATGGCTTTATTGCCTATTGCAACTGGTGGTCAAACAGAGCGAAATGCCCCAATTGAACATGACTACCATGATGTAAGTGTTGGTTTTGCGGAGGGAGGAAAACCGGAGAACCCGGCGAAAAACCCTCGAAGCACAGGAGAGATCAACTACAACTCTACTCGCATTAGTTTCCAGCTCGACAACGGGGTAATTCCCAAGCGGTCACCCATCCAAGTACTAACCCCGTCTAACCGGGCTTAACTTTTGGTGAGAGGCAGCGCGCTAACAGCACACGCCACCCGTGCTCGAGCGATTTCAATAGACCATTTGCACGTTGACGTACGATGGCGTTGGGTGACTACAACTACCAGAATGCTTTGCCAGTATGCTGGAGTTTCCGCTAAAGATATGACTCAAAACGACCCGTCCAGCCTTTCGCGGCTTTTCCAAAATATGTCTTTAAATTTGTTTTTTCCAAGTTTGTCGTGAAGTTTCAGTGAGTCTCAAGATTTTAGCAATCTTTTCGATACCCTAACCACAACATAAACCCTAACCCTAATCAGAAATCTTGTTTAATCCCTAGCTTTTTGGAAAAACATATTTGACGACATGTTTTGGAAAAGCCGCGAAAGGACCGGACGGGTCCCTTTGACTCATCCGTTTTAGCCGAAACCCTAGAATACTGGCAAAGCATTCTGGTAGTTTAGGTCACCCAACGCCATCTCACGTCATCGTGCAAATTGACCTATTGAAAAATGCAATTAAAATAAACCCTCGTGAGATTTAATTCATGATGTGTGTAAAATTTATTCATACAGCAACTTGTTTATTTTGCATAGATAATTGAGATCTTAAGAATTAGATGAACACCGGTTTTCATCTAATATCTTGGGTTTTACTGGAGTATCCAACTTCAACCAGGTGATTGAATGAACTATTGTAATTGGCTGATTATCTCATGAATTATTAATGAGTTTGAGATGGAGCTGTCATTAATTCTACCCGGGAGGGGGCAGAAGGTAAGGTGCTAGGCCATGTAACTATAAATCAAAATTTAGTGGGCTACGAAAACATTTGGAAAAACTTTGATTGGCCATGAATTTAAGATGTACGGGGACACGAAACTAAAACAAATTTTATAGTTTGGCCACGAAACGTTAACAGCAATTTTCAGTTTTCCTTCTCCCCCCTTCCCAGATAGAATTAATGACAGCTCCCTTAAAGTGCTTATGCAGCGAAATTTCACCCCAGTTTTTTTATGATTGCATTTGAAAGCAGGGGCGGATTTAGGGTACGTCAAGCACGTCATGCGACGTAGACAAAAATCCCAGACTAATTTATTCATGAATTTATTAGTTGGAAAAAATTTTAAAAAATTATTTAAAATTTGAAAATTTCAAATTTTAAGAATATTCAAATTTTTAAAAAAATTATATGAAATTTTAAATTTTTTAAATTTTCAAAAATTTCATTTTCGCACGTATTTAGCGCGCTATATCGAGGAAAATTGAATAATTCTCTGACTCAGCCCCCCTCCTCGGCTGGAGGACACTTAGTGTCTTGGTCTACTTCATGTAGCCTGAACGAAACTGTTCATACGGTAGGGATAGAGAGGGATGTCATTCACTCCATTTACAAATGTGGATAATTAGACTACGTCAAAATGGCCGTCTACGTCGAAATAACGAGCACTGATTGGACAAAGACAATAGAGGTACGTCGGAAGTAGATAGTCTACGTCGGAAGTAAAATATTTTGACGTTCTTTGGCTTTTGATTGGCTAGCAAAGGATATTTCGACACGGACTACGGCAAGAGTGCAAGACTACGGCATAACTAAGCTATCTGAGCCGGCAGTCAAACAATTCTGCTTGAGACTGTCACGGAACTTGTAGAGAATGCTCTACACTACAGAGTGAAAACGATGAATATTTGTTGAAGACGATCTGTTGCGATTTGACAAAGAAACTCTAATCGTGTGGTTTCCTCGTGGGTCAAGAGTTTTCGGCGCAGATATTTGGCAAGACATTACATCGGGATATCGACGCGGAGGCATATATTCCTCAGTATGCTAAAGCTGTTTGTTGAACGAAAGTTAAGAAACGTTGTATGGTGAGTGGATACTATCTTATCTTTAGTTCCTCAGACTTGTGCAACCGTGAAAAGCGTAAATTATTTAAATTAGATGGGATATGTAGAGCTCGAGTATATTTATGAATAATTCATAATTATTGAGATAATGAGATGTGTTACAAATATAAGTAAGTAATCCATCACTGAATATTATAATTAAATCTTACTGTAGCCGAAAGTTTGTAGCAATTTTAGATCAATAGCGACAGAATGTAAATCATTTTTAATATACAATTTTAAAAAAATGTAAAAATTCATTTATTAAAAAAAGGCAGCAATTAGGTTTATATATTATTTCATCATATATTATATATATATATATATATACTGTAGAAGATGTTGTAAAAACTTTTGGCAGAGTGCTCGATGGGAATCCAGAGCATATTATAGTTAAAGTTCAAAGACTCAACAGGTTATTATTGTTTTATATATGTATATACAGTATATATGTGAAATAGTAAAATGTACTTTAAACAAAACAATTTTCTAGGCTATATCTGAGCTAGCATATTCATCTCTTCTCTATACTAACAATGTTATATTAAGTTAATATAACAGTAAATACCTTCTTGGGCTTATTATGCAACATCGATAATTTAGATGTTGTGTAGTGGGCTCGAGGGGGTATATATTGTCCATAGTTTGTTAATTATTAATTATTAATGTATACACCAAACAAGCAAATTTTGAATTTTGCTTTCTTGTAGATTCCCCATCACTGTAAATTATTATTTTCTTCTTTCATATCTATTTGTACTATCTATATTATCTTGCAATGAAATAAAGTATTTATATATACACTATATATATATTTCTGGGGGGGAAAAGAGAAAAAAAAGTACTTGGTAGTTACTAGTTAGTATGTATGAGTATGACTTGGAATGATGTAGAGAGGTGAGCTTCTCTATATGTCCATGAAATGTCCCATGTGGTCTTTTGATACTAAAATGACTTCTAATCAGACAGTCTCTAGCTGGATAGAGGTATTAAGGCAAGTATCTGGTGCCTCAAAACCAGACAACTCAGGGTAAATAAGGGGTAAAGTATTAGTTAAGATGACTAGGATGATGTAGAGAGGTGAACTCCTCTATGTCCATGAAATGTCCTATATGGTCTATTCATAATTCTTCTTCTAATCAGACAGTATCTGGTGCCTCAAAACCAGACAGCTCAGGGTAGATAAGGGGTAAAGTATTAAGTAGTTAAGAATTAAGATGACTAGGATGATGTAGAGAGATAAGCTCCTCTATGTCCATGAAATGTCCTATATGGTCTATTCATAATTCTTCTTCTAATCAGACAGTATCTGGTGCCTCAAAACCAGAGAGCTCAGGGTAGATAAGGGGTAAAGTATTAAGTAGATAAGAATTAAGATGACTAGGATGATGTAGAGAGATAAGCTCCTCTATGCCCATGAAATGTCCTATATGGTCTATTCATAATGCTTCTTCTAATCAGACAGTGTCTGGCTAGTATGTGTTAAGGCTAGTATCTGGTGCCCCAAGACCAGACAGCTTGGCAGCTAAGGGATTGCACTTGCAGCAAGTGGCTGCAATTGACCTTACAAAATATGTTGGAGCCTTGGCTGTCCATGTTGGATTCACTGTACAACAGTGATTCATAGGCATGCTGATGAGCTCTGACATGGAGCAAAACAGTCCTAAAAAGTTGTCTCCAATAATGATAAAAAAAATACAAAAGCACAAGTCCTTAAAAAATCATAAAATGTTGTATAAAAAACACAAGTTAAAACTGTAAGATTTTGCTAAATAGTCTTGCCAGAATGCAGGAAATGCCATTTCAGGGAACCAAATTTTAAAAATTTTTCGGGGGGGCATGCCCCCGGACCCCCCTAGAAATAATATTTCCGGGTTTTGACGTACTCTGAAAAATTCCTGGATCCGCCCCTGTTTGAAAGAACACTTAAAATGACAAAGTAACATCTTTCGTAGAATTTCGTTTCGTTGCTTCATTCTTGAGATATTCAGGTTTGTTTGATGTGCAAATGTCATACTTACGACATCACACTGCAAAATGACTTTTTAGAAAAGTATGATTTTCTTTGAGAGTGCTTATCGAAAGTACTTAATAAAAATTTGCACTTGCATGTATATAGCCATGACTGGTCACTAAACGTGTGTAGCTGGGTGTAAAATATTTGGACTATCCTAAAATTGATGCTCTTTCAAAACGTCTTATGCAGTGTGATGTCATAAGTATGACATTTGCATATCAAACAAACCTGAATATCTCAAGAATGAAGCAAGGAATGGACACGCCTGTCGCCTGACATTTTAAGAGTGTCAACCATCATATTTCGGACATGAAAATTTGTGCCATCTCACCCATTTCTGGTGGTAATGACAGCCGCAAAACACAAGAAAGCGTCTTATTTTCAAAATTGGAACCATTCATCTTCACGGACTCAACGAACGTTTTTCTTTTATTTAACACTTCTGAAGACGCCGTTTTTGTTTAGCAAGGGCGGACATAGACAGTGTTTTCACTTAATAATTAATTTATCGATTTTTTTACTCTCATCATCCTTTTTACACCCCTCCTTTTTTGCTCATCGACGGTGGGAATAGCAAATGTCTTTCGCATCTCATTATTGATTTGTTATTGTTATTTTGCTCTGATTGGCTAATTTTTTCGCATCTCATTATAATTTGTTATTGATATTTTTATCTGACTGGCTTATTTTTGGGCACATGATTATCTTTCTTATATAAGCTCGTTGTTTGTTTACACTCTTTACGTTTCTCTCTGACGAAGGACCTTCGTTCGAAACGTTAGACCCTGTTTACATGAAGCGGATTGAGTGTTGAAGTCAAATCTCGCATGTTGTTTCTCCTTGTTGTGTTTACATGAAGAAGATTAAAAGTTTTCGATCTGATCGAAACGAATGGCTGAAGTCAATCCCCACAGTGGAGTAGATTGACTTGAGATTCAAGCAAGGATCGACTTGAATGTTTCCAATCTGATTCATCTAAACACGGTTTGACTTGAAAATGACTTGATACGCATGAGTGAAGTTAGTGCGTGTTGCAAACATGGCGGACATTGAGGAAAGCCCAGAAAATAGTGTTGAAAAACCGCTTACAAAAAGCAAAAGCAGATCGGATTCTCCATGTCAACATGTGCCCGGATTGACTTCACTCGCGTTTTTCGATTCGATTGGACTGTCAATCCGCTTCATGTAAACACGGCCTAAGTTTCCTATCCAGTTCCCCTCCATTATCTATGGTTTTAACATAGTCTGTGGTCTAACTAGCCTGAGAAAACAGCCGCCTCTTCTCGCTCGCCCCCTCGCGAGACGTCTGAGCCACGAGCCAAGAAATTCCATACTGATGACGTAAATCTACCGAGATTCGGGTGGTAGCGCTGATTGGTTACTTTGTAATCACGCGATAATTAATTCAAAACTCGGCTCGACCAAGGTCAACTCCGACATCATTCCTGTCTGAAATAACAAAGTTAAAGTTTAGTTTTTGCCAACAAAGAAAGATAGATAGTTAGTTTTTCTAAAGCGAGTTTGAGTTGCATTTACCTATCGAAATTGAAGGATTTTGCCAGACATCGAGCGCCACTACGACTTGAAACTGTCGTATTTTGCTTGAATGAAATTTGAAATCTTCGTTGCTACGTTACGATATTTTGAAGTCTCGACAGGAAGTGGCGCTCGATGTCTGGCAAAATCGTTCAATTTCGATAGGTAAATGCAACTCAAACTCGCTTTAGAAAAACTAACTATCTATCTTCCTTTGTTGGCAAAAACTAAGCTTTAACTTTGTTATTTCAGACAGGAATGGTGTCGGAGTTGACCTTGGTCGAGACAAGTTTTGAATTAATTATCGTATGATTACAAAGTAACCAATCAGCGCTACTACCCGAATCTCGGTAGATTTACGTCATCAGTATGGAGTTTCTTGGTTCGTTGCTCAGACGTCTCTTTCGCGAGGGTGCGAGCGAGAAGAGGTGGCAGTTTTCTCAGGCTATGGTCTAACCAGTGAACTCTAAACAAGGACTGGAACGCTACCTTCATAAGGCCGGCCTTAGGATTGGGTGAAGCCAAACTTCCGGTGCTGGGGGCAACCATGAACGTCTGACCAACGCAGGAGCCGTAGAAAACAGAGCAATGGCCCAGCGAGATTTTTTTTTTAGTTGAACTTCTTTAGAATTGATATAACGAAGCCAGCACGTATTAGAATCATTGACCTTTCTCTCTGAGGTATGTTTGCTGGCAAAAATAGATTGAAAGAAGAAATATATTGCCAAATAAAAGCAAAATTTTGCTTGGATTGATGGAAACTCCTGACGAAAATTCAGGTTTTATTTAGTATTTATTTGTCTTTATTTTATGAATTCTTGCAACCCTGTCAAGCTGTGGCTTTGCTCTTATGAATAATCTCCTCATACCTTTTGAATCAGTATCAGACCTTTTGAATCAGTATCAGACCTTTTGAATCATTATCAGACCTTTTGAATCATTATCAGACCTTTTGAATCATTATCAGACCTTTTGAATCATTATCAGACCTTTTGAATCATTATCAGACCTTTTGAATCATTATCAGACCTTTCGAATCATTATCAGACCTTTTAAATCATTATCAGACCTTTTGAATCATTATCAGACCTTTTGAATCATTATCAGACCTTTTGAATCATTACCAGACCTTTTGAATCATTATCAGACCTTTTGAATCATTATCAGACCTTTTGAATCATTACCAGACCTTTTGAATCATTATCAGACCTTTTGAATCATTATCAGACCTTTTGAATCATTATCAGACCTTTTGAATCATTATCAGACCTTTTGAATCATTATCAGACCTTTTGAATCATTATCAGACCACGTATATTTTTGATCTTTGAAGCCTTTGAAACACTGTCAGTTCGTATTTCTGTATTGTTTGATTATTTTGACTGTTCAGAAAGTTTAATATTTATGGTTTTTATTGATCATGTCAGCATCCATCCATATGCTTGACAGATTATTAATTGCCACTAGATTTCAATAGGCTTTAAGGATAATGCTATCTTTATTTGATTCAAGATAGTTTATTGTAACCAATTCCATAGGTTTTTCCTTGATTTTGATACTATTAACTCGAGACTGGAGCTGCCATACAAAAAAAAATCAAGACATCCGCGTGGTTTTGGACTCATATTGTGTTTTTCTCAAATATTCAAGCTACGTTTTTGCTGCTAAAAGACTTTAGAAGAAATATCGATTACTGTAGTATGTTTGCATTTCTTTGTAATTGGTTTATAACAAAATACAACTTAACAAAATAAAGATTTTCCTGCAAATAAAGAGGACTTAAATATTAATAAACCTAAAACAAAGGATATGCACGGTGTAAGGTACAGTTCAACATAAAATCACAGCTCATTATAGGCGCTTTGAAGTTTGCCGAGTTTCCAGACCATATCTCGATTGACTACATGTATGTGCACGGTCACGGTTGAAAATTCTATTGTTTTACTATTGTTTTACCTTTGCGAACTAAGATAGCAGTGTAAAAGAGATTGGGCACTACGTGTTTGTTTTGGCTTCTGGTTCGAGGTATTCCAGTACTTATTAAAATACTCATTAATAATTCATGACGAAAATTCAAAAGAAATCAATACCGTAGCAGTGGTTGTAAATCGGATACAGCATCGTCCTGATTTACATAAACTTTAGCTTCGATTTTCTCGGCTAAAACAGACCGTATCCCAAAAATAGTTAACTTGATTACTTAGATGCATTAGTATTTTAAGAAAGATACAGCATTCGCATCCGAACTGTATCTAATTTACTACGGCTCGCTTGCAGCTCGCCTTGTAAATCAGATACAGCTCGGCTGCTCATGCTGTATCTATTACTTGCAAATAATGACATATTTCGAGCCGTGCTTCCAATAGAAAACGTTTGTGTTCAGTCGTTTGTCCATATCAAATGAGCTTTAACACTTTGAAGCCTGACGACGAGTCTTTAAGGTTTATTCTGACTAACGCCAGACGATCTTATTGAGCACAGGGAGAGGTCCAGGTCTCGAACTGTTAAATCCTATCTCTTTAACACTTTGAAGCCTGACGACGAGTCTTTAAGGTTTATTCTGGCTAACGCCAGACGATTTTATTCAGCACAGGGAGAGGTCCAGGTCTCGAAGCATTAAAAAACTTTGTGCACGGTCAAACCTCCAAGTGGGTTCTTTGTTCAGTATATTTGAAGTTTGCCGGGTTTCTTAACCATCTCCCTCTATCAACTATCAAGTTGGAAAAAGTATCCAACCTTCCTCCGGATGGTTTTTTAAGTTTAGATAACCTTCCTCAAAATATATAGCGAGAATTTTGTGTTTTGCAACGTTCATAAATACTGTGTGACTTGTACAGTACCTTGGCTTTCTAGGTTTTCCTAGGTAAGCTTTGGCATACTACAATAGCTACTAATAACTGACCGCTGCTGACTGATAGCCTGCCAACTACCCTCGACTGCTGCGAAGATACAGACATCACAGCAGACATCAGCGTACATGTCTCACACATGTAACTGCTGCCACTGCCAGTGCTGCATAATTGTTGGTTAGCCAAAGTTTTGCTGCAAATCGCATTTTTTCTCGACACCTTGCTTGATCAATTGTAACTTTCTCAGATTACCGAATGTGTTGTTTCACGCGTTTTCACTTTAAACCTTCCTCACTAAAGTAAACCTTCCTGCGGGTGGTACCCGCATACCCGCAGCTTTTTTCCAACTCTGCAACTATGCTGGGTCTAACTAAATGACGAGCTAGACCACAGACTATGTACTACAGACTATCTAAATCACGAGAAAAGAGATAAACATAGGCAGCATAATATATACTTACTTTCAACGACTATCATATCCAGTGGATTGGACACAGTTGTAATATTCCCAATCATAACATCATTGCTCTTGTTAAACTTAACAATTCGGGAGTTTGTTGAGTCGAGAACATAATAGACTTCCCTTCCAACGCCAAGTGCAACATTTCAACTGGATATTGTTAGATTCTGAATAACGGACGACGTTCCGCTATAGCTTGTCTTCAGTATACTGTAGTGATAGTCGCTGTTAAATCGCATCCAATACACCGCTTCATTCTGTTCGTCCACTGCTAGACGCAGAGTAACTGAGTTCTTCTTATACAGAACTGTTGTCGTCTTAGTTTGTAATGTGTACTGAACAATGTCGTTAGCACTATTTCGATTAACACTGCCAAACAAATTCCTAGTGAAAAAAATATTATATATTAAGACAATAAAAACGTCTTCTTTTTTTAAAACAAAAGGAGCTGCAAAAGTAGATTTTTTAAAGTGCCTCAATCTCTCGTTCCCAGAGCCCACGTTCCCAACCCGGGAAACGAGAGACTCTGGGATAATAAGTTTCAAATCGTTACGTTATTGGCTGAATAGTGAGCATGAGTTGGTCTGAAGTGACCGGAAGTAGAATTAATAAAACCAAAATAACAAAGATGTCGGACGACAAGACTCCAGTGAAGACGTTGCCGCGATCGATATCTTCGTCGTATGTGTGTAGATGCTGTAATTCGAGTTTCACCAGCAACCCCATTGGCTTGTTTGGGGAAAAGTCAAATAAGGAGAACATACTATGCAGATTCCGCTCGGATATTTACGCATGCGTACCTCAACCGGAATAACAAGAATCCTGTGATTTGAAACGGATTATCCCAGAGTGTCTCGTTTCCCGGGTGGGGAACGGGGGCTATGGGAACGAGATTGGAAGTGCCTGTTTGCGATACATATACATTTGTATAATTTTGTTTATTTTGTGTTCAGCCGCGCGGAGACTGAAACCTGTAACCGCGCGAGACTGGTAGAGAATTACGTAATGCTTACAGTCCAGCGAGCTTTGCGGGCAGAAGAACGTACAAGGAACGTTTTTTGTTGTTTTTGGGAGAGACAGTCTTGCCGTCGTATACGAACCTTTATGTAAATTGAGTGAAAAAGCATTAAAATTTGCCGTCCATAACAGTGCCTATGAAACGAAAATTATGTTTGTTTTATTTGAAAGAACACTTAAAATTATAAAGTAACATATTTTCCAGTTTTTCGTTTCCTTGCTTCGTTCTGGAGATATTTTAGTTTGTTTGATATGTAAATTAAACATTTTGACGTCACACGGGCATAATTGAGTTATCGAAAACGTTATATATCTTTGCTATTATCAAATATAATAATCGCTTGAAGATCCACATGTTTAGTGTTCTGGGCGAAACACATCCATATGCTTCATTCAAATTAATTTGGTTTGATAATAGAAAAGATATCTAACCTTCTCCGATAGCTCATTATGCACCAACGACGTCGCATATCAAACAAACTGAAATATCTCCAGAACGAAGCAAGGAAACGAAAAACTGCAGAAGATGTTACTCTATAATTTTAAGTGTTCTTTCAAGTAAGACAAACTTAATTTTCGTTTCATGTGCACTTTAAGGGGCTGATTACACGGGGCGAGTTGGCCCAGTTAACCGAGCTAACTTGAAGTATCCGGTAAGTCGGTGTCACAGGAAATTTACCCCCCGGGCCAAATCTCCCCCCTCTTCAGAAATTTGTCCCCCCCCCCCTTAAGAACACGCTTTAGTTTGTCTTGTAAGTTATAACGTACGCAGTACGTATAGGTAATCGCATGGGGCTGAAACTTCAAAACTTTTTAAAAGTAAAGAAATATATATATTTCTGAATGATAAATTATAACAGCTAAATATATATTTAGATAAGAAACTATTTTTTGCTTTCTAAAGAGCGTGTTGGCTCGAGGTTAATCAAGGGCTCCGCGTGAAACGTCAGTATTTCGTTGTCGAAATTCTCGGCAGCTCACCATTTTCTTGCTTTGTTATTAATATAATAGTGTAGTTTGCTGTTTTTCAAAAAACGGTATATACGGAAGTATTTATTATGCATGGTAGTCATGATTCGCAAACGCAGTAGACGCCTTTCTTCAATGAGCGATGACTGATGACTCTCAAAAGCGATCCGTATTGGTCATACTGGTGTAGTAGCTGGGGGATAGGTGATGCTGCTGTCCGCCTAGGGTGAATTTTCGTCGACAAATAGTAACTTTTAGCTAACGAAACACTAATTTGCGGGGTAACACTGGCACAGGTAATTAAGATACGTCAGTTTTAAGATACGTCGTTTTTGTAAATAGATATTTAGCTGTTATAATTTATCATTTTCTTTACTTTTAAAACGTTTTCTCCACATTACACGTATATCAATTATCCTGTAAGGAATCATTCTGAGGGGGGCCAAATTTCCGAAGGGGGGGCCACATTTCCTAGGTAATGTGTCCCTGGGGGCGACAGATTTCCTAGGAAATCTGTCCCGGGGGGGACACATTCTGGAGGGGGACATATTTCCTGTGACACCGGACCACGAGAAAAGTCCCTATTAGAAAAGTCCCTATTAGTAGACTCTCCCAGAAGTGCTTATAAATGAAACGAAAATTAAGTTTGTCTTATTTGAAAGTACTTTTAAAATGACAGAGTAACATCTTTTGCTGTTTTTTGTTTCCTTGCTTCGTTTTTGAGATATTTCAGTTTGTTTGATATGTGAAACTAACCAGTGACATCACAACGTGCATAATGACTTACTGGGAAAAGTTATATATCTTTGCTATTATTAAACGGAATCAGTTGAAAATGAATATTTTTGTTGTTGTCAGTAAAAAACACACACACACATAATTGCTTCGAAGTGATTCCATTTGATAATAGCAAAGATATATAACCTTTCCCAGTAAGTCATGATGCACGTTGTGATGTCACTGGTTAGTTTCACATATCAAACAAGACGCCTGCGCAGGCGTTCACTCGGGCTACTGATTTCTGAAAGCTTCGCGTAGCCTGTGCGTACTCTAGCAAGACTACATGGCAATGGCAATGCATAATTGCATAGATTTTCACAAATAGAATCTATGGTCTTATATGAACTGCTGCGGTGCAGGAAGCGACGAAGGTTTGCTAATGTAGTATAAATGTAAACAAGGCCGTTTTTCTGAATCCAATATATTTAGTTTCCAAATGTATAAATACGACACGCGATATCTAGACAGCACTGAACAGTTCAACATATTGATATCTTACCGGTATTTGCTCTATTCGGTGCTTATTATTATACTTGCATTTTGTAGTTGTCGGACTATAAAGCAGCAAGGCCAGGACCAACCTGTTTTGAAATAGCTCGTCATCTTTTACGTAATAGTTCAAATACGAGACGGAGGACTTTACCGGGACTTTACCTTTTTGAAAAGGCGAGCCAAAGGCGAGCCTTTTTAATGCACGAGGGCTTTGTAATCCCGGTAAAGTCCGACGTCGAGTATTTGAACTGACTTCTCAAACTCAAAACTCCGAAGATACCTCTGAAACGTAATATAATTTGCCTTATTTCAAAGTCCCAAGACTTTGAAAACGTATTTTGCATTATTTCAAAGTACTAGTACTTTTCCTCCAATTTCAAAGCACTGATTAAACATTAATTTCTTTTGTTTTTGGTTCATGAATTATTAATGAGTTTGCGAAGTACTAGGTCTACCGCGATCGCCGGCGTGTGCAGTTGTAAACATTGTAAAGCCTTTGTAAGCCGCATTACTGATCAACTATAACTCGGTCACTTGCAAAGCTATTCAAACAAGTAAACAACTGAGAAACAGTGAAATGTCTTGCAAATATTCAAAAACATCGATAAAATGGCAATAAAAGCTTTGTTCAAAAGAGACAACCAGGAGACAACTCGGCCAAACATCGGTTTCGCAATTATTAAACACGACTGTTCTCTGACGTCCTTCACTCCTTCAGTTTAAAGTTTCCAATTATTTTTAATACACCTTGATTCGCTGACAGTCCGACTACTCTGACATCTTGAGACGAAACATCGATAAAATGGCAAGAAAAGCTTCGTTCAAGAGACAACTTGCCATGAAAGTGAAATCTTAGTTTCGCAAAGCCTGTCGGGTCAAGTTTGTCGACACAAAAAATAACAGAGCCGAAATTTAGACTCGGCTACCACATGTAGCCCAAGTAATAAACTGAAATATCTCAAAAACGAAGCAAGGAAACGAAAAACAGCAAAAGATGTTACTTTGTCATTTCAAAAGTACTTTCAAATAAGACAAACTTAATTTTCGTTTCATAAGCACTTTAAGAAAGGCCGTGCATTAAAATAACCACTTACTTACCTGCCAAGGAATGACAAGCTGACAGCAGTAGTAAGCCGAAAGTAACAAGTAACATCTAAAAAGAAATAAAATTTGTGCGTTAATTCTTTGAAAGTTTGCCTGGTGACAAAATAGTACTACAGTACACACGTAAAAATGCACAGTCTGATCAGTTCTGATATCAGATCTGCTCAGAGAAATGTAGCGACCCTTGATATAGCCTGACAGCTACAGAATGTACCAGCGCTGATGTATAAACATTTAGTTAGAATTTCTAACAGACTGCGACAGCTCCGAAGACAACATACCTGTTCAGTCTGTTATTTCAAACTGATACAGCATGCACTGACCGCGTTCCAGGTATAAGCGTTCCAGGTATAAGGGATGGATATAGGAAATGGAGTTCACTGGCTTACGATGACTTGCGATGCCACAAGTCAAACGTCGGCACAAGTCGTCGCAAGTTCTGCACTTCCGCTAGTTCCCACGCCTTTTCGCTAGTTCTCATGAAAGTTTCCATGGCGACGGAGCACGAAAGACTTGCATCGACTTGTGTTTTGCGTTCAAACGTTTCGCAAACTCTCGCAAGTTGAAGAAAACTTGCGATGAAATTTGAACAAGACCAAATTAGTCGCAAGTCACCGCAAGTGATCGCAAGCTGCCGGTCAAACGAGACACAAGCAAGCACAAGCTAAAACTTGCGATAACTTGTGTTCTCGTTTGATCAGGGCTTTATGCTCAGCAAACATTTTGAAGCCACTGGCGGCCATATTGGTACTGCAGGTCCAGTGTACCTTGCGGGCTTAAGAGTAGTAAGAGTTTACCGTGGGTCGGAAGTGCATACATGTCCAACATAGGCATCGGATGACGGATCGTATAACGATCGGTAAAAGGGCGCTGCAGATCGTACGTACCGTACCATCTGTATTCCGATAGGCACGGACCGACATCACGTGATACAGATGGTAGACACTTAGTAAATATATACGTTTCAGATGGTACGGATCGTACGGACCGTAACATCTGCATTCGGATGGTCACGGATCGATATCACATGATACAGATGGTAGAAATCGAGCTTTACACGGCATAATGCCATTAGTATATCACAATGTTGCCTCGTTCTTTATAAAACCCCGGCGTACGTCAAGTACGAAATATTCGTGAGTAGAGCATTACACAGCATAATGCCACTAGTATATCACAATGTTGCCTCGTACTTTATAAAACCCCGGCGTACGTCAAGTATGAAATATTCGTGACTAGAGCATTACACAGCATAATGCCACTAGTATATCACAATGTTGCCTCGTTCTTTATAAAACTCTGGCTTACGTCAAGTACGAAATATTCGTGACTCAGAGCATTACACAGCATAATGCCACGCAAGTATATCACAATGTTGCCTCGTTCTTTATAAAACCCCGACGTACGTCAAGTACGAAATATTCGTGACTAGAGCATTACCCAGCATAATGCCACTAGTATATCACAATGTTGCCTCGTTCTTTATAAAACTCCGGCGTACGTCAAGTACGAAATATTCGTGACTAGAGCATTACCCAGCATAATGCCACTAGTATATCACAATGTTGCCTCGTTCTTTATAAAACTCCGGCGTACGTCAAGTATGAAATATTCGTGACTAGAGCATTACACAGCATAATGCCACAAGTATATCACAATGTTGCCTCGTTCTTTATAAAACTCCGGCGTACGTCAAGTACGAAATATTCGTGACTCGAGCATTACACAGCATAATGCCACGCGAGTATATCACAATGTTGCCTCGTTCTTTATAAAACTCCGGCGTACGTCAAGTACGAAATATTCGTGACTAGAGCATTACACAGCATAATGCCACGCAAGTATATCACAATGTTGCCTCGTTCTTTATAAAACTCCGGCGTACGTCAAGTACGAAATATTCGTGACTCGAGCATTACACAGCATAATGCCACTAGTATATCACAATGTTGCCTCGTTCTTTATAAAACTCCGGCGTACGTCAAGTACGAAATATTCGTGACTAGAGCATTACACAGCATAATGCCACTAGTATATCACAATGTTGCCTCGTTCTTTATAAAACTCCGGCGTACGTCAAGTACGAAATATTCGTGACTCGAGCATTACACAGCATAATGCCACGCGAGTATATCACAATGTTGCCTCGTTCCTTATAAAACCCCGGCGTACGTCAAGTACAAAATATTCGTGACTAGAGCATTACAGGCATAATGCCACGCAAGTATATCACAATGTTGCCTCGTTCTTTATAAAACTCTGGCTTACGTCAAGTACGAAATATTCGTGACTCCAGCATGAACACATGCAGCATTTCTTTATAAAACTCCAGCGTACGTCAAGTACGAAATATTCGTGACTCTATCATTAACACAGCATAATGCCACAAGTATATAACTATGTGAACTCGTTCTTTATAAAAATCCGGCTTACGTCAAGTACGAAATATTCGTGACTCCAGCATTAACACAGCATAATGCCACAAATAAAGTCCTGTTAGCGTTAACACGATAGCCGTGCATGTCAATTAACCCGTATTGTCGGGTGACCGTTTACAAGCATTACACTGCATAATGCCAAAACTATATATCACAATGTTGCCTCGTCCTTTATAAAACTCAGGTGTACATCAAGTACGAAATATTCGTGATGAGGCAGCATTGTGATATAGCTACTTGTGCCATTTTGCTCGATAACACTGGCACTGGCACAGTGAAAATTGAGAGAATTCTCAAGTTTCACTGTGGGAGTGCTCTAGTGACAAGATCGAATATTTGATTGTTTGTCTAAAGGACTATACAGCAGTTCTTAGATTCGTGAAATTACTCGTGTAAATAAACAAATTTTGCCATTTGAACGAAAGCTTTATTAACCATTATTGATGTTTAATTACTTACTTGTCCATCCTGAGATTCCTGAGAAACATTTGTTTCTTGAGCTGATGCCATTTATTATAATCTAAACTTTCTAGATTTTCTAAATAATAATACAGTAAGAATGTCAATCAATACATGATATACATCTAAGTATATAAAAATTTTTTTTTGAAAGAATTGATAAATACATCAATGAAGTGCTTATATGAAACAAAAATTAAGTCTATCTTATTTGAATGAGCATTTAAAATGACAGAGAAACATCTTTTGCAGTTTTCATTTCCTTGCTTCGTTGTTGAGATATTTCATTTTCTTTAATATGCAAATTAAACATTTTGACATCACACGTGCATAATGACTTATCAGAGGTTATATATCTTTGCTATTATCAAACATCATATCACTTCAAATTCAATTTAATTTGTATAGGTAATATCATGGTTTCAAGTGCAATTTGGAAAAAACACGCACAAGTGAGTTTTTCAAAGACTATCAAAATTACACGAGTCCTAAGGACGAGTGCTATTTGAGGTCTTTGAAAAACTCACGAGTGTGTTTTTTTTTTCAAATTGCACAAGAAATCATGCTATTACTTATTAATAATATACATGAAAAAATTTAACACGAAGAGAATCTTTCCAATCCAACTGCTTTGTGCAAATGACATACATGAAAACATTTAACAGGAAGAGCCTTTTTTCTAGTCAAAAATGATTTTTGTACAAATTTAAAAAGTATAAAATTTGCACTGTATTTCCTTTTTTCTGCACTGTATTTCCTCAAAACTGCACTGCTCTCAGCCAATCGGAATTGAGAAATTTTTTCATGTATATTATTAGGTTTAGTATAAATACACAGTCAGGTGATTACAGAAAATCATGTGATGATTGGTTGAATTACTGTACTTCAGACTAATTCTCAATAATCACCTACAGCATTTATTCAAAGTGGCCACCAGCCAATTTGTCAATGCAACAGATGAAGTAGCCTGCGGGCAGGCTCTCTCAACGCGGCGCTGTGAAATGAGAGCCTGCAACAATCCTAGGGGTAAATCCATAACGCCCACTTAATTAATATGCAAATGTCACGAATCAAACCAATCACATTCTTCCGGAAGTCTGTGTAAAAATCCTCATTCAAAGCACAATCCGAAGAGGTAAATTTCACTCTATCAACTATACTCGTTACTGAAAACTCAAATTAAAATATCTGTTTATAAGAAAGCCAGAAGCAATGTAATGCATCTAACGATTATCGGGTATGTAGTTAGGAGTTCCAAAAACATGTAGCGAAACAGTTTAGCGACGCGTGCTAACGTTTTCAGTTTGAATCAAATTGAATGTACTAAGATTGGATCATGACAACCTCAGATCTTAGTTTTATAAGTTTGCTATCTCTAATTTGTGGAAGACGAACATAACTTTGATTTTGCAAGAAACATTGATAAATCATTATTCGAGATTAGGTGTTTGTGATTCACTGCACGGCATTCACTGATCCAGGCGATGGCGACAGAATATCGTCAAGATAGCGCTTCTCGTATAAATGTGCAAGTTGCAAGAGGTCAAAACGAAGACTTTCACGAACTGCTGTATACGAACGAACATGAATATATAACACATATAGAACCAGGTGCGTATCATTATAGTCTAAACGGCGACATATTAATAGTTAAGAAATTCAAGTGTTTTATCAAATTTAGCAAGACTTTCCTTCTGGCTGTTGAGTTGAAAAACTGGGTCATTCTGAACTGAATAACTGGTGGCTCGAGCCAGTCGGCTTCGATAATATAAATAATACCAGACGCACTGGCGCACAAATTGGATAATATCAATTAAGTTCCAGACAATAGCACAGACATCTAATAGCAGAAAGAAACTTTGTTTGAAACAGAGCTTACCTCATTTAGCAATAATCTTTATTACACGAATTAAGTGAATGTGTAATCTCCTCTTATTAATATGTTTTGACGTTTTCAACGGCGTGCATATTATTGAGTCAAGGCGACGGACGGGGTTCGATTTGTGATGAAAGTGATGACACTTGCTTCTGTATTATAAAGCCAGACACTGACAGACAGAGAGATTCATGGAGTTTCAATCCGGATCTACTTTGCTATTTCTTTTCTTTTGTTCCACAGCGATGCGGCGTCTTTAATAGCCGTCTTATTGAAATATGTCTCACTCCATGCATTGTTGAAGTCCGTAAACAATAACTTTAGAAATAATTTATTCTGGATTAATTTTGTTCGACCAATAGAAACTCACGGCCGCCAAATTCGACCAATAGAAATACGCGGCCTCTGATGGCCGTGAGTGATGAAAAAATCCCATGCTTTGTTGCAGGCCCACATTTCACAGCAACAGGAGGGCCTGCCCGCAGGCTACAGATGAAGAGAAAATGTTGTTCCTAAAAGTACAAAAATGTGTATTTATACTAAAACAATTATTCCCCTCAGGCTCAGTTAAGAAAATCAGTTATGATAACCTCGACTTCATCTCGTTGTTATTCACTGATATTCACCTCACCTTTGGTGAATAATTGTTAAATAATAATAGCAAACTTAAGATATATAACCTCCTCCAATAACTCATTTTGCACATCACATGTGACATCACAATGTTTAATTTGCATATCAAACAAACTGAAATATCTCAAAAATGAAGCAAGGAAACCAAAAATTGTAAAAGATGTAACTTTGTCATTTGAAGAGTTCTTTCAATAAATCAGACGTAATTTTCATTTTATATTAAACACTTTAAACCCAATACCATTATGTCAGCCATTTAACTGATTTAAGTCATCGTAAAACAGATTGTGGTAAACATGCATTGTTTACTGAAGTCAAACCACATCTACATCAAGACTAAAAATTGAAAAAGAATGAAGTATATTTAATATAACTTAAGAATTTAATCTTAATGATGAGTAGTAGTACATCAACATGAGACCTACTTCAACAAAACCAGCACGCAGACCAAATTCATCCTAAAATCTACAAAGCCTTTCACAATCTATTAATGTTTTGATCTATCATTGACACCACTGGAACTGTATACCAACCTGGAAGTGTTTCCCAATACCTTTATATCAGACTGCCTTATCTTACTATATATACTGTCAGGCCTCAAATTATATTTTTTGCATGCAAAGACAAAAATGTCCTCAGATAATGAGTTTCCATGAGGCTATCCAAGGACATTTTTCTCTCGGCTAGGACAAAACTGTTATCCTATACAGTCCAGAAATGACTAAATCCATGATAAAGAGTGACTAACATTCACATGACATTATGTCATTTATGTGCTATAGTATTAGTTAGCAGTGACTGGTATATAGATATAGGACTGTCTTCTTCGCTTGGACGTCCAGATCGCTTCACTCCGACACTGAACAATGTCCTCTGCATATTTTAATGTCAATGCACAATCATGGCCACCAGTGTTTGAACACGTGGTTAGCAGAGTTGTGCCTGTATTTCCAGCTGATCCCGCAATGGCCGCCAAA
Organism: Paragorgia papillata; assembly: GCA_035771165.1. NCBI lineage: Eukaryota > Metazoa > Cnidaria > Anthozoa > Scleralcyonacea > Coralliidae > Paragorgia > Paragorgia papillata. The sequence goes on along the minus strand of JAWNZC010000368.1, from coordinate 682,224 downwards.
ACATTTACACACTGATAATTCAATCATTGGCTGGGATATTCTATTGCCGAACATTTTCTTACAATCATACGTTCGAACGATCAGGAAAATTTAAAAACTCCAAACTCCATCAGTGGACAAAAGTGTCCTACATATTATGGGGAAAAAATCCCTATCGGCCGCCAAATGACAATTATCGGAGGACATGTCCTCAATGTCCTCGATGAATTTCAAGGCTTGTATACTGTATGAATTCACCATACAAGACACTTCCAATATTGCTTCTCAAACTAACCCCAGTAAATGGATACAAAATTTGTTTCAACTGATATACCACTCAATTTAGAATTATGTTTGATAATAATATAATGTTCCCCATCGGCATTTCAATTTTTGTTTGCCATGAGACCATTCTTGAAGTCAGCCTTAGTTATTAATCAAATATGGTTGCTGTTACTTCAAAATTTGTGTCAAGGACTGGCTCTTCTGTCCAGTGACCACCAAAGAGGCATTTGATTATTTCACATGAATTTGACAATCTTGTTTAAAACAATGTGCATTGAAATTGAGAATTGAAAGTATGCTTATTGCATCAGTTAAAAAGCTTCTTTTAGTGGTCCCAGTCAGAGGTGGATTCTGTTTTTATTAAAAGCTGTCCAGGAGTTAAGCCAACCACAAAACTTCAGTTCACTCTAGCAGGTGAACCAGCATTTAGGCCAGCATGAACTAAATCTCAGGTTGGATTCTTTCGCAAGCTTGACATAATGTAACAGATGTTTGGTAGACATTATTCAAGCTCGAATACTCAGGAAATGTTTCTGAGCCCCAGATAGAATTTGAACCTGTAACCTTCTAATGACCAGATAGACACTCTAACCATTGAACTACCAAGACTCAGATGGAGAGCTAAGGTTGCAAATGTGCTCCTGAGTAATAGTGTTTGCACATGTATACGAGATGTAGTTGAAGTGATATGATGAGTTGTACCTACTGGTATATCATATCATGATACTGTACTGTACATCATATCATGAGGTGAGTTATCTCAGGGGTAGGGTTTATCTCTATCCCCTGAGACATCTCCATGTTTGTTCATTTCCATCTTAAAAAAGTAAAACCGTTCACATGAGCTGGAGATAACTCGGGGGATAAGAGCCAGAGTTAAGCACGCTTTCACTCGAGTTTATATCTTCGTTTAAGAATTAGTAGACGTTCGTCAAGCTCAAATAGTGAGAAAATGTTTCTGAGCCCCAGACAGGGATTCAATCTGCAACCTTCTAATGATTATAGTTAGACACTCTAACCATTGAGTTACTGAGCCAAGGTAGCTAGTTTGTTTACAGTCTTATGTGCTGTTGTGTTTCCTGTGAAGCGATAATAATGAGTCTACGTACCACACAATTCTATAAACTGCGGTCAGAGGAGGGTGGACAGCAGCCGCAAAGCATCATGGTCCTAACGCTAAAATTGATAAATTATTGATTCATTTGCATCTGACCGCCGACGAGGAATGAACTCTGCCCAGTGGACTAGATGCGCAAAAACTTTTGAAAACTCGTCACAGTTGATCCAGAATTGATAAATCTGATGGTCAGAAAAATACGAGAACAATTCGTGGTTATCATAGACAATTAATATGATCAGATTGTGCTTTATTTGGCGTATATTCGTGACAATGGCGGATGGGCATTCAAGATAGTTTTCAAGGACTACTCAAGTTCCTTCGGATTCGACGCATTTTATGTTACAAATAATGGAACAAATCAGAAACGAATTAGATGTTTACAACAAAGAAGGATTTGGTTGTGCTGTGCAACGTGTGATTCGTTACAACTGGAGAAAAGCGTGAGGTGAGAAATCAACATTATTTGTTGTTTAGTGCAGTTAATGATTTCCCTCTCAAATTTTTCCTATTCTATAACCTTATGATGCATTTTCCGTGGTTTAATGTTTTGCATTCTGCAGTATTACTGTAAACTTCTATAACTGTTGTGTGTAGCAATTATCTGGATCAATTAGATACAACTATCATCCTTGGGCCCCCCCCCCCCCCCCCCCCGATTTTTTAACAAACAGCCTTGTTTCCTTTTATACTTACTGTAACTTGTATCCCAAATTTTATAAAATTGTGAATAATGCTAGCTTAAAATTTATTATTCAATAACAATCTTGTATTTTTCTTTATAATTAAGGTGAATTAAAAATCAAGATAATTTATTGGATTGCCTCCAGAATCTATTGATAAACTTGGTATAACTGGTCAAATGTTCAAATATTTATATTTTATCAAATAAAGTGTATTTCCTGTATCCTCAATATATATGTAAATAAGGAACTTGAATAAAATTTAAATGTTTTGTCTCAATATTGATCTTGGTTACTTCTAAAGCACTACTGTATTGACACTGATACAGGTATTCAATCAGGGGCATTGTTAACATTGGTTCAACATTTTTGCAGTGAAGCAACCCCCCTGCCAAGAAAACATCAACTTTGGCACATTTATTAGAGAGGGCATCAGAAAAGTTACTGTATTAAGGTAGACATGTGAATGAACTATAATACAGACAAAGTCCAGTGCAAGGGTGTCTGTCTTAGACATATATAGTTCACTGTTTATCCATATGTACATGCAGTACCCATTAGCACTCAAAGGCAAAGGGATGAATAATATCCAGGCATTTAATTAGGCTTTGGGACCCAGCATTTGGATTGTATAATATGCAAGATAATACTTCTGTGTTAAAATTTTATTAGTTATGTCCACAATTATTATGCATTGCCTTATGTAATTATACAACATGACAACATGCAAAACTTCAAACTACATATTATTTAAATGTTATTTAGTAAAAGAGAATCCATCAATTTATCATTGTAAAAATCCTGTTTAGATTGGTGCTCGTGCCTGGGCACTCAGTCTGAACACCACCAAAGTTGGTTCTTCCAAGACTGACAGTCATCTGTACTGTATCTCTTCACTTCCTGTAAAAAATAATTATGATGTGAGATGGAGTTATTAACACTTTCATGTCTTAAGAGTTGACTGTACAGCCTACAAACCAAGGGGTGGACACAGGGGCACATGACACCACCCCACCCCCACCCACTTGGTTAGAGTCCCCCTTTTGCAACAAAAAAGCCCTTTATCAGAAGACATGTGCCTCAAGGGTGGTTTTGAAGCTCTGCCCTGATACAAGGTACTTTTGAAAGTGTACATTTCCCCCACCCCCATCAGCTTGCTTCCTAAATCACTGACTCAGTTGAAATGGACAACTGTGACAAAAGGGATAATAAATATTTGTATACTGAAAAACAATAACAAATTATAACAAATTAGCAAAAAATAAAAAAATACTACAACTACAATATATTATTCACAACAATAAACTACAAATGATCCACACATCAATTTTAATAATCATACTGCTGTCATGGAACACAATGTTATTTAATATATAAAAAATATCTATACATATCAGGCCTGTATACATATATAGCAGATCTTTAAGAAAGTTCAGTACATTATGTAATAATATTTACAGAATGTATAAATGTATGTAGGCCTGGTATGTATACAATTTTTCCAGAATGATGGTGTTTTTATACAGCGAGGTCAAGCGTTTTGGACCATAAAAACAGACAAATACCAAATGTTACCCTTTAATTGTCCACCGCTCATTTTACACTTACTTTAAAGAATAAAGCTCGAAATATTAGGAAACTTCCAAAATTCTTGAGAAAAAAACAAGTTTTAGTGACGAAAGGCTCTCTTAAATTATTAGGCGCCATCTTAGCAAAAGCCGAAATACCATGTTCAGTTCAACGGCGAATATCTCGAAAACAGTGAGTGGGTCACCTGGGGTCGTCCCGTTAGAATCAAAGATTAGACATTTCTCCAACTTATTACGCAAAAATTAGATAATTCGAACCGTTGGAATTCGAGATTTTTTGGTTTGAAGATTGTTGACAAACCGGAAGTGGGGTCGTCGCTTTAGACCAAATGGCTAAACGGTCAAAATAAAGTAGAAAAATACATTTACCTTGCAAAATCCTGCAGATATGGATAGTCCAACAATATATCAATCGATATCGTTGCTTTTTTAAAGAAAAAATTGAATTACAATAGCGTAATATTCGGCATTTCCAAGTCCAATGCAAAATTTTCATTTCGAGAACGATGAGAAAATGAAGCTAATTCATTGACAATCGCGTGACAGCTGTCCGGCCTCCTCTGGTTCGGGACCGTAAGTTCATAAACAAAATGGCAGTCATGTCAGTATATGCAACAAGATGGATTATTATTTCAGAACTACTCATTGTTGAAATATATCGTGCAGGTATGTTGTTAGAAATTTTATAAGCTTTCACTTGATGTATAGTTCGAGTTTCCACGTTTTGTGAAAGTTTTTAAAATGTCCAAAACGTTCGTAACATTGTTCGTAATAATATAATATTTACTTCTCACAAGTATTAGAATTTCAGATGATTTTTTATTCAACTACTTAACGTACGATCTTGAGCAATATGTCAAACAAACGCAATTGAAAAATACTATTTGGGGGAGAAACTCAACGGAAAGTACTTTAAAAATGGGAAAATGTCTGCCATTTTCGTTTAGTTCGCAAGAAAGATGGATCGAGTTTTCACAGAACGTTCACAACATTTATGCATGGCCATATAATAAACTACTTATTGACCTCGCTTGTTCGGTCTGTACTAGTGAAATATCGGACCTCTGTTTTTTGCACACACCTCAACTCGCTGCGTTCGTCTCGGTCCGTACTAAAAAAACATCGGTCCGATATTTCACTAGTACAGACCTCACGCTCGGTCAATAAGTAGTTAATATGGCTCTATTTCCGGTCCATACGCAAAACGACGATGCATGCTGATTGGTTCCTGAGCGGTCGCGATTTTACGATATTGACATCTGACCGGTCAATACGCTTTTTTCTCGGTCCTGTAAGGTTGACGGTAAAATTTCTGGGTATCTTTATTCAAATATTCTGAACAATAAAATGTGTTGGAACATTACTGCTGGTTTTCTTTAAAGTTGTTTATCTAAAAACACGACCAATAAAAGCCGAACTGGTGTAAACAAGAAGAGGAAAAAGTTAACAGGTGAGGTAAACAGCATGCTCTGAAAACGAAACAAAAACGAAATAAAATAAAGCAATTCAAGCAATAGCCATATAATAAATTCCTTATTAACCTCGTTTGCTCGGTCTGTACGGGAAAGTATTTGCCCTCGGTTTTATCGCACAAAGCTCGCTCCTTCGTCGCTCGGTCTGTACGAAAACCTCTTTCCCGTACACTCCTTGCACTTGGTTAATAATAATAAGTCTTTATTATTCATACATGCATATGTGTAGGTCTGGTAAACTAGCCTGATTAGCAAAATGGCTCGGTTTCCTTATTAACCTGCCTGAGCCGGCCAAAAACGGCTCCATCGTTAATCTTTATTCTTTTACTCTGTCGAATGCCAAACGATTTTACTTCCCTCAGACAAACCTAGGCAGCAACAGGTTAACATCCTCTATTAGTAGGGCCTCTACGATGTAGGACGACGACAACGGTTAAAAACCAACATAAATTTTTGTATTAAAAAAGGTCATGACGACTCACTATTATATTAGATATTTGAAGCTAGTTTAATGACTTTAATAACGCCTCAGTACTGCTAAAATGGTTGTGTGTCAGTATTGAAGTCAATCTTAAGCAGCAGGTCTCATTTTTTGGCCATTGACGTCGTCCTGAAGACGTGAAAATGCTCTAATAGTAAGCGGGCGATTACATGGAGCGGGCTCGCCCGGTAAATCGGAATGAGTTTTGAATTGACGTGGATGATTTCAGGCCGAAATTCGCAATTATCAAGTAAATAAGGGCAAATTAGTTACGTATAGTTTTACACTAATTAGTCTATTATTTATTTTGTAAGCCCATCGTTAATAAAAAGATTGTTATAGTTTTAGCTAACCCACGAAAGCGTCTTCACGAAGACTAATTAATTTATTAAGTTTTCACTATGATCACGAAACACACGAACAACGTTTTGATGTTCTATTTCAGTTCTTCAGCCCAGTTTGCCGAGATGAAAACAATTACATGGACATTTTCATCTCGGTTAACCGCGGTCCATGTAATCGACCCGTAAGGGGGTGTTTATATGGAGGACTAGGGCTAGTCGTCTTTGCCGAGATCCCGTCTCTCAGCGTAATTCCTTGTAAAAACTTGTTTGCGTTTACATGACAAGAGGACCAGCCTTCCTAGGAGAGATCTCGCTATTGACAACCCGGGATCTCGCCTAGGAGGGCTGGAAATTTCCCATGTAAACGCACTCGAGGGATGGCAAATCGAAGCTCAGTATACACGGTAAAGTTTGCCTTTACTAATATTTTTTGGTCAACAGTTTTTATTTTACAAGTTGTGTTTGTTCATCCATGTTTGTTATAAATTCAAATCGTGTTTGCGAAAACAGGATTTCGGGCTTCGTGAGAAAGTTGCACAAGTCAGTAAACAAGCCAACGCGAGGTAAATTCCAGCTCCCTTACTATAGGCTAGCCCTACCAAAAAAGCTCATGTAATAAACGCGAGGTAAACTCCAGCTGCCTTACTATAGGCTAGCCCTACCAAAAAAGCTCATGTAATAAACGCGAGGTAAACTCCAGCTGCCTTACTATAGGCTAGCCCTACCAAAAAAGCTCATGTAATAAACGCGAGGTAAACTCCAGCTGCCTTACTATAGGCTAGCCCTACCAAAAAAGCTCATGTAATAAACGCGAGGTAAATTCCAGCTGCCTTACTATAGGCTAGCCCTACCAAAAAAGCTCATGTAATAAACGCGAGGTAAATTCCAGCTCCCTTACTATAGGCTAGCCCTACCAAAAAAGCTCATGTAATAAACGCGAGGTAAATTGAAGAACGAGGACGCTGTTCAGATGACGCTACGGGCGAAAAATTATTCAGACATTCTCTTTGTTTCGCAACTCTAGAATTATTTTGTTTAGGCGACGTCGTTGAAGTTGCCGTCGTACTTCGTAAAGTTCCTAATAACCCGCTGACGAAGGTATGCAAGCTATACTGAGTTAGCCGTGCTTTGATTTCAATAAAGTAAAGATAATAATTAAAGCACAGTTGTCAAATTTTTGAAATTCTGAAGTCACGTCGAGGAATACAAAAGACTGAACAGCTTGAAATATTGCAAAGTGAATAGGTGGTAAACTGCTAAGATTTTTAGCAACGAAAAACAGTGACGTTTCAAGTAGCGCCCTTCATCAGAGTGAAATGTAAAGGGTTGCGTTAGAAACGCCAGCTTTACTTTTTTGTTACTAAAAATGTTGGCATATACCACCTTTTCATTCTGCTCTCTTTAAAACACTGCCAACGCGGGCACTCTTACTTTTTTACATTTTGAAATATTACCATTTCGTAAGGTAAACTATAGTTATACATGTTTAAGGCCTGGCCAAACGCTTTCAACATTTCATTCAACATCGTTCAACATTGTTGAATTCAACATGTCGAAAGCGTTTGGCCACCCCTGTTGAATGATGTTGAACGTTGTTGAATGGTGTTGAATGAAATTTGAACATGTTCAAATTTTCGTTCAACATTTCTATTGTTCTCAAAATGTTGAAAGGTGTTGAACGCATTTGGCCACATTTCATTCAAGTTTGTTGAACAGAGACATGCACCATGCGGGATATTGTCGATTCCTGCGTTTGTGGTAGCCCGCGTTCAATTAATTGTCATTCATGAATGTTGAACGATGTTGAATTCATTTGGCCACTCGTGCTTTCAACATTATTCAACGTCGTTCAACAATGTTGAATGCGATGTTGAAAGCGTTTGGCCAGGCCTTAATACATGTAGTACGTTTGTGAGCTTGGTGTAATGTAACAGTCGTTTGGTAGATGTTCGTCAAGCTCAATTATTCAGAAAATGTTTCTGAGCCTCAGATAGGGTTCGAACCTGTAATCTTATCATGACCAGTTAGACGCTGTAACCATTGAGCTACTGAGGTTCACGCGGAGAGCTAAGGTTGCAAACTCATAGTCAGATGTGCTTCCTAAAGGCATATCTACATGAAACAATTGTTGTATACGATTGTCATTCTGGCGTATGAAATTTTGTGTACGTGACACAATTCTTGTTCAGGATTGGACAGTGAATGTCGAAAAACGTCGTTTACACACCATTGAGCTACTGAAGCTCAGATGAAGAACTCGCAAGTTCGAACCCTGTCTGGGGCTCAGAAATGACTGAGCTTGACGAACATCTACCATGTGAGCCTCAGTAGCTCAATGATTAGAGCGTCTAACTAGTCATTAGAAGGTTGCAAGTTCGAACCCTGTCTGAGGCTCAGAAAAGATTGATTCAAATCGCTGTTTGCCGAAGAAAGAGTTTCGTATCAGGAATCTACCAAACGTCTGTTACATTACACGAAGCTCGCAAACGTACCATATGCACTACATGCATTGTACGTATGATATTCTATCAGATCACTTTAGCAACATCTCATATGCAAACGCTACGCTTAGGAAGCACATACATATATAAAGCGACTTTATCTATTGAGAGTGGCAACATATGGCGGTATTTAGATACTGATAACTCAATGGCCCTCACCCCTTGACAGAAGTACAGTTCGTAGAATTAACTGGGGAAACTACGGTGTTGATTTTTCGTTAGGAGGAAAACCCAAAAACCTGTTGAAAACCCCTCGAGGAACAGAGAAGAGAACAACTTTACAATCACATGAAGCTAAGTTAGTCAATTACCATGCATCCAAGTACTAACACCATTCGACCGGGCTTAACTTCAGCGAGGAGAGGCACCCCGTTAACAACTTGTGCCAGCTATGCCTCATTGACTATAGGAATTTGCAACTAGAACGTCTAACCAGTCATTAGAAGGTTGCAGGTTCCAACCTGTCTGGAGCTCAGAAATATCTTCTGAGTAATTGAGCTTGAGGAAACGTATGTTATGTTACACCATCTATGTCTCCCTGACTATGAATTTGCAACTTTAGCTCTCCATCCGATGGCTAGAACGTCTAACAGTCTAACGTCTAGAACGTGTTGCAGTCTAGAGCTCAGAAATCTTTTCTGAGTAATTGAGCTTGACGAGTCAACCGAACGTCTGTTACATTACATCAAACTCACAAACGTACCACATGCACTCCATGTATACGTACAACTTATCATAACTACATCTCATATGCGAACGCTAGGAGCGCATATGACTGTGAATTTGCAATCTTAGCTTCCATCCGAGTCTCAGTGGCTCAATGGTTAGAGGGTCTAACCGGCCATTAGAAGGTTACAAGTTCGATCCCTGCACCTTGAGCTCATAAACATTTCCTGAGTAATAGAGCTTGACGAACGTCCACCAAACTCTGTTACATTATATTACCATGTTAATATTAAGAAGCTAATACACGGGTTAAGCTGGCAGACTTGTCTAATTAGGATCGTACTGTGGTTTTGTAATTGGCATAAACTAAAATTTCCAAACAAGAATTGCTTTAATTTAGTTGCAAACTAATCCTAAGCGTTGGTTCAAATCGCTGTTGGCCGAAGAAAAAGTTTCATAACACGAATCAACCAAGTTTAACTAAATTAACCCGTGTACTCACAGCCTCCTAACAATATACACATTATTTACCAGTTACATTACCTTAATTACCACTTCAGATTGGAATCTCTGAAAACGGTGAAACATTTGGCTTTAAGATGAAACTTGCACTGTGCCCATACCGACAGAAACACGATCAAAGTGATGACTTTCTTCAACAATAACGATTGTTAAATCTGCTGTAAGATATAAGTTCGTATCTCATACAAAGAAGAAGAATATTTGATCTATCAGTATCACAAGACAACTTATTGTGTAAGTAGAGCATAAAAAGAACAATTACATCGGCGAGATCTTTAATTCGTCTCCTGATGTGCAATACAATAGGCCCTAGCTCTTTGTAAAACCGTCTGAAATATTTTAGAAATTTCTCCAACAAACAAAACTTCTATATTTAACACTTTGGAGCCTGACGACGAGTCTTTAGTATTTTATTCTGGCTAACGCCAGACGATTTTATTCAGCACAGGGAGAGGTCCAGGCCTCAACGTGTTAAACTCGAATCAGTGCTGTCCTTACTAAGAAAGCTTTCATTCACTACGATCGATCCATGCAATTTAGACCCAGGTTAGCTTAATCGCTTTAGGAAAGCGTTTATTTGCTTTAAGGTGGCATTCGAGCATTCACATTTCTTTTGAGTTAAACCGACCTTACTCGCGTGCATGCTGTGGTTTTGTCAAACAGTTCTCTATAGCATTGTTTCTATTTAAGAATTATGAAATAACGCTCGCCAGTTATACACGATACCGAATTGCTTTTTCTAACGGATTGCCCAGGCTTAAGGCTAAGGATAAACGGCGTATTTTTCATGCGCTGTATAAAATATGAGAATTAAGTTCATGAAAAATACGCCGTCTGTAACAATGCATCAACACTTTGAGGCCTGGACCTCTCCCTGTGCTGAATAAAATCGTCTGGCGTTGGCCAGAATAAAATACTAAAGACTCGTCGTCTGGCTTCAAAGTGTTAAAGAGATAGGTTTTAAAGGCGCATGACCACAATAGGGTCCCCAAAATAGGACATTCGTAGATAATTACATGAAGTACTCAGCTCAATGTAAACCGTTGACTCGACGAGGATATCTCCTCGGATTTCTTCTATTTCTCCTGAAAATGTTTTGTTTTGGGTACAAGTAATGAATGGGAACCAAGAAAGGCTTACAATCTTGAATAAGGTATTAGTATTTTTTTTGTAAATTTAGATGTAAACATTAGCTTCGTACATGCGCAGAACGGACTGTACATCACCTTTAACAGTTTGGGGCCTGGACCTCTCCCTGTGCTGAATAAAATCGTCTGGTGTTAGCCAGAATAAAATACTAAACACTCGTCTTCAGGCTTCAAAGTGTTAAATACGGCACTTTTATTATTTGAAAGAACACTTAAAAGTATAGAGTAACATCTTTCGCAGTTTTTCGTTTTCTTACTTTGTTGTCGAGATATTTTAGTTTGTTTGATATGCAAATTAAACCTTTTGACGTCGTTAATTCATGAGCTATCGGAAAAGGTTAGATATCTTCTCTATTATCAAACCAAATTAATTTGAATGAAGCATGTAGAAGTCCAGAACACTAAACATGTAGATCTTCAAGTGATTATTATATTTGATAATAGCAAAGATATATAACTTTTTCGATAACTCATTATGCACGTGTGACGTCAAAACGTTTAATTTGCATATCACACAAACTAAAATATCTCAACAACGAAACAAAGGGGAAAAAAACCCTGGACAATGGATCGTTTTCACTCACGTGATCGGTGGCCCCGTTGGGGTGGTGAAAATAATCCGTCTTAGGACCGTCTTAACTCGATTCAGGGAACACGATTTGCGCGTAAAATTAAAGTGCGTATTCGCATCACCCTAAGTCACTTACCTAGGACATTCTATTAGCAAGCAGGGAGTCGCCCCCGATCCATCTAAGGTAACAGCAGTACAACAAATTCCCTCTCCTTGTAGCGTCAAAGAAGTTCGCAGCTTTCTGAGGCTGACCGATTATTACCGACGGTTTACACCTAATTACGCTACTATCTCTCAACCACTGACAAAACTTACCACTAAGCACTTACCACTCTCTGTCTGTCTGTCCGTCTGTCTGTCCGTCCGTCCGTGCGCCCGCCCGCCCGTCCGTCCGTCCAGGCTGCGAAAAGTTTAGCCGTAGATCGAAGACCAATCATTAAATTCTGCTTGAACTTTATAGTTTAACAAAAAATAATTTCATAAAACTTTTTCGCAAGCGTCTCCGTGTAGAAGAAATAAATGAAAGAATGCTTCATTGCGCTCCTTATCCTTATATTACGCAAATCTTTGATATTTACAAACTAGGCAAATTAATAAACAACAATGAAGCAGTGAACTCTATATATACCTGGAAGACTGACTGTAAATCAAAAAGTGAGGCAAAAAAATAGCGGATATGGGTCATTTTTGCAAGTCAGTTCCAGGCCCCTACGCGGCCACATACGGCAAAATTTTGTTTAGCCAATAACCGTCACAAAAACAGACGAATTTCAATTTTTACAGTAGATACGAAAAAGAACAAGTGCTTTACACGGCATAGGATAAAGCCTGCATCTTACCAGCTACACATCAAATGGGTAAAGTATCAAGTTCGGTTTCATGTTGTTAAACCGACGTTTTTAAATCACACTTTTGGCTATATTTAGTCAAGTCTCGCCACTCGTTCTCTTCAAACTACCTTCTTTAAAGCTTCTTGAAATGCTTGAAGTGTGGACGAAATCGGAGTTTAAACTGCGCATACAATCTGAGTCAGGATAAAACGTATAGTTCATTTATAACATGAGGCTGAAGCAGCCGTAGTAAACATAACATTTCTGACTTCAGAAACTTTTTAATGTTTAGGTATTCTATAAGAATAAACTTTGCTTATCGATTATCCTTGACAATAATCCTAAACGTTGTGTCTAAAAATAATGAACTCAAAACATGAAAAAACTGTCCCAGCCTATGTTATCTTCCCGTTATGCTTTAATAGACACGATGTAATTTGCATAGGGGCCCAAATTGAATAGGAAACTAATTTGCATGTGGGCTTAAATGAAACTACGATTTGGTGTATTAAACTAACTTGTGTTAACACTAAAGTTCTACTTTTCGTGAGTTCTGTCTCAAGCCGTACGGAAAACTGAAGCTGGCATCCAAAATAGCCGCGTAGGAGCCTGAAACGGCCGTCGAAAACTTTGCTTCGCTTTTTTCGTGCAGTGATTGACTGGAGTCAGCCTTCCAGGTATATATAAAGTTCACTACAATGAACTTGATAGTTCCATTGTTTATAGAACAAAGCGATCATAGACCTAAGGACATGCAATTACTTACTTTTGAATACTGTAAGTCAAACCGAGTGCAGCCAAGCGTTTTGTTTATACAGGGAGTGGACAAAAAATAGTGGCCATCATTGAAAGTATGATTAATGTGCTTTGTATAACTTTTATTAGAGTAGAAAAAAATATGTAAAGTTATATATTTCTAGAATGCATGCGTCAAGATCTGCTCAAATATGATATCAAATTCTAATTTTATCCAGTAATTTAAAAAACATATTAATTTTTCATGATTTTCAATCTTGTAACAAATGAAGTGAATCTTAGTTCGACTTATTCCAATTGGTCTTCAAAATGATTAATGGAGTTTGTATACTATGGAAGTGTTATAACAGCAAAATAGTTAGATATTTTTTTGCCATTTCACCTGATCTCACTACAGCTTCACAGCGTGGCATGCTTTCAAAGTTAATGTATTTTTTAAACCAATAACAAAATTAGAATTGGATATCATATTTGAGCTGATATTGACGCATGCATTCTAAAATATATCAGTTTACATTTGTTTCCCGAATAATAGTTATTCCACATTAACCATATTTTTAATGATGGTCACTTTTTTTGTCCACCCCCTGTATATGCCTAGATCTGGTGGACAGGATGACTTACGTCCCTATAAACACTCCCTATGATAACCCACTGGCGGAGGTATGCAGTCTCAGGGTACTCTCAGCTTTTGTAATAGATTAGTAACGAAAAGAAAAAACACTTTGGCGAGCACCATCCATTATTTACGACAAGGAAGAACAACTGGGATAGCACCATCCATTATTTACGACAAGGAAGAACAACTTGGATAGCACCATCCATTATTTACGGAAAGAAAGAACTGCATGGCTGGCAGCATCCATTTACGAGAAGAGAGAACAACTTGGCCAGCACCATCCATTACGAGAAGAAAGAACAACTTGGCTGGCACCAACTATCATTTACAAAAAGAAAGAACAGTTTGACTGGCACCATCTACGTACGGAAAGAAAAACAAAAATAATTTGACCACATTTATGTAAAATCCTCGTTATTTGATTTCAACCCTCCGTGACAAGGTTGATTTTTTGTTTTCGTTGTTTAACGAAATCTAGAAAAATGGTTCATAGCATAATTTGCTAATAATTTGGTCTAAAATGGCCTTGCATTGAAGTCGAGATATATAAGTATACTTAATCCATCAGGCTAATTGTCTTTTTATTAACTTCCACATAAAGTACAACACGCTATTTCAGGTGACGTTGAAATTACTTCTTGACATATTATTGTTAAAGTTGTACCTTCATCGTCTCTCTTTGGTTCATCAATCATCTTATCAGCTCGAGGGAGACGTTCTTCCTGTAACAATCACAACACACCAACAATTATTTTGCGTTTTTTGCATAAGAAAGCATGCAATAGTAAAAAAATACAAAAATATGCTGAAAAATTGTTTATTTCATAAACTTGGACTATCTATTTTGCTATTTTGCCTAAGAACAATGGACAAACATTGTTCTACAATACTTATCTATTGTACTACAACACTCGGCCATTGTATATACAATATATACTCAGACATTGTTCTACAACACTCAGCCATTGTTCTACAATACTCAGCCATTGTTCTACCATACTCAGCCATTGTTCTACCATACTCAGACATTGTTCTACAACACTCAGCCATTGTTCTACCATATTCAGCCATTGTTCTACCATACTCAGACATTGTTCTACAACACTCAGCCATTGTTCTACAATACTCAGCCATTGTTCTACCATACTCAGACATTGTTCTACAACACTCAGCCATTGTTGTACACTTAACACTCAGCCATTGTTCTACACTACTCAGCTATTGTTCTACAATACTCAGCCATTGTCTAAGTGTTTTGCTTTGCTGAAAACTGACGGTCCCTTTAAAATGAAACCAAAAATCTTATATGTTTGAAGAAGTTATTCAATCTATGATACTCTAAAATTTTTGAAGCAACAAAATAAATCAAACCCGTAACCACTTCTGAGTCCGACTAACCCAAATAGTTAGAGCGTCTCACTCTCACCTGGAATAAAAAAGTTACGGGTTTAATCATTCTCTTTCTTTCTGTTTCTCACCTTGGTCTTTCAGTAGAGTGACCCCACGTTGTTCGAGCTCCAACATGTCAACAGCTGCAACTTCAAAATAGCGACCATCCTTTTCATACGACTTGATAATTCCCACCACTTCTTTTTTTCGATTCACAACAGGAGCACCACGCGGGTAGTCTTTAAACGGCCCTTTTTCCTTCTTATAGTTATAAGAGCCTTTAACTGCAGATTTCACTTGGCAAGACTTGGAGAGATATTTTCTCTGGAATTTGTTGCAGTGGCGACAAGGGGCCAAGCGTGACACCATATAGATTTTTTTGCCGTTGTCAAGGCTGTCTTCGGAGGCGAGTGAGAGCTTCAACATACTCGAGTCTTCTTTCAGTGAAGTGGCCACAAGGTTGTTATTCTCGCTACCGGGTGTCAAATCAACGCGTTGAAATTCACACTGGACCGGGATAAGAGCATGGCACTGTTTACCTGGTATCGATGGAGAAATCACGTAGCACTTATTTTTCCATTGTAGAACAAAGCCTGTTCCTAATACCTCCTTACCAGACAGCACTGGGAAAACACTCGGATTGTTTTCGTAAGCTAGCATTGGATCAGTGAGAACCTCTCCAAAAGCACCAATACATCCCGAACACGCTAGGATAGAACAAGAAATTATTTGAGTTTTTCATTTTTTAAATCAGTAAAGTGTCGTTTCGTGTACGCCATTATAAGATGTAAAAAAACTCCCCCCCCCCCTGCATGTTCTGTCTGCCCTTAATATCTCGGTTCAGTAAAATTTTGTAGTTTGATTATATTCCCAACACAATAACGAAAAAGATAGAAAATTGTACATTTAACCATCATTCTTTGCACGTATTAAACCAACTTTTGGCGCCATCAATTACGATTCTTGTTCGTTTCTCCGTCCGTTCACAGTATTGAAAAATTGAACTTTAACTTAAGGATAAAGGATTTCCTTCATGACAAAAAGCTACAATCACAGCTAAAAGTGGACAGGGCACCACCGTGTTTTTGCAACTTCTTTCTGGCTTATCTTTTATTCTATATACCATCTTTCCTTACCGCTGCTCTCCCTCCCCCTTTTTCAATGTTGAAAGGATATATTATAAAATTTCGACAAAATGTGTTGAGTCCGAAACTCTATATTTTTGTCAAATTTCAGTTATTTTCGACATTGGAAAGGAAGAAAGGGGGGACAGCAACGTTTTGAAGAAATTTTAAAGCAATTGTCCCACAACATTTGGCCTTGATTGTAGAAGTCTATATAGCAACGCCTGCATACCGTTCCCAACATAGAGAAACGTCTGATTTGACTAAAATAAGACTGCGAGATTTTGAACCGCATAGTCCGGGACTGTCAACTCGCTTTGACGCTTTAGCTATCGTTTACGTGCTAGAGAGCTTTGCATTTTATTATGAGCATAAATACAAGATTCCTCAGTCGCGCAAGACATTCGATTGCTCATTGGATAATCCTATTAGCAAAAGTAGCAATAAGAAATGTTCTTTAGTAAATGTCTAAAACAGTTTAGTAAATCGTAACTGACAGTGTTAGAAAGAACAGTTCAATTGTAACTGATCATAATAGAGTTACCTAGTACAGGTACTTTTGACGTATAAGAGATGATTCTTACTAATATTGGATCTCTTACCAAATTTTAAAGATTAATTTCTCACAGTACATGCATACATATAATATTCGAATGTAGTAAAAAAAATTCTGCGTAGGCAGTGTCAGTTTTGATCTTTTGGATATGTAGCCTAGAAACGTTAGTATTTCGTTACTAAAATCTCGGCAGTTTACTAGCTTTTCACTTTGCTCTAGATATAATATTAGTTTGTACTTACCTGGAAAAGTCTTTGGAACTGAATCTTTAGGATTTTCAGAGCTTTCTTCGCCGACAGCTGACGATCCTTTGAAAACAAAATAGACGTTTGCATGTAACTTTGAACAAATTACTCGAGCAACAACCAGCTAGAATGTTTAAAAAAAACTTTTTAGTAACAGACGGACCCAAATCAGGATCCAAAACCCCGTACCAATTATTTCTCAGGCTACCTGGGGTAGACGAGATACGGGTCTGGATCGAAACTCGGCAAATTTCAAAGTGTTTGACAAATAAGCTGCGGTTTATGTTGAACCATGCCTTACACCGTGCACATCCTTTGTTTAGGTTTATTAATATTTAAATAGCACGGTTGTGTGATTGAACTGAAACGTTACTATTGGATAATTATTTCATTATACTAAAACACAATGGGTTCAGTGGCCTTGCACCATGCACAAATCTGCATAAAGACAAACAAAAAGATGTAACTAAGACTTTAGCGGAGTTTCTAGACCATATTTGGAATGACTATAGGCCTTATTCAAAAATGGCCGCCGAATTAAAATTATTTTTACCACCAAGCGTCAGCGAGGCAGCACACTAATGTTGACATGGGTTTCCTGTGTCTCATCTCCAGACCTCTTTGCCAAGTTATGTATAGTCCACGAAATCTCGATTTCGAGACTTTATTTATTTATTTATTTATTTATTTGTTGACCAATTTATGACGTTTTGTGACGTAGAAAGTTTCTTCCTACAACTTACATCACACGCTAGAAGGATTTGCTCTGATAAATTGCATGTACATTTGAAGTTTGTCAACACCACGACGGCGATGGATTTTCTGAACTGGCAATGTCACGAGTCAAGCCGTGCTAGACATGCTGTGAACTGTCTTACAATTTCGGTGAGGAGAGTTTATCTTGTCGAGGTAAGATATCAATTTCTATAACTGACAACAAATTGTGTTTTTTTTGGTAGGAGATTTCACGGTTGTTTTCTTCTATCCTTAGGTATATATTGGTGTGGGTTCGTTGATTCTCACAGGAGCCATTGTGATCAGCATTCTGATCAGACACTACTATCTGCGTGTGTGCATTTTGACTTATACAAATTCTGCAAAATAATCTCATGGGCTCAATGGTACATTGCTGTATAATTACCTCCGTCAGGAGGTTATGTTTTTACCCTTTTCTGTCTGTTTACTTGTCTGTCTGTCTGTCTGTCTGTCTGTCTGTCTGTCTGTCTGTCTGTCTGTCTGTCTGTCTGTCTGTCTGTCTGTCTGTCTGTCTGTTTGTTTGTCTGTCGCCAAGTACTGCACCGATTTCCATGAAAGTTTGCAGAAGCGTTGGCCGTAGACCAACTACCAAACCATTAAATTTTGGTTGAATTTAGTCAAAATTTGGATGAGATTTTATTAAACATTTTACCGCAAGATTCTCCGTGTACAAGAAATGCTTGATTGCGCTCATTATCTTTATTTTATGCATATATTTTTTAATTTCCCACAATGCATGTATACATATAATATTCGAGTGAGTAAAAAAGTGCTGCGTAGGCAGTATCAGTTTTGAATAGCCCAGAAACGTTAGTATTTCGAAATCTCGGCAGTTTACTAGCTTTTCACTTTGCTGTAGATATAATATTAGTTTGTAGTTACCTGGAACATGCAAAATCTTTACAACTGGATCTTCAGACCTTGCTTCGGCAACCGCTGATGATCCTTTGAAAACAAAATAGACGTTTGTAACTTTGAGCACAATAGTTACGATATCTAAAAAAGACTTTGTTGGTAAAAGACGGACCCAAACCCGTAACCACTTCTTCCCCCAAGTATCACAATGGTTTCGCCGTCTCGGCAGGCATTGAAAGGCTATATACTGTACAAGTTAGATTCTATGTATGTCTAATTTAAGCAAGCATACTGTATGTTTTATTCTTTGAATGATAACAGAACGATTGTATTATTACGCATTTTTCACTCTCTCATGATTGTGATTGGTTGTTAGCATACGGACAATTCGTGATATCACTGAATTCTGCCGTCAAATATCGTTGAATATTCAAACGACACGAGTCTTGAACGAGTATATAACACTCAACAACTATATCCGCCATCTTGGATACTCCGCCGAACCTTGTACCCAGAGTTATTTGCAGATTTTGGTCACGCAACAAGCGAGGTAAGTCTGCATTCCTTTGTCATTTAAATAGTTTATGACATCATCATGCATAAAGTTTGGTTGTTTAAGATTTTTTTAAAGAAATTGTTTACAATCTTCTTAATTCAGCAACATTACTTTGGACTTTTAGAGAAGAGAAGGTCCCAGAATTTCGGTAAAATCCCACTAATTACAAACATTACAGACCTACAGTACTTTTAAAAAGTCAATTTCTACTTGAAATTTTAACAAAAACACTTGCTGTGCCACCCATGCCTCCCACTTGCTCCCAACTTGACCATGTAGCTCAATCGGTAGAACGTCGGACTAGTAAACCAAAGGTCACGGGTTCGAATCCCAGCCACAATCAAGTAAAGTTTTTCTCTAAATATATAAATGTTTAAGAATGAGCACTGCATGTCCCAGCGCCATTTTATAAATTATTCTTCATTAAAAAAGCAAAAACTCTACTATACAGTATATGCAATCACGTCATCTTAACAAAAAAGAAAAGTCGTCTTATAGCTTCTTAAAACAGATGTACCTGGAACATCTCCAGAACAAGATTCCTGCACCTCGCTCTTGAATAGAGAAATGGAAGGCTCATCTAAAAAATTAAAAACAACAAATATCTTCAATGAGAGAGCTTGCATAACAATTAACCTAATTAAACGAATTAATAAAATTATCAATAAAGACGATAAAAGCATTCAAAGCTTTAAGAATATTACTATTATTGGTGGATATTAAAACGACTTAATCATGTCGATATTGAAGTAAATGTCACTAGACTAAATATTTTAATTATTTTATTGAAAAGTCTCGCAGGTAATCAGCTGGTTTTCCCTTCACAACCCAATATTTTTTGAAGCAACAAGATCTCAAGAATGTTCTATGAAAATTACTGGGTTTTTTATTTGAAGTTACAGTTTTAATAACGCAAGCGACTTTTTCTTTCCATGCACCCAAGCTTTGTGTGGTACACTAAATCTGGTCGACCTCCAAGAAAGAGGTACTTACTATTCAAGACAAATGGGAAACACATGCAGGAAAGATGGGAAACATAGAGGCCGCGTTTTTCCTTAGTTAACATTTTAGGTTAATCTCACGTCTGTTTTAAAACAAACTTGTTATGGTAATTTTTCAAAAGTAGTTCTTAGACCACAGGCTTTAAAGTTTGTTGTGTGGCGTAATGTATCATGTACGAGGAGGAGTGTTTCACCAGGATATCCAAACACCGAGACGTTTGTTGAAAACCGAGGCGAAGCCGAGGTTTTTTAACAAACTTCGAGGTGTTTGGATATCTTGATGAAACACTCCTCCGAGTGTATGATATAGCATCTCAAACAAATCAGTATTTTAAGAGAAAATCAAGATGAAAGTTTGCTTAATTTATGTAATTTCTTCCTCCGATATCCAAACCACCGACACGGTACTGATTTCCTTTGTGTTTTCTTCATGAATTATTAATGAGTTTGAGGTATTTATTTATACAACAAACTTTAAAGCATGTGGTCCAAAAATTACTTTTGAAGAATTACAGTAACAATACGAGGCTTATAGACCGTTCCGTCATTTTAGAATTGAAGAAACTTGTTATGGGGACAATAATATTCGCACCTCAGCCTCGCTGTCACTAATTCAGTTAGTTGCGTGTCTACAGTAGACATTAAGTTTATGATTGTTATAGCTTGAAGATCGGACGCTTTTTCTCAGTTTTCTCAACTCGATCCCAGATATAAATACCGCAAACAACCTTGTTCTGCCATCTGAGTTCTACTGGCTGAATGGTTAGTGCGAGTTCGAGTCCTGTCTTAATCAGAAGTAAGACACGCCTAGTCCCTTCAAATAAGGCAAATAAAAATCTTCGCTTTGTTTTTAAAATTTTCTTGACAATGTGTTTTTCTCCTTCAACATCGTTTCCGTCTATTTCTTAAGCTTGCGTCACCTATACAACACTGGCTTGTGAAAACCTCACATCACTAATAACAACTTAACATGCATTATTTATCATTCTGACATGAATTAAAAAAGCAAGAACTTCACTCCTATCAAAGTTGGTGGTTTTAAAACCCTATCGTCCGATAATTGTGCAAGAAACATATTGATTGTGCGCAAAAGAGTGTGGTTAAATTACAAGTCGCCATGCTTTTCTGTACAGTCAATTAAAACGTCGGTAGTTCAGCAGCAGTTCTGTACTTTTATATTACTGAACGACTTACTAAAGAAAACTAGCAAAAAACGCAACATATGGAGGAACTAAACTGTACTAGAAAAAATCAGTCGCAATAAAAATGGTGGTCAGTTTACCTGTTGATTCCTTTGCAATACTTTCGTCGTTGACAACTGAACTGCAAACGAAAACAAATCAATTAATACTGTCAAATTTTGTAAAAGTTCACACAAAGCTTTTTTACTGTAAATAATTTTATGAAGGTACTTCAAAATGAATGTGTGTCAATTGTGTTGCGTTGCGTTGGCTTGTGCTGTGCTGTACTGTCCGGTGTGGCGCGTTGCGTTGCCTTGTCATGCACTGTCCGGTGTGTGCGTTGGGTTGGGTTGGATTGTGTTGTGCTGTACTGTACTGTCCGGTGTGGTGCGTTGGGTTGGCTTGTGTTGTACTGTACTGTGCTGTCCGGTGTGTTGTGTTGCGTTGGCTTGTCCTGTGCTGTGCTGTCCGATGTGGTGTGTTGCGTTGTGTTGGCTTGTGCTGTGCTGTCCGGTGTAGTGTGTTGCGTTGGCTTGTGCTGTACTGTACTGCCCGGTGTGGTGTGTTGCGTTGGCTTGTGCTGTACTGTACTGTACTGTACTGTACTGCCCGGTGTGGTGTGTTGCGTTGGCTTGTGCTGTGCTGTGCTGTCCGGTGTGGTGTGGTGTCGCGTTGCGTTGGCTTGTGCTGTGCGGTGTGGTGTGTTGCGTTGGCTTGTGCTGTGCTGTCCGGTGTGGTGCGTTGCGTTGGCTTGTGCTGTGCTGTCCGGTGTGTTCCGTTGCGTTGGCTTGTGCTGTACTGTCCCGTGTGGTGAGTACGTTGGTTTGTGCTGTACGGTACTGTCCGGTGTAGCGTGGTGCGTTGGCTTGTGCTGTGCTGTACGTACTGTACTGTCCAGGGTGGTGTGTTGTGTTGTGTTGTGTTGTGTTGTGTTGTGTTGTGTTGTGCTGTACTGCCCGGTACTGTCCAGCTCGGTATGTTGCGTTGCGTTGCCCTGTTGTCTTGTTGTGTGTTGTGAACCCTCTGGTAGTAATTCTCTCATTCGAGCTATTACTAACATTGCTTCTAAAATGTCAATGACATCATTTCTCTTAATCTTCTGTAACAGTTTCTTCAAAACTTCCACAGTGCTTTCTTTTCCAAACTGCCAGTCATTCAAGAGAGCTTCTGTCGGATTATCGAATTTCCCAAATTCTTCTATTTCTTCAGTCTCGTACTTCATCTTGGCAGCAAGACCACGGAAGTCCTTCTTCAAAACTGTTTTGACGTTAAGTTTCTGGCAGATTAAATCTCTGGTCTTGCTATCAAGATCCCGAACAAGAATTGATTTCTTACTTGTAACTTCAGCTAAAGTAAACAAGTAATATGTTTCAAGAAAAAGCCAGAGGTGTATCTAGCACACTTTGCTTTGAGGTGGGATGCTTTTTCTTTATTCTTTTCTACTTTTTGTATTGTGAAAACTTTGCACCATTCGTTGCAATTTACTTTTTGTAATTTGCAACAAATGGTGCAAAGCTGAACCAGCGGACTTTGGATCAAACATTTGAGCTTTAAAATCGAATTTCGGCGACAACTCTCTAAATTTGAAAACGCGTTTTGAAACTTCCCGAGCGCAAGCCTTCAAACCAATTGTTCAAAAGCAAGCTAAAATAGAGAGTAAGACTAACCAAGGCCTGTTTTATATCTTGTGAAAAGAAACAAAAAGTGAGAAAAAGCAACGAGGAGATCAACTTCGTACCCAGGCTCTTTTCAACCCACAGCACGAAGAAAAGACCCTGGTATATCATGATCACATGACTACCAAAATCTGGTTGTGACAAATTTTGTTTGGACAGGGGTAGGGTAGAGAAGATTTGAAGCTTCTTGCGGAAAGATTTACCGTTTGAGAAAAGACTTCGCTCTTGGATTCAAGGATTCAGCGCTACGTGCACGATATGACTATGAATACTTTCGAAAAACGGCTGTCCAAAAAAACGGCTAACCTACGAGAGACTCGCGGCGCAAACAAGCGAAGAAAAGAAGCAGCCGACATGCAGAGGGTAAATAATTTTAATACCATTTCAAATTCTCATTCCTTCTCTAGATGCTCAAGATTTCAGCTATAATGCTTTCTATTCTTATATACAACTTGTATATTTTGATGTGAATACTATACGTAAATTATTGAAGTGTTGAGCGGAGAGAAATTAGAACGGCTCGACGATCGTCGACATTTACCCAGACGGCAGAAGTTTTAAATTGGATAAACAAAGGCGACAAGTAGCCGAGGAAAGTATCTCAACGGTTTGTATTTTTACCATTTATTTGGTATGATGTATGTTGTCGATAATTGTTCGTTTAAAATTAATGATCAACCTTCAAGTTTGAGTACGGATTATCTCTGTTTATTTCACTTGTTTATATAAAAAAATTGTCTCGTCCTGTGCGAGAGGGATCAGTCTCCGTCTCCGTTCCACAACTCGGTGTAAAGACTATTTCTCTCCGCTCCACAGCGACACTTTGATAATTTGCGAAGTATTCACATCAAAACAAGTAGTGTGTGTAAGGATAGCATTATAGCAAAAAAAAACGAAGCAGCTAGATAAGAAATCGCAATCAAAGCGAATAAATTATTTACCCTCTGCGGCCTGCTTCTTTGCTTGAATTGCCTGCGCCGCGAGTATTAGACAGTGCACGACTTTCAGGAGGGGAGAAATATTTGTTCTAGTAAGTTCAGAAATCCTAATTTGCATAACATCTGCATATTACAATAAATGTGATTTGTCCAGATACACAAATGCTGCAAGTGTAAAACTTTTCAATTATCAGCACTGACACTAGGGCTATGCAAGGAACTAGAATGAAGCACAAATGTACACTGCAAAGCGTTTTAAGTTTTAGCGTTTTTTGTAATTATTCCTATCAAACCACCTTAATAATTTGGGAAAATACAAAGAAAATCAGTATCATGTCATGTTTTATACCTGATAAACAATCATTCTGATTTACATAAACTTTAGCTTTATATTCTCTGCTTAGACAAGGTTGTTCTTTAAAATTACTACGCCAATAAACTTACCAAGAAGATCGTTTTTGGTTAAAATCTGATAAAACACTGCTGCTCATGCTTTATCTATTACTTAACATATTTCGGATTTAATTAGGAATTTACCTGATGACAAAGCTCCATCGGTATTTCTGTTATCTCTCTGGGATTCGTCAATGCTACTGTCGTTAGGATCTACATTGAACCGAATAAAATTATTAACAACACGCGGTATATTGACATAGTTAACAAGCTAACACTAATAACATAATGGTATTCTGACGGTTTTCCACTGAGCAACTTTTTTCACGCCAAGCGAAAAAAGAAAAAGTAGAAAATAGCCTACTAGGTTTATCCCGCTTTAAGGAGCAAAGAGAAAAAAATAAATCTCTATTTAATGCTGTGTTTAATCAATTTCTTAGCTGGTTTCTCTGAACATACTCATTTGTAAATAATACCAAGTAACTACTGATTTTTTTATCGCAGCTAAATCTAAATTTATAACGAGAATACATGAAAGTGCGCGAAAGTTTCAACAATAGATCAGAACTTTTTGGTGATTACTTGGGCTGTATCACGTTGAAATTGTGCCTGGGTACAGTACCATGCAATACCAAGCAAACAGTGTAAATTCTGACATCAAAGAGACATTACTATTGTAGCAAAACGAAAGAGTTAAAAACGAAACATTTTCTATACAAAAAAATTCCATAACTCATTAATGATTTATAAAAAAGAAAAATAACACTATGTTTAAATGTAATAAAGAAAAATTTCATTGTTGACGACAAAATTCTCGTTGTTTTTAATTTTTTGGGAGCGAGACCAGGTAAATGCTTTGTTATAGAAGTTCAGTACGCTCCGAGCACGGATTTATTAAAACATGTCGAGTCACATATAACACACAAAAGTAAGAAATACAATAATTGAACTTACCATGACACCAAAATTTCACACGATTCAGATGAAATTCCAAGGCCTCTACTTGGGTGAAATTACAGCAGATGCTTTCACTTGCGCATTGTTGAATCTTCTCTAACGGTTGCATATGTGAACATTCGTTATAGCTGCAATGGATTTTGCTATGACGACGACAAGGCACCTCGTTGACTTTAGAACAAGCGGTACATTTCACAAGAAACTCATATTTCAATCCACGGTAAAACAACGGCTCTTCGGATTTAATCTCGATCAGGCAATCTTCAAGAAGACCTTTGAGGCGGGCAACAAACTTTCCAAGACTTTGTGGGCTGGAGGTTCTTTTGGCCGCAACACCAATCTTTATTTTGTCGATCAGCTGTATCAGATAGACCTCAAATTTGATATTGTCAAATTCAAGGGGGAGCAGCGTATAATTGCAAAAAAGTCTTGGTTCCTCGCTGAACTTCTGGAGCATTTCCCTGCATTTACGAATGAGCTTCACTTGAAGGCGTGTGAAAACGCCAAGTGGGATAAGCTCCACTAAAAAATTGACAAACAGCGAAGCAATGGGACTTTCATTCAACTTTTCGTCAATCGGTTTTCCCCGTTTCATAAAAGGAGCAACCGACGGTACAAGAAAAGCCGACTTTCCTTTATGCTCCAATGGGCACATCAAGCTAACTCTTTGCATGACCTCCTCCAACAGCTCTCCATGTTCATTCTTCCTTAAGAACTCTTGCATCAGAATACCATTGTCACGGAGCTCGCGTAGGTAGGGCGCATCAATAGGTTTGACTTCATCATCCGTATGAACGGTTATTACTTTGGTGAAAAGATTCATGAGCCACTGGGGGTTTAGCACAACCATCGGAGACCCACCGTAATACACGACCATGCTCTGACGATTTAGAAATTTAACAGCATCGTCAAATGAATCAACATCACACTGCTCAGCAATAGCTTTGGCTTCTTCGACAGGAATATAATTACGCTTCTCTTTTGAAAACAGTTCCTCGCGCAGTGCTGCTTCAAATTTCAACCATCTCGTCGGCATCGGTGCTTCCTTTTCCAGGATAATCTTGCAAATTTCAAAAACTTTACTTCTAAGTCTGATAATGGGGTCCTTGCTTCCAGACGTAGTTGTGTTGTCGATGACTTCCATGTTACGGAAAACATTTTGAAACTTATCTGTTACTTCTTCGATTCTTCTCTTTACCTCTTCGATATCGCCTTCGAAGCGATCTTCGTTGGTCAAAACAATCAAAACTGGTGGAAGAACAAAATCAGGGAATTCTGCGGAATTCTGGCTTTCAATTTCTCTTAATTGCCCCAGGACAGTTAGCCACGATAACAAATAATCCAAATTGGTGGCAAGGAGGGGATTGGCCGATTCGAGATTAACATCAATATTCTTGGCTTTGAATCGCGGTTGAGCAGGAAGATCTAGTTCTTTTGTTAGATCATGGACAAGAATATACGGGCAATGCGGTTTCAGGAAAAGGTAGTGGGTATCATAATATATCGCTTGACCAGCCAGATCATGGACTATCATTCGAACAGGGGGCGTCTTCGTTTCTTTATTTAAATTTAAATCTACGAAGTCCATCACTTTCCTTCTTTCTGATTGTGACGGCTTGGTGGATGTCTTGCTTCCAAGCGCGGTTTTACTTTTAAGATCTGCTGACATTTGCTGATTGGTTGGACTAGGTGGTTGGATGGGTGATGAAATCCTCTCTGGGTCTTGGATTCCTGCAACACTCGTTACTGAATACTGTTCGTTACACGTTGAACTTGCAGATGGAGTCATGTCGATCATCTGGTCTTGTTTGGACGGTTGTATTGGAACTGGTGAAGTATTCATAATTTCACTATGCTGGTATAACGGTGAGCTTGGAGATAGTGATTCATCGATCAGCTGCACTGATTGATCCAAGGTAGGGACTGGAGAAGATGTATTGCTAATCGGCATGGATCCTGAGGCTGGTTGGGTTGGGAGTAGGGCATCATGCGTCATACTGTCCTCATTTAGAATGAATATCTCTCCTGGAGAGGAATAATCATCTCCCGTATCTTTCAGACTCTTTCGTTGTTCCTTTACATCTTCGTACTCTGGGACTTTTTCAAGGTTTTCTTGTCTTTCTCTTACCATAGTTGCCGCCTTTTTCAATAAATTATCTTTGGCAACTTGTTTACTCACGAAAAACCGTTGTTGATTTCTTGGTTTCCATGGCTTACTTGATGTGTTATCTGTCACCTCAATAAAATCTACATGGATACCGACCGTGCTGAGTTCTTCCGCATCGAAAGGTTCTCCTAAAAGGCGTTTCCGAAGCGATGTTTTTCCAGCTCTATCTTGTCCTATAATCATCACCGGTATTCGATTGCTCTTTTCCTCTCCATATTGTAGTGCTCGCTGGTAGGCTTCGTCATAGTCTAAAGAATAATACAAAGTATGTACTGACACTACTAATTTTGTACGTTACCTATATTTGGAAAGTACGGATAGCGCGTGAAGCTGTTGCAGGCGCGTATCCTCCCACCGCAAGGGTTCAAAGTTAAGCCTGTTTAACTGTTTAAAAGGGGTGCGTACTTGGATGGGTGACCGCCAGAAAATATACCATGTTGCCGTGTCGATTCCCAACTTAAAGACTTGTGTGAGTAGCATTGTTGTTGGTTCTCTTCTCCACTTAAAGAGTTTTTCTCTAGGGTGTGTGTTATCCTACTGGAGAGCAAGTTCGTTACACTTGAAACCGGATAGTACTGTGCTCACTTCAAGATACTTTGTTTCAAAAAGGATTCTTAATCTGGAATATCCCTCATAATTTAATAATGATTAAAAATATTCGTCCATTATACATCCTATTCTTGGTTTTCATCTGACGTCACGGCAGCCATATTGGTGCACTGAGACAATGAAATGGCGGTCATGTTGGTGCACAATCTTTATCTTATGGGAATTTAACTCTATTTTTATTCAAATATTTCGTATTATTTCACCACCCCAACGGGGCCACCGATCACGTGAGTGAAAACGATCCATATGAGAGACCATTAGACCTAAACGCCCCTCATTATTATTCAAGAGATAATCGCCCCTCATTAACAATCATCTGGACGACGACAGCATGTTTATGCACTGCTATACAGCTATAGAGCAAATGACGAATTCATAAATTTTCAATAAAACACAGCTTTTAGGTTTGTAACATTGCAAAAGATCTACAGTTTAATAAAAGAGCCCCCGTCTCTGCTCCCCCTTTACCCTCTCAATGAGGAAGGGATCACTGGAGCAGAGTCTCTGCAGAGTTCCCATCCGCACCGGTACTACTCGCACGAGAGCTCTTCATCGCCATAAATCATAACCGTCGCGCCCGCCGTGGGTAGTCAGCGGTAACACCCAAAGGATAACATTTTATTTGAATTCTTTCAACATTTCCCGCCTATGCAGGCTCAACCAAGGCCCAACCTTGTCAACGAACTTCACTATTTATGTGTGCTCATGTCAATTTGAATGAAAATGGAGTGTTTTGAAGCTATAGTGTCTGCAGTTACAGCGACTTTTTTCTCTTAGGGGCTGTTTACATTTACATAGGAGACGTTTGCCGGGACGGGACGTTTGCTGGAACGGGACGTTTGCCGGGATCCCGCCATGCATGTATATATTATTTGTGCCGTTCCGTTTATATGGAAAGAATTCTCAATGGACGTTTTTCGTCCCGGTTCGCTCAGCCGGAATCCCGGCAATTTTTCTCATGTAAACACTCCGTCCCGACGTTTTTTTCCCGACTTTGCCGGGACGTTTGCCAGGACGATATTATGCTGACTTGGCAAAAATTCTGACTGGAAATTCTGACAAAGTTTGCCTAGTCCGTCTACTTCGAACGTTTTCTCAAGAAAAAATCCACTGTAGAAGTTATAAAATATATATCGGCAGAAAGATAATTCACCTTGCTACAACATGCGTACAGTTTATCCGACGAAATAGCTTAGTTTCCCTAAAAAAAGCGAAATACCGAACATGTCCAAATCATAATAGCGGCTGCTATTTTGAAATTTTTTGTCGTATGTATTATAATCTGTCTTCTCCGAATGTTTTCTCGAGAAATAAACCACTGTAGAATCTATCAAATATACTGGAAGAAAGATAATTCATCTGGCTACAACATACGTACAGTTTATCCGACCAAATAGCTTAGTCTTCTTTAAAAAAGCGAAATACCGAACATGTCCAACACGAACTAGAGATGCTTGTTGAACGTCCCGGTATTCCAGGGTGTAATCGTCTCGGTAGAAATGTTCTCATATAAACCCGGGATGAAAAACGTCCCGTCCCGGCAATCATCCCGTCCCGCCTTCCATATAAACAGCCCCTTTGTATGACCCCTCAAATCGTGGAATCAAAAGCAGCGAGTCCTTTACAAGTTAATGAACGCTCGAAAGCACTTTTTCAACAGAAAAAAGTAAGATCAATTTGTTTCTTAGCAATGTTTTAAAGGGCATATGACTCGAAAATTAAGTTTGTCTTATTGAAAAGAACATTGAAAATGATAAAATAACATATTTTGCAGTTTTTGGTTTCCTTGCTTCGTTTTTTAGATATTCCAGCTTGTTTGATATGCAAATGACACAACTTTTTACGTCACATGTGCATAATGAGTTATCAGAAAAGGTTACATATCTTTGCTATTATGAAAACATGGGCTTAACTCAAAGGAAGCTTGTGCGTGTTTCTACCCACAACACCAAACATGTAGAATTCCAAGTGATTTCGTTTCACAATAGCAAAGATATGTAACCTTCCCTCGGTAACACATAATACTCATTATGCACGTGTGACGTAGAAAGTTGTGTCATTTGCATATCAAACAAACAGGAATATCTCAAAAACGAAGCAAGGAAACCAAAAACTGGAAAAGATATTATTTTATCATTTTAAATGCTCTTTTTAACAAGACAAACTTAATTTTCGAGTCATATGCCCTTTAAGTACTTGGAATTGAAAGCTCTAGTCTTCATGTTTACGTCCTGCGGATCACATTTTGTCGTCCGAGATTTGCTTTTATTAAAAAGTTCACTTGATCTAGCTAACACGACGGAAATTTATAGTGCAAATACCCAATTGGTAAGGAGTAGAGCGACGAAAGCGCTCATCGAGAAAAGTAAGATCAATTTTAAACATACAAAAGTGACTGTTACTCCTAGATGTTGTTTACATGCCTTACTCCTGTACTGGGGGATCACTTTTTTTATTTTTTGTGTATAAATGATAAAAATTGAGAATAAAAGGACTTTTTCTATACATTTTATTACATTGAGTGAGTTAGCAACATTCGCCTCAGGGGCCTGGTGCGAGTGTAATATTTCAGTCGATGGTTATGATTTCTGGCGATGTGCTTAATTTGCATATGGCCCAAACCTTCCACACTCAACAATCTGTTGTTCATGCATGTGGAAGCGTCTTTGTGTCATTTACGGACAAACTGCGCATAATTGCCGCGTCCAAATTGTTTCTTGTTCGATTTTGTTGAAATTGTCATTTTCACACAACCCTGGACAGAAGTCCTTTATCGGACACTATGCGAAAATCGTCAAAAACGGCAAAGTGTCGGAACAATTTTGTCCAGGATTGTAGTTGGATAATATCATTTTAATTGATTAATGTAAACAGTGTCTTTTTTTCTTTGATTATTGAATTAGTTAGTAGTCGGGCGGCAAATATTAAAGAAATCTTTGAATTCTATTTTTGGCCTCTCAAACACATTTAAGTTCATCTGGTTAAGTAGATAATTGACATGTACTCAATTAAATTAAATTAAAACAAAGTTGGTACAAGTTGTCCCTAACAAGCTTGTCGAATGAACAGCATTGTTACGTGTGAACAGCTGTGCTCCTGGCCTTTTTGCGACAACAACCTGTTGACAAGCTGTGAGATTTTTATCTGATTTATCGAACATAAAAACAAGCGATAAACCATTTAAAAAGTAAACTAGGTTTTTACCTATTAAAGTACATTCTGATCTAAGTGTTAATTATCTGAACAACTGATGGAGTTAGATAGGCTTATATTCTGAATTAAATACGCATTAAATGTACACAATTTGTGGGTTTCACCTTGTTTTGTCTAAACTCTGAGCGTTTGGCTCGTATACTCGACCGTTTGAAGTTTATGTCCTCGCGCATGTCGCCTCGCGCATCTTTATTCTTCGCCATCCTACGCAATCCTGGCAAGTTCCCCAGGCAGTTTTGACCTTCAAAAGAAGGTCAAAACTGCCGAGGGAAAAATCCTGGCAAGTTCCCCAGGCAGTTTTGACCTTCAAAAGAAGGTCAAAACTGCCGAGGGAACTTGCCAGGATTGCGTCGGATGGCGTAGATATGCGGTCGGATGAATCACGCATGCGCATTGAAGAAATACGGACAAGTTTTCACTCGAGTTGGACTTCTGGTTTTTACTATTCTGTGACTCGACCGTCTTCAGAGAAGTGTGATGTGTTGTAACTTGTTTGTTTGCGTCAACACGTAATTAAACGGTGTTTTTGCGCGTACGGTTTGTGTGTTTGCGTAAGTGTTAATACATAATTGAAATTAGAACATTTAGGTGTACAACTTGAATTAGACATTAGAGTACTTAAAACAGAGTTGATCACGTGTCATTCAAGTATTTTCCTTCCTGGACTGGGATAGTCCGCCCCGGTGTTTGTGGATTTCAATCGATTCTCGTATCTGTCGGGCGAAATAGTTGGTTATAGGTGCGAGAAGTGTTCGCATTCTTCCCATTTTAGTCTGTGGTCCTGTTCCCACGCGTGTTTGGCAAGACCTGATTTGTCCAGTTTAGCGTTCTTACAGCAGTCTTTATGTTCTTTTTGTCGGGTGTTCAGGTTGCGTCCGGTTTCGTCGATGTATACCATACCGCATTCGCATGAGATACGGTATATACCAGGTTTCATGTTGTTGTTAGTCTTGTCCTTGTGTGTAAAAGTAGTTGGTAGATTTTTAGTTGTGAGCTATGGTAGACTTTAATGTTTGATCTGTATAGTATTCGTTCAATTTTGTGGGAAGCAGGGCCGATGTATAGAATGCAGACTGAGTTGGCGAATTCTTTAGTTTCGGCGTTTGTTAATTTGTGTCGTTTGAGCAGGATTTGATCATCAGAAAAACGGTTGTTTTTCAGAACCAGCCAAGGTTCATCGCGCCCATTGTTTGATAATAATTCTATCGACCAAGAGTTAGCACACTTAAGGTTACAGGATACCCTGGGATGTGATTCAAGGAGATTTGCTATTACGCGCTGAATATTTTCCCAATTTGTCTCAAATTTGCACCAAATGTAGCCAGATAAATGAAGAACACCATCGTATTATCAAATAAAGAAGAAATAAACCACTTTTCTATGCATACTTGCAAATATAAAATCAAGGTACCTTCCCTACGCGGTTGTTGTTCATCGCTGGTTTTACTAAAAATCTGTCAAATTGTCATATTTACACTTCTCAAAGATAGTTATAAAAAAGTGTGTTCGCGTTTATTTATGTTGCTTTCGTGGTTTATCAGCTAGGACATATTCTTTCCAGACCCGTGTCATATCAACGACAATGGACAAACAAAGGTCCGTAACTCAGTTGATGTTGAGCTAAATAAATCGCGCGAACAATGCACTTTTGTAGCCCAGACATACACCAATGCCGTGCGCAAGTTTGAAAGGAATCCGTTAAAACGCGCGCTCAACTTCGTTCTTTGAATGTGTCCATGCGACCCAAAATTCATTTGACTGAAAATAGACTTTTAATATTTCGCACGGTTTTTCACAGCTGTTGATGATTCCACCCTCTGTGGTTGTAAAGATAATCCTATTACTGTTGCCCAATAACAACGCGAGCAGATCACCCTGTTGTTCAAAACAGGTGCGAAAGAAAAGATCAAACTTCAGTTGCTATTGCATGCGATCGAAGATGCCCGCAAAGAGAAAGCCTAAAACTGCGCCGCAATATGAAGCCCCAAGGTCTGTGAAGAGGCAGAAGAGAACAAGGACTCTCATGCAAGAGTTTCTGAGAGTTCAAAATGTAAAGTGGATTACAGAAAGAGTCTACTCTCTAAGATGAGGGAGAAAGCTTTGTCTGGAAAAGCTTTGGCCATTGCTTTTCCTGCTTGAAGTATGAGCCTTTGTCACTCAAGATAAAGATTTCTTTTTCTGCTCTGAAAATGCAGCTTTCTTGTCGGTGACTGATTTCTTCCGAGACTTACAAAACGGACTTTTATTTATTTTACAAAGCTTTGACTTATCGTTAGGCATTTCCAACGGAAAGAAAGCAGAGAAAGTTTGTATACGCGAGTTCTGTCGACATATAATAAAATTTCATGGAATAAAATTTGATACTAAAATAACAGACTTTCCCGCCACGGATAACTCATTCAATTTTCAATATTTTTAAATCAAACTTTTGCCACATGATAAATGTGGCATGGTAAGCTTTACGAATATGTAAAAATATCATTTTCTGATTTTTTTTTACTTTCTAGGGTATTATTTAACCTTAAATAAAGCTGGTTCTGAAAAACAATGGTTTTTCTGATGATAAAATCTTGTTCAAACGACACAAATCAACAAACGCCGAAACTAAAGAATTCGCCAACTCAGTCTGCATTCCATACATCGCTCCTGCTTCCCACAAAATTGAACGAATACTATACAGATCAAACATTAAAGTCTACCACAGTTCATAACTAAAAATCTACCAACTACTTTTTACACACAAGGACAAAACTAACAACAACATGAAACCTGGTGTATACCGTATCTCATGCGAATGCTGTATGGTATACATCGACAAAACCGGACGCAACCTGAACACCCGACAAAAAGAACATAAAGACTGCTGTAAGAACGCTAAACTGGACAAATCAGGTCTTGCCAAACACGCGTGGGAACAGGAGCACAGAATAAAATGGGAATAGTACGAACACTTCTCGCACCTGTAACCAACTATTTCGTCCGACGGATACGAGAACCGATTGAAATTCACAAACACCGGACTATCCCGGCTAATTCAAGTTGTACATCTAACTTCTAATTTCAACTAGAAATACATGAACGCAACAACCCCTCGCCCACTTTTACATGCTTTTTTGAAACAAAACCCACCCACCTACCCACCCACCCCCTGATTAAAAGAAGCACTCTTGATACCAGCCAATATAAAAACAAACAGATTTAAAAAAAATGATAACCCTCAGGATAATTATAAACTTTATAGATACTAGGATTTAATGAAAGTTGAACATATCAAAGCAAAACTTAGATTTCATTATTAAATTCTGGTTGTAAAACTTTAAAATGATTTTGAGTCCACTGAGTGACCACAAACACTATAATTCAGATCGAGTTCTTGTTCGCTATAGGGCGTTTGGTTTCTTCAGGTTCTCTGGTTTCTCTTCAAGATATATTAAACCGGCTGTTTATATCCCTTTCTTCGTTGTTCTCTTTTAAGTTCAGTAGAGCCGGCTCCATTTCCTTTATAAACGAAGAGGTTTGATTGAGATTTACGGAACGAATTAAGTTTTCTTCATCACTAGTCACCAGTGTCCAACTATTCTTACCGCGTGACGGCGTGCCAAACATATATATATATATATATATATATATATAGTGAAATAAAAGTAGCGTGCTGCGTAGGTAGTGTAGAAACAACAATCGGAATATAGTAAGGTTAGATATACTGCCGAAACAGAGAACGTAGGAGTCCAACGTTTCGAGCGAAGGCCCTTCGTCAGAGAGAAACGTAAAGAGTGTAAACAAACAGTGAGCTTATATACGAAAGCTAATCATGTGACCAAAAAATAAGCCAATCAGATAAAAATAACAATAACAAATTGATAATGAGATGCGAAAAATTAGACAATCAAATCAAAATAACAATAACAAATCGATAATGAGATGCGAAAGACATTTACTATTCATACCGTCGATGAGCAAAAAGGAGAGGGTGTAAAAAGGATGAGCGAGAGTAAAAATAGATAAATATATAAAGTGAAAACGCCGTTTATGTTCGCCCTTGCTAAACAGAAACAACATCTTCAGAGGTGTTAAATAAAAGAAAAACGTTCGTTGAGTCCGTGAGGATGAATGGTACCAATTTTGAAAATGAGACGCTTTTCTAGTCTTTTGCGGCTGACATTACCGCCATGCAGAAATGGGTGAGATGGCACAAACTTTCATGTCTGAAATACAATGGTTGGCATTATTAAAATGTCGGGCGACAGGCTTGTCAACATCATTGTTCCTCACGGAACGAAGATGTTCAGCAAACCTGTCAGATAAACGTCTGCCATGCAGTTTCACCGATGTAAAGCATGCAACATTTATTGCAAGAAATACAGTAAATGATGTTGGAAGAGATGCAAGTAAAATTATGCTGAATAACAAAATTAGATTTAGGTCCCGAAATACATGTAGCGGAGTTAAGAAAGGAACACGTGTAACAACGGGTACGGGAACAAGAAAAGGTACCCGCAGGTGCCAGTAGATTTTTTCTAAGGGCACTTAAACGGGCAGACGTTTATCTGACAGGTTTGCTGAACATCTTCGTTCCGTGAGGAACAATGATGTTGACAAGCCTGTTGCCCGACATTTTAATAGTGCCAACCATTGTATTTCAGACATGAAAGTTTGTGCCATCTCACCCATTTCTGGCGGTAATGTCAGCCGCAAAAGACTAGAAAAGCGTCTCATTTTCAAAATTGGTACCATTCATCCTCACGGACTCAACGAACGTTTTTCTTTTATTTAACACCTCTGAAGACGTTGTTTCTGTTCAGCAAGGGCGGACATAAACAGCATTTTCACTTTATTTATTTATCTATTTTTACTCTCGCTCATCCTTTTTACACCCCATCCTTTTTACTCATCGACGGTATGAATAGCAAATGTCTTTCACATCTCATCATCTATTTGTTATTGTTATTTTGCTTTGATTGGCTAATTTTTCGCATCTCATTATCAATTTGTTATTGTCATTTTTATCTGATTGGCTTATTTTTGGTCACATGATTACCTTTCGTATATAAGCTCATTGTTTGTTTACACTTTTTACGTTTCTCTCTGACGAAGGGCCTTCGCTCGAAACGTATAGATTCCTACGTTCTCTGTTTCGGCAGTATATCTAACCTAAGTTACTATATTTCGATTGAAATATATACAGCTAGTTTAGTATTAAACAAATCATCAACAACTCTGTTTTCATAAATCACCAAGAATACACTTACTTTAAACCGAGACATATTTAAATATCAGACACTCATTTACAATAACTGTATTATCCCCGAGCCCGGGCGAGGGTGCTAATCTCGACACGCGTGGAGTCCACTTACACGCAAAATTACACGCGAGATGAAAACCTGAAAGTAATTCTGAAAAATGTTTATATATATATATCTATATCTATATATATGTTATCAAATCCACAACTTGCGCAGTTCGGATAGCAGGGTACTGGTAACTAACCTGTTAAATTATTCAAATTATTTAAAGTTACACAGAAAATCGGAACTAGATGGTATGCCCTGGGCTCTCAAAAACAAAGTTCTACAAACGGACTTCTTATCTATGGCATATGCGATGATGGAAGTTAAATGGAAGGTACAGTACTTTTCAGTGTGCATAAACCCCAGTTTCCCGTGGTCTGTTCTCTTGACAATCAAATCCAAAAAAAAGCAAACTACTATTCGTTTCGCCTTCTACCGTGAATTAGATTGAAAGTTCGATAGAATTTAAGTGGTTTAAAATATCAATTTCCACTTTATTCTTGAATACGGCAGACATTCACATCGATATATCGTTTCCAGAATAATGGCTTCACTGGTAACTATAATTCTAACTTGTATGTCCTTTGTTCAATATCTTCGATTGCTAAATTAACAATGAGAGTAGATACTAGCTGTCCTAAAAACCTGTGAGATAGTACGTGACGTCATATGCAAAACTAGTTGTGTTACGCTGTTATTGCTAATTTAGTGAGAATAAATAAGGAATCAAACAAAAATTTGTCGCAATACCATGTTTATTCTTTATTGCTGAGCTTTTGACCTGTTGACCTGTTGACTCAGGCCTTCATCAGAGCAAAAAAGTCGAAAGCAATAAATCAACAATAAAAAATAAACGTGGTGTTTCCATAACTTCTTGCTTGTATTACAATTTGTCACCATGCAAAACATTCAAAGAGTTGAACATACAAAATTGAGCTAATTTTCTTTACATTTCTCTGCTAATTTCGAGGGGTTGAAGTTGTCCAGGGGCATTGCCCAAACCATCAAGGGTACGTGGCTAAAAAAAGCTTGAGAAACCCTGGTGTAGACATTTGGGTACATTGGCAAAAACAATAAAGCACTCTGTGTATTAATTAAAAATTGTGTAAACCTAGATATCATTGAAAAGCTTATATACTGCAACTGGTTACAACACTATGCTAAAAGCTTTTGGTCTATTAAAAAGGGAAAAAATTATTTCACACAAAAAAGATGAAAAAAGATGGAGGAACTTTTAGTATGGAATTTGTAGTAGAGATTAAATTTCGATTCGTACTTCATACTTTTACATGGTGTCAGGTGTGGGGTTGACGATGTTCTGACAACCATAGTACAACAATCTATTCAATAGACTGGTGTAAGTGAAAGAGTGAATTTACAACTACATTAAAACACTTTGAACAAGCGAATACGCCGAATAGGACATGGCGACGAGTGCCTCGGCCTCATTCATCGACAAGGGACCGTCAATGGATTGGAGCGCTGATGACAACATATATAGCCGCTTTAAAATGTGGAAACAAAGATGTGAACTATTATTTACTGGCCCCATGGTGAAGATGGGAAAGGAAACAAAGTGTAAACACCTACTGTACTGGTCTGGAGAACGTGGAATAGAGCTCTTTAACACCTGCGACCTAGGAACAGAAAAAGCTGGAAAACGACTGGGAAAATTTCGAAAGGCTACGTAAAGCCTAACTCAAACGAGTTGATCGCAGTTTGGGAGCTGCACAATCTTCGTCAAGGTACGTTATCTTTAGAAGAATTTATTGCTAAGCTCAGAATCCTCGTTAAGGAAGCTAATTATCCAGTAGATCATTATGATCGATTTTTGAGAGACTTCCTTGTCCTTGGAATGAATTCTGACCGTGTCAGAAAAGAAGGAAACACACTCACTTTAACAAAGCTCGACAAATGGCAAAAACCAAGGAGTCAGCAGACAAACAACTCCAGTTGATGAACACTGAAGTACACCCCATCAATTCAAACAAAATATTTCAGAACCAAAGAAACCAGCCTAGAAACAACCCAGGGGCCAACCCAAGCAAAGTTCAACACTGCAGAAATTGTGGCTGGGGTCCCCACTCTCGAGAACAGTGTCCGGCAAAAAATGGCACTACTGCCAAAAGGTAGGACACCTACAATCATGGCCATAAATAATTGGGACCGCAGTGCAAATGAAGAGTCTTGTAGCCTCACGCAAGAAAAACTATAATATATCGCTTTGAATACTTACCTAACAATCTCTCCCCTCCCCCCTCCATCAATGTTGTTTCAGTTTATAGTTGGTGTGATATAACGACAAAAAAGAGCAATAAAATGGCAACATTGAAGGGGGGAAGGGGGGGAACTTCGTATGCGTAGTGGTTTTTACGAACTGTCCTAGGGTTTTTGGCCATGATTGTCTGTATAGAGATTCGCCTCGATTCGTTGCATTTTTACGACATTTCAAACAAGAAAACGTATTATTTGTCTCTATATCGTTATACAAAAGTTTACTACGATCATAAAATGTGTTTTATTCATGGCTGTTCATTGTAAGATATTTCTTGTACATCTTGGTACATGGAAATTTGCTATCATACATGTCGGATTTCCTCATTTAACTTACGACGGAAGTGCGTTGAATGTGTTGCGTGTTTTGAAGTGGAAAGTCTGTGCACGCCATTGTCCTTTTAGTGAGGCATGACCAACATGGCCGACTTACATGGAAGACGTCAACGAACGCTGTATTTGATAACGTACAGTCGAGCTAATATAGAAATGTTTCCAACAAGGCAGACTTTTGCCGACGCAGTTTTGCAAGCGTGGGATTTGCAAGGTGTTGAAGTGATTCACTGGGTCGTATCATTAGAACCTCACGCTTTATGCGATGAAGAGGACGAGGAGATGAATCGTTGGCACTATCACATGGCAGTAAAGTTGTCAAAGAAGTCCCGCTGGTTACGCGTTCGTAAATGTTTAGATGAAACATTTGGGGCAAAAGTTAATTTCAGCGATAGGCACACTACATACTATAGTGCCTATACATATGCGACGAAGGAGGACAGTGAAGCGTTACACTCTCCAAACCACCCAGATCTTTCCAACCCACCAAGAACTGAGAGTGCAATAGCGAGAAGGAAGACGAAAGCACGTCAACGGCAGGGGAAACAGAAAGGAAAGACCCAAAGGGAAAGAGGCCTGACCGTCTATGATGTTTCCGAAATTATTCAGCAAAAGAAGATAAGTAAGCGCTTAGAGTTGGTTTGTTTTGCCCTTGCGCAAAAACGGGAGGGCAAAACATCTTTGGCTGAGTTTATTGCAAACAAAGGCGCGAACGCGGTAGAAGAAGCGCTTGCCATAGCCAAGGAGTTTTCGGAGGCCGAGGAAAAGATGGAACGCGCAAAGAAAACGAGACTGGATCTTCTACGTGACGCCAAAGATTCCGTGTGTGTAGATGGTTGCACAGGTCGATGGCAAAATGCCGCCACAGAAGTCGTTCGGAGCAATGGTATCGATGTATCAGCATTTTGCACTGCTATCTATACAGCCCTTGACAAAGGCCGGAGGAAGTATCAAAACGTGTATGTACATGGCCCGGCAAATACTGGAAAGACTTTTATTCTATCCCCCCTGAAGACCATTTACAAAGTATTTTGCAATCCAGCAACAGGTTCATTCGCATGGATGGGCGCTGAAGAGGCGGAAGTAATCCTTCTAAACGACTTTCGATGGTGTCCAACAACTATCGCATGGGCAGATTTGTTGCAGGCATTGGAGGGGGATATAGTCCATTTGCCTGCACCGAAAACTTTTTGTAAGCGTGATTTGGAACTGAATAGCGATACACCATTCTTCGCAACGGCCGACGCGCCAATCACGCTAATAAAGTCCGGCTCCATCGACAGAGTAAACACGGAAATGATGAATGTCAGATGGCGTTTCTTTAACTTTTGGAAGGTCATTCCCGAGTCGTGTCAGATTCGAATGTCCCCATGTCCTCGTTGCTTCGCTGCTTTTATTTGTGAAAACGTTATTAACGTTTAAGCGCGCTAATGAACTTATTTATGTTTATACTAACACTTAAAAGTCTTATATTTCCTGCGTTTTGGCTTCGTTTACGTCATTTGAAGTTTACGTAATACGATATGTAATAGGTCGCTGGTGATGAGCTTCTTTCTGTGACATTTCTCCCTAACATTTATGTAAATAGTATTGCCAATTTTCGTTTATATTTGTAAATTAGATTTTCATGAGTTATATGAAGTGTGTATGGTGCGTTTTAGTGTGATTTGGGGGCATAAATATAACGATATACGCTTTTCCCAACATTTCTCCCTGACGACAATAAAGTTAGTTTGTATCGTTTATTTATAGATGGTGGCAGAAGGGAGAAATGTCAGAAAACGTAGATATCTTAACGAGCGAGCTGCGGTAAATAGAGAATAACACGCCGCAGACACAAACAATGCAATTGAACGAAAAAGAAATTTAATTGGAGTTTTAACTTTGCATTTTACAACGATTTTGGGGGGAGAAATGAAGTGGAGAATTGTGCCTGTAAATATATAAGAGAGGATATCAAGTAACATATATATCCTGTTTGTCTCCTTCTGTCTCTGTCTGTCCCCCCCCCCCCCCCCCCCCCCCCCCTCCTATCTCTCTCTTTTTCACACTCTACCTCTCTCTCTCGTCCTCTCTCAATATTTTGTCCGGTATCCCTTCTTTCGCAAAACCCCTTCGATTCTTGCCGGCATGCTCTCGATCGTCTTGTCGATAATGGCACTAGAGAAGCGGCTTAACGCGTCTAACACCCTGGCTTGAAATTGTTCAAAAGACTCGGAAACAATGTTCTTCGACACGGCTTCAAGTTGCAAATTACGTTTAACGATATGGAAAATGTTCTCGATGGGTTGAGATCGGGAGAGCGAGGTGGAATTCGTAGCAGTTCCGCTTCGATGTCTTGCAGCGACTGTAGGGCTACTTTGCTTGTTTGTGAAGGGTCATTGTCCATAAGGAACAAACGTTTCCCACCAAGTTTTGGCCCTGCTTTGCCAAAACATAAATTGAAATGATCTTTGATGAATCCGGCGAAGAACTGTCCGTTCATTTTCTCATACGGGACGCTGAGAATCACTCCTTTCCCATGAGCGATTGCCACAATCACGTGAAGTCGTCGTCCACCAGCGAGATCTTTAGAACCTTTCCCAGTAAACATTAATCCCTCTCCCTTCTTTCTCCAAACTCTCGACTTTGATGCTGTCGCGCTTCTCATCGGATTGTTTTTATGCACGAAAGATACTCCATGGAGATAGAAGGCCACTTCGTGGCACCAGAACTTTCGGTTGGTTAGGAGTTGTGTCTTCATTGCTTTTGCAAATCTGACACGACTCACTCGATCCTTCTCTGTGAGCAAGCCCTTTTTGCGCCTTTGGAAGAAGCCATACCCTTTTTCATTCAACAGACGGGAAAACGTTCGACGACTAGCCATCTGGAAACTTAACCCACTGTCTACGACCAATGATTTTACTGTAACGTCCCCTCGACTCGCTCGTTTGACCTTCAAACAACGAATTAATGACCGCATTGCCCTTTCATTCACTTTTCTTGGCCGGCCTTGGCTTTTCCCCATTTCTTCTGACGGTTTACTAATTGCCTGCTTGCTTACTCGTTGGCAGGAAGACTTCGAAACACCTGAACGGTCAGCGATCTCTCTAAATGATAGATTGCACTCTGTCCGCAAATAGCGAACAAAAGCCCTTTGCTCACCCGTCAAATGACAAAAACGCATCGTAGTAACCAACAGAGAAAAGAAACTTACTAATTAATGGCCTGAAACGAACAGTAGACGCAACTTTCTGAATTGATGTACAGATTTTAGTGAATCATTCATACGTAATCAATTAGTTACTATTGATAATTAGTCAATTAAACGCTAATTATAATCAATTAGACGCTAGTGTAGCACTTTTATCTTTGTAAGTGGCACAGACAAATGATAAGGAATAGTAGAACAACTTGGAACAAAATATGTTAGACGAACACCAAAGTATTCGTTGCCTATACATCATTGTTCACCTCAGACAATCATGGCCATAAATAATTGGGACAGCAGTGCAAATGAAGAGTCTTGTAGCCTCACGCAAGAAAAACTATAATATATCGCTTTGAATACTTACCTAACAATCTCTCCCCTCCCCCCTCCATCAATGTTGTTTCAGTTTATAGTTGGTGTGATATAACGACAAAAAAGAGCAATAAAATGGCAACATTGAAGGGGGGAAGGGGGGGAACTTCGTATGCGTAGTGGTTTTTACGAACTGTCCTAGGGTTTTTGGCCATGATTGTCTGTATAGAGATTCGCCTCGATTCGTTGCATTTTTACGACATTTCAAACAAGAAAACGTATTATTTGTCTCTATATCGTTATACAAAAGTTTACTACGATCATAAAATGTGTTTTATTCATGGCTGTTCATTGTAAGATATTTCTTGTACATCTTGGTACATGGAAATTTGCTATCATACATGTCGGATTTCCTCATTTAACTTACGACGGAAGTGCGTTGAATGTGTTGCGTGTTTTGAAGTGGAAAGTCTGTGCACGCCATTGTCCTTTTAGTGAGGCATGACCAACATGGCCGACTTACATGGAAGACGTCAACGAACGCTGTATTT
Organism: Paragorgia papillata; assembly: GCA_035771165.1. Taxonomy (NCBI): domain Eukaryota; kingdom Metazoa; phylum Cnidaria; class Anthozoa; order Scleralcyonacea; family Coralliidae; genus Paragorgia; species Paragorgia papillata. Next base: position 639,097 of record JAWNZC010000368.1, on the reverse strand, counting down.
GATAACGTACAGTCGAGCTAATATAGAAATGTTTCCAACAAGGCAGACTTTTGCCGACGCAGTTTTGCAAGCGTGGGATTTGCAAGGTGTTGAAGTGATTCACTGGGTCGTATCATTAGAACCTCACGCTTTATGCGATGAAGAGGACGAGGAGATGAATCGTTGGCACTATCACATGGCAGTAAAGTTGTCAAAGAAGTCCCGCTGGTTACGCGTTCGTAAATGTTTAGATGAAACATTTGGGGCAAAAGTTAATTTCAGCGATAGGCACACTACATACTATAGTGCCTATACATATGCGACGAAGGAGGACAGTGAAGCGTTACACTCTCCAAACCACCCAGATCTTTCCAACCCACCAAGAACTGAGAGTGCAATAGCGAGAAGGAAGACGAAAGCACGTCAACGGCAGGGGAAACAGAAAGGAAAGACCCAAAGGGAAAGAGGCCTGACCGTCTATGATGTTTCCGAAATTATTCAGCAAAAGAAGATAAGTAAGCGCTTAGAGTTGGTTTGTTTTGCCCTTGCGCAAAAACGGGAGGGCAAAACATCTTTGGCTGAGTTTATTGCAAACAAAGGCGCGAACGCGGTAGAAGAAGCGCTTGCCATAGCCAAGGAGTTTTCGGAGGCCGAGGAAAAGATGGAACGCGCAAAGAAAACGAGACTGGATCTTCTACGTGACGCCAAAGATTCCGTGTGTGTAGATGGTTGCACAGGTCGATGGCAAAATGCCGCCACAGAAGTCGTTCGGAGCAATGGTATCGATGTATCAGCATTTTGCACTGCTATCTATACAGCCCTTGACAAAGGCCGGAGGAAGTATCAAAACGTGTATGTACATGGCCCGGCAAATACTGGAAAGACTTTTATTCTATCCCCCCTGAAGACCATTTACAAAGTATTTTGCAATCCAGCAACAGGTTCATTCGCATGGATGGGCGCTGAAGAGGCGGAAGTAATCCTTCTAAACGACTTTCGATGGTGTCCAACAACTATCGCATGGGCAGATTTGTTGCAGGCATTGGAGGGGGATATAGTCCATTTGCCTGCACCGAAAACTTTTTGTAAGCGTGATTTGGAACTGAATAGCGATACACCATTCTTCGCAACGGCCGACGCGCCAATCACGCTAATAAAGTCCGGCTCCATCGACAGAGTAAACACGGAAATGATGAATGTCAGATGGCGTTTCTTTAACTTTTGGAAGGTCATTCCCGAGTCGTGTCAGATTCGAATGTCCCCATGTCCTCGTTGCTTCGCTGCTTTTATTTGTGAAAACGTTATTAACGTTTAAGCGCGCTAATGAACTTATTTATGTTTATACTAACACTTAAAAGTCTTATATTTCCTGCGTTTTGGCTTCGTTTACGTCATTTGAAGTTTACGTAATACGATATGTAATAGGTCGCTGGTGATGAGCTTCTTTCTGTGACATTTCTCCCTAACATTTATGTAAATAGTATTGCCAATTTTCGTTTATATTTGTAAATTAGATTTTCATGAGTTATATGAAGTGTGTATGGTGCGTTTTAGTGTGATTTGGGGGCATAAATATAACGATATACGCTTTTCCCAACATTTCTCCCTGACGACAATAAAGTTAGTTTGTATCGTTTATTTATAGATGGTGGCAGAAGGGAGAAATGTCAGAAAACGTAGATATCTTAACGAGCGAGCTGCGGTAAATAGAGAATAACACGCCGCAGACACAAACAATGCAATTGAACGAAAAAGAAATTTAATTGGAGTTTTAACTTTGCATTTTACAACGATTTTGGGGGGAGAAATGAAGTGGAGAATTGTGCCTGTAAATATATAAGAGAGGATATCAAGTAACATATATATCCTGTTTGTCTCCTTCTGTCTCTGTCTGGCCCCCCCCCCCCCCCCCCCCCTCCTATCTCTCTCTTTTTCACACTCTACCTCTCTCTCTCGTCCTCTCTCAATATTTTGTCCGGTATCCCTTCTTTCGCAAAACCCCTTCGATTCTTGCCGGCATGCTCTCGATCGTCTTGTCGATAATGGCACTAGAGAAGCGGCTTAACGCGTCTAACACCCTGGCTTGAAATTGTTCAAAAGACTCGGAAACAATGTTCTTCGACACGGCTTCAAGTTGCAAATTACGTTTAACGATATGGAAAATGTTCTCGATGGGGTTGAGATCGGGAGAGCGAGGTGGAATTCGTAGCAGTTCCGCTTCGATGTCTTGCAGCGACTGTAGGGCTACTTTGCTTGTTTGTGAAGGGTCATTGTCCATAAGGAACAAACGTTTCCCACCAAGTTTTGGCCCTGCTTTGCCAAAACATAAATTGAAATGATCTTTGATGAATCCGGCGAAGAACTGTCCGTTCATTTTCTCATACGGGACGCTGAGAATCACTCCTTTCCCATGAGCGATTGCCACAATCACGTGAAGTCGTCGTCCACCAGCGAGATCTTTAGAACCTTTCCCAGTAAACATTAATCCCTCTCCCTTCTTTCTCCAAACTCTCGACTTTGATGCTGTCGCGCTTCTCATCGGATTGTTTTTATGCACGAAAGATACTCCATGGAGATAGAAGGCCACTTCGTGGCACCAGAACTTTCGGTTGGTTAGGAGTTGTGTCTTCATTGCTTTTGCAAATCTGACACGACTCACTCGATCCTTCTCTGTGAGCAAGCCCTTTTTGCGCCTTTGGAAGAAGCCATACCCTTTTTCATTCAACAGACGGGAAAACGTTCGACGACTAGCCATCTGGAAACTTAACCCACTGTCTACGACCAATGATTTTACTGTAACGTCCCCTCGACTCGCTCGTTTGACCTTCAAACAACGAATTAATGACCGCATTGCCCTTTCATTCACTTTTCTTGGCCGGCCTTGGCTTTTCCCCATTTCTTCTGACGGTTTACTAATTGCCTGCTTGCTTACTCGTTGGCAGGAAGACTTCGAAACACCTGAACGGTCAGCGATCTCTCTAAATGATAGATTGCACTCTGTCCGCAAATAGCGAACAAAAGCCCTTTGCTCACCCGTCAAATGACAAAAACGCATCGTAGTAACCAACAGAGAAAAGAAACTTACTAATTAATGGCCTGAAACGAACAGTAGACGCAACTTTCTGAATTGATGTACAGATTTTAGTGAATCATTCATACGTAATCAATTAGTTACTATTGATAATTAGTCAATTAAACGCTAATTATAATCAATTAGACGCTAGTGTAGCACTTTTATCTTTGTAAGTGGCACAGACAAATGATAAGGAATAGTAGAACAACTTGGAACAAAATATGTTAGACGAACACCAAAGTATTCGTTGCCTATACATCATTGTTCACCTCAGACAATCATGGCCATAAATAATTGGGACAGCAGTGCAAATGAAGAGTCTTGTAGCCTCACGCAAGAAAAACTATAATATATCGCTTTGAATACTTACCTAACAATCTCTCCCCTCCCCCCTCCATCAATGTTGTTTCAGTTTATAGTTGGTGTGATATAGCGACAAAAAAGAGCAATAAAATGGCAACATTGAAGGGGGGAAGGGGGGGAACTTCGTATGCGTAGTGGTTTTTACGAACTGTCCTAGGGTTTTTGGCCATGATTGTAGCTAAGGTGTGTCTGTCAAGGCTGAGAAATAAAAATGTGCATGAAAATGAAGCAGCTAATGATAACCTGAACCAATCTGAACCACAGCCACCCCAAGTACCAGGTGATCACCATGTGTTTCTAGGCCCAATAGAAGCAACACCCCTGGCTACAAATGTACATACTATCTCATGCAAGGAAAAAGCTATGCTAGAAGTTTCTTTGGCATTGAGTCCAGAAGAAAAACTACTATATACCCTTTGTAAAATAGATTCAGGTGCAGACACAAACATTATACCCAAGTCCTTATTCCAGCAGCTACTGTAAGCCGTGGAAAACATGAGCTAAAACAACCTACAATGAAGTTAACACCATATGGTGGGACCGATATACCAAACCTGGGTTCTTGCCATGTCTATGTGAAGGTTCCCAACAACCCCAGTTCCAAGGTAATCCAAGCACAAGTTGTTGATGTCCATGGGCCTGCAATAATTGGTAATACCTCAGCACAGGCTCTTGATCTCTTAAAGCTAAATTGGGTCATCGAAGCCAAAAGCAACACTGGCAGTACTATTCCACCAGTCACCCACTCAGTCAAGCAAGACCTAAACACATCAACCAGTCCACAGAAAGTCAAGCTCGTTGACGTACAAGGCAAGCAGCACCCTTTCCCCCTGACAAAAGATTACCTTTTGAAAGAATATCGAGATGTTTTCACTGGGATTGCTGCTTTCCAGGAGCTCCATAACAAACAGTTGAAAATGCCATTCCTATCCAACATGCCCCAAGACAACTCCCAGTCCAATTACAGCCAGCTTACATAGAAGAGTTAAATAAGTTGGTGGAATCTGGAATCCTAAGTGAAGTGCAAAATGTGTACAAGGAAACCCGTGACCTCAACAAAGCCATCAAGCGCAACCCTTATTATGTGAGAACTATAGACGATGTGATACCAAAGGTTAGTGGTGCAACCCACTTCAGTATTTTAGATGCACGTAGCGGTTTCTGGCAGGCAAGTCGAGCTTGACGATGAGAGCAGTCGACTATGCACCTTCAGCACCCCATGGGGCAAATACAGACAGAGAAGACTCCCCTTTGGCCTCACCTGTAGTGGAGACATATTCCAAGAGAAGATGGACACCATCTTTGGAAAACTGAATGGCCTGAGTGGAATCGCTGATGATACTTTCATCTATGGCAAAAGTGAGGCTGCACACGATCAACACATACTTGAGGTCTTGGACACAGCAAGAGAGAACAATGGAAGGTTCAAACCAGATAAGTTCCAGTTCAAAGTTGAAGAAACATCATTTTTGGGTTTACATGGACCCCTGGTCCGGATGATCATAAGATAAAAGAAATCAGAGATATGCCACAGCCAAAGAACATGGCAGAACCGCAGTCCTTCTTGGGCATGGTAAACTACCTAAATAGATTCTCTCCAATTCTGGCCCAAACATCATTGCCTCTACGACAGTTAATGAAGAAAGATGTACCATTCACCTGGCAACCTGAGCAGCAGCAAGTGTTTCAGTCTGTCAAGCAAGTGATTACCGAAGCTCCACTTCTTGCCTATTATGATGCTGAGAAGAAATACTTGATCCAAAAACATGCCAGCATGAAAGGAATTGGATGTGTATTGATACAAGAAGGCAGACCAGTATGTTATGCAAGCCGCTCACTCACTGAAACAGAGTCGCGATACAGTAACATAGAGAGAGAGCTGCTCGCTGCCAGTTGGTCCTTGGAGAAATTCAACCATTACATCTTTGGCAAGAAGATGGTTATCGAAACAGACCATAAACCCCTTGAAAGTATATGGAAGAATAGTACAAGTGCATCACCACGCCTACAGAGGCTTCTCCTGAAAATGTCAAAGGACGACGTAGAGCTGCGATATATCCAAGGGAAGACCAACGTTATAGCTGATGTCCTCTCCAGAGTTAGCTGTATGGAACCTCCTGCAGATGACAATGAAGTGCCATCGATCGAAGTCAACGCGATTACAAGCACTCTGCCAGCAACCCCCGCCAGATTAGATGAAATACGTGAGTACACAAAACAAGATGTTATACTCAGTCATCTGAAAGAAATCATACACCATGGTTGGCCAGAGTATCCAAATGAGTGCCCTCCAGACCTGAAAGAATTCTGGAATTTCAGAGAAGACCTAAGCGTTGAAAACGGACTGGTTCTAAAAGGACACCGGATCATCATTCGAAGTGAATTACGTACACAGATGCTCCAGATTGTAGTATGGCCATATCATATGGGTAGTGAGAAGTGTCTGCTGAAAGCAAAGGACTGCTTGTTCCGGCCAGGGATCTCAAAAGACATCAAGGACATGACTGCCAGCTGCGCCACCTGCATGCAGCACCTGCATGCAGCACTCCAAGCAACAGCCGAAAGAACCACTACGACCACACACGGTACCCACATTTCCATGGCAGAAACTTGGCACAGACCTGTTTGACTACCAAGGCACACAGTATCTACTAGTGGCCGACTACTACAGTAAGTATCCAGTCCTGAGAAAACTGAACTCAATTACATACATCAGCTGCCGCAATAAATCACCTGAAGTCAATCTTCGCAGAGCATGGAATACCAGAAACCTTGGTCTCTGACAATGGCCTGCAGTACAGCAGTCGAGAGTTTGCAGCCTTCTGCAACCAGTGGGATATTGAACATGTTACCAGCTCAACGCTGTACCCCCAAAGCAACGGGTTTATAGAGAGGACGATTCAGACAGTAAAGAATCTACTACGCAAGTCAGAAGCTTCTGGACAGGACCCGCATCTTGCACTACTATTGTACCGCACAACACCTGTGGACAGCAACTTACTGTCACCAGCTAAGCTACTGAACCAGAGAGACTACCGCACGCAACTACCCTGCAGTGGACGACTACAATGTTCTCAAGCCAAGGAAGATAACCAAAAACAGCTACAGTATCGCAAAGATGTTCAGAAACAGCAGTATGATGGAAAGTCTTCACGTACGCTGCCCAGACTGGTGCCAGACCAACAAGTGACCGTCTTTCAACCCCGAAACAAGATATGTGTTGCAGGGAGAGTAAAGGAAGAATCTGATAAGCCTAACTCCTACATTGTTGAGACACCCAATGGATCCGAGCTAAGGCGTAACAGAATACACCTTAAACCCACAGGCCAAGAGAAAGTACAACAAACAGATCAATCGCTGAGCAACCAAGACAGCCCTGTCTCCGAATTCGGTTTCCAAGAAGGAGCACATACTGTGGAATTGGAAATAGCATGCACAACCAACCCGCAAACTGGAAACATTGACGAACCAAAAAAGAAACCTCCCAACAACCAGGAGTGGCTGTGTTGTAAAGAAGCCAAATAGGCTGGACTTATAAATCTTATAAACTATAAACAGAACAACACTCATAGTGTATAGAACATCAAGATTATATATTACATAATCAACATCTGTGCTTCAGGGAGGAGAAGACACATAATTCATTATAATTTATACATCATCCGGGACTTACGCCTTGATGTACATGTATATAAATACATGTAAGAAAAAAGATGGAGGAACTTTTTGTATGAACTTTGTAGTAGATATTAAACTTCATACTTTTACAACACTCGCCTTGCTTGGACATTACATTCTACTTTAAGAAGCTAAAGCGTTGCATACATTAGGTTCAAAGTTTTAATTGTACTTGTGGCATTAAAATGGTGTTATGAGATAACCAAGGTTAGCAGCTAAGGAACTGCGTGTGGTGAATGGGGAGAACCAGCATGGGAGGCTCGAAACAAACAACTAGGTGCATTGGGCAGCAGAGTCATTACACCTTTAAATGGCTTGCTGAAAGGTTGGAGAAAACGTGCTCCAGACTGACCGGTTTTTATCAGTGTAAATGAAAGATTTAATAATAATAAAAAAAAAGAAACATAACACAAAATTACCCTGTTAGTTTACACATTGTCTGCCTGTCTGGCCAGTTTGAGTCATCTTAATTCTTAAATAGTTATAAAAAAGACTGACTTTCTATTTTCATTCTTTTCTCAATCAACTGACACAGCAACTAAGCCCTGAGAAAAAATGTGTGTCTCAAATTGGTCTAGCCAAAGAAAAAAAGCTAATTGTTTTAAAATTTATCCAATATAGTGAGAATAATGCAACAATGTTCATAAAGAATACTCACCAGCCATTAGGAGACCTGAACTGCCAGCTTCAGTTGTGGCTGTAATGTCGCAACCTTTGCTGATCAAGTACTGCACCACATGAAATTCGTTAGCAAAGCATGCATTATGAAAAGGTGAGTAACCATCTTTGTCTCGAGATTGTATGTCAGCGCCATGCTGCAGAAGATAGTCAACCACTGCTGGATGTCCTTCTGAGCACGCACGATGAAGTGCAGTCCTGCCATGATGGTCTCTAGAAGTGATATCACTTCCTTTAATAAGAAGTAGCTTCACAACTTCCAAATGACCCCCGAAACTGGCAAGATGAAGAGGAGAGTAACCGTTTTTGTTCTTACAACGAACATCGGCTCCGTTTTTAATAAGATAATCGACTATATCGATGTGTCTATAAAGAATGCAAAATAAAGGAATATTATTATGTTTTCGTTTACTGCTTTGACTTCTGATTTGTGATCAATCAATATTTGAACATTTCTAGTTACCTTCAATAACTGCGTAGTGTAGAGGAGTTCTTTTCGAGAATCCTCCCTTTACTTTTATGTCTGCTCCCCCATCAATCAACTCTTTCACTTTACTCAAGTTGCCATCACGTGCAGCCTCCCATAACTCCATTATGCGAATGGCTTTTTCTTTCGCTCGAACGAATCTCCGCTCGCTTTGGCTTATGGGTCCACATGGGAACTGACTTCCTATTTTACAGAGTGTCGTGATTATTAGACGACGGCAAATAAGTTACTGCATGTATTTAAAAGAAACCATGGATCAGGACATCGTATATTGTATGTTTTATGTATTTTGTAAGATCTTTAAAAAGTAGCCATAGCTTCGACAACATGACGTATAATAGATTAACGCCTAAGTAAACTAACAACTTTTGCTGTTCTTTGCCACAACGTTGTCTTGAAAACGTAAAAACGCTTCAGTTGACGTTGTATGTGCAACGAGGACGGTGTTGGGATTACTCTTGGGACTGCAAATTATTCAACGTTTTGTTTTGGTTGAAAAATACTATTGTACTTGGGTCGTCGTCGTGACGTTCGCGTTGTGCTTGCTTAAGGTCCCTAATAATCTGCCATTGTCGGACTACTAAAAGTGCCTATGAAACGAAATTTCACTTCAGTTTTTTAAGATTGTATTTGGAAGAACACCTAATTAAGATAATGAAAAATGGCTTTTACACGCCTTTCAAATCTTATCCCATTCCTCGAGTTATTGGCTATGTAATTTGAGCAATGACGTCACACGTTGTATGTGGGAGAAAACGGAAAATCAGTCCTATCTTTGGATTGGTTTGACTAAACTGAATCAAACGTTGGAAATTTTCCTTGGGGTATGGTCTAATTACATCTGCAATGTGTGGTTTTCTGTGTTTTCTTCCACATACGTGTGACGTCATTGTTCAAATTGCACAGCCAATAACTCAAGAATGGAGGTATCATTACCTTCAAATTATGAAGCTTAACCAACATTAAAACCACCATCTGATTGGACAACCTTTTAAAACGAATCCTCATGCACCCCCATACCAACCCCCGGTAATCACGCCCCCCGGAAACCCTAAACCTAGCCACAACCCTCCGGAAAAATGTGCCTCCTCCCAGACCCCGACCACAACACCCCTCTAGGATTTTTAGCTTTATGTATTCAAGATTAACATCCCGCATGTGGGATGGTTATATTAGATGGTTAAGCTTCATATTTTGTAACCGATGATACCTCAAGAATGGGATAAGATTTGAAAGGCGTGTAAAAGCCATTTTTCATTATCTTAGGTGTTCTTCCAAAAACAATCTTAAAAAACTAAAGTGAAATTTCGTTTCATAGGCATTTTAACGCATACCAGACACTCGAACAGAGCGGACTTGCATGTGTGTGATAGCAGACACAATTATTATAGCGTAGCCTTGTATTATTAAATAAATCTTTGACAGTAAAACATAACAGTGACTAAGTTAAAACTTGTTTAAAACACTCATGAAACTTTATTTTGTTAATTTGGGGAGTTCGAACGACCGCCACAGAAATTCGTGACTGCCAACTTGCGATCTCGTTTGATTAGGGCTTAAAAATAGCAACATGTACGACACGAATGCCAAATTGCATGAAAGGGGACATTGTAAAGGGATTAGTTACGTAGTAGAGTAGGGTGTGTATCAGAGAGTAACATTATAAAATAAGACGATATATGTAAAACGGTCAGGACAGACCGATTGAGACAAGACCGATTGAGACAAATGATATGCGTGCGATCTGAAGTATTTTAATAGGCTTGTTGATCTGTAAGACTTTCATGTAATAAAGAGATACAAAACGAAAGATACAGTCCCCAGTCTTCGAAACCGGCGTGTGTAAAGTTCTCCTGATTGATTTGTGGAAATTTTACGAAAACGCTTTCGATGGCCGTGTCCCACCCCTCGCAACAAATTACAACGAAGGTCGTTTTCTTTCGCTCGAAGGAATCTCCGCTCGCTTTGCCTTATGGGTCCACATGGGACCCTAAACGACTTCCTACTTTACATAGGTCGTCACTGTTACTTAATTGTAACGAACTATTCAAAGTTTCTAGTCCTTGATATAATGCGCTCTCTATTACAAAACGCAGGGGTTGATTCTTACACTTACCTTTACAAAGTACAAGTATACATCTTTCGTCGCGGTTCAACACATACTACTGAGCATACCATTCTAAGAGTCTAGTACTTTGTTCGTACCATATAGCTAAACCTAAAATATTTGAAACATACAGTTTCATGTTATTGAACTCCAACGAAGTGTCCGGGATGAAACGACGTTGGTATCTGGTGCACAGGGGCGTAACTAGGGCATAAACATTAGAGGGGTGTGTGGGATTTTTTGCTGGATAAAAAAGGCGTGGCCCAGCTCTTTTGCACGACTAAATTAGCTTACGTCATTACGCGTACCAGTACTGTGTACATCGGTACATGGCTACAATGCGCAAGTGTTACATCGTATAAATAAGTGTATAACTCAGGTCACATGCTGCACAATTTCACGAACAGCCAAACACAGGTAATTCGAACAGGACAAAACCAGGACCAAAAGGCAAAACGCAATCTCGAGCAAAATGTAAAAGCTTTTGTGCTTTGAGCCCGCGCTAAATTATGCACGAAACCGACTCTCAGCTACTTCATGTATAATCCCAGCAACTGAAACTTTGTAATAATAATAATAATAATAATAATAATAATCATCATCATCATCATCATCATCATCATCATCATCATCATCATCATCATCATCATCATCATCATAATAATAATAATAATAATAATAATAATAATAATAATAATAATAATAATAATAATAATCATCATAATAATAATAATATAATAATAATAATAATAATAATCAAATAATAATCAATAATAATAATAATAATAATAATAATCAATAATCAATAATAATAATAATAATAATAATAATAATAATAATAATAATAATAATCAATAATCAATAATAATAATAATAATAATAATAATAATAATAATAATAATAATCATCAATAATCAATAATAATAATAATAATAATAATAATAATAATAATAATAATAATAATAATAATAATAATAATAATAATAATAATAATAATAATATCAAAAGCGCTTTACAATAATTCAACAATATATACAATGCCAGTAAACTAAAATAATAGAATATCCTAAGCTAGAAATGATATAAGAACGTTTCACAGAACACTGCAATGAAGATTCAATGGTATATACAGAGAACTAGGCTACAGCATAAAAGCCTCCTTAAATTAAGAAATATATTAGGATTAAGAAATATCATATTGGGGGTTAAAAAGTTATATCAAAAGCTTTCTTAAAAAGAAATGTCTTCAATTGAGACTTGAAGCAATTAATAGTTTCACTTTGTCAGATGTGGTACGGCAGCGAGTTCTAAATTGACGGAGCAGCATGGGCAAACACTCTGTCACCAAGAGTCTTGGCTTTAGTTTCCGCAATAAAAAGCAGGCACTGATCATCTGATCTTAATTGATAACGGCTGATGGTTTTGGTTGACAGCAATTCCGTTATATAGCTAAGCGCCATACCATGGAGAGCTTTGTAAACAAGGAGTGCAATCTTGTAAACAACTTGAAACTTTACAGGCATCCAATGAAGGTGCATCAGCAGTGGCGTGGTGGCAAGTTTCAGTTTTGTGTGGCCAGATTAGCTTTGGTACCTCCCCCCCTGAAAAAGAAAAGAAAAGAAAAAAAGACATTACTGCCACAAGTTTTGTTTTAAAACAACTCAAGTTGCAATATATAATATTACGACAAACAACGGCTTTTCTCAAAGGCGACACCTATGCTTTGCGAGCGCCTGTGCGAGCGCCGAAGTAGCGCCGAACCTCTAGGGGGGTCCGAGGGCATGCCCCCCGAAACATTTTGAAATCTAGAGTCTCTGATATGCCATTTCCTGTATTTTGGAGTGAGATTTTACAGAATTCTGAAGATTATAAATCATAGGAAACACAAAACGGATTACACATTTCAGATCTTTATAACCCCCCAACTTTTCTCTAATTTGGACGAATTGGAAAATCAACTTAGTCCTTCCCGTGGCGCCGCCATTGGGTTCTCTTATATATATATAGAGAGCACTCTGTGAAGTTGCCGTGGGTACCTATTAGCGATAATGCAACGCTCACTACCCTTGTGGAAGTTTGAGCACTCTGGGCCCATGCGCACTTCACGCTATCTGAATGTACTTCACCGATGCTGTCCCACATGCGGTTGTCACCGACGATCGCATGTGTATAAGTAATTGATGAAATTCATTCAGATTGTTCCAAGCTACACTGATGAGCTGTTGTACAGCGAAACACCGTGTCTGTAGATTGAACTATATATATATATATATATATATATATATATATATATGTAATATATAATTTATATATATAGTCAACCCGTCTCTGAGTTTAAATAAAGAAAAAAAAGACAGTATTTGCGACGGAAAAAGCATCGTTCCTTTCCGATCCAGTTTATCAATCCACCGTTTTTCCAGCTAGGACTTAGGGGGTCCACGTGACACTTTTCGGACAAACAATCTCAGATGAACATTCGGACACCGCACAATAAGAGTGGTTAAAAGATGGCCTTAGAGTGCTGTAAAAGTGATTCTCGGTAAAAGCTAAAGAGAAAAGACATGACTAGGCTGCTATGTTTCACTGTTTCTTCAGCAGCGAAAATGTAGAGAACGGAGAAACAGTTTGATAATGCTTTATATATTAAAAGCGTTAAAATATATTAAAAGCGTATTACATGTAAATTCGTTTGCGTGAAAGTCATCTACTGTACATCTACAACCTTCGTTTCATGCGTCAACATGGTCTAACCATAGGCGGCGGAACCGGGGGGGCTGGGGGGGCTAAAGCCCCAAACTTTGGAAAAAAGGGGGGGCTGAGCCCCCCTGCCTTTGCACCGAAGGTAAGGGTGATTATACGTTGAAATGGTTGAATATTTATACATCTTCGATATACAGCATTTTGAAAATTCCATATCAAAGATTCCATGTTAAAGAGTTAAAAGTCAATGATCAAATTATAACAGGAGACAAAAATATTGCACATAACTTTAATCAATATTTTTCAAGGATAGAGTGCAAACTAGCAGAAAATATTCAAGATAGTGATACTGATCCATTACGTTTTGTGACTCCTATAGAAGATTCATTCCATTTTAGAAATATTGTATACCTTGAAGCATTAGATGAGATAAATAGTTTAAAAACTAAAAAAGCACAAGGAATTGATGGTGTAAGCACGAAGCTATTAAAAGATGCAGGTGATACTGTAGTTGAGCCATTGGTTAACATTTTTAACTTGTCGCTTCAAACGCGAATATTCCCAGATGACTGGAAGATGGCTAGGGTTTTACCAATATTCAAAGAAGGGTCTAAAACTGATTGTGGGAACTACCGTCCTATTTCTATTATTTCTGTCGTCGCTAAATTATTTGAAAAACCACTGAGATTGTTCGTGACTAAAAATAACATAATTGCGGAACAACAGTCAAACCACATTGCTTAGCGCTACAAACGAATGGCTGTATAACATGGATAATGGCCTTATTAACGGAGTCCTATTTCTGGACCTTAAAAAAGCATTTGACACGGTTAATCATCAAATTCTAATTTCTAAACTTGAAATGTATGGAATACGCGGGTACAGTCTTACATAGTTTAAGTCATATCTTAGTAAAAGAAAGCAAATTTGTGCAATAAATGGTAAGTTATCGGATGCAAGGGAAATTGATTGTGGGGTACCACAAGGATCTAATCTTGGTCCTATTCTTTTTCTCTTGTACATCAATGACTTGCCAAACTGTTTAGAGTCAACTATAGTGCCACCCTATTTGCAGACGATACAAATCTTTCATGCAAGGGTCTGAATTCTAAAGTAATTGAAACTAAACTTAATAGAGACCTTGAAAATGTTCACCAATGGCTTACTTCAAATAAACTTACATTAAATAGAGATAAAACCGAATTTATGACCATTGGCTCGAGGCACCGTCTATCCTTAATTGACGAAAGTCCTGTAATATCAATAGGAAATAGGAATATTAAGCGTGTACCCAACAAAAAATCCCTTGGTATGATACTTGACGAACAGTTGAAATGGGACAAAAATAACGAGGTACAATGTAAGAAAATCTCGAAGAACATCGCACTTCTCAGAAAGGCAAAATTATTTGTTCCTCAAAATATCCTTGTAAAATTGTATAACGCTTTAATATTGCCCCATTTCAACTACTGTTCGACTATTTGGAATGATGGCTGTTGTAGACATATAAGCAAATTATTAAAATTACAAAAGAGAGCGGCGCGCGTGATAACTGGTAGCACTTACGAAGTTCGTTCCACTGAAATACTGGAAAAACTAGACTGGGTTACAGTCGATAAGAATCTAAAAAACCGTGAAAATATAATGACATTTAAAGCTTTAACCGGAAAGTTACCTAGTTACCTTGCCAATTTGTTCACTAAATGTGAAAATGAGAATTATAATTTACGAAGTAATAATGTTAAACTTTCTTTGGGTAAACCAAAAACAAATTTTATAAAAAGAAGCTTTTCTTATAGAGCTGCTAAATCATGGCACGAATTTCCGAGTGAACTGACTAACGACTTAACGCAATCAGTTTCATCTTTTAAGAAACATTTGAGTGATTACATTAGATTAAATTAATATTTTTATACAATTCTTAAATATTTCTGTAAATAATTATTAAATTTTTTGTATCCTGTAAATAGTTATACATGTATTTAGTTATGTTTATGTATGTATACACGGCCCTTTGAAAACCAGCTTGCGCTGAAAGGCTACCGTGTCAAAATAATTTTAATTAAAGATTAAAGATTTCACAGCATAACGTAAGGTCTCACAACCTAACGGAAGGTGTCACAACGTAACGGAAGGTCTCACAACGTAACGTCAGGTCTCACAACGTAACGGAAGGTGTCACAACGTAACGTAAGGTCTCATAACGTAACGCAAGGTCTCACAGCGTAAGGTAAGGTCTCACAACGTAACGTCACGTCTCACAACGTAACGCAAGGTCTCACAACGTAACGTCAGGTGTCACAACGTAACGTAAGGTCTCACAACGTAACGTCAGGTCTCACAACGTAACGGAAGGTGTCACAACGTAACGTAAGGTCTCACAACGTAACGTAAGGTCTCACAACGTAACGTCACCTCTCACAACGTAACGCTTGGTCTCACAACGTAACGGAAGGTCTCACAACGTAACGGAAGGTCTCACAACGTAACGGAAGGTCTCATAACGTAACGGAAGGTCTCACAACGTAACGGAAGGTGTCACAACGTAACGGAAGGTGTCACAACGTAACGTCAGGTGTCACAGCGTAACGTCAGGTGTCACAACGTAACGCAAGGTCTCACAGCGTAAGGTAAGGTCTCACAACGTAACGTCAGGTCTCACAACGTAACGGAAGGTCTCACAACGTAACGGAAGGTCTCACAACGTAACGGAAGGTCTCACAAGGTAACGTCAGGTCTCACAACGTAACGGAAGGTGTCACAACGTAACGCAAGGTCTCACAACGCAAGGCAAGACTTCACAGCGTAAGGTAAGGTCTTACAACGTAACGCAAGGTCTCACAACGTAACGTCACGTTTCAAAACGTAACGCAAGGTCTCACAACGTAACGGAAGGTGTCACAACGTAACGCAAGATTTCACAGCGTAACGTAAGGTCTCACAACGTAACGGAAGGTGTCACAACGTAACGGAAGGTCTCACAACGTAACGTCAGGTCTCACAACGTAACGCAAGGTCTCACAACGTAACGGAAGGTCTCACAACGTAACGGAAGGTCTCACAATGTAACGTCAGGTCTCACAACGTAACGGAAGGTCTCACAATGTAACGGAAGGTCTCACAATGTAACGTCAGGTCTCACAACGTAACGGAAGGTGTCACAACGTAACGGAAGGTGTCACAACGTAACGGAAGGTCTCAAAACGTAACGGAAGGCCTCACAACGTAACGTAAGGTCTCACAACGTAACGGAAGGTGTCACAACGTAACGCATGGTCTCACAACGTAAGGCAAGACTTCACAGCGTAAGGTAAGGTCTTACAACGTAACGCAAGGTCTCACAACGTAACGGAAGGTGTCACAACGTAACGCAAGATTTCACAGCGTAACGTAAGGTCTCACAACGTAACGGAAGGTGTCACAACGTAACGTACGGTCTCACAACGTAACGTCAGGTCTCACAACGTAACGGAAGGTGTCACAACGTAACGGAAGGTCTCACAACGTAACGGAACGTCTCACAACGTAACGCAAGGTCTCATAACGTAACGCAAGGTCTCACAGCGTAAGGTAAGGTCTCACAACGTAACGTCACGTCTCACAACGTAACGCAAGGTCTCACAACGTAACGTCAGGTGTCACAACGTAACGGAAGGTCTCACAACGTAACGTAAGGTCTCACAACGTAACGGAAGGTGTCACAACGTAACGCAAGGTCTCACAACGTAAGGCAAGACTTTACAGCGTAAGGTAAGGTCTTACAACGTAACGCAAGGTCTCACAACGTAACGTCACGTTTCAAAACGTAACGCAAGGTCTCACAACGTAACGGAAGGTGTCACAACGTAACGGAAGGTCTCATAACGTAACGGAAGCTCTCACAACGTAACGGAAGGTGTCACAACGTAACGTACGGTCTCACAACGTAACGTCAGGTGTCACAGCGTAACGTCAGGTGTCACAGCGTAACGTCAGGTGTCACAACGTAACGTCAGGTCTCACAACGTAACGCAAGGTCTCACAACGTAACGGAAGGTCTCACAACGTAACGGAAGGTCTCACAATGTAACGTCAGGTCTCACAACGTAACGGAAGGTCTCACAATGTAACGGAAGGTCTCACAATGTAACGTCAGGTCTCACAACGTAACGGAAGGTGTCACAACGTAACGGAAGGTGTCACAACGTAACGCAAGGTCTCACAACGTAACGTAAGGTCTCACAACGTAACGGAAGGTGTCACAACGTAACGCATGGTCTCACAACGTAAGGCAAGACTTCACAGCGTAAGGTAAGGTCTTACAACGTAACGCAAGGTCTCACAACGTAACGTCACGTTTCAAAACGTAACGCAAGGTCTCACAACGTAACGGAAGGTGTCACAACGTAACGCAAGATTTCACAGCGTAACGTAAGCTCTCACAACGTAACGGAAGGTCTCACAACGTAACGTCAGGTGTCACAGCGTAACGTCAGGTGTCACAGCGTAACGTCAGGTGTCACAACGTAACGTCAGGTCTCACAACGTAACGCAAGGTCTCACAACGTAACGGAAGGTCTCACAACGTAACGGAAGGTCTCACAATGTAACGTCAGGTCTCACAACGTAACGGAAGGTCTCACAATGTAACGGAAGGTCTCACAATGTAACGTCAGGTCTCACAACGTAACGGAAGGTGTCACAACGTAACGGAAGGTCTCACAACGTAACGTAAGGTCTCACAACGTAACGGAAGGTGTAACAACGTAACGCATGGTCTCACAACGTAAGGCAAGACTTCACAGCGTAAGGTAAGGTCTTACAACGTAACGCAAGGTCTCACAACGTAACGTCACGTTTCAAAACGTAACGCAAGGTCTCACAACGTAACGGAAGGTGTCACAACGTAACGCAAGATTTCACAGCGTAACGTAAGGTCTCACAACGTAACGGAAGGTGTCACAACGTAACGTACGGTCTCACAACGTAACGTCAGGTCTCACAACGTAACGGAAGGTGTCACAACGTAACGGAAGGTCTCACAACGTAACGTCAGGTCTCACAACGTAACGCAAGGTCTCACAACGTAACGGAAGGTCTCACAACGTAACGGAAGGTGTCACAACGTAACGCAAGGTCTCACAACGTAACGTCAGGTCTCACAACGTAACGGAAGGTCTCACAACGTAACGGAAGGTCTCACAACGTAACGCAAGCTCTCACAACGTGCATTTATATTGATGAATGGAAGCACGCGCGTGTATCGCCAATTTTCAAATCTGGAGATAGGCGGCAATGTGAGAATTACCGTCCCATTTCCATATTACCAGTAGTGAGTAAAGCATTTGAAAAAGAGGTCTTCCGTCAGGTATATGGTTACCTGACCGAAAACTCCATGTTGTCAAAATTTCAATCAGGATTCCGTCCAAATCACTCCACGGTAACGGCCCTCATACAAATGTGTGATGAATGGCTCGAAAATATGGATAATGGGAAACTAAACGGTGTCGTCTTTCTTGATATCAAAAAAGCATTCGACTCAATAAATCATGACATCCTGTTAAAAAAGATGAACGAACATTTTGGTATCAGTGGCATGGAGCTAAAGTGGTTTGAATCGTACTTATCACACAGGGAACAGCAATGCCTTGTTAATGGCCAGTTATCATCTACTCGAACAATAATTTGCGGAGTCCCTCAAGGCTCAATTCTTGGCCCATTGCTGTTCCTACTGTACATTAACAATTTACCTGACTGCCTGAGATCAACTACTCCATGCATGTACGCCCAAATCTTCTCATCTTCGCATGACGCTAGCGAACTTATTACAAATCTTAATTCTGATCTTGCCAATGTCCGCAACTGGCTTGCAGAAAATAAACTTCAAATGCATCCCTCTAAGTCAAAGCTCATGTTTATTGGCTCCTTGTACAATCTGAACAACGGGGTATGTGAACAGCATGTCGTGATCAATGATGATACACCTGTATCACGAACTAGCACAAAAAAAGTGCCTAGGAGTTCAGATGGACGAAAAACTTAGTTGGGAAAGTCACATTGATATGATCTGTAAGAAAGCTAGTGCGGGCATTGGAGCTATTAGACCCATAAGGGATTTTGTTCTTCAAGACACCCTAGAAACCGTTTATAAGGCTCTGGTTCAGCCCTATTTTGAGTATTGTTCCCCTTTGTGGGACAATTGCGGCAAGTTACTCAAAGATAAGCTGCAAAGATATCAATCTCGTGCCGCCAGAGTCCTTACAAGAGCTAGTTATGAAGTTCGGTCGGCCGATGTACTTGACACCCTTTCATGGGACACACTTGATGTGAGACGGTCCCGTGCCAAGTCAATATTAATGTACAAAATACTTAATGACTACACTGCGCCCGGCCTTAGGAATTCTTTCACTAGAAGAAGTGTTGACCAACCTACTTATAGTCTTCGCAATAAACAAACAGATCTAACACTTCCCAAGCCAAAGAAGGAGTTTCAAAAAAGAAGTCTAAAATATAGCGGCGCTTTGCTCTGGAATCAACTCCCAAATGAAGCGAAACTAGCGGAGTCGCTCTATTCTTTTAAGCAACACATTAAGCCGTAGTTGGGTCATGCCATGATTTAGATTGGCTGAGGGTAGTATTTAGACTAGGATTGTACTTACCTTAAGGTACTGTATATAGTATTAGTTTTTATTTTACTGTGTGTGTAAACACGCCCCTCATGGAAATCAGCCAAGAGTTGTTGGGGCTAGCGTGTTTTAATATTATTAAATAAAGTATTGCTAACTAACTAACTAACTAACTAACTAACTAACTAACTAACTAACTAACTAACTAACTAACTAACTAACTAACTAACTAACTAACTAACTAACTAACTAACTAACTAACTAACTAACTAACTAACTAACTAACTAACTAACTAACTAACTAACGTAACGCAAGGTCTCACAGCGTAAGGTAAGGTCTCACAACGCAACGGAAGGTGTCACAACGTAACGCAAGATTTCACAGCATAACCGAACGTAAGGTCTCACAACGTAATGGAAGGTGTCACAACTTAACGTAAGGTGTCACAACGTAACGCAAGGTCTCACAACGTAACGTCAGGTCTCACAACGTAACGGGAGGTCTCACAACGTAACGCAAGGTCTCACAACGTAACGGAAGGTCTCACAACGTAACGGAAGGTCTCACAAACGTAACGCAAGGTCTTCCAACGTAACGGAAGGTGTCACAACGTAACGGAAGGTGTCATAACGTAACGGAAGGTCTCACAACGTAACGCAAGGTCTCACAACGTAACGGAAGGTGTCACAACGTAACGGAAGGTGTCAGAACGTAACGGAATGTCTCACAACGTAACGGAAGGTGTCACAACGTAACGCAAGGTCTCACAGCGTAACGTAAGGTCTCACAACGTAACGTCACGTCTCACAACGTAACGCAAGGTCTCACAACGTAACGGAAGGTGTCACAACGTAACGGAAGGTCTCACAACGTAACGGGAGATCTCACAACGTAACGCAAGGTCTCACAACGTAACGCAAGGTCTCACAACGTAACGGAAGGTCTCACAACGTAACGGAAGGTCTCACAACGTAACGCAAGGTATTCCAACGTAACGGAAGGTGTCACAACGTAACGGAAGGCCTCACAACGTAACCGAAGGTGTCACAACGTAACGTAAGGTGTCACAACGTAACGTAAGGTCTCACAACGTACCGCAAGGTCTTCCAACGTAACGGAAGGTGTCACAACGTAACGGAAGGTCTCACAATGTAACGGAAGGTCTCACAATGTAACGGAAGGTCTCACAATGTAACGTCTGGTCTCACAGCGTAACGGGAGGTGTCACAACGTAACGGAAGGTCTCACAACGTAACGGAAGGTCTCACAACGTAACGTCAGGTCTCACAACGTAACGGAAGGTGTCACAACGTAACGGAAGGTGTCACAATGTAACGCAAGGTCTCACAGCGTAAGATAAGGTCTCACAACGTAACATCACGTCTCACAACGTAACGCACGGTCTCACAACGTAACGCAAGGTCTCACAACGTAACGGAAGGTGTCACAACGTAACGGAAGGTCTTACAACGTAACGTCAGGTCTCACAACGTAACGTCAGGTCTCACAACGTAACGGAACGTGTCACAACGTAACGGAAGGTGTCACAACGTAACGCAAGGTCTCATAAAGTAACGCAAGGTCTCACAGCGTAAGGTAAGGTCTCACAACGTAACGTCACGTCTCACAACGTAACGCAAGGTCTCACAACGTAACGGAAGGTGTCACAACATTGCTATTACTATCCTTACTACAATTCAACATGGAGGCCAGAACACGCTCACGCAGAACGTCCACAAGGGTAGTTATTATTAATGACAATTTGCTGCCACCATTTTAATCATCAGCTCTCAATAGTGACGAGAATTAGTCATTGTATCCATAAATTATTTGTTGTTTTAATTTGCGTTTAAAAGATAAGGGCCTGTTTATATGGAGCGGAGTTACCCCATCAGCCTAGCCCAGTTACCCGGCAAACCCAGTTACCCGCCATGTATAGAAATTCAATGCTTTCCCGGCAGAGTGTTTACATGAGACAGGCGGGTAACTTGGCTAGCCGAGATCCCAGCAAAACAGCCGAGATCTCGGCATGCCGGGATGAAAATATTCCCATATAAACACTCTCTTGCCGGGTAACTCGGCTAGCAGAGTTGAATTCGTCACAACAGCGCACGCGCCACTTATCAAGACAATAGGAAACTGGGCGGCTTTGCCGAGTAACTCGTCTCATATAAACACTCATCTTTTTTTTCAACTTGGCTTGCCAGGTAACTCGCCTAGCTGGGTAACTCGTCTCATATAAACACTCATCTTTTTTCAACTTGGCTTGCCAGGTAACTCGCCTAGCCGGGTAACTCGGCTCATATAAACACTCATCTTTTTTCAACTTGGCTTGCCAGGTAACTCACCTAGCCGGGTAACTCGGCTCATATAAACACTCATCTTTTTTTTCAACTTGGCTTGCCAGGTAACTCGCCTAGCCGGGTAACTCGGCTCATATAAACACTCATCTTTTTTCAACTTGGCTTGCCAGGTAACTCGCCTAGCCGGGTAACTCGGCTCATATAAACACTCATCTTTTTTCAACTTGGCTTGCCAGGTAACTCGCCTAGCTGGGTAACTCGTCTCATATAAACACTCATCTTTTTTTCAACTCGGCTTGCCAGGTAACTCGCCTAGCTGGGTAACTCGTCTCATATAAACACTCATCTTTTTTCAACTTGGCTTGCCAGGTAACTCGCCTAGCCGGGTAACTCGGCTCATATAAACACTCATCTTTTTTCAACTTGGCTTGCCAGGTAACTCACCTAGCCGGGTAACTCGGCTCATATAAACACTCATCTTTTTTTTCAACTTGGCTTGCCAGGTAACTCGCCTAGCCGGGTAACTCGGCTCATATAAACACTCATCTTTTTTCAACTTGGCTTGCCAGGTAACTCGCCTAGCTGGGTAACTCGTCTCATATAAACACTCATCTTTTTTTCAACTCGGCTTGCCAGGTAACTCGCCTAGCTGGGTAACTCGTCTCATATAAACACTCATCTTTTTTCAACTTGGCTTGCCAGGTAACTCGCCTAGCTGGGTAACTCGTCTCATATAAACACTCATCTTTTTTCAACTTGGCTTGCCAGGTAACTCGCCTAGCTGGGTAACTCGTCTCATATAAACACTCATCTTTTTTCAACTTGGCTTGCCAGGTAACTCGCCTAGCTGGGTAACTCGGCTCCATATAAACAGGCCCTAAGAGTCGTAAGTAATTTGTCAATAGCATTCCAAGTTTTTGGTATTAAATTTTCCATAGTTGGTGCGAGCTTGGGGAAGAGAAAAAGTAGATTTAGTAGCTAAGCGTGTTCTATAGTGATGCCTGGTATTAACCGAAGTAAAAAAATCATTAAAATTGTTAGGAAGATTGCCATTGTTGAACTGATGCATAAATAATGCAGTATTAAAATAAACAATATCAGTCAATTTCAGCAAGTTCAGTCTCTTAAAAAGAGGTGAAGTGCGTGCCCGAAAATCCGAAAAAATAATAATTCTAATAGCTTTCTTTTGTAAAATCACTAATGGTAGGATGTTTGATTTATATGTGTTTCCCCAAATCAAGACCTCGTACGAGAGAAAAGGGAAGATGATAGAATAGTGTAATTGTACTAGAATTTTGATAGGAGCAAAATGTCGGAGTTTCGACAAGACTCCCAATACTTCTTGATATTTTTTTTGACAATTCATAAACATGATCCTTCCAATTTAGATGGCCATCAATGATAACCCCTAAGACTTAATGCTCCTCTTTTCTTCTAATGTTTTTATAATTAATATTAATTTTAAGGTTTATTGAATAATTAATTTTCTTTTGAGGAAAGTGAAGATGACTCTTATACAACAAACTGAAAGGTCAGGAAGGACGTGCATCTTCTAACAACAAAAACCTAAAAAGTAGTTCGTCCGTAAACAACAAAACGACAGTTAAAGAATGTCAACAACGTTTCAATATTAAAATAGAAGAGATCGAAAGTGTGAGAAATACGTACCAAAGTAACGATGAAAATTCACTTCCAAACTTTCTTTTAAAGAGTTTTGTTTTTCTTTTCAAATTCATGTTTCATGGTTCTGCCACCGCCATGTTTGTTGTCGCGCGAGCAATATAATTATAAAATATTTTTTGTAATATTATATATTTTTTGCGTTAATATTGTTTCTCTGCCTCCACATGTACTTAAAACGTTTGTTGACTGTATGAGCTACACAATAATGTTAGCTAAAATGAAGAAATTTTGAGTGGTATGCCAAAAAGAAAATGTTGTTTAAACATGAGCAAATTTTGCATTGATTACTGTAAATATGGCGGATTCAACATTTTTGTAGCAAATCTACATTCATAATTATCTCTTTATTTATTTTTGATGTTCCTCGACCCTCAAATGCTCAGAAAAAGTTTGTTGATTCTATAAGCTACACAATAATGCTAAAATAAGGAAGTTTTGAGCGGTACGCCAAAAAATTCTAGTGCCTATATAAAACAAAATCTTTTATGATTGTTTTTTGAAGAACACTAAAAATAATGAAAAATGGCTTTTACATGACTTTAATATCTTATTTCATTCTTGACTTATCACACATAATGGGATTTTGAGCTTGACATCACTACCTTTGCATGGGGAACACAAGGCAATCTTCAGAATAATTTGATTAATTTGGCTGAAACTTTGCAGACGTAGTCTACTGACAAAAGTAAGCATTTCTATTGTTCTTTTGCTGTTGCTATGGTAACATATTAGTTTCCAGGCCTCTCTCTTTCTTTTATATAATTCATTGTTTTCAACGAGATGTAAAGGGATATTTCAAGTTTTAACCAGTTGGTGTACTTTCCTTCTGATTTGCAGTGTAACAAGACAGTTTAAAATAAACAATGATATTTGTAGTGATGTAAAATGTGAAATTACGGTTTTAGACCAAAGTGGCCTAGAAACTAATTTGTTACCATAGTGACCACAGAAGAACAATAGAAATGTTTAGTGTTATTGCTTGACAAAGTCGGCAAAGTTTCAGCCAAATTAATCAAATTCTTCTGAAGATATGCCTTGTGTTGCCTTTTGCTTCAACACCATGCAAAGCTAATGACATCATAACTCAAAATCACATTGTGTGAAATAACTCCAGAACAGAATAAGATCTGAAAGCCATGTAAAAACCATATTCCATTATTTTTGCTGTTCTTCATAAGACAATCATAAAAAAATTGTTTCATAGGCACTTTTCATCAAAAATATGTGACAAAAAATTCTTCTATTACTTACTTACTTGTCCATCTTGAGATTCCTGAGAAACATTTGTTTCTTGAGCTGATGCCATTTTTTTGGAATCCACACTTTCTAGATTTTCTAAATAATAATAATAATAAAAAAAAGAAATCTAATTTTTTTTTGTGAGAAAAAGAAAATAATCAAAATTATATAAGAATAATTATATACGAATGTCATTTAATAAAATTTTTTTTTGAAAGAATTAATTGCTGCTGAGCATAGCAAGGCAGCTCACTAATCTTGACATGGGTAATTGCCTGTGTCCAGACCTCTTTGCCGAGTTATGTATAGTCAATGAAATCTCGATTTTGGAGTTTTTCTGTTTGCATTCAGGGGGGTCATGGGGGGGGAGACCACGCAGGACAACACTGAACTAGCACCACATGAAAAAGCGATGCCAGAGAAGGTTAAAATCTTTGAAAGAAAAAAACGAGAACTTGAAGAATGAAATAAATGATTTAGCAGTGAAGTTCAACGTTGCCTTTGCCTTTCAACGAGTAAGTTTACTTGTTTTTAATACATCATGTCTCTATTTGCTTGTGCAAGTATTCATCAGGGTTATTTTCTGGTGTATATGCCAATATTGGTGTGGGTTCATCGTGTTTGCACTGATCAGCATTCTGAACAGACGGACATGTGTGTGTATTTCGAGTTATACAAATTCTGCAAAATAATCTGATGGGCTCAATGGTACATTGCTGTGTAATTTTATTAAAGCTCTACATTTGTCAAAACATATTAAGCACTTTTTATTGCATTAACAGTTTTGCCACAGCATTAGAGCAAGAGGCATGATTATTTAATATTTGTATATTATTGTGTATATATCCTGTCAAAACTCTTGCCATATCATGTCAAGCGATAAGTTATAGTAACTTATAGTTTTCAATTTCATAATTAAAATATATAGAAGAAACGTGTAAACACTCTGTCCATTGTAATTAATATTAAATTTTTTGACTTTCCAGCCTCCTTCGCAGGCAACTCTGTGGGCTCTTTTTGGGTGGAATGGGCAAACTTGGGTGGAGTGGGTAACCTCGGGTGGAGTGGGCAAACTTGGGTGGAGTTGGCAATCTTGGGTGGAGTGGGCAATCTTGGGTGGAGTGGGCAATCTTGGGTGCAGTGGGCAATCTTGGGTGGAGTGGGCAAACTCGGGTGGAGTGGGCAATCTTGGGTGGAGTGGGTAACCTCAGGTGGAGTGGGCAAACTCGGGTGGAGTGGGCAATCTTGGGTGGAGTGGGTAATCTTGGGTGGTGTGGCCAAACTTGTGTGCAGTGCGCAATCTTGGGTGGAGTGGGTAAACTCAGGTGGAGTGGGAAAACTCAGGTGGAGTGGGCAAACTCGGGTGGAGTGGGCAAACTCGGGTGGGGTGTCACATTGGCCACAGAGTGCACAGACTTTCCTGTGGAGTAGGCTAAAGGTTTTTGTCCCATTTGAGGCAGCACTTCACTTGCAATAGTAACTTCTAGTAAATACATTAATCAAGTGCCTATAAAACAAAAATTAAGTCTATCTTATTTGAAAGAACACTTAAAATGACAGAGTAACATCTTTTGCAGTTTTTCGTTTCCTTGCTTCGTTGTGGAGATATTTCAGTTTGTTTGATATGCAAATTAAACATCTTGATATTACACATGCATAATGACTTACCTCACTTATATATCTTTGCTATAATCAAATATAATCACTTAAAAATGTACATGTTTGGTTTTGTGGAAGAAACACATCCAAAAGCTTCCTTTGAATTAATTTGGTTTAATAATAGCAAAGATATAGAAAACATCCTCCAATAACTCATTATGCGCATGTGACGTCAAGTTGTTTATTTTGCATATTAAACAAACTGAAATTTCTCAACACCAAAGCAAAGAAACAAAAAACTGCAAGAAAATGTTACCCTGTCATTTTAAGTGTTTCCTTAAATAAGACAAATTTAATTTTCGTTTCATAGGAACTATAAACCAAATTACCATTATGTCAGCCATTTAAAGTCACTGTAAAACAGATTGTTGGTAAACATCATGTACTAAAGTCAAACCATATCTACATCGAGACTGAAGACTGAAAAAGAAGAGGAAAAACAAAATTGATACAAAGCCTTTCACAATCTATTAATGTTTCGATCCATCATTGACACAGCTGATACAGTCTGCATATCAACCAGTTGTCCAATTATGCATGTCCCAGAGTTTAAATAAAGAAAAAGACAGTATTTGCGACGGAAAAAAACATCGTTCCTTTCTAGTTTATAAATTTGAAGTAAATAAAACTTACCTTATTCATCGCCGTGGCCCATTCAAGCCATAGTGAAGAGAAGTCGAAGGACTCCTCCTTTTAAAACCACCATCTTGGATTTGACTTTCATAACCTCCCCCCGGAATACTTAAGAAGATTATAGTATTAAGGGATGTCTTTCCGAGAGTTGGTACTTTATGTAAGAGCTATTATATAAAACTTAATTTGCATGGAACCACACCCAGTCCTAAACGACTTCAGCACGACCAAAGCAGATAGTAACGATGTTGATAATGATAGTGATGACGATAATCATGATGATAATGATGATAATGATAATCATAATGAAAATAATAATAATGATGATGATGATAATAATGATGATAATGATGGTGGTGGTGATGATAATATCGGTGATGATAATATTGGTGATGATAATATCGATGATGATGATAATAAAAACGATGATAATATTGATAAGGATGATGATGATGATGATAATGAAGAAAATCATAGTCTCTTCCCAAACACTTATGATTGCAGAAACGACGGGGGAAGGGCACTAGACAGACAGACAAACAAACAAACAAACAAACAAACAAACAAACAAACAGACAGACAGACAGACAGACAGACAGACAGAGACAGACAGACAGACAGACAGACAGACAGACTTTTGCATAAATTGTAAACGAAAAAAGGAAATTACAAATTTTAAATGCCTCTCTTTTACCATTTTATGAGTTTTTCCAAATTACATAAACTTAATATATATTAGAAAGTTTTTCATTTTCCCCCCCAGAAAATCATGAAAAATATGCTCCTGTTTCTCTGAGGATGGTTCTGTAATTAATTTATATTGCCAATTCCCTTTAAAAAATAATCTCTCTGTTGAAAAAAAATAATTTAAGAATCTTACGGCTTGTTAAAAACATTTGTGGCTAGCTTAAATATCAAATTGAAAAACTCAAATGTAATTGAACATTATTCAATGTTTCTTTAATATAAATCTTATAAAAAAAGTTAAAGTTCGCTAATGACTATTTCTAAACTAATCTATTTCTCAAATTCATTGTCAAAATATTACTTCTGTTATAAGAAGCGACAATTTATGTGTCTGGATTATTTACATGTCTTTGGTTTCCGTAGACTTCAACGATACTTTGTGAAGTCTTAGGTTGCCAATTTCCAGTGGTCTGGACGTACTGTGGACGAACTCTTTCTTGAATGGTAAGGAAATGTGGTTACTGTTGGTCGATATTCTGCTGGAAAGATCTGTCTTGTTGCTTCTCCTTGGTTATTCTAAACTTCAACGATACTTTGTGAAATATTGTGCTTTCAATATTCAGTGGTCTGGACGTGCTGTGGACGAACGCTTTCTTCAATGCCATGATAAGGAACTGTGGTTACTGTTGGTCGATATTCTGCTGGAAAGATCTGTCTTGTTGCTTCTTCTTGGTTATTCTAAACTTCAACGCTACTTCGTGAAGTCTCGTGATTTCAATATTCAGTGGTCTGAACGTACTGTGGACGAACATTTTCCTGAATGCCAATGATAAGGAACTGTGGTTATATTCCGATGAAAAGATCTCTCTTGTTGCTTCTCTTTTCTTTTCTATTTTAAGAGCAGTATTAGAATCTATAGTCATTCCTAAACTTGCTTTTTCCTCATTCTCCTTGACTTTCTCCTCCTTCCTCCTGTTTTTGGCTTTTTCTCCGCATCATCCTTCTTCTTCTCCTCTTCCTCGTCTTCCTTTTCCTCTTTCTCTTCTTCCATGTCCTCCTCCTCTACCTTCTCTCCCACCTTCCCTCCTCTTTCTTCTTCTCCTCTTCCTTCTCTCCCACCTTCCCCCTGTTCCTTCCCCTCCTCTTCCATCTTCCCCCATCCTCTTCCTTCTCACCTTCTTTTTTTCTTCCTTCTCTCCCACCTTTCCCTCCTCTTCCTTCTTCTCCTCTTCCATCTCCTCCTCTTCCTCTTCGTTCAACCCCCCTCCTCTTCCTTCTTTTCCTCTTCCTTCTCTCCCATCTTCCCCCCTCTTCCTTCTCCTCTTCCATTCCCCCTCCTCTTCCTTTTCTCCACGATGGATCCAACTTGATCTGGTAGCGGGGGTGCTGCAGGGGTGGATCTAGAATTTTTTTAACCTTAGTCAAACCATTCCTAGGGGGGTCCGGGGACATGCCCCCCCGGAAATTTTGACGGTACTTTGAAGAAAGATTTAAAAGTTTTAAATCGTGTTTTCAATAGCGCATTTTATCAAACCTGGAAGGTGTCAAATAAATTTAGGGATAAAGTGGACGTTTTATTATGAATTTTATTAGGGATATCACAAGGGAGCTAGACATTAGAAATGTGATTGACACTTTCAATGAAATCCACGTCGCATCCCACTGCAGCAAGGCACTAATTGAGTAATTGGCACTCCCCTGCACCCCTTGGCCAAGGGCCAAGGGGGGTGCGCACCCCCCTGTAAATCCATACTGCCTTTTCTCCACCTCCTTTTCCTTCTTCCCCTCTTCCTTGTTCTCCTCTTCCTTTTTCTCCTGCTCTTCCTTCTCCCTCCTGTTCCCATTCTCCTCCTCCTTCTTCTCAGCCACTCTTGCTTCTTCTCCTCTTCGTTTCCCTCCTCCTCTTCCTTTTTCTACCCCCCTCTTTCTTCTTCTCCTCTTCCTTCTCCTCCTCCTCCTTTTCCTCCTTCTCCTCCTTCTCCTCTCCATCTCCTCCTCTTCCTTTTCCTATCCACCTCTTCCTTTCCCTCCTCTTCCTTCTTCTCCTCTTCCATCTCCTCCTCCTCTTCCTTCAACCCCCTCCTCTTCCTTCAACCTCCTCCTCTTCCTTCTCCTCCTCTTCTTTCTTTTCCTCTTCCTTCTCTCCCACCTTCCCCTCCTCTTCTTTCTTCTTCTCTTCCATCTCTCCCTCCTCTTCGTTCAACCCCCTCCTCTTCCTTCTCCATCCCTTCCTTCTTTTCCTCTTCCTTCTCTCCCACCTTCCCCTTCTTCCTTTCCCTCCTCCTCTTCCTTTTTCTATCCCCCCTCTTCCTTCTTCTCCTCTTCCTTCTCCTCCTTCTTCTCAGCTCCCCTTGCTTCTTCTCCTCTTCCATTTTCTACCCCTCCTCTTCCTTCAACCCCATCCTCTTCCTTCTCCCCTCTTTTTTTCTTCCTTCTCTCCCACCTTCCCCCTCTTCCTTCTCTTCCATCTTCCTCTCTTCCTTTTCTCTCCCTCCTTTTCCTTCTCCCCTCTTCCTTTTTCTCCTCCTCTTCCTTCTCCTTCCTGTTGCCCCTCTTCCTTCTTCTCCTCTTCCTTCTCCTCCTCTACTTCCTTCTCCTCATCTTTCTCCTCCTGCTCTTCCCTTTCCTTCTCACCCACCTTCTCTTCTTTCTTCTCCTTCCCCTCTTCCTTCTCCTTTTCCTTCTCCCCCTCTTCCTTCCTCTCCTTCTACTCTTCCTAGGACTTTAAAAGTCAACCAGGTTCTGTCGCTGTGTCACTAACACATCAAATATTACTTACTCTAATCTTGGAATGCATAATCATCCAGGCCATATAACCAAAATAAACTACTGATCTTTTAGTTTCCACATGACTAGACTAAATCTAAGAAGAATATAGATTGTTTTTAATGTATAATTTGCATGAAATAATTTTTAAGTATCATGCAACGTTGTTCAACAAATACTCACTTATTTCTCTTCTTCCTTTACCGTTCCTCATTTCTTTCAGTATATCTTGAACTCCGTTAAGTGGGCTGGAGGCGGGAGGCGGGCGGGAGGTTAAGTAGGCTAGACGGGAAACCGTCTGCCGGGTTTTTATATGTTTTTGATTGCCAGTTCACTGGTGGACTGGAAATACGTGATCGGTTAGTAAGTTATTAAGCTGTCATCGCTTTATATTAATCTCATTATTCACAATTTTTATAAACTTGGGCTACGTTTACACTGTATCACCAGTATAGGATATATTGCTTTTAATATGCTCCGTTTCAAAATGCTTTTGATGCAGATGTAAACCAATTGATTCTGTCTGCACATTGCAGTAGCATTGGAGCAAAGCTAGGTTTAACCAGACAAGTACTTCATTCAAATATAAACGCCAGGAGAAAGTACGGGCCACTGAAGCTGAGCATTTATTGTCGATTTCAAGTTGCTGTTCAACGCGCGGTTCCGAAGTTCGTTGTCAAGTTTCAAATTACGTTTCTAAATTCAGAAGTTGATTAATTACGAAGTTCGATTTGATGTAAGTTCACCTTTACAGAAAATTATTTCGGTCTACCAGACTTACTTTTGATACGATTTCTTTCGGAAAATATGTTAATCATTCTGCAATTCCAAATTAACAACTGTGTAGCCAAAAAATGGCGCAAAGCTGAACTTCGAAATCGAATCGAACATTCGAACCTCAAATCGAACTTCGTAATGAACTTCTAAATTTAGAAATTTAATTTGAAGCTTGGCAACGAACGCGTTGAAAAGCGAGTTGAAATCGCCAATAAATGCTCTGCTCCAGTGGTTAGTAGTTTTCACAGGCGTCCATATTTGAATGAAGATCATGTCTGGTTAAACCTAGATTTGCTGCAATGTGCAAACGGAATCAATCGGTTTACATTTGCGCTGAAAGCATTTTGAAACGGAGCATATTAAAAGCAATATATCCTATACTGGCGATACAGCGTAAACGCAGCCCAATCTTATAAAAATTGTGAATAATGAGCTTCATAATCGATGAAAGCTTAATTCCTAACAACGTATTTCCAGTCCACCAGTGGACTGGCAAATGGCTACAGAAAACATATAGAAACCCGGCAGACGGTTTTTCGTCTAGTCAGCCCGCTCACCCACCCGCCCGCCTCCTTCCTCCCCTAAAAAACCCGGCTGCTACGCAGGCTAAACCATCGTTTTCATCCCATCTTATTTCTTCATTCTTCTCGCTCTTTTTGATTTGTTAGATTCATCTGATCCTTTGCTTCGATGTCGTCCTTTTACTTCGTGATCGTCTCTTCTTCTCTTTGACTCACCAGATGTACTAGAATGACTACATTCCCCTTCATCTTGTGCTCGCTTTACCCCTTTCTGATCTGAAAATTTAAGAACATCTAATGTTTTAATCTTATTCAATTTATAAATTTTACAATCATCTTTTACCATCAGCCTTTGACTCATTTTTCACTCCAGTAAAGAATTACATAACTATAACACAAGACATGCGTCAAAATATACTTTTTCTCTTCCTAAAATGAGATAGGGAGCTAAAATATGGAACTCTCTTGATGAAAATGTTAAATGTTTTTACTCGGGCTATACTGTGGTAGGCCGACTCCATGTTTCGGCTCTGTTTCTCTTTGGGTGTCACGATTTTGCATTTTTGACTTTTTACTCCCGCTACCATGCATAATTCCCGTGAGTTGTTAGCCGTGTGATGGAGTGAGGCCGTGAGACACGTTATTTATTTATTTATTTATTTATTTATTTAGCTTCGCTTCTTAAAATTACATGAGAAATAAAATAATTAGAAAAAAAAGGAAAAAAGAAAGAAAAGAAGCTGGGACACCACAACAGTTAAACACCAATTACAGTGGGCCCTTGAAAAGCAAAAAGAATAATATAATGAAAAAGAAAAATTAAAAGAAATAAAATAATTTAATACTCATAACTAATAACAGCAAGTTCTTTGCTCCTTTTGCTTTTGGAGTTGGACAAAAAGTTGAACAGCTTTGCCTTTTGATCAAGGTGTTCTTGCACATTGTTGGAGTGAACGCCTGACTCAGGCGTCTTGTTTCAATTTCAATTTATTGTCGGTTTCATTTCACTTTTCAACGCACAGTTTGGAAGTTCGTTGCCAAGTAACAAATTACGTTTCCAAATTCAGAATTTAATTACGAGTTCAATCTATGTTCGAATGTTCCACTCGAAGTTCACCTTTACGAAAAACCTTCGGTCGGCCAGACTTTCTAATTTGATGATTTATTTTGGAAAATTTGTTGTTAATCATTCTGCAATTCGAAATTGTCAGGCTGGTCACGTGTCGTCTATCAAAATTTTCGACTGTGGGAGCGTCCCCAGCGTATCAATGCTTGACCTCGCTGGAATCGTCGAAGAAATGCATGTATACGTATCTTGTTTTGTTTTCTGGTATTAGATTTTGAAATGAATGGTTAAACCGGTGATATGATTTTAAAATTGAAACAAGTTGTTTTGACAACGTATGTGTTTCACCTGTACGTTGTTGAATACCACACGTGAAAGCTGCCGTTATATTTAAGTGAATACGTCCAGTTATTAAAAGCCTCGCGATTCGAATGCTTAAAATGAATATTCTCCCATCAATAACACATGTCGCCAGCGCTACAAAGCGAGCAAAATATTGATCTTTGAGACTTTTATTGGCATTCTTATTAAATTATATCTCGTTTCGGATTGTTTCTCCAAGCCGTTGTGCACCTTTCGTGAGTCGTGACATTTCATCTGGCCAGATGTTTTGCGTTTTGTATAAACACTACTCCGGTCGGTAAGTCGAGAAAGTTTTTTGTACCACCCTACCCACCCTAAATTTATTTTGTACTGCCCATATTTTGGGCAGCACGTGACCAGCCTGGACCAGGGTCTTTTCGCAGCGGTGGGCGGGGGCGGGGGAGCGGAGATAAGACCCTGGGTACGAGGTTCGCATAGAATTTGCGGTGCTGAATCATGGACACTCTATCGTAAACATATAGAGCAACTTAACTCGTTCCACACGTGTTGTCTTAGATAGGGGCTGGTTACACGAGGTGAGCTGGCTGGCTAGCCCGGATGGCAGATTAAATCCGAGATCCCGGTAGCTATAATAAACACTGTTTTACAGCAATTTGCAATTACATGGAAGACAGGCCAGCCCGGTGAGTCGGGATCCCGGGTACTGCATGCCGAGCCAATTAAGTCGGTTAAACAAGTTAAAAATTTCACCTGGTAATTAAGTAATTTATCTCGTTTGGACATAAGAAAAGAGGTCCTATGAAAATGCCGATTCGCCTTATTGATAACATGATTTGATAACAAAAATATTTATTTCTCGACAAAAAAAATGAAAACTTTTAAAAAAACGTTTTGCCCGTATTTTTCTTGCTCCCAAAAAGATCTGAGTTGTCCAAAATGTGGGAGGATGCACCACTTAATTGTTAGTTGACATGCATAGCTTGTCTACTGTTTTCATTTGTTTCTTCAAGTAATGGAACTAGATCCCAAGGATAGTGCAAAGTTTCTAGTCAAAGATAATAACAATTTTTGCCACGTGTACGGACAGAGCTGCCAGCCCCGCAACCTGTCAGTCCCTTTTCTTGAGCAAAGCCCAAGTTAATTTAATACAAGCCCAAACTCAGACAAACAACCCAAAATAAAATCTCGAGGGATTCTTAGAGAGTCATTTTCTCTTGACAAGAACGCAAAAAAAATTATAATCTCCGACAAACATGAATACTGACGTCTTTTGTGCCCTTCACTATTGTTTTCCAGTCTGTTTAATAACATCAAGATCTCTTTGAACTCCTCGAATTTTTTGCATAAAAAGCTTGGCGCATCACAAGAATTCCGATACTAATACGTATCGTGTGACGTCCAGTCAATCCAGATCAAAATTGACTAAAATTTGCCAGGTGGATGTAAAGATAAGTAACTTTTTGTACGATCGTCTGATGATTATGTTGCTAGCGTCACGTTATTGCCTTGCGAATCGTCTGCCCAATCACGCGCTAAGTTCACGCATGTACAGCTAGACACATGTAGAACTTAAACATTCATGTTTACTATATGGCCAGGGTTCTTCGTACAGTTGCTTATTGAACGCCAAATCAAAATGCCAAGACAGTCTCCAATCTCCAGTATACAGAATTTGTTATTGAGCTGACGTGCAAAACTGCTCGAGCGCCACTCGTGTAAAATATAACAGACACGAACCAACAACACTCTACAAACCGACTTCACAACATCGTCAACATGCCAGACCATATTAA
Source organism: Paragorgia papillata (assembly GCA_035771165.1). Lineage (NCBI taxonomy): Eukaryota > Metazoa > Cnidaria > Anthozoa > Scleralcyonacea > Coralliidae > Paragorgia > Paragorgia papillata. The sequence continues at coordinate 603,975 of JAWNZC010000368.1, read as the reverse complement.
AGTTAAATATAAAGCTTTTAATATTTATTCGCACCTTCCGCTAGGCAGACAATAAATCCTTTCGCCCAGACCATATTTAATTAGCCATGCAGTTAAGCCTAGAAATTCGTTGTTTCGAGAAGAAAATTGATCGCTCCTTTGCGTTTCTCCGCCATTGTTGTATTCGCCAGTCGCAAACAAAACCACGCGTGCGCAGTGGTATTCTAATATATTCCGGGGGGGAACTTCTTTCATTCTTGGTATATTAAGATATACACGTCTTTCAAGAAATATCCATAGATAAGGTACAAACCTGTCTGTTATCGCTCTTTAGGGCTTACGGGCTTCAAGTGACATAAATATTTGTCGTCTATGAAAGACTGATACTAGTGTTTCACATTTTCACTGGTTTTAGCCTTTCAGCTACGACAAGTAGGTATGTCGTTAAACCTGGTAAGTTTACCCCCCGGAAAGTTTACACTATGCCTGACTGCACTGAATTTCCCCACTCATCACAATACTGCAAAGTTTCTTCGAAAACTTTGCACCTTTTGTGTTCTTGAGAAATTGCGGAATTGCGTCACTTACGGAATTGGCTGGTGAAAGAATGGAAAAAGGTGTTCTTTAGAAAACTGTAAATATGCCAGGACCTTGTTAATGCTTCATTCGCTCCTGGTTTTTTAGTTGAAAAAACAAAACAAAAAATACCTTTTTTTCCGCCCAGTATTTCAACAAGATCGTCCCTTTCCATTTTCTTCAAGATTGTAATCAGCTTCTCAACGTCATTCTCAGCTTTAGTTTCCCAATGAGTCAAGAGAGCATTTGCTGGATCGTCTTTTAGTTGAAATGAGTTTACATCTTTTATGTGGTATCCCAAGTGTCCAGCCAACGTTTTGTAATCTTTGCCCTTTCTTGGCTTGTTCAACTCCGTACATATTTCAATGTAGACATTAGCATTGAGCTCGCGAATTTTCAACGATTCATTACTTCTGGCTGTTAGGAAAATATAAATCACAAGAATGGAAAAAGACCTTTAATTTAAGTATTCTAGAACAATTGTAGAAACTAGAGGACACTCAGAGAAATTTTAAAGTATTTTCAACAGAACAACGACAATTTCAATTATTTTCAAGGTTCAAAGCTAAAATGTTCAAAACATAAAAATCTCCTCCGATTAATCCGAAATAAAACGTTTAATACGTCAAACACATGGTTATACATCACTTAGAAACATGTACTTTTTCCCTTGTTTAACCCATTAAACAAAAAATGCCCGCTTTATTGTTTTACTCTGTCTAACACCAGACTATTTTACTGTCTAACACCAGACTATTTTACTCTGTACCAGACTATTCTACTCTGTGTAACACCAGACTATTAATTACTCTGGCTAACACCAGACTATCTCACTCTGGCTAACACCAGATTATTTTACTCTGGCTAACACCAGACTATTTCACTCTGTCTGACACCAGACTATTTTACTGTGGCTAACCAGACTATTTTACTCTGTCTAACACCAGACTATTTTACCCTGGCTAACACCAGACTATTTCACTCTGGCTAACACCAGACTATTTCACTCTGTCTGACACCAGACTATTTTACTGTGTCTAACACCAGACTATTTTACTCTGTCTAACACCAGACTATTTTACTCTGGCTAACACCAGACTATTTTACTCTGGCTAACACCAGACTATTTTGCTCTGGCTAACACCAGACTATTTTACTGTGTCTAACACCAGACTATTTTACTGTGGCTAACACCAGACTATTTTACTGTGTCTAACACCAGATTATTTTACTCTGGCTAACGCCACATTATTTTGCTCTGGCTAACACCAGACTATTTTACTCTGGCTAACACCAGACTATTTCACTCTGGCTAACACCAGACTATTTTGTTCTGTCTAACACCAGACTATTTTACTCTGGCTAACACCAGACTATTTTACTCTGGCTAACACCAGACTATTTTACTCTGGCTAACACCAGACTATTTTACTCTGGCTAACACCAGACTATTTTACTCTGTCTAACACCAGACTATTTTACTTTGTCTAACACCAGACTATTTTACTCTGTCTAATACCAGACTATTTTACTTTGTCTAACACCAGACTATTTTACTCTGGCTAACACCAGACTATTTTACTCTGTCTAACACCAGACTATTTTACTCTGTCTAACACCAGACTATTTTACTTTGTCTAACACCAGACTATTTTACTCTGTTTAACACCAGACTATTTTACTTTGTCTAACACCAGACTATTTTACTTTGTCTAACACAAGACTATTTTACTCTGGCTAACGCCAGACTATTTTACTCTGGCTAACACCAGACTATTTTACTCTGGCTAACAATAGACTATTTTATTCTGTCTAACACCAGACTATTTTACTTTGTCTAACACCAGACTATTTTACTTTGTCTAACACCAGACTATTTTACTTTGTCTAACACCAGACTATTTTACTCTGGCTAACACCAGACTATTTTACTCTGGCTAACACCAGACTACTTTACTCTGTCTAACACCAGACTATATTTTACTCGTCAAAGGGAGAACCCTCAGACATCCTAAGAAGCAATGGGTTAATAGTAGTCTTAACAAGTTCCATTAAGATCATATATGAACTACTATACAAACAGAGTAGAAGTATTTTTACCTGAACCTGTAGGTTCAGCTATCTCTTTCTTGAATGCTTCAACCACTTCTGTAAAAACAAAATTCTGAATTTCAAAAAAACCAAACATTTTGTGTCTTTTATGCAAGTTCAAAGCAAACCCAATTACTAGAAAAGGTTGCTAAATATACACCAGTACATATTGTTCAATTTGCTTCGGTTTAGCCTATTTGTTTCAGTTTGCTCGTCAACGAGAGAACCTTCAGCCATCCTAAGCAGCAATGGGTTAACAAGTGATTAACCCATTCCAGTCTGAGCCGTCCAAGAACGATCTCTTTTTGTTTCCGTGGCAATAGAAGTGATACTAAAATGTTGTAATTCAGTTCCTCAAGAAGATTGACTCTAGGTTTCGGTTCCGTTTCTTTTTTATTTTTGTTGGGGTGTCACAAAATTGCGCAATATGTAATACGATACTCTCGCGATATCTCCTCGCGGAGCCTGAACTGAATCAGAAAGAAACACTGAATCAAATTCGCTTCATGGAAGCCGTTCATCTGTTTACAGAGCTTTCTGCTCGGTTTAACAACGAGAAAGCGCATTTACAGCTAAGCTTGCAATTAGCGAGTTGTCCATTTTGTGTTCACGAACGTTTGTTGTAGTTTGCTGTGGGTCACTTCGATTCTGAATCGGTGACACTGAGACATTAGTTGAACGATAGTTTATGTATATGACGTTTCGTAACTTGCTCCCAAATCGCGTTCAATCTCCAAACGTCATGTCATCGGTGCGTGAATTGAGCATTTGTCAAAGTATTTTCGATGAGCCCACAGATGGTTGTACGTCTGCAACGGCTATTGAAAATACATACTTCAAAATAAGCCAGAGAATACTACGAACACAAATAAACCAAGGAAAACAAGATCATAAGATGGACAGCGTCTACCTTACTGGTCCCCTTGTGGGTCCGGTCATTTTATTTAATATCTGTTTGGGGAACTCAATTATTATTTATTGTTTTGAGAAATGTGTTTGCGTTTGGCTATTGCGCATTCTTTAGACTTTTGTGTGCGACAGATGTGTTTGCATTTTAGTGTATTGCAGCTTGTCCCTGAGCCCAGGCGTAGGTCCGAAGGCCCGGAGCCCGGTGAGGGTGCTAATCTCGACACGCGTGGAGTCATTTTACACGCGTGTAGAAAAAGCAAGGGGGACGAAAATCTGGAAATAATTTATATATATATATATACGTCGTAGGGTGTCACGCGGTAAGAATTGTTGGATACTGGTGACTAGCGACGAAGAAATATAAACTCTCAAACAAATAGTATTTTGCTTTCGTTTATTTAAACGAAACGAAATGGAGCACGAAGAAAAGAAGGACGAAGAAAAGAAGGATACAAACAACCCGTTTAATATATCTTGAAGAGAAACCAAGAAACCAAACGCCGTAAAACCAAAACTCGATCTGAATTCCAGTGTTTGTAGTCACTCCGTGGTCAAATCATTTTAAAGTTAACGGTAGGATTCTTGTTGTTTTCAAGTTTACGCTTAACCTAAACAATATACAGCTTCACGTTTTTGTGCTTTCCCTTTGCTCGTCCAAACCATAACTCAGCTTATTAACTAAAGCTAACTTAAAACACTACCCGTATAAGCTTATGTAGACGTGATGTTTTTCATTAGCATTGCATGCACTTTATATTATCATAAAATACTCATGGGCTTTGGCGATTTTTTTGGTTGTATTTCCAAATTTTCGACTGAAACGTTGTCTGTTTAATACTTATTTCTAGAATCCGATTCTACTGAATTGCTTTTTATCTCGGATTCTATTATAAATGTAATTTTTGAGCTGTTGACTTTTATTAATTCTGCCTTTGCAAAACATGTATGCATATAGGGAAGCCATTAAAGCTGGCTAAGAATAATCCCTTTTGAAACCTCCTAAAAACAATATAATTTTTACAACCAGAATTTAATAATGCAATCTAAAATTTGCTTTGATATGTTCAACTTTCATTAAATGATTTAAATCAGTTTTGTCATCCTATCCATAAATTCTATTTTGGCATATCAGGAGTGCTTCTTTTAATCAGGGGATGGATAGGTGGGTCGGTGGGGGGTGATTCAAAAAAGCATGTAAAAGCGAGCGAGGGGTTGTTGCGTTCAATGTATTTCTAGTTATTTTTACGTTGGCCTTGCCAGGTTGCACAGATCAGTAGCCCGAGTAAACGCCTGAGCAGACGTCTGTTAGCCTGCGTGCAACCTCTACCCCATTTCGAACGAAATCCGATTAGTAAAAAGGTCTGCGAATCGCAGCGAGAAAGCTTGTATGGCCACATGGATTTCCCAACAAAAGTTGGGACGGCTCGTGATTGCTTAAGCGCTAATTTTACAAGTTTTTGCTAATTGTACAAGAATTAATGTTGATTTAATTCATGTGAATAATTTTCTCAACAAAATAGCGGTCGATCGTTCAAATTCATTGTTAATTGTTGTGCATTTTCTCCGCTTACCCTTTTGTATACGCGGTGTCTGGTCTTGAATCGATTGGTTGCGAAGATTTAGAACCACTAGTCTCGTTCAATGACAAAAGACGCTTTGCCGACTGTTTCAACTTTACAGCCATCTCTCTTTCCCATGCTTTTCTTCGGTAGTCGCTCAATAATTTTGCGTTCTGGTTTAACTCAAACAAGGACGGCAAATATGCTTTGCAATTGGTTGTATGAGAAATTTAGGGTCTTCAATTTCAGCTGCCATATCGACAGTCCGTTTGGCCGAAACAAGATTAAGATCAGCTTTATTTTCTAACTTGACAAAACAGAGTACGCATACAAGAGACGCTATATTAAATCATTATGTTAACCAGGAATATTAATATTTATTTACATAATTTACATAAAAGTTAATGGTTTGAACCTAGGAGTATTATAACATGTTTGTGAATGTTGCTCATCTAGGTTAGAGTAGTCTTGAGAAAGACTGTTAGTGGTAGCAGTGACTGACGTTTCGACGGCCTCAGCGGCGGCCATCTTCAGGTGAAAGGTTTCTGCCAACCTCGTACCCAGGTTCTCTTCAATCCGCAGCGCGAAGAAAAGACCCTGGTATATCATGGTCACGTGACAACCAAAATCTGGTTGTGACAAGTTTTGTTTGGACAGGGGTGGGGTAGAGAGGATTTGAAGCTTCTTGCCTGAAAGATTTACGGTTTGATTGAAAATTTACGGTTTCTGCGCTAAGTCGATATGATTATGATTTTCAAATATGTTCACAAAAAAACCGGCTAACTTACAAGAGACTCGCGGCGCAGCCAAGTGAAGTAAAGAAGCAGGCAGCAGAGGGTAAATAATTTATCTGCTTTGATTCCTATTTCTTATCTAGCTGCCCAGGTTTTTTTGCTATAATCAGTATAATGCTATCCTTACCTAACACACTACTTGTTTTGATGTAAATACTACGCAAATGATCAAAGTGTCGCTATGGAGCGGAGAGAAATTAAGAAATGGTTTCATGGTTTAGCGTGCTCCATCGAGTTTTAGTATCAACCAACCCGTGGTCTATTACAAATCCGGCTTTCTGATTGGCTGAGCTACCATTGCCTATTGGTGATAGACCATGGTAGCGTTATCCAATGATAAACTTTCTTATAGCTGGAATACTCCTATTCTGACCAATCAGAAGCCACGGCATATTCACGCCGCAAGCAAAAACTGGAAACTAGGCTAAAAAATCAAACATGGCGTCTGCTAAAATTTTTGTACGAGTGAAGAAAACATTGGGTCGAAAGTAATGGAAATATATTCAGTTTGACATTTTCGAATAAGAAAATGAATTCGCTTATGCCTATGGAGTATATCTACACCAAATTTGAAGTAAAGTAGGTACAATATTGTGTTCTGTGAGCGATTGTTTACCATACGCCATCGAACTGCTCTGCATTATGTATGGAGAGACTTCTGCAAACAAAAAGGTAAAACTATCTGAACATTTAGAACAATGTTTGATAAGACTTCTTTACGTTAAAGAAAAGTTTTTATGGTTGATACTAAAACAATTAGACAACTCGTCCTCGTTCTCTAATTGTTAAATGGATGCACGCGGGAAATTGGGAGAGCACGAAAAAATCGTAAGAAATTTTTTCCAGCGCTTTTTTTCCCCGTACTCCATCGAGTTATGGAGCACGCACGACAGCCAATCAAAAACGTTGCTATATCAAAGCTATGTTATAATAGTCTTTACACCGAGTTGTGGAACGGAGACGGAGACTGATTCGTCTCGCACAGGACGAGAAAATTATTTTTATATAAACAAGTGAAATAAACAAAGATAATCAGTACTCAAACTTGAAGGTTGATCATTAATTTTAAACGAACAATTATCGACAACATACAGCATACCAAATAAATCGTTAAAATACAAAGCGCTGAGATATTTTCCTTCAGAACAAAGGGTCGCCAAATTTACTGTTAGCCTCTTCTGATGAACAAATACCAGCACGCTACTGATAACGGCTCAGGATAATTAACGCAATCCTCACTTGATGTTACCCTAACTAATACCTACCAGCCTCGATTTCAAATAATTCAAAACAGTCGAACGCAGTACTCCAGCTGGGTATCGCATATGATGTATAAGATTGTTCACTTTGACAATTAATATTTACTGAATATTAAGCAAGATTGACTTTTCTCTATGGTGGAGTAACACTTTTGACCAACATTGTCAAAAATAAACACTGCACCCAACGCCATTTTATAAATTATTGCGATATAACTACACTAGAGTATATGCAATGGCGTCTTCTTAACTAAAAAGAAGGAGTCTTATTGTTTCTTAAAAGAAATGTACCTGGAACATCTGAAGAGGAAGATCCCACCACCTTGCTGCTGGTACACGTTATAGTAGTTATATACTGTTTAGTTTAACATATCGCATGTTGGACAGAGAATTACCTAAAAGTAGTACATTCTGCATAAAAGGAATGTATTAAGCTCCTTATTCAACGACTCATGGCTGCCCCATGCATATATAGTGGCCTTCATCATTACTTTCATCACATTACTTACGTCGTCCTTTCATTCGACTTGGACGATGTTCTTCATCGCTACTTTCATCACGTTTCTTTCGAGGTCTTTTCTTTCGACTTCGACGATGTTCTTCATCATTTCTTTCATCACGTTGCTTACGACGTCTTTCGTTTCGACTACGACGATGTTCTTCATGATGTTCTTCATCGCTACTTTCATCACGTTTCTTACGACGTCTTTTCTTTCGACTTCGACGATGTTCTTCATCACTTCTTTCATCACGTGGCTCACGTCGTCTTTCCCCTTGACGGCGAACATGTCCTTCTCCTAAAACAGTATTGAGGTATGACAATTGTGTATTTATAAGCAATGTAATTTAAGGGTCAACCACACTGCAAATTCCAAAAAACTTGTTTTAAGAAAAAAATACTTGTTTTAAGATTTTCTTGTCCCGTTTGCAAGATGATAATCTTACTGCGGTTTCTTGACAAGTAATTTTGTCTTAAAACAAGATTAAATATCTTAAAACAAGAAATAAAATCTCAAAACAAGAAAAATTATCTTGACAAGAATTGGAGGTTTTGCAGTGCAGGTGGGTTTTTTTAAAACATGCCCATGAACCCCTTGGAAATGTGTCGTCAGAGCAGCAGGCACTCTATTGATGATGTGCACCTTACGTCATTGTCGCCATGTTCGATGAATATGACAAAACTTTTTCATCATCTGAAATTATAATTTCACGCAACATGGGGCAAATATCTTTGTCCTTCAAATCTCAGGGGATTTGTGGCTCATCACCTATATCTGTGGTACCCATAGTACCTAGATGCAAGAATGTTTAGGCTTATATTCGGAGAGAATATACTCACAATAGACAAGTGTTTTAAATTGAGTCAACTGAGACGAAAAATCGACCACAAAGTTTTGCGAAAATTTAACTTCGACGAACTTTATTGAGATATAAATACCCCGTGTGCAAAATTTAAACCGATATAAACAAATAGGTTTAAAGTTATAAACGTTTGAAATGCTGAAAATTGTGTCCGCCATTAAAATTTGCTTCACTGTGAATATTGATACCTGAGAAGTGTTTGACGTCATAGTCTCAACCCAAACTAGCATGACTAAGGAAGAAACAACGAGAGCGCATATAATTTGACAACAAAAATGTCGAATTCATCATCATTTAGTTGTTCTTCTGGCTATGGATTGAAACGGAATCATCCGTTATATGTTTGGAGTATATGGTAGCCCATTTGGACGAATCTGGTTTCGGAATTTGCCAGGACGATGATTGTATTGCTTCGGCTGACGAGATTGATAATCGCGCAGTACGAACAAGATATTGCCGAAGGAAAGTACAATACATTTTCAATATAGCAACATTTCAATTCTGACGTTGTGGTTTCTTCTTGAGAAAGACAGTATTAGTCGGCTAGAGACGCTATCTTTATGTTGGTATGAATGTGTATAAAAATATGTATGTATATGTAATGTGGCTCTAGCTTGTATTTGATGCCTGATACATTTGATACCCTAAAATATTTAGATTAGTATTTACGCTTTGCTGCTTTGCAAATCAGACTGTATATTTATTGAGTTAGTTATGCTATTTATTTTGTAACATCTAATAGCGTTTTCTTTAAGTTTTAAAATACTAAATGAATTGCTAGTACATGCTATACAATTTATTTGATCAACAACATCAATACCAGCTTTGGTATATAGGATACAAACGTGACACTAACTACAACTACATGACATACATGCATATTACATATATATAAAGTTAATTTCTATTATTTACGTTAAGTTATCAAAAATTGTTAAAACATCGAAACAGTATTTCCCTGCCAAAGCCATAACTGTTCTGTCTTGCATAGACATAAGGTACATATATTTTATAATCTTAAATAAAAGTATTGTGGAACTACGATTACCATGGTATGGTATATAAGAACAGGGGACAAGAAATATTCGCTTATTTTCCAACGGTTCACTTCCTTGGAGTTCGAGACTGCTCTGCCTCCAACGTTTTGTTAGTCTTTCAAATAATAGGCACATTACCACGCTGAAAAACTCTTGTTTGTAGTAAGGTCGCTCTAAAAATCTTCATGGAAAATTGATTGAAACAAACTATGAATCATCTGGTTTAAATTGAGTGTATTAAACCCAGTTTGCTCGTATGATTTGTCAATTGCATGGGCTTATATGCTGCGCAATCCGGGCCTGCAGAATAATCTCATTCATTACTAGAATCCTGTATAACTGTGTGCGTTGATAGAATATTTTTCATTCACTGACAACGTCTTGTATAATAAGGTTATCACGTCAAATTTAAGATTTCTATACTCGCAATAACAGCGCCTCTTTTTTGAATTTCGAGTTAAAACTTCGTACAGTAGGTTGTAGGTGGGTATACTTCACAATGATGAAATAAAAATGAGAGGTGAAAATTTCGTCTCAGTGACACTTTAAAATTGGTTCGTTTGGACAAATTTAATCCAAACTCTCTTCGCAATTTGGTCAATTGGATTCTTATGCAAGGATGTTCCTGCTTTAATATCAGATTGATAACTGCAATCTTGTACAACAAAGCGTGATGATGGCATGATGGAATAATTGTGATAAAGTTGAACGTTATTAATCTAATATAGTAATCTTGGGTAACCTGTTGACCACGAGATTTTTAGTCACGTGATCCGAGAACGTTGTGTATGTTTTTGTTAGAGTGAGATCGAGATCGAGTTTGACTAGAAGTAATCGAACACGAATAGAACGATGTTATACGCTTGGATTTAGTTATTTATTATTTGTTTACTTAAAGTTTATTATTTTCTTTTATTGTATTACTTTATTATTCAATTGGAACGTTTATGCGAGTATTTTATATTCCGAATTATGCTCCGTGCATAATAATAATTTAATTTTAATGAGCGATTCTTCAAAGCCACGCTTGCTTACTTTCACACAAGGTGTTTTGTTGGGTTGAGACTCTGACGTCACAGACATCCTAGACCCAGTCTCAAATAAACAAGTCCATTTTAATGGCGGCCGCGAATTTGCGTATTTCTTTCGTCAATATCTGCTTTACTTTTCCGAATATCAGCATGAAACTTCGTTTGGTAAGTCTTCGATACATGCACTTTAGGCTCATAGAGAAAAAAGTAGGGGTAAAAATTTCGTCTCAGTGACACTTTAACACCAGTTTTCATTGAAATATATAGTAAGGTTTGAGTACTGCCGAAATTATTGAATGTAGTTTTCTAACCATAGTCAATTGAGATATACATGATCTGGAAAATCAGTGAAAGTCTTTGTTCTATCTTTTTGGTCACGTTTATGCAAACTTGTGTACGGTGAGAACAATGTATTTTCTGTATAATGAAGCAATCATCCAATAGCAGCGTTTGGGTTCAATCACTCAACCGTGTTATTTAAATAATAATAAGAGAAAAACAAAAGGTTTGTGCACGGTGAGGACCGTTTCAACATAAAATCACAGCCCATGATGGACGCTTTGAAGTTTGTCAAGTTTCCAAACCATGTATATCTCAATTGACATTGTTCTAACGTTTCGAGCGAAGGCCCTTCGTCAAAGAGAAATGTGATTGGTTTAGTTTTCAAGGTAAAGATTCGTTTTACTAGTTTAGATTTTTTCTTAATTTTAAACATAAAATGAAAAGATTATGTTTAAAGAACAGTTTTTAACTGAACCTTGAATCAACATTAACTCAACTAAACTCAACTGGAAGGCTGACTACAGTCAATCACTGATTCACTGAACGGAAAAGTTTTTGAACGTCAGTTTCCAGCCTCTACGCGGCCGTTTTCAATGTCACTTCAGTTTTCTACGGCTTGAAGATAAAACTCCACAAAATATAACTTTAATGGTAACACAAGTTAGTTTAATACTTCAAGCATTTAGAGAAGCTTTAAAGAAGGCAGTTTGAAGAAAACAAGTGACGAGACCTGACTAAATATAGCCAAAAGTGTGACTTAAAAACGTCAGCTTAACAACACGAAACCGGCATAATACTTTACCCATTTGAACCGTCATTTTGACAGTTTAATGTAGCTGGTAAGATACAGGCATTATCTTATTATCTTATAAAAATGCCTCACGCTCACGGCCGCTATTTTTCACCTCACTTTTTCATTGGCAGCCAGCCTTCCAGGTGTATATAGATTTCACAGCACTAAACTAAATTAAATAAATTACTAATGTATCTTTGCACTCGAGTTTTACAGTTGAATAATAATCTCACTCTTCCTAGACTTTTGACTTGTATGTAGAAACTCGCTTTGCTCGCTGCTTGTCTGCTACGCTGGAAATAAATAAGCACAAAAAGTATTTTTAACTAAAAAAGAATGCTTACTTTTGTCTTGGAAGCTACATTCACCTCCAAAATGTGGTCGCTTTCTGACGTCACTATGCACTAAATTAAAGAAAAACAAACAACAATAAATCTTTGTAAAGTGTTTTCGTTTGTTTTTGCTGTACAAGCTGTCGTAAGTTAAACTCAGAGAAAAACTCTGAGCTCCAGACGGGACTCGAACCCACAACCTTCAGATGCCAGCTGGACGCTCTCACCATTGGGCCACTGGAACTCAGATGGTAGACCGAGGTTGTTTTCCGTTATTTATACCTGGGAACTAGTCAAACCGTACGTGTGTCAAAACTAATGTACTTGTTGGGCTACAAGTCGCTTTGTGTCAGTTTATTTTCAGTAAATGGTTTTGTTTACCAACTTCAAGCTGAAAACACTAATAACAATAAATCTTTTGTTTCTTGAATGATTCAACGGGGTGCAACTAGGCCAGTTTATTTTATTTAATAAAATTGTTGCGTAATATTTAATATAATTTATTTAATATTATTTGCGTAATGTTTATTTTATTTAATAAAATTGTCGCAAAGAAAATATTGCTCGTCTATCATGCCTCGCGACAGCGACGTATAGCTTCCCGCAATTGTTGCCGAAAGTTAAAAACATTGAACAATTGCGGAAAACTTTGCGTTGCTGTCGTGAGACATGATAGACGAGCGATTTTCTTTTCGCGATGGTAACGCAACAATTTTATCACAATTGCGTTGCCGTCGCGAGACGTATAGGGGCCTTACGAAATACGACGGCAACTTCAACGACGACGTCTTTTAAACAAAAGAATTATAATTGCGAAACAAAGAGTATGAATAATTTTTTGTTCCTAGCGTAACTTCAAGACCGTCCTCACTCTTTATATACAACGCCACTTAAAGCATTTTCACGTCTTCAGGACGACGTCAACGGTGAAAAGATGAGAACAGTTGCTTGAGATTGACTTTAATGCAGACACTACAATCATTTTAGCAGTACTGAGGCGTTTTGGAAGTCATTAATCTTGTCTCAAATATAAAATATAATAGTCAGTTAGCTGTGACTTTCTTTAATTATAAAATTCATGGGGCTTTTTACCCGCCGTCGTCGTCTTAGCATCGTAAGGTCCCTAATATTGCCCATGTGTCCGTATAGCTTTAAACAAACGGCTTAATCTTCAAAAACTTAATAATTTGGGAAAATACAAAGAAAATCAGTATCATGTCCTTAGTTTTCTACCTGATAAAAAATCATTCTGAATTACATAAATTTAGCTTTATATTCTCGGCTTAGACAAGGTTGTTTTTTAAAATTACTACGCCAATAAACTTACCAAGTGGGTTGTTTGTTGGTTAAAATATGATAAAACACTGCTGCTCATGTTTTAAAATAATACTAACATATTTCGGGTTTAATTAGGAACTTACCTGATGACATAGCTCCATCTGTATTTCTGTTATCTCTCTGGGATTCATCAATGCTACTGTCGTTGGAATCTACATTGAACCGAATAAAATTATGCATGAATAACTTAATATTAATAAAGTTTCTTAATTCTGAAAACTTCGATTTTTCTGCCAAATCAGTTCCCGAAATATGACGTATTTCCCCTGGGGGGGGGTGTAACAGTGGGGCTACTGACACATAGCAAACTCAGTTTTATCTCCAAGTTTGTTCAACAAAATCACTTGAAGCGGTGCACAATAAAACTCCTCGCAACACTGCACATTTCATGTTGAGCAATCATGGAGGTTTAAGTGATTTTGTAATGCATAAAAACGCTGTACCCTGGTTATGACGTCAGGAACCATCTGATTTACATATCAAACAAACTGAAACATCTCCAAAACGAAGAATAATACAGAAAAGTTTTAAAAAGTCTTGCATTACAATTTCAAAAGTTCTTTCAAATTACACAAACTTAATTTATATTGCTAATGCCTTTTTTGTTTATTTCATATTACTTTACCGCCCTGTATTGCGAAGTTCGTTGGGAAAGTTCTGAAGTTCGTTTGGAACTTGGAAACTACGTAAACAAAGCTGGCAATTATCCAATCAAAATGAGCTTTGATTCACAGCTCGCAATTTGATTGGATAATTTGGCAACCTTGTTTGCGTAGTTCCCAAGTTCCGAACGAATTTCGGAACTTCCCAACAAACTTCACAATACACGGCGGTAAAGTAATATGAAATCAGCAACAACTGTGCACTTAAAGTAACTGTGTTTAAAATTAACGACATTATAATCCAATGCACGTGTCTTGTGTTAAAAATGTAATGCTGATAAGCATATGCGTTTACGGTCACACAATCAAGAAACCACAGCTACAGCCTATAAAAAAATAAGTTTTCTGACAAGCAACAACCACTTTTTTAGTTTTTCTTAAACTAATTCTTGACCGAGGATTTGCCTAGAGTTGAATACAAATGCCTGGTGTTAGCCAAAATAGAATGCTGAAGACAGATTCGGACAAAAATAGAGTAAAAAACAACAACATCTTTAAGAACCTGAATAGCCAAATTTCTCAGCAGACAAGAAATATATAAAAACATTTTTAGCATAATTTGGGAAAATGCTGGTCCTTTTGCATGTGTCTGAATATTATATTCACGAATAAAACCATGAATCATTACAAAGAAAGGCCAAACAAAAATAGAATCCCCAAAAAGTAATCCACGAGCCCGGGCGTATAGGGCCGAAGGCCCGGTGAGGGTACTAATCTCGACATGCGTGGAGTCCACTTTACACGCGTGGTAAAATGCGAATCAACTTGAGCAATCTGAATATTGGTATATATAAGGACGGACCATGCGCGGTTAATATTGTGGGGCACTGGGAACAATATAGTTCTTGACAAAAAAATTTCCACTAACAACATATTCTTGACAAAAAGAGTTGAGAAAGGAGTTTTGGGGGATACGTACATCCCTTTCAAAAGAACAGAACCAAATCAACGTTTACGTATAAAGCATAATGTCTTTAGTAGAAGAAAACCCGTCAAACTGAAACTCGAAAGGAGGAATTAAAAAGCAATTATAGTAAAACTGTTCAGGAAAACCGACGAAGATAAAGGCCGAAAAGTTCAAGCTTACGGTAAAAAATATAGAACATTTAGTACTGAGCAATACTGTTCGAGTTTCTCTGTTTACATCCTATCACGGTTAAGTTTTTTTCTATTTTGTGTGTTCTATAAATTAAAAGTATTTTAAACGTATATTCGTTGCATGTTTTTGCTTGCCCGTTGTTTTTTTTACACCCATGGCTGTCGTCTTATCTTCTTTTAAATAGCTTTCTTATTGTAAAACCACTTGTGACTTAACCTAGCTTGTCTATAATTTGGCATAAAAGTCGGAAAAGGAGCAATTTTTCTTCTGCATGTAGAACGTACAAATGCTGTTGAAATATGTATTAACATGTAGGTGAAAACAGTTTCAGCACTTCAAATTTCGAAATGAAAAATTCGTTTTGTTATATTAGTTTAAAGGAAGTTGAAATGCCATAAATGAATATAGTCGTGACAGCCAGTCAGGCAGTCGTTTGAATAGTTTTCAATCTATTCAATGCCTTTAGAAAATGCAAAAAATTTTAGATGCTCTAGCAATGTTCTTTGTAAACATGGAAAGGAAGAACTGCAAAATATAAACTTAATATTTTCTTAACGTTTTAACACTTGCTTCGCTAGCCTGGTGGTAACATCGTCGGTTGGCATGCGAACATGATCGAGTTCAAACCGTGGATGCAACGTGGAACTTTATTCATCTCAATATTTTTTTAAGAAATATCATCCTTAAATTTTCCTTTGAGTTAAACAGGTATTTCTAGTTATATTAATAATGATATGTCGTAAAAAAATGATTACTGCATGGCCTTAGGCTCGTAAAACGTCCTTAGTGGCTTCGAGAGCGCTTATAATAGCTCTTATTTAATAGTTGAGTCGGTTTCCTTTGTTTTTTCAAGAGGTATATATCTGTATATATGCCTCTTACCAGTATATACAGATACATCCCGTGAATTTGCAAATAAGCAATATCATTGCTCAATGCAACGGGATCTTGCCTAAACCATCTGAGTAGAGTACACTGGTAGCGCCCCCAATCGAGAAGTAGAGACAAGCGTTCGCCTATCTCGAAGTAGGTTACGCATGTCTACATTGTTGTTGTTTATATAGACAACTATCTAATAATAGTTTATTGCGTGAATTTACATTAGATCAATGGTAATCATTGAACCGGTCATATTAAATTGTTATTTAAAACAAAACAATCTGTCTTACTTTTGCATAAAAGATCGCGTCAAGCGCTTGTAATGATTTACACTGAAAGCGGTTTAGATATATAAATGGCGATTGCATTTCAAATAAAGATAGTTACCGTAAAAAATTGTCAGCCTTTACACACACGATGCATAGCCACGTTTGGTAATTGATGTATTTAGAAAACCTCTTCAACTATTAAATAAGTAAGTTATCTTACGGCCCCTCGGGGTATGTATCTGGCATAAAGCCTCCATCGGCATATAACTCTTACATAACGTGGACTAATACATACCTGTACTTATCCAAGGCTGTACACGATGTCGAGAGAACTCCTTCGTTTCTACAACACTGGCGTAACGACAAACAGGATCTTCTGTACTTCTCTGAAGATCATCTAGCGACCAGAAGTGACCACAGTCGCCATGCTCACACTTCTCCTTATCATGGCGGAGGCAGCGCTCAGTTTCTCCAAAACAAACTGTGCATTTCGCAGCAAGATAGAAGGTAATGTTCCGATAATACAGTTCATCGTCATCTTTAATGCTTGTTAGGCAATCAACCATAACTCGTTTCAGATAACTGACAAACATGCTGGAATATCGTTCACTGACTGTCCCTACTGGAACTACGCCAATCCTGATTCCAGCGAGCTGTTGTATGATGTAAACATCGAATTTACTTTCGCTGTGCTTAAACGACAGTAGAGTATAGTTACAATATAAAAGAGGTCGCTGGTTACGCAAGAATTCTCTGCACTCGTCGATCACTTTTACGAGAAACCGAGTAAATAAGCCAGGCAGGACATAACCGCTTTTGAAATTAATGAAAACTGGCGCAATAGGGCTGAATGACAGCTTATCTTGGACGTCTTCGCCACGTTCCATGAGCGGAGCAACTGAAGGAACTATGAACGCAGGCTCTTCTTCATGCTTCCATGGACAAATTAAACCAAAACGGAGCATCAATTCCTCCAGTAGTTTTCCATGGTCTCTTTCCTCCAGGTACTTTTGCATCAATACACCTTTCGTCATCAGCTTACGGTAAAGGGCGTCGCTGGGGTTATCTTCTTGGGGCACTGTGATGACTTCCGCTAGGAGATTCATCAACCACTGTGGATTTAGTACCACAAATGGAGATCCAGTGTGATGAACAATCACACCTTGGTGATGAAGAAATTTGAGGGCAGCGTCGACGTCTTCCACCTTGCAAGTATCGGCTGCTTCACGGGCCTCTTCAACTGAGATGTAATTCAACTTTTCTTCAATCATCTTATTACTAAGCGTAGCCTCTAACTTCAACCATCTGGTAGGTACTTGGCGTTGCTTCTCCAGCATGCTCTTGCAGAGACCATACGACTTCCCGCGAAGTTTTCTTACTTCATCTTCACATTTACCAGTGCTATCTATGATGCAAAAGTCGACGAAAAGATTCTCATACCCTTTCTCGATTAGGATATCTTTAATCTTCTTTTTTACAACATTCACGTCACCTTTGAACTGATCGCTGTTGGTCAAAGCAATCAAAACTGGTGGAAGTTGAAAACCAGGGGACTCAGTTGTAACCGTCTTGCCCAGGGCATCTTCTAATCTTGCCAAAACAGTTACCCACGTTACAAAGCAGTCGAGGTTTGTTGCAAGCAGTGGGTTGTTGAGGTTACGCTCGACGTCAATGTTCTTCGGCTTGAATCGTGGCTGAGCAGGATTTTCCAAAGGCAATTGAAGGTCGTAGACAACAATACACACACACTGTAACTTCAAAAAGTAATAGTGTGTGTCATAAAATACATTTTGTCCAGCAAAATCGTGAAGAAACACCCTGACAGCTGGGGATTCATTGCTGTTGACATTCCCTAAAAGAGATTTAATATCACCAATCTCGTCTTTGGGCAGCTGAAGAACTTCGTGTTTGCTTGCAGACGCTGCTTGGCTTTGATTTTCGTGACGCGCTGTATTCGAGTCCTTCTT
The DNA here is from genome assembly GCA_035771165.1 of Paragorgia papillata. Lineage (NCBI taxonomy): Eukaryota > Metazoa > Cnidaria > Anthozoa > Scleralcyonacea > Coralliidae > Paragorgia > Paragorgia papillata. The sequence goes on along the minus strand of JAWNZC010000368.1, from coordinate 585,757 downwards.
GGACCACTGTTGTTCGCTGATCATCCTAGCGGCTTGTTTCTGGACTTGCTTTTTCATTTCACTTTCGCTCGTGATAAATTCCTTAACTTGTTTCCTCTCCCAAGGTTCTTTTGCATTTTCATCCGTTAGCTCTACCACGTCGACTTCAATGCCACAAGTACTTGGTTCCTGAACATCAAAAGGCAGTCCTAGAAGGTGTTTTTTCAAGGATGTCTTACCAGCTCGGTCTTGCCCGACTATCATAATTGGGATTCGAGTGTTACTTGACGCACCAACATCGAGAGCTCGATAATAGGTATCGTTGTAGATAATATCCTCAGCTACAAGAAAATGGGGGAAAAATCACAAATAATTGATGACTTTAAGGGGAGTGTTTACATGAGGCTGGCCTAAACTCTACCTTTTCGCATTCAAGTTTTTGTTTACATGAGGCTGACCTTGAAGCCAGCCTCGGTTGGCCGTTGTTATATGTCAAGATTCTTGTCAATGGTCTTTCAGCTCATGACTACCTGAGAGGCATTATTTCATGTGGATTTAACACCAAGCTCGTTTTAAAGAACGTATCGAGTTGGAGAAGTGAAAGTATCCTTATTACGTCGGTTAAAACGTATATTTCGTGCTTCCAGTCAGACTTAGATTATGTTTACATGGAAAGGCGACCTGGAGTCAAAGCTTCATTTCGGCTAGTATAGGTGACCTGAGATTAGGCCAGCGTGAACCGAATCTTAGGCTGAACTCATCAAAACGACCTCTGGTAAAAACACGTATGGACGAAAACTTTGTTCCGCTCAGCAAACGCGATCGCTTTTCAATTCACGTTTAGGCAAGCACAATCGCGCCGCGATTTTAATCGGGGTTTCCCAAATACCATCGCGTTTTACTCAAAGCGATTACGTTTTAATGAAACGGGATCCGGTGTATACTCTGACCTGATAATTATTCTCGACTCCACATTCAAATTCCTCAATCGGGCAAGATGTTTGACGAGTACACACGAAAACGAATTATCTCTCAGACTCAGAGTGAGAGTTACAGACACTAGATCGAGACGCTAGATCCGAGTGGCGAAATGTTGGGTCATCAATCATATGGAGATCATAAATATAAATAAAGAGGTGGTATTGGGGGATAGTTTCAGTCAAACGCGGGTAACCAGTTGAAGGCTGCCATTTTGGGTAAGTTGGGGGCAATAATTACCAACCCGGATGTAAACTCGGTTTCCGTGTTTATGTTAGTTTCAGCCACTGTTTCAACCGAAGATGGCCAATAATTTTCAAACTACGTATTGTTCAAGTACATTATGTACGTATGTTGTTAGACATTTTATAAGCTTTCGTTTGATGTATAGTTCAAGTTTCTACGGTATGTGTAACTTTTTAAATGTCCAGAATGTTCGAAGAAGTACTCGTCAAATTACTCAAATAATCACTCCTGGTGTTATTGAATTTCAGATATTATTTTTAAAATACTTAACGTATACCCTTGAGATATATATCAAATAAAGATACTGTAAAGTGCCATCTGTGATAGAACGTTCAAGTTTGTAGCTACACGGGAAGTCTACTAAAAATGTGAAAACTGTCTGTCATTTGGTCAGAGTTAGATTAATAGGTCGAACTCTTTGAACGTTTTAAAAAGTTACACATACCGCAGAAAGTTGAACTATACATGAAATGAAAGCCTATGAAATATGTAATAACATACGTACATGGTATATTTCAGCAATGCGTAGTTCTGAAGTTATTAGGCATCTTCTTCCTTGCACAAATATAGTGGGATATCCAAAAATTATAAATACTTGGCGCTTGAGGTCTCTCTCAATGGTGAGCACTTGTTTCCATCTATCAAACTGACATGACGTCATTTTATCAATAAACTTTAATAACAAATCTTGAAAACTAACCTTCATCCTAACCAAAAAACTAATCTTAACCCTAACCCTTAACTCGAGAAGAAGCAAAAAATTAAAAGCAAAATAACGTCATGTCAGTTTGATAGATGGATACATGTATTTACCTCTTTGAATAGTAAGAAATACTCTGGGACCGAGTAGTTTTACGTCCGGGTTTGCAATTTTTGTCCACAAAAAAATCCAAGATGGCGGCCTTCAATTGGTTACCCGATTTAACCCCAAATTCCCCCTCTAGTATTTATATTTATGATGTAATATATTATCATACACGAGAAGCCGTTTATTATCTGATTTGAAAACACCGAGAAAAACGTGTGAAAAACGAGGCGATAGCCGAGTTTTTTAACTCACTTCGAGGTGTCTTTAAATCAGATAATAAACGGCTTTCGAGTGTATGGTATAGCTTGTCAAACAAATCAGTATTTAAAGGGAAATTTGAGGTAAAAGTTGTCTTAATTTACGGGCGTTTATTATCACATTTACAAACAACGTCTCGGTAACTGATTTCCATCATATTTTCCTCATGAATTATTAAGGAGTTTGAGAACTCGATGTCATCAATAGCCTCCCGCAAAGACGTTCTTAGGGAAATCCCTCACGTCAACACAAACGTCCATAAAATCAATAGGGTACTATGCCAAATATATATCACCCAATCATAAAGACCGGGTGTGGGAAAATAACTTGTCGGAGAGTGTCACTAACCGTCTATTAGTTTATTCATGCATAAATTATCTTTGATGTGCCGCGGTTAATAAATAGGTTATTGACCTTGCATATTAAATGACCTACTATATCAACCTCGTACCCAGGGCATTTTGCCTCCACGTTAGGAAGTCGGCGAAAATGGCCCTGGCATCGGCTGGTCAATTCTATAATCTGATTGGCCGGTTTAAGGACTGATTAATATTCAGATAGAGTATAATCTATTTATGAAAATTTGAATTGCAATAGATCCACTCTGCAAAGTTTACCCAAAGAATGGAACGATAGCGTTGATCAAAATCAAGAACAATATTAGATATATAGTCGGCAGAGCGTTAAATATTTCTCATTTATTATTCATTTATACGTATTATACAAAAACAAAACACAAAGACCGTATAAATTTTCTTGCCATAACACCCCAAAATTCTGGGTGTCACGTGACCAGCCGATGCCAGGGCCATTTTCGCCGACCTTCCGACGTGGAGGCAAAATGCCCTGGGTACGAGGTTGCTACTATATCGCTTTAAAACTACGTCTAGAATACCATTTCTGTGTTAAATAACGACAAATATCGTCTGTGTCATGAATAAACTAAGTCGGTCACTCGGTCACTAACCTATACTTGTTAGTATTTATTACTCTATTCGTGACATTTTCAAATTTTTGCTGCACATTGCTCTTGATAAAAGAAAATTGAAAACAATTCAACTGCCTTTTGCTGAAGCATGCTTTACTCATGAAAGTTAAAGACATTACACAGTTTAATTCATTGAATGCATTACTTTGTTCGTTGTTTATTGTCTAGCGGAATAGCGACAGAAGACCGTCTCTCCCTTACAAATAAAATCGTCTGGCATTAGCAACAGCATTAAAAATAATCTGGCATAAGCCATTGTAAAACTGTAAAATTGTCCAACTTTATCAATTAACAACAACGCGACGTAAGGTGTTAATCGGCAGTGTGGATAAAGCTTCATGTGTCGCTTTCCGAGACGTCTCTGACAGCACGGCCGAATAAAATTGTCTGGCATAGCTGCCCAAGGTAAAATAATAAATCGTCTATTAGAACAACGCGACGTAACGACTTATGAAAGATCAGAGATACGCCACGATTTTGCCCAAATGCGATCGCGTTCACCAAAATGCTATAATATTAGGGTAAAACTTACACTATACACTTGTTGACTGGCGCCGAGGGAAACATCGAGTTTTACGGACCTGAAGGCTTCAATGTCACCCGAGGGCTTTAGCCCCAGGGTGACATTGAAGCCTGAGGGACCGTAAAACTCGATGTTTCTCGAGGCAAAAGTCAACCAGTGTTTTGTTATATACCAAAGACTTTTAAAATACAAAATACCAAGCTGACTCGAAAGGCAAAAAAGACTTTGACTTTGTCTTCGTAATTTTAATAAAACTAAACAAATACACCAGACTCAACAAGTACAAAGAACAGCTTTAAATTTCTCCTATATATACTTTCTTTTGGAAAATGGAAACAAAATATTTCAAAAATCTTGATCTGATGTAATAATCATTGTGTATTCATGTGAACAACGCATGATTAAAACTGACGTCAGAGGGAAACACAGCAATGTTTCCCTGGTAACACTGCAATGTTTCCCTGGACAGAAAGAAACATTAAGTTTGTTGAACAACACGTGATTTGACCAATAGGATTTCATCTATGGCAAACGAAAGTCTTTGGCATATAACAAAAAGGCTTAGTTTCTCAACCTGTTTCTCTAACAAGGGTAAAACGTAAACCCAGCAAGACTTAGGTATTATACCCAGCAAGACTATATACGTGTTAGTTTTCTTAGTCTTCGCATTCTCTTTCGCAAATGTGTTTTCCTCTCTTCGTACCGCTTTAAAAATGTTGAAACACCAGATCGTGTAACTTTGATCTCTTCACCTTCTAAGGCACGACTAATTTCAGAGAGTAAATTGTAACTCTCACTAAGAGAGATAATCTGTCATCGCGTGTAGTCGTCAAACATTTTGCCCGAATAGAATTTAAATGTGGAGGCGAGACGATATTTACAAAGAATAGCATTTTGACTATGCTCTGTCTGCCCATGCAAACAAATCTACGCAAAGACCAATGTAAAAGATATTATGAGACAGAGTATCAAGGAAATATTGTAAACACAGGCTGAAATGGATTATAACAAAGTACAGTGATTACTGGAAAGCTAATATTTCGGGAAGTATAGCTCAGAACTTCACAAAATTTACTGATATTGATCTGATTGACTAATTCTTTGTCACATGATTATCTTTCTGACATATGTTAGCTCAAAACGTTGGACTCATACGTTGAATGTTTTGCCAGTATATCCAACCTTACTATATTTCGATTTGTGTTTCTTGACTTGCAAAGACGTCATATCAGCACAAATATCCGCTAAAGATGCATTATTTATCATTCTAACATGAATTAAAAAAGCAAGAACTTCACTCCTACCAAAGTTGGTCGTTTTAAAACCCTATCGCCCGCTAATTCTGCAAGAAACAAAATATTTACTGTGCGCAAAGGAGTGTGGTTAATTATACAAGTTGCCATGTTTTTCAGTACAGTCAATTAAAACGTCGGCAGTTGAGCAGCAGCAGTTCTGTACTTTTATATTACTGAACGACTTACTCAGGAAAACTAGCAAAAAAAAACAACATACGGAGCAACCAAACTGTGCTAGAAAAAAATCAGTCACAATAAACATGGTGGTCAATTTACCTGTTGATTCCTTTGCAACACTGTCGTCGTCGACAACTGAACTGCAAACAAAAACAAACCAATTAATACTGTGAAATTTTGACAAAGTTCACAAAGTATTTTTACTGTAAATAATTTTATGAAGGTATTTTAATATGAATGTGTGTCAATTGTGTTGCGTTGGCTTGTGCTGTGCTGTGCGTTGCGTTGGCTTGTGCTGTGCTGTCCAGTGTGTTGCGTTGGCTTGTGCTGTCCGGTGTGTTGCGTTAGCTTGTGCTGTCCGGTGTGTTGCGTTAGCTTGTGTTGTCCGGTGTGTTGCGTTGGCTTGTGCTGTGCTATCCGGTGTGTTGCGTTGGCTTGTGCTGTCCGATGTGTTGCGTTGGCTTGTGCTGTCCGGTGTGTTGCGTTGCGTTGGTTTGTGCTGTCCGGTGTGTTGCGTTGGCTTGTGCTGTCCGGTTTGTTGCGTTGGCTTGTGCTGTGATGTGCAGTCCGGTGTGTTGCGTTGGCTTGTGCTGTCCGGTGTGTTGCGTTGGCTTGTGCTGTGATGTGCAGTCTGGTGTGTTGCGTTGGCTTGTGTTGCGTTGCGTTGTGTTGTGTTGTGTTGTGTTGTGTTGTGTTGTGTTGTGCTGCCCGGTGTAGTGTACTGTAGTGTAGTGTGGTGCGTTGGCTTGTGTTGTGTTGTGTTGTGTTGTGCTGTACTGTCCGGTGTAGTGTGGTGTGTTGGTTGGTGCTGTGCTGTAGGTATTGTACTGTCCGGGGTGGTGTGTTGCATTGCGTTGGCTTGTGCTGTGCTGTACTGCCCGGTGTAGTGTGGTACGTTGGCTTGTGTTGCCTTGTCCTGCGCTGTACTGCCCGGTGTAGTGTGGTGCGTTGGCTTGTGTTGTGTTGTGTTGTGCTGTGCTGTGTTGTGTTGTGTTGTGTTGTGCTGTGTTGTACTGTTCGGGGTGGTGTGGTGTGGTGCGTTGGCTTGTGCTGTGCTGTACTGCCCGGTGTGGTGTGGTGCGTTGGCTTGTGTTGTGTTGTGTTGTGTTGGCTTGTGTTGTTGTGTTGTGTTGTGTTGTGTTGTGTTGTGCTGTGTTGTCCGGTGTGGTGCATTGCGTTGCGCCGTGCCGTGTTGTGTTGTTGTTGAACCCTCTAGTAGTAGTTATATCATTCGAGCTATTACTAACATTTCTTCTAAAATGTCAATGACATCATTTCTCTTAATCTTCTGCAAACGTTTCTTTAAATCTTCCACAGTGCTTTTTTGTCCAAGCTGCCAGTCATTCAAGAGAGCTTCTGTCGGATTATCGAATTTCTCAAATTCTTCTATTTCTTTAGTCTCGTACTTCATCTTGGCAGCAAGACCGCGGAAATCCTTCTTCAAAACTGTTTTGACGTTAAGTTTCTGGCAGATTAAATCTCTGGTCTTGCTATCAAGATCCCGAACAAGAATTGATTTTCTTATTTGGAACTTCAGCTAAAGTAAACAAGTAAACAAGTAATATGTTTCAAGAAAAAGCCAGAGGTATACCTAGCACACTTTGCTTTGAGGTGGGATTCTTTTTCTTTATTCTTTTTTACTTTTTGTAATGTGAAAACTTTGCACCATTCGTTGCAATTTACTTTTTGTAATTTGCAACGAATGGTGCAAAGCTAAACTAGCGGACTTTGGATTTTAAAATCGAATTTCGGCGCCAACTCTCTAAATTTGAAAACGCATTTTGAAATTTCCCGACCGCAAGCCTTCAATCCAATTGTTCAAAAGCAAGCTAAAATAGAGACTGACCAAGGCCTGTTTTTATATCTTGTAAAAAGAAACAAAAAGTGAGAAAAAGCAACGAGGAGATCAACCTCGTACCCAGGCTCTTTTCAACCCGCAGCAGGAAGAAAAGATCCCGGTATATCATGGTCACATGACTACCAAAATCTGGTTGTGACAAATTTTGTTTGGACAGGGGTGGGGTAGAGAAGATTTGAAGCTTCTTGCGGAAAGATTTACCGTTTGAGAAAAGACTTCGCTCTTGGATTCAAGGGTTCACCGCTACGTGCATGGGCACGATACGACTACGAAAACTTTCGAAAAACGGCTGTTCACAAAAACGGCTAACCTACGAGAGACTCGCGGCACAAACAAGCGAAGAAAAGAAGCAGCCGACATGCAGAGGGTAAATAATTTTAATACGATTTCAAATTCTCATTCCTTCTCTAGATGCTAACGATTTCAGCTATAATGCTTTATATTCTTATATACAACTTGTATATTTTGATGTGAATACTATAGGTAAATTATTGAAGAGTTGAGCGGAGAGAAATTCGAACGGCTCGACGATCGTCGACATTTATCCAGACGGCAGAAGTTTTAAATTGGATAAACAAAGACGACAAGTAGCCGAGGAAAATATCTCAGCGCTTTGTATTTTTACGATTTATTTGGTATGATGTATGTTGTTGATAATTGTTCGTTTAAAATTAATGATCAACCTTCAAGTTTGAGTACTGATTATCTCTGTTTATTTCACCTGTTTATATACGAAATGGTCTCGTCCTGTGCGAGACGAATTGGTTTCCATACAACCCGTCTCCGTTCCACAACTCGGTGTAAAGACTATTTCTCTCCGCTCCACAGTGACACTTTGATAATTTGCGTAGTATTCACATCAAAACAAGTAGTGTGTGTAAGGATAGCATTACAGCAAAAAACCCTGAGCAGCTAGATAAGAAATCGGAATCAAAGGGAATAAATTATTTACCCTCTGCGGCCTGCTTCTTTGCTTCACTTGTCTGCGCCGCGAGTCTCTCGTAAGTTAGCCTTTTTTTTGGTGAACATATTCGAAAATCCTAACCATGTCGTGCACACTGAATCCCTGAATCCAAGATCGAAGTAGTTTCTCATTTTCTCAAACGGTAAATCTTTCAGGCAAGAAGCTTCAAATCATCTCTACCCCACCCCTGTCCAAACAAAATTTGTCACAACCAGATTTTGGTAGTCACGTGACCATGTATACCAGGGTCTTTTCTTTGCGCTCCGGATTGAAAGGAGCCTGGGTATGAGGTTGCGAAGCGATAGCAGCTACAGTTGCGTAAAAGGAGAAAGAAAGCCTTGCTTATAGGTTGAGGACGTCAGCTATGCCAAGAAGAAACCGAAATCCCAAAATTTGTTGTTTAGTTTTACCCGATTTACTGCTCTCTGCCTTATCTGATGAAGATGCATCTCCACGATCAACCAAATCTTGTTCTATTGGCATCTGTTGTTCTCTCTGGCTAGCACTCTTGGTCTCTGTGGTGAAGATAAAAAAGTGTTGGTTTTATATCAGTAGCAAGGTAGGCACTCTTGGTTCTGGAATATATAAACACACAAGTTCCTTATCGGAACACCCGGAGCAAGGAAAAATGGAGAACCCAATGAAAACCCTCGATGGACAGGAGAGAACCAACCACACTACTGACATGAAGCTAACAGCTTGTGCAACCCATGCCTCCCATGCCTTACCCATTTTAACCGTGTTTTCGACAGCTCAATGTAGCTGGTAAAATGCAGGCTTTATCCTATACCGTAAAAAGCACTTGTACTTCTCGTATCCTGTGTAAAAATAGAAACTCTCCTGTTTTTCTGTTTTTGTGGTGGTTCTTGGCTGTTCTACAATCATTGTCAAAATTAGTTGTAACAGCGTCAACAAAACATGCAATTTCCCAATATCGTTGTGTTTCCTACCTCCCCCTAAACAATGTTGGTTTTCCATAAACGAAAATGTTATGAGAAGCCATCGAGAACAAATTGCTAACGTTTTGTAGTGGTACAACATTGTTAACGGGGACGGGGTAAACGTATGCTGACTGAGAGGTCAAAAGATGTTAATATATGTTAACTGCAGAATATACGTTGTTTGGAGGTAGGTGCCGTTGGTGACCGGGCTAGTCAGCAATCTAGCCCAGGCTAGTCAGCAATCTAGCCTTGTTAGCAAGCAAAGTAACTGTAAGCAATTGGGCCATGAGCAAATAGCCAGCAAACTAAGCAATAGCAATTAGGGTAATCAGAGAAGCAATAGGCGTTTGCCATGACAACTCTGCCAAGGCAGACCACCGGCACCAGTCACACTGACAAGTCAGTGGAATAACATATACGATCTATAGGATTCTATACTTCGTATCTACACGGGTGGGGAAAGGGCGAAGGGGTAGCACAAGCTGAGCAAGACGCTACTTGCAGCAAAGCAACAGACGCTCAATGAATCTCGAATGCGCGGGAAACCCCTTAACGTAATTGACGTAAGGGACTCCCCTAATAGGGGGAACCGCAGGCTAACTACATCAGCAGTTAACTTCGCTTAAATATATATTTATATTTAACCACATTTAACTGCAGAATATACGTTGTTTGGAGGTAGGTGCCGTTGGTGACCGGGCTAGTCAGCAATCTAGCCCAGGCTAGTCAGCAATCTAGCCTTGTTAGCAAGCAAAGTAACTGTAAGCAATTGGGCCATGAGCAAATAGCCAGCAAACTAAGCAATAGCAATTAGGGTAATCAGAGAAGCAATAGGCGTTTGCCATGACAACTCTGCCAAGGCAGACCACCAAGACGGTCAGTCCCTTCAAGCGCACGACAAGTTGTGCGCCTGAAGAGGAAGTGCCTTGGCAGATTGCCATGGCACTATCTCCAACAACTGACCGCTGTCCAACGGGCCACAGGATGCCGGCACCTACCACAACTCAGCAGACACGCGAAGAAGACAGACGAAGGAGCAACCTCGAACTACTAATCACATTATTTAAGTCGCACTTAGCAAATTATTTTTGTTATGTTAGATAACAAAGTGCGAGGAGTCCGTATATAAGATAAGTAGGCGGTGCTGGTCCACCGTCCCAAAGTTTGGATCAGGTGCTCCGGGACCCCCGCTAAAGCCACCGACGTAGCCGCACCAATTCGAAAACTGTGGCTCCTAAAATGACCGGTAATACCAGCTGCCTCTAACAACTTGCGTAGACGCTCCGTGAAGAAAGCACGTGTAAGTGGGAGACCATTAGATCGAATAAATAGAGAACCAGAAGGCACCACCACGACGATCCAGGTAATTTAACATGGCTTCGACGGGGCATAACGGTGCGTGACCTATCCCAAGTGTAATGACACAACCTTGGCGAAACGGGTCGGTTTTTGACACTTTGATTCGGACTTGGATACACGCCGGGTTATAAACCCGGTCAACGGTAATGTCATTTATGGAGAGATGAAGAGCTGAAGAGAAGCTGGTGCCACTGGGTAGGGTAACTCTGAAGATCGTAGAAAGCTGAAATACGCCAACAAGCAGCCCAGAATAAAATGTCGTCGTATACCGCAGAATCGAGGCGAGAGTAAGTAGCACGCAAGATATCCGGTGTGCTAGGCAAACGTTTATCAGGCGAAGTACCCTTGCCCGCTTAATACCTTTGATAACGCGTTGTAGACGAAGGCAATCTTTCAAAGGATCACCAAAGCATGTTCAATATGCAGAGCTCGGACTGCAGAGAGATAGACTTTGATCGTAGCAGGTTTTACATCCGCGGCCAACCACGTAGCAAAAGACACAGCGTCCATTCGGTAGCTGGGAGCGGGGAGCCGTTAGTGTTTACCCGATTGGTAGCACGGCAGAAATGTAAAAACGACCGTTGGGCAAACGAGTACGTCCTGTGGGGCGACGACGCCAAGCCGTGTTTCATGTAATTTTGACATTGTAGTTCTAAATCGCGGGATCCAGTCGGTCCCAAGAGCCAGTCCGGAATTGGGATTGGCAATGGAGCACAGTCGGGTGCGAGTTGGTGGAACGCCTGCCAATTAAAACGGGAAAGTGCGTCAGCAACGAGATTGTCTAGGCCAGGGATATGTTGAGCCACAAAAGTAAAGTTGAAGCGAGCGGCTACCCCAAGGAGGGAACGCAAGAGGTGCATGGTATGATAATCCCTCGACGTGCCGTGCGGGAATTCAGGATATGAACGGACAATTATCCAGATGAAAGCAAACGCGTAGAAGAGCCCACTGAGAACCCCACAAATGAGCCGCTAACACAACAGGAAAAACAGTTTATAGGCGATGGACAGTGGGACCTGCGATGGTAACCACTTGTGATTAAACCACTGCTGCTGATACACAGCACCGTAACCGATAGATCCGGTCGCGTCCGAGGTAACATGTAGATCAGCCAATGGAACGAGCCCTGGGAGGAGGAGGAAATTGATACTCAAGCCGAAATTCTACGTTAAGACGAATCGGATGATTACGACTGCGGAATGCGCAAAGCAAATTGATCATACGGCGTGGAAAGGTACGTCCCGGCTAAACGACTAAGCACGCGTGGTGGAGTTTCCCGATTAGGGATTCTAGCTGCGTCCTCGTGCACCATTTCCGCTGCCTCCATTCAACGAGGAGTTGTTTGAGAGCCGCAAGTTTGGCCCCAGGTAGGCGAGCGATCTGGTGGACAGAATCAAACTCGATGCCGAGAACAATTAGATACGTGGTGGGACATACGGATTTACCGGGGTGTAAGGTAAACCTAAAATCTTACAGACCGATGAAGCAACTGCTAAATTACGAGCACAGAGGGGCGACTGCGGAGGACCAGCAGTTATGAATCATCAAGATAATGCAAGATCAGGAATAGCGTAGTTGCAGTGCAAAATCCATTCGACAAGATCAGCCACCGAATTGAAGATAAAGGGGGCCGAACGTAAGCCAAACGGTAAGGTGAGATCAACGTAAAATTTGCCTCGCCATTTCATGCCAAGCAAATGCCGGTGGGAAGGTAGCACAGCTACATTCCGATAAGCACTTTGAACGTCGAACTTGGCCATCTAAGCCCCCCGACCAAGTGCCGAAACATCGTCACGACTACATCGTCGAACTTAAAGTACTGAAGAGAAAACAGTTCCGGATCAATACCATCATTAACACTAACCCATGTGGGGAGGAAAGATCCAAATTCAACCGCCATTTCCCGGTTGACCAACTTTCGGAATAACACCGAAACCGCTAACGTATAATTCCGCAACTGGAGGATTATGAAACGGACCTGCGACCCGGCCAAAGGCGGCTTCATTATTTAAATAGGCATCCACAATCTCAGGGTGCTCATAGGCTGAAGCTTTGTTCTCACGTGCTGAAGTCAGAGGAAACGAGGCGTTGAACCCAATATCAAACCACGAGCAATGCCGTTGAGAACATAATCCACCTTGAAGCGGTCCGGATGTAATTGGAGCTCGGTAGTAACTGTTGCAAATTAAGTGGGGAAAGCCGCGAACCGGCATAATTATGGTCAGCGGCGACCATGTACCCCGCGCGTGACAATCACGTAAGTCCTGACTGTGCGGAAGAAGCTTGTATCTGTAGTTTATACGGAGATTAAAACTAACTTTAGCCATTCAAGTAATCATTCTTGACGTGTTCGACGCGGGAACATAAGCAATGGAAAGGTGCTACCATGCTACTAAGAGTATAAGCTATACGGCTAAACTGGTATCTGAATTACCGGTTGCAACTTGCCGTGAATTGGCAAGAATTCGGATGCTAAGCCAAAGGCTAACCATATATAACTAGAAACCGCATTAATCGAACGAACGGCGCACACGTTAAAGATAACCTATATTACATTACCCCCCAAGATGCAGCTACCCTAGGGCTCCCCTCCCCCATCTAACTATCCGCGATCCCGAATGTGATAACAATAAGTGCCGACGGCAGAAAGTCTGCGAGCAAGCCAATTAGAATTTTCACACCGGACTAATTCAACCAACCCCCCAAATATGGAGTTGTTTACGAGCTAAGTAATAACCCGACAGGGGGGGGGGGGAGTTTAGCAAGCAATAGCGCAAGAACAGGCGACAGCTAAGTAACCGTTTAAAATAACAAGAACCCCGGCAAATCGAGCTAAGGACAACACAAGCGGTAGATTAAACGGTATAATCATGGCCTGCGAACCCAGGCCTTGCAACAGGCAATACGGAATAACGTGAATCAAGCTTCAACTATCGCAGTGTCTAGAAGACGAGCCAAGCCAGGAATAGAATAACTGAGCTAAAAAATCGACGTCCGAACAACCCGAACCAGTGCCATAGGCATAGCAGCAATCTGAACCGAAGCTGAGCTAGAATTGTGATGATAAACACGAGCAACTGCCACCGCAACGGACATATATATATAGCTATCATTCACAAAATACGTTAAACATGCAAACTAGAATAAAAACACACACAACTGTAGTAATGAACATTTAATAACAATGTCACCGAACAGGGTAGACCTTCAGAAACTGTAACACAGTCATAAATCACAGCCGAACATGCAACTGATGCAGACTAATGCACCCATGTATTAACGTTATCGAATCAAGGTGTAAGGAACTAAGCGACCGCTAAAACATGTCAACACAACGCGAACCAACAACACTCGGAGAGTTGTACGCAGTACCGTACACTAACTAAAGATTATGTAGGATAAACCGTTAAATTAATTACAACAGTACAACCCACAATAACAAAAACATGTCGAAGGTCAAACACGAGCATAAGTCAAAGAAGCGACTCACAACCATAGTCAATACAATCTAAAAACGCCGCTACTTACTCGGGACAAGGCATGAAGACTCGGCTGCGATGTAACAGTGCATTCAACTGATCGGTGTGGTCCTAAACATCTAGAGCATGAATGCTTAAACCGACACAACGCCGAGGGCGCCACAGTGTCCTCTGTTCCAGGACGTGCATATAACCGAAGAATCAAGGGTCCAGGCCAGGCAATATTTAGATAAAATCGAACAACCTGACTCACCTGGTAATTTCCTAAATTAGGGCGTCCAACGACTTGACAAAACTTTTGGCCTTTCGAACTTGTACGCCAGAGCGGAACAGTACCGAGATCTGAACAGCTAGCATGCTACGAGTTGGTCAAACATACAAACGCTTAGCCCATAAACACAAGCAGATTGAAAAGCGCCGAGAGCCAGAATAAACAGTCTCCTTCGATAAGGCGATAGCTCAAAAAACGCAACGAACAAGCTGTTGGGGAACTGCAAAAATACCTACAACAAAATTCTCGGCCGGTAATAACTGTGGAGAGAACAAACAGCTGAACAAGCCACGTAAATGAAGACAAGCAAGCTAGCGGCAAAACAGCAGCGTATAATTGCAGCAATCGATGAGACGCGACAAAACTGAAAATTAAGCACAAACGTGGTAATAATGAGTCACAGCTAAAAACGTCTGAAAGCTAAGCTACATCGTACAAACCGTAAACCGGCACAAACCGGACGGAGTGAAGAGCCAGTTGAGCCAAATTCTAAGGCAGCATATCAAGCGACGAAGCACGGCCAACAGAGGGCAAGGAAACCCTAGTTTCATAGCACAAGCTGAGCAAGACGCTACTTGCAGCAAAGCAACAGACGCTCAATGAATCTCGAATGCGCGGGAAACCCCTTAACGTAATTGACGTAAGGGACTCCCCTAATAGGGGGAACCGCAGGCTAACTACATCAGCAGTTAACTTCGCTTAAATATATATTTATATTTAACCACATTTGCCTTTGTTACAACAATTTTGTCAATGATTGTAGGTTTTAGTAAACAAAATGTGTTGTATGTGGCCGCGTAGAGGCCTGGAACTAACGCCCAAAAATGCCTCACGATCGGCATTTTCGGCCTCACTTTTTGATTGGCAGTCAGCTTTCCAGGTGTATATAGAGTTCACTGCACTAAACTAAATTAAATAAATTCCTAATATATGAAATTATATTAAATGAAATGAAGAAAGATGGCGTGTGGTGAAGTAAGATGAGATGAAGTAAGGTGTGGAGGTGTGTTGAGATGAGGTGTGGTGAGTTGAGGTGCGATTTGGTGTGGGTGGTGTGTGAAGTGAGGTGTTGTGAGGTGCGGGGTGGTGAGCTGAGGTGCGATTTCGTGTAGGGGGGAGAGTGTGGTGTAGTGAGGTGCGGGGTGGTGAGCTGAGGTGCGATTTCGTGTAGGGGGGGGGGGGAGTGTGGTGTTGTGAGGTGCGGTGTGGTGAGCTGAGGTGCGATTTCGTGTAGGGGGGGGAGTGTGGTGTAGTGAGGTGCGGGGTGGTGAGCTGAGGTGCGATTTCGTGTAGGGGGGGGGGGGGAGTGTGGTGTTGTGAGGTGCGGTGTGGTGTGGTCAGCTGAGTTGCGATTTGGTGTAGGGGGGAAGTGAGGTGTAGTGAGGTGCGGGGTGGTCAGCTGAGGTGCGATGCGGGGGTGGGGTAAAGTGAGGTGTGGTAAGGTGCAGCGTAGTATAATAATTTGAAAAAAACACAAAGAAAATCAGTACCATGTGCGTGTTTTTATACCTGATAAAAGATTATTCTGATTTGCTTAAACTTTAGCTTTATGTGCCTGGCTTAGACAAGGTTGTTTTTTTAAATTACTACGCCAAGAAACTTACCAAGTAGGTCGTTTTTGGTAAAAATCTGACCTAATAACGGAGCTCCCACTGTGGTACTGTTGTTGGGATCTACATTAAACCGAATAAAATTATTAATAACATGCGGTATACTGACATAGTGAACAACTTACCCTAGTAATGCAATGGAAATATGACGGTTTTCCACTTAGCGACTTTTTTCGCGCGAACGACTTTTTCTTTTGTCTTATGATTCTCTGATGAAAATATTGTTGGCAAAGTTTTTGCATACTCTTAAAGAGGATATGGTAGTTAGTAATATGGCAAAGTTTCATTTCAAAATTCGTTGAAGAAAAGGTGATATTTTACGTGTGAAATTTGTATTTTGGAGCATCGCCATTAAAGTGGCCGAGCTTGAAAAGAATGAGTCGCGGTAGCGTATGACGTCATAGACTGAATAACAACAATGACCTTTTTGTTGACAACAACAACGATCTTTTGTTTTTGTTGAGTCTATGACGTCATAAGCTTCCTCGACTTATTCTTCTCAAGCTCGGCCACTTTGATGGCGGCGCTCCAAAATACAAACTTCGTATCTAAAATACAACTTTGGTTGGGAGAATTTCGAAATGAAACTTTGCACAATTACCAACTACCATAATATCTTTAAGATTATGCAGCAACATTACCAATAATATTTTCATAAGAAAACCACTTTAACTTTAACAATAGAAAGTAGATTCGCGCGAAAAAACCGCCTAGTAGAAAATCGGCTTAAAGCCGGTTTTCCACTTGCGAATTTTTTGCGCGAATGCTGAAACTAATTAGAAATTTATTCAATATTTACAACAGAAATGTCGATTTGCGCGAAAAAAATCGCAAGTGGAAAACCGGCTTAATACAAGTTTTATCCCCCCTTTCAGGCACGAGTGGCAGCGCTCTAACAGCTTGTGCCACCTATGCCTCCCACTTGCTCTCAAATTTACCTTGTAGCTCAGTCGTAGATAAAACTCCACAAAGAATAGAACTTTAGTGGTAACGCAAGTTAGTTTAATACTTCAAGCATTTCGAGAAACTTTAAAGAAGGTAGTTTGAAGAAAACGAGTGTCGAGACCTGACTAAATATAGCCAAAAGTGTGATTTAAAATCGTCAGTTTAAAGCCTGGTTTCCATTTGGTCGCGACGGCGTCTTAACGGTCGTTATGACATTTTGTTATGACAAAAGAAATTCGTTGCA
Source organism: Paragorgia papillata (assembly GCA_035771165.1). Lineage (NCBI taxonomy): Eukaryota > Metazoa > Cnidaria > Anthozoa > Scleralcyonacea > Coralliidae > Paragorgia > Paragorgia papillata. The sequence continues at coordinate 568,834 of JAWNZC010000368.1, read as the reverse complement.
ACGCTTCACTTCCGCGACCGCTAAAGACGCGGTCGCTACGAAATGCAAACCAGGCTTTACAACACGAAACAGGACATAATATTTTACCCATTTGAACCGTGTTTTCGACAGCTTAATGTAGCTGGTAAGATGCAGGCTTTATCCTATACCGTAAAAAGCACTTGTACTCCTCGTATCCTGTGTAAAAATAGAAACTCTCCTGTTTTTGTGGTGGTTCTTGGCTGTTCTACAATCCTTGTCAAAACAAGACGCCCGCTAGGCGTTAACACTCGGGCTATACTGTTGTCTTAGGCCTTGCCGCTACTGTTACGAAAATTGTCTGGAAAGACATGGTTCAGCTGTAAAAATATGGCTAAAGGTACAGTCTCAGATACTGTACTGTAGCTTATTTTTCCCACAAAGGTTGAACAGGTTGGGACTTTCGCTACCGCTCTGTCTGACACGAGATGTTGTTTTGAATTGGTCTCTTATACGATCGCTGTTAGCTACATAAGCACATGTACTATTGTACAGACTCTCAATAAGAATGTCTTTGCAAACATCGCAATAAGCAATCCAGCATATACTACAGGCAAAAATAATACAAAATATAAATATAGACATGAAGCTTACAGCGTGGATGATTTCTTGGGTCTCTTCGGTTGTTGTCAAACGAGCATATTTACCTTTGGCTTCAACGTTCTTCCCTGTGATGCGCTTCATAGGCTAGCAGAGGTTATTGAGACATTCATAGAAGTGTTTTCAGACAAGATTGTTTGAGATTGTATTGGTATAATTTTTGGTATAATTTGCAATTGATTGAGTTCATTTTGAGATCGTGGAACAACTCGTTTCGAAATCGCTCGGCATCTTTTACTGTAAGTCTACAACGATCGGCGTGTGTATTTGTAAGCACAGTGAGCGTTGTTAATATAATTAAAGCACTTGCCAGCCACATTTCTGAAGGAAAACTTCGACCGAAGACAACCACGTTTATAACTCTCGCAGAAAGGATGCATATGAACTCGTGACTGGCGCCATATAACTGGCGCATGAATTTCAGCACATAAAATTTCATCAGTTTCGCAACGCCAATAGGTCAATATCGCGAGCGACCGCGTGGGAGACTAAGCCTCGCGACCAAAAAAAATAACATGAACATGAACAGAGCCGAAACCTAGACTCGGCTACCACAGTAGCCCGAGTAATTAGTTGTAACAGCGTCAACAAAACATGCAATTTCCCAATATCGTTGTGTATCCTACCTCCCCCTAAACAATGTTGGTTTTCCATAAACGAAAATGTTATGAGAAGCCATCGAGAACAAATTGCTAACGTTTTGTAGTGGTACAACATTGTTAACGGGGACGGGGGGTAAACGTATGCTGGCTGACAGGTCAAAAGATGTTAATATATGTTGCCTTTGTTACAACAATTTTGTCAATGATTGTAGGTTTTAGTAAACAAAATGTGTTGTATATGGCCGCGTAGGGGCCTGGAACTAACGTCTAAAGATGCCTCACGATCGGCATTTTCGGTCTCACTTTTTAATTGGCGGCCAGCTTTCCAGGTAAATAAATTACATTAAATGAAATGAAATGAAATGAAGAAAGATGGGGTGTGGTGAACTAAAGTGAGATGAAGTAAAGTGTGGAGGTGTGTTGAGATGAGGTGTGGTGAGCTGAGGTGCGATTTGGTGGGGTGGGGAAAGTGTGAAGTGAAGTGAGGTGTGGTGCGGTGTGGTGAGCTGCGATTTGGTAGTGGGGAGAGAGGGGGGGGGGGGGGGGGGGGGGGGAGGGGAAGTGTGAAGTGAGGTGTAGTGAGGGGCGGTGTGGTGAGCTGAGGTGCGATTTGGTGTAGCGGGGGGGGGGGAGTGTGGTGTGGTCTAGTGAGGTGCGGTGTGGTGAGCTGAGGTGCGATTTGGTAGTGGGGAGGGGGTGGGAAAGGGAAGTGTGAAGTGAGGTGTTGTGAGGTGTTCTGAGGTGCGGTGTGGTGTGGTGAGCCGAGGTGCGATGCGGGGGTGGGGTAAAGTGAGGTGTGGTAAGGTGCAGCGTAGCGAGGGGTGGTGAGCTGAGGTGCGATACGGCCCGCGTATCCGTACCTTTAAACAAACGGCTTAATCTTCAAAAAATCAATAATTTGAAAAAAAAAAACACAAAGAAAATCAGTACCATGTGCGTGTTTTTATACTTGATAAAAGATTATTCTGATTTGCTTAAACTTTAGCTTTATATGCTCGGCTTAGACAAGGTTGTTTTTTAAATTACTACGCCAAGAAACTTACCAAATAGGTCGTTTTCGGTAAAAATCTGATCTAATGAGGGAGCTCCCACTGTGGTACTGATGTTACATGCGGTATACTGACATAGTGAACAACTTACCCTAGTAATACAATGGTAATATGACGGTTTGCGCAAATAGAAACGGTATGTACACAGAAAGTACCATAAGTGATTTTGATTGGTATATTTTGACTACACAAAATTGGGAGCGGAAAGTAAAATTATTCTTTCACGTGCCTTTTACTTTTTACATGTACGTTGACGGCTATTTCCGTGCGTTTACTTCAGGATTTTTTTCGTTCAATTTACAAAATGTTATGCAACTTTCTACTAGAATCGAATATCAAAAACCACGGTCACGTTTTTTATTCTTTGTGTCAGAACTATAATAATAATAATAATAACATCTTTATTTAAACTGATAAAAAACCGATCAGCTAATAAATATTAGCTGGTATAAACCGGTGACCAGTATACAATAAATTTCAAAGTATATCTAAGGAAATCTAGTATATATATCTAGTATATCAGGAAAAATCGAATAAAACAAATAATACTAAAATAGAAATAAGAAAACCAACTTTGAAAAAAAGCTTGTGAAAGGTGGTCATGACATCCGTCTAGATGAATAGTATATTACAAGTAATATTTGGCATTTTACTCGATTAAACTGGATATATTGGGTAATTTTGGTGAAGGAAAATTTCGAGTGTAGAATATATACATTAGCTCAGTGCATGGTCAGAGCACTGCACTAGCATCGCAGGGTCGCGTGTTCAATTCCTACCCGGAAGGAACTGGTCCCGGTTTGGTCTTATAATGTATATATTCTACACTCGAAATTTCCCTTCACCATAATTACCTAATAGAGGGATCCTAGCCTCCCCCGCAGACGTTTTCAGGAGACGCCTTTACGTCCCCACAAACGCGTGCTTGTCGGAGAACAATATTATGTTCCCTTTGTGTACCGCGAACCAATCAAATCAAAACGGTACTGTGTCAAATATGGATCAGCCAGCCACAGGGCCCGGGCTTGGGAAAATAACTTGCCGGAAAGTGTGACAATAACCGTCTATTATGTATAGGTTAGTTACCTCAAAACTACGTCAGTTATTTACCTCGGCGCGAACTAACCTACTTTAGTTCAAGATCACAGAGGTTGCCTAACAAAACTGAGATACTGAGTTCGTTATCACAGAGGTTGTCTAAGAAAACAGCAATTAGGCAAAATAAGTTTAAATATCAAGTTAATTGTCCCGGATAATATATATTATTCCGGGGAAATTAACTTGATTTAACACTCTTTCAGTTTAATTCATTGAAATGTATTCCTTATTATCTTATTAGTTCGTTGTTTACCATTGTCTGGCGGCTTGACGACAGTAGACTGTCTACCCGTAACAAATAAAATTGTCTGGCGTTAGCAAGAGTATTAAAAATAATCTGGCGTAAATAAATTCGTCCAACTCGAACGACAACAACGCAACGTAAAGTGTTAATTCATCACAGTGTGGATGAACCTTTCATGTGTCGCTTGTCGATACGTCTCTGACCGAATAAAATATTCTGGCATAGGCGCTCTGCCCGCCCAAGGTAAAATAATAGAGTTGTCTATAACGACAACGCGACGTAACGAGTTATCAACGATCAGAGATGCCAGTTTCCAGATATTAGAAGTCTGAGTGATGATAAAATGATTGGAAAGAAATTTGGGACTCAACGCACAGCAAGGTCACTCACTGAGCTGTCGAAGCAAGGTGAAGGTCAGCTTTCCAGAATTTGGTTGTGCTCCGACTGCGGGGGAGGCTAGAGGGATCGTGGAAAGATCGTTCATTCAATAAAACAGAAAATTATACAAGCTTTAATTTGATGGGGGTTAAGGTATCTGCGACGTGATAATGACCGAAGTACGATGGCAACTTCAACGACGACGTCTTTTAAACAAAATAATTCTAGTTGAAAAACAAAGAGAATGAATAACTTTTCTTCCCTAGAGTAATCTCAACACCGTCCTTGTTCTTTATACAACGCCACTTAAAGCATTTTCACGTCTTCAGGACGACGTCAATTCACCAAAAGATGAGAACTGTTGCTTGAGATTGACTTCAATACGCACACTACAATCATTTTAGCAATACTGGGGCGTTTTGAAAGACATTAAACTAGCTTCAAATATCAAATATAATAGTCAGTCAGCCGTGACTTTAATTAAATATAAAATTTGTGTTGCTTTTTAACCGCCGTCGTCCACCTAGCATCGTAAGGTCTGTAATGAGGACGCACTATGTCGTTTAGACTGGAGACACCCCTCAAGGTATTAAGACATTCCTTCTCTAACCTTTAAGCGCTCTTGCTAACACCTATTACCACTAGTTATCTGTCGCTTTTTTTACTTTTCGTCAAAATGTTTGACAACAATGTCAATATCAACATGTGTTACTAAATTTCAAAGCAGCAGAGTCAGGGTGACTTTGAAATGCAGTTAGTGACATATATGTAATTATTAGTATCTAGTATTACCTTGTCTTTCCTGCAACTTTGTCCTTATATACTGAGCAACATCACAATCCTTGCCATTTTCATCCTCTGAAAAGCACAACAATATTGATGTCAATGCAAATCAAAATGTTTAAATTACATGTAATTAACAAATAGATTCCCAACACAGCCAGGTGAAGAATCAGACATAGTTTAGTAGTATAGGGAAGAGAGGTTCTGGCGCGGGTGGAGCTCCACCCATGACGTCACCATTTTTAGCCTTAAAACGCTCAACGAAGCAATATGAATATATTAAGACACTTAGAACCTAAATATTCAAATAGATCGAAGTAAGTCATCACAGAATTATTGCTAAGTTAACCCTAAAATAAGTGAAGAAATCGAGAAGTTGTGAGAATAACTTAAGATTTCGGACGAGGAGTCACTTCGAGACCCTGTAAGAAGAACATTAGATAGTAACGAAATAATATTTGGTTATGGGGTGGCTGAGTGCAAACGTACGTGGAGGATATATTTGCATAATGTAGTGTATTTAATTAATTCTTTGGAGGTATTCAGGAGATGTAGCGGATAATAAGGGGCATTGTCATCTTATCTTCCCCTTATCCTCCTCTATCCCCCTTATCTTCCTATATCCCTGTATCTTCCCATTATCTTCCTCTACCCTCCTTATCTTCCCCTTATCTTCCTCTCTCCTCCTTACCTTCCTCTATCCCCCTTATCTTCCTCTATCATCCTTATCTTCCCCTTATCTTCCCCTTATCTTCCTCCATCCCCCTTATCTTCCTCTATCCCCCTTATCTTCCCATTATCTTCCTCTATCCTCCTTACCTTCCCCTTATCTTCCTCTATCCCCCTTATCTTTCCTTTATCTTCCCCTTATCTTCCTCTATCCCCTTATCTTCCTCTATCCCCCTTATCTTCCCCTATCTTCCTCTATCCCCCTTATCTTCCTCTATCCTCCTTGTCTTCCCCTTATCTTCCTCTATCCTCCTTATCTTCCCCTTACCTTCCCCTTATCTTCCTCTATCCTCCTTGTCTTCCCCTTATCTTCCTCTATCCCCCTTATCTTCCACTTATCTTCCTCTATCCCCCTTATCTTCCTCTATCCCCCTTATCTTCCCCTTGTCTTCCTTTATCCTCCTTATCTTCCTCTCATCTTCCTTATCTTTCTTATTGAATCCTAGGATTGAATAATTGAACCGTAAGATTGAATCACTGAAGCCTAAGATTGAATAATTGAATGCTAAGGTTCAATCCTAAAATCCAAAGATTAAATTAAAGGGCAATAGCACTAAAAATTAAGTTTGTCTAATTTAAAAGAACTCATAAAATTGTAATAGAAAATCCTTTACAACTTTTTCGTATCTCTTCGTTTTCAAGATATTTCAATTTGTTTGATATGTAAATGAGATGGTCTCTGACGTCAGGTGTGGGGTAAAATATTTTCACATGTAGCGAAACCAGTTATATCTCTAAGTTTGTTCAGCGAAATCATTTGAAACTGTGCACATAAAAACTACTTGCGACGCTGAACATTTCATGTTAGATATGTAAGTGATTTTGCTCGGTATGAAAATATTTTACCCCACTCCTGACGTCAGAGACCATCTCATTTACATATCAAACAAATTGAAATATCTTGAAAACGCAGAAAGATACGAAAAAGTTGTAGAGGATCTTCTATTACAATTTATGAGTTCTTTCAAATTAGACAAACTTAATTTTTAATGCCAATCCCCTTTTAACCTTAGGATTTAAGGATTAAATCTTAGAATTCAATGATTCAATCTTAGGATTCAATTATTCAATCCTAGGTTTTAATGTTTCAATCTTAGGATTCAATAAGAAACATAAGGAGGATAAGGGGAAGATAAGAAGAAGATAAGAGGAAAATAAGAGGAAGATAAGAGGAAGACGAGGAAGATAAGGAAGATAAAGGGAAGATGAAAAGAAGCTAAAGAAAAGATAAGGAACATAAGAGGAAGATAAAGAAGATAAGGAAAAGATAAAGAAGATAAGGGGAAGATAAACGGAAGATAAGAGGAATATTAGGAGATAAGGGGAAAATGAGAGGAAGATAAAGGGAAGATATGAGGAAGATAAGGTGAAGATATGAGGAAGATAAGGTGAAGATATGAGGAAGACAAAGGGAAGATAAGGAATATAAGAGGAAGATAAGATGGCAATACCCCTTATTATCCCCTACATCTCCTGAATACCTCCAAAAATTTAATTAAATACACTACACTATGCAAATATATCCTCCACGTACGTGTGCACTCAGCCATCCCATAGCCAAATAATATTTCGTTAGTATCTTACGTTCTTCTTACAGGGTCTCGAAGTGAATCCTCGTCCGAAATCTTAAGTTCTTGTCACAACTTCTCGATTTCTTCACTTATTTTATAAACTAGGGTTAACTTAGCAGTAATTCTGTGATGATGACTTAGTTCGATCTGTTTGAATATTTAGGTTCTAAGTGTCTTAATATACTCATATTGCTTCGTTGAACGTTGCTAAGCATTTTAAGGCTAAAAATCGTGACGTCATGAGTAGAGCAAAAAGCTCCACCCGCGCCAGAACCTCTCTTCCCCATACTCCCATACTACTAACGCTACTCTGGCTTAAAAGTTTTTTGAACGCAACTTAAAAAGTTACTGTTCATGACCCAACGTTGCAACACTTCGATCTAGTGTCTTCATCAAGGGTAATCGTTGTAAGTAAAGGTCCCATATTTATCATCTCAAATATAACCAATGATGACGTTATCATCAACAAGATGCAAATCGGCTTCTGGCCCACGGTCATCCCAACCTCGTACCCAGGGTCTTATCTCCGCTCCCCGCCCACCACGCTACGAAAAGACCATGGTTATGGCTGGTCACGTGCCGCTTAAACGAATTTTATATCAAGGGAGGGGTGGTAAGCTTTAGTAAGCTGCACAATCAATGCTACAACACAAGTCCAGTTTTAATACTCATATTCTAAAATCTGATATTAGTGAGTTTAGTCTCTTAGATTTAGGCGAAGCATAAAATTTAATAGAATGAAAAGCGCGGTTCAACAACTGTATTTACCTGAGTTGTTGATGACAAATGCGAGTGAAAGGACAATCAGCTTGATGTTGTATAGTTGCAATCTTTGCCGAATCGCTTCTTTCGGTACTTCTCGCCGCGGTTATCGAAGCAAATGCTGAAATGTCAATGCATTTCTTAATACTAGAGAAAGCGGTTTGGCTCTCGCAAACCAACGTCTTGATTCTTGAACTTTGTGAAATTTTGTGATCTTCTTTCACATGGCCGGCAGTTGATTATACCTTGTATAATCGTCGCGAGGAAGTCTTTTGCGGTAAAACATTTCGGCCGAATAAAGCAATTCAAAATTCGCCTTGTTGTACAAATGTTTAACGTACTTCACATCGCCAACACTGCGACAAAGTCGACACGTATTCGACGGTACATTAGCCGATTAGTATATCTTCATCGGGGTTTCTTTACACTTTTGGATTCGACACGATCTTTGGCAACGTACACCACGGAAGAATGCAAGATATGTTAAGACCGAGTACGTTGTTTTTTTGTTGTTTTCATTTTAACAGATATTTTTTGATCAGACAGCCTGCATGGCGCCAGTCTGACGACGCCAGACGTAATATATTATTTGTATTGACAAAGGTGAAAAACTTGTAATTGTGCCTTTGTCACTCCTCCCTAAGTATTTTTTAAATCGTTAATTAAAAAAAAAACAATTTTTAGGGGGCACGTAACCAGCCACTACCAGGGTCTTTTCGCAGCGGTGGGCGGAGCAGCGGAGATGAGAACATGGGTACGAGGCTGCGGTCATCCTGGTTTAATGGAGTGTGGGCGCTATTAAAATGCCATGCCTCCAAACGTCTTTGATGATACCGTGGATTGCTGGTGATAATTTTTTAACCATGCCACGCGATCTTATGAAATAGTTCAGCACGCGTCCTCCAGGAAAGCAAAATTTTCTTTTCCTGAAAAGAAAATAGCCTTTTCGTGCTCTTTCAACCGCGTACCAATCTGACGTTTAGTCTGGTTGATGTACTCCTAATTACAGTCATTAAACGCAATGGAATAAATAGGATTTTTTTTCTCTGTTCTTTCGCAATACGATCCTCAGTTTTTGCAAAAATATGACCCAACGTTAAGAAGGGCTTTTGCGCCAATTTTACGTTGCATCTACCAGAACAACCACAAAACTCATCACCATATTTTCATTTTCAGTGTTAGTGCGTGGTGGTATAACTGGTTTTAAACTATTTTTATAAAAGATCATCAGGATAGTTATTTGCTTTCAAAACGTCACACACATACTGTGCTCATTTCCCTCAAATCGGAATCAAACCAAAATTTGTCGCAATACCATGTTTATTCTTTATTGCTGAGCTTTTGACCTGTTGACTCGGGTCCTTCATCAGAGTAAACAAGTCGAAAGCAATAAATCAGCAATAAAAAATAAACGTGGTGTTTCCACAACTTCTTGCTTGTATTACAATTTGTCACCATGCAAAACATTCAAAGAGTTAAACATACAAAATTGAGTTAATTTTCTTTACATTTCTCTGCCAATTTCGAGGGGTTGAAGTGGTCCAGGGGCATTGCCCAGACCATCAAGGGCACGTGGCTAAAAAAAGCTTGAGAAACCCTGGTGTAGACATTTGGGTACATTGGCAAAAACAATAAAGCACTCTGAGTATTACTTAAAAATTGTGTAAACCTAGATATCATTGAAAAGCTTATATACTGCAACTGGTTACAAACACCATGCTAAAATATTTTGGTCTATTAAAAAGGGAAAAAATAATTCACAATTGTCAGATAATTCATTATAATTTATACATCATCCGGGACATACGCCTTAACGTACTGTATATAAATATATGTAAGAAAAAAGATGGAGGAACTTTTAGTATGGAATTTGTAGTAGAGATTAAATTTCGATTCGTACTACATACTTTTACATGGTGTCAGGTGTGGGGTTGACGATGTCCTGACAACCATAGTACAACAATCTATTCAATACACTGGTGTAAGTGAAAAAGTGAATTTACAACTACATTAAAACGCTTTGAACAAGCGAATACGCCGAATAGGACATGGCAACGAGTGCCTCGGCCTCGTTCATCGACAAGGGGCCGTCAATGGATTGGAGCGCTGATGACAACATATATAGCCGCTTTAAAATGTGGAAACAAAGATGCGAACTATTATTTACTGGCCCCATAGCGAAGATGGGAGAGGAAACAAAGTGTAACAATCTTCGTCCAGGTACGTTATCTTTAGAAGAATTTATTGCTAAGCTCAGAATTCTCGTTAAGGAAGCTAATTATCCAGTAGATCATTATGATCGATATTTGAGAGACTTCCTTGTCCTTGGAATGAATTCTGACCGTGTCAGAAAAGAAGGAAACACACTCACTTTTAACAAAGCTCGACAAATGGCAAAAACCGAGGAGTCAGCAGACAAACAACTCCAGTTGATGAACACTGAAGTACACCCCATCAATTCAAACAAAATATTTCAGAACCAAAGAAACCAGCCTAGAAACAATCCAGGGGCCAACTCAAGCAAAGTTCAACACTGCAGAAATTGTGGCTGGGGTCCCCACTCTCGAGAACAGTGCCCGGCAAAAAATGGCACTACTGCCAAAAGGTAGGACACCTAGCTAAGGTGAGTAGTAGTAAAGTACCGATCCTGGGACATTTTACAACTCATCCTTAAAATTCTATAATCTATCTTTCATTATAGAATTTTTTTATACCCACCCCCACCCCCACCTCACCACCCATTTACCCAACCCATTACTTCCCTTCGGTCACCTCCACTTCGCTCCGGTCCGCCATTTTGTTTTAGCCGAAATTCGATAACACACACCCAACCTTAACGCCCATCGCCTTCGGCTTAGGTCGCTGCGCTCCCACGTCGGCGGAATTTTCAGGGTCCCGTTATCGGAGATTGTTCCACCTCACTGCGTTCGGTTCAGTCGGTGGCCGATTGCCAGTGTCCGGATTCCGTCTTCTAAAATGATTCTCTTATCGTCATTTGCCGAAAGTGCAACTTTGTTGATATGTTCTGTATAGATATCATGCATTCTACTCCGGAAGGTGTTCATACCTTTTAAAACTTCTTTGCCGGAAAAGAGACATTCCTTATATTCTTCGAAAGTTATTTCGTTCTTAACAACTGACTTCTTAACTCCTTTACATTTCTTCTCCTCTTTCCCAGCTACTGTTTCCACCCCAGCTAGTTGTTCCTCTCTTGTTGGATGTTCCGACGCCATTTTGTAAGCGTACAGTTTGCTTCGCAATCCAACAAATTCTGAGATTTGCTTTGATCCAGTTTCACTTTTAAACATGCCAACTACTTTTTTGTTAACCCCAGTTGGTATTCCACTTGGATGGAAATTTTCAAAATTACTTGTATCGAAATGCGTATGTACATCTCCTGAAATATCCTTGTAAAAATCTTCCGTCTTAATTTCATAGCACAGGCTGTCTGTGTCAGTAAACAATAGACTTGCATTTTTTCCATATTTTGGTTTGATGTAATTGTAATGAAAGTCATACATCAAGGTTTTGCTGATGTCTAGGATACTCATTCCAAGATATATTGGTTTGTCAAGTTTGACTACCGCCTTTTTCATGTGAACAGCTACCAGATTTTACGCGAAGATAACTGGACGATCATAGTTAGATTTTCGAACCAGCTTGTCAAGTTGTGCTTCGTTTGTTACTAATCTAACATCAACCCTGTTTCTCACATTCTCCATTGTTTTACCAAAAACTGAGTTATTCATCAGTTTGAAAAAATCTTTCTCAAATTCTGATGTAGCTTTTGTTCTCATTTCGGTATTTAGTGAGATGTATGGTTCCAACCAAGCTTCTTCTTCAAATGTGATTCCACGGTGAATCTTGGTGATTATTAAACCAAGTTCCACGCATTGCTTTAATGCCTCGTGGTGAATTACATAATTTTTTTTGTCTTGTAAATTAGGAATAAGTTTTTCAACCTTGTTAACTGTAACTCTTTCTGCAGCTAAGGGATATTCGTTATGTAAGTTGTGCAGCTCTTCCGAATATTTTAGATCTACCTCCAAAATGCATGGCATTGTTTCCCAGTTTTTAAGTTGTTCTTCCACAATCCATTGGAAATTTCTTACTGGAAGTTTTTTACTCATAGCCCATCCATACAAGTTGTTAGCATCCAAATATGCTAGAAAAACATTTAATTCGTGCAATTTGAATCCAGGCATATACTTGTTATTCGCCTTCGCATATCTTTTTGTTATTGTACTAATTCCTCCTCGAATTCCTCGTTCAACCATTAGGTACATGTCTGGATCAGTAAGTAATTCCAGTTCAACCCCTGTTAGTTTTAGAGCTGCATCCCAGGCTAGACCCGGAGAGGTATAGTACCACATTGGATCTAACCCATATGCCCCTTTGCAGAGTTTCCTAAAGTTTTCCATTACATCGGTTAGAAGTAGCACATCTGTTTTTAAATACAGATTGTGATAATCTCGCATTGTTTCACATTTGAATTCCTTCCACACCTTTTGAGCATGTTCATAATCTTCATCTGAAATATGACTATCGTTAAGTTTGCTGTAAAACTCTTCTTTTGCTGGAAGTTTTGGGTGATCTAACTTGTTGAACCCAGACATAAACTCATAGGGGAAAACTCCTTTTTTCTTTAGGAGATTTATCTTTTCATTTTTCCATTCCTTAAATCCGGATTCTATGTTCTCAAACTGATCTGGTTTTAAATTCTTAACGAGTGTATCCAATGAACTTAAGGTAAATTTCAATGAATCTAAAAATACCAGCTTGCAACTCTGAGACCAGGGTTTTCCATCTTTTTTCATCCCACTTTCCATCACAAATTCTTTTGAGAAGCTGATATACTTTTCGTCGGTTTTTGGTATACACTCAACTTTTCCATCTGTTAAACCTAAACTTTTTACAAACAGATGTGAGTCATATCCCTCGAGATTGTGGAACAAAACGGGGAAAAACTTTGGATCTTTCATTCTGAGGTTACATTTGTTGTGAGCTGCTCCTCTATACTCCCCGGTTAAATGACAATGATCTCTTACTCTATCATCGCCTAATCCTTTTCCACAAACATAGCAATCTAATGCGTGTTTGAAACTTTTTTCCTGATCTTCATTTAAATTCATTGGTTTTTTAACTTTTGTTATTTCATAGATGTTTTTGATCTCAGCTTCCACGGATTCTACAAATTTCTTTCCAATGTCTTCTCCTTCGGTTTTTGCTGTGTATAGAACAGTTTTTGCTTTGTAAATATCCTCATCTTTACACTTAACCGTGTAACAATAACCACTTGGATAATGTTTTTGGTATGCGGTTGTATGACTTTTGATATCTTCTTTTTGAACCGTGTCTATTGGAAGAATGAAGGATTCGAAGTCTGCGTAAATTACGAATGGAACATCCGTGGTTTTTTGATATTGTTTGAAGAAAGCTGTTGATCCTTTTTCAGGATATTCTGTACTTTGTTCTGCATGTGTGCTGCAAATTTCAAGATGTTTTTTCAGAATTTTTTCTGAGCTGAAGGGATTGCAGCAGTAAACACATGTATGGGATTTATGCTGATAGTTACTTATTTGAGCTCCAACGAGTTTGTCAAAATTTTTGACAACACTATAATGCTTATCATATAAAAACAGGATAATAAGCTGAGTATTTTTGAGTTTGCTTACTCTTAGTGTGATTATTTTGTTTTTTGTACCAATGGTTTCCGTTCCATAGACATTGATAGCGATGTTATTATTTTTCTCAAATTTTCCAACGTCTTTAAGTGGAGTTGGGAATTCTATTCCATCCCAGTTATACTTTTCAACTTGTAATTTTAAAATCTTTGATACTCTTTCGGCTTTTCTTTCAACCGGATGTAATGCTCTTGTTACAGCATATTTGAAGCACATATTATCATCATTTTTGATGTTAATAATAGCTTTTTTATGTTGAATAGCTTTTGGTAACGGAATATGGTTACCCCCTCTTAGCGGGTTGTAGCTGGTGATGGTAACTCTAAGATGATCTACTGAATGTAAGGACCACCCACTTCCCTTAGATTGATGTTTTGCTAAAGATTCTAGCATTTTTTCTTTCATTGTGGAATAACATGATGACGTATCTTCCTCTGTAATTACTGAGTAGGTTCCACCTTGAAAGTGAAAAACATCTGTTTTGTTTGTGTTTTCCTCATAGTTGAATCTTGTCATTTTAACGGTGAGACAGGAAGATTTTTTTTTTCCTCGACTGTTTGTTGTGTTAATAAGTCTTTCCACAGAATTAGTTGTATGGTTAAGGAATTATCTTGGATCTCTAGCTTCACTTCCGTTAAATACAAACTTTCGGATTCTTCCATTAATAGCACCAGCTATTTGAGTTGGCAACATATTTTGTAACATTTGTTGAAGTTTACGTTTTCGACCATGTATAACGTTAAGTTTTGTGTTGAGTCTTTCCCGTACGGTGCCAAGTTTTTTGTTTCCTTTCCAGTTGGTTCCCTCTTCTTCGTAGAATTGTCGTCGGTTTTCTTGTTTTATCTCATTTCTCCAGTTTCGCATATGTTTTCGTTGACCTTTTTCCACCTCTTTCTGACGAATTTTGGTTATTTTCTTTTTTCCCTTTAATATGATTTTTTCCATCTTTTCATTTTGACGTTCTTTAAGTTTTTGAGTCTGGCGGTTGAATCTTTCTTTAAGTTTTTTTTCTTTGATAGCAAATTTTTCTTTGAGTTTTTGCTCTTTAAGATTTGCATTAATTAATTTTTGTTCAAGTTTTTGAACATACTTTGTTATACCAGTATTCCACATTATCTCTTTATTATAAGGTTTTAAAAAAAAAAGTTTTTCTGATTTCCTATAAGGTAAATTATAGGAAATTACACGAAAGACAAATACTACTTTTGAAAAAAATGAAACACTATTTTTGGTTATCTGTTGACTGTGTACAGACACCCCTTTATTGTTATAAATATTTTTTCTTTTATGTATTTGGGGATATAGCTTGGATTTACACCAAGATGTTTTGCTGCTTTGTAAATGCTTGGAAATTCTATGGTTTCATCTGAGACTTTGTTTTTAAAAATAATACGAACCGGTTTTTTAATTTTGTCTTTGTTATGTGTGTCAAATGCTAGGTTTCTTACCAATGGAATGTTAAGTTTTTCACATAACGTTTGGCTATTCATTTTTGAAGAGTATTTGATACCTCTTTCTTTTCCCATTTGTCTTAGTTTTCTTATTGTATACATTGTTCTTTATTATAGTATCTTCTTTTTTTATTTATATACCCAAAAAAGCAATTTTTAAGTCATTACGTAACTACGCATGCGTACATAGGATTTGCGACTCCCACAATTACGCACGCAACTTTTTTGATGGGACTTAAACCAAAAGTTGGAATATATTAGTATGATTGCTTTAAAACTCTTTCTTTTTAAGTTTACGCGAGCAGTTTTTTACTTAATGTTATTAAAGTGGTTTCTTTTTGATGAAAGGAATAACTTAACTATTTTTTATATTTTTATTAACTTAAAAATATTTATTTTTTACGGCTTTTTTTAGTTTTATTACGGCTCCCACAATCGCGCACGCAACTTTTTTGATGGGACTTAAACCAAAAGCCGAAAATGTATAAAGTAAGCTTCGTAAAGCGTGTCGAGGTTAGACGAAAACATAGATTAGTGAAAAAAGCTAACATGTGTTTGACTTTACTGACAGAAACGCAGAAGCAAAAACCCTAAAAGGGTTTATACTGTCACGACAAGGAACTTCTCATAAAATGGCTTAGGGGCCGAGTTGTTTCTCCCTCAATGGTCGTGTAACAGATATAACAGAAAAACTGTTTTTTTATTTTTATAAACATAAACAGTAATGCACGAAATATTTGATTTTAATCATGTTTCAAAAGATTTAACTGAAGATGAGATGAAAAAGTTTAAAGAAATATACAAACACTATCATAGACTTACAAAATGTTATGGTAAAATGTATAGATCAAGCAGACGGAAAGATATTTTTCTTGTTGTTTTTAAGATGGCTTTGATAGCGGGGGGTGCAGGAGGAACTGTATTAGGATGTATAACGGTGAATCCTATATTGTTAGCTTCTATGTCGGGACTTGGGTTGTTAATAGGAGGTTATATGCGGAAGGCTAATTTATCAAGGGTGATAGATAGACATAAGTTCGCCGTTAAAAATTACAAAAAGGTGTTAAACAAACTAAAAGAGTTTATGAGAGGGGTTCACTTTGATCGGAGTCTGTTTGCCATCAAAGACCAATGATTGACGATCAGGTTCGAGAGAGGTGTTTTGAAATTCCGAGTGATGTTGACAGCTGGTATCGCAAGAAATACGAGAGTAGTTCTTAACTGTTTTGTTAGTCCATCCCATTTGCACGTTTCCTTCCATTGTTAAGGAATCTTTTCCGAAACTAATGCCAAGCCGAAATCCTTTTGCAATGTTATGGTTTTTATTAAGCTTTTCATTTGGTTTGCTTTTTGAGTTTCCCATTTTATTTAAAAAAATGGGAAATTAAGATAATAACAGAAATTTAAGTAATAACAGCTCAACTGTTATTGGGATTAGTAGTGTTGACACTATCGCCACTTGTGCTACGACATTTTGTACTTCAGATTCATCTTTTACGTCTTTATTTACTTCTTTTCCGGAGTTATCCCACATATGTTTTACAACTATTAATCCACCTGATAGTAATCCAATCATGGGAATGAATGGAGATACTTTCATAACCATTGTTTTTACATCATCGTAAAGAAGTTTGTTAGATGATAATTCTTTGTCTAAGTTTCCATCTTTCTCAACCATATTCAGTTGTTCCATTAATTCTGAAAATTTGGTAATAAGACTTTCAGTTAGTTGTGAATTAACTTTATCCATTTGATCACGCTGATGATCTTGTTTAATTTTTTCTAAAGCACTTTGAGATGCTTTTTTAATATATTTTTCTGAGTACTTAATTTCTTTTGCGGCAGATAAGCGGATTAGTTCATCTCTAAGGTTGTCATTTTGCGGATTAACTGGAATTTCTTCTTCTAAGTTAAAAGTTTCTTCCGTATTCATTTATTAGGGTAAAAAATTTTTTCGGTTTTTGTAAAGGATATATGTTAGCGCAATAGCTAACATCCACAGATTTTTTGCTAACCAAGCGATACCCTTAGCTCCCATTGTTAACGCTGTTGCGAGTACATTAATAAGTGGAGCAATTACTGGTAAAGCGGCTTTTGCCAGATTAGCTAATGCTTTTGCAACATCACCTGTTGCCTTTGCAGCTGAAGCTAAACCTTTTTTTCCAGCTAAAAC
Source organism: Paragorgia papillata (assembly GCA_035771165.1). NCBI lineage: Eukaryota > Metazoa > Cnidaria > Anthozoa > Scleralcyonacea > Coralliidae > Paragorgia > Paragorgia papillata. Next base: position 551,692 of record JAWNZC010000368.1, on the reverse strand, counting down.
TACTGTTGTAACGATACCAGCAATGGAAATAGCTATTGCCGATAGTACACCCAAGTTGTTCTTTGCAAATTTTTTAAATTTTTCATATTTTGTTATGTCATCATTTTTAATCATTTCTAAAGTTTTTTCACTAGTTGGTTTTAAGTTATTTTTTAACCTAAGTTCATCGGCTTTTAGTTTTGCTACATCCGAAATGTCTTTGTAAACAGCTTTTTTTCTTACATCGGTTTCAGCTTCTGCCTTGTCATTCCAGTACTCAACAGCTATATCAACAGCATCTAGGTTTTCTACATTATTTGTTGCTAGTATTCCACCAAGTTCTCTTAGTTCTTCATCGTTAAGCTGTGTTCTATCAACCGCGTTATTGTTAATTGCTATTTCATCTTGAATGTTATCAATGATATTTGCTCTAATTCCGTTAACATTTGGTGTGCCAGGAAGGCTACCAACAATTTCCTCAATGGATCCATTTGCGGTTTTACTGTGTTCATAACGTGCTTTTTCCATAAGATGAGAATATTCTTGTACAGCAGCTTTGGTTTTTTCACTCCCACTTAACACAAAGTCGTTCCCTTTTCTAACAACAACTCTTGTTCCATCGTAGAGAATTCCGTTCACCTTTCCAGTTTTTTCACTTATTGAAATTAAACTTTTGTTTATTAACTTTCTTGATGCAGGTCCATCTTTCATTACCACCTCTTGATTAAAGTTGTTTCTTAGAAATGTTTTTCGTGTTCTTGTAATTCTCCGTTTTTCAGCGGTTTCCCACCGTTTTCGTCTGTTTTGCATTGTGTTTTCTTCTGCATTTTCTTCTTCTGTTGAGTTTACATCCCTTGTTTTTAACCACGCGTCAGGATCAAACGGGTCTAAATCTGGTCTTCCTTCCAGATCGATGTTTTCATCATAATCGTCATCATCAACATAATCATTAAAATTGTCATAATCATTGTCTATGAAGCTTGTTTCCTCTTCCATTCTTCGCTCCGCTTCATTGTTATCGTTAAAAGTATCAAATTCAAATCCTTCCATTTTATTTAGTTCGACTACGTCTTATTTTTTGTACAACTTTTCTTATTATGTAACTTTGTTCACTTCGCTTACCTCGTCTTTGACTCGGACTAACTCTTCATTGTAAAACTTTCCAATAACATTTTCTCCATCTTTGTCTTCAATGTTGTACATCACCGGATCACCGCGAAACACAGCTGATATTTTAAAAACTTCGCTTGTAAAGTTTGGATCATATCCCTTTGCAAAGTTCTTTTTGTATTTGTATATTCTTACATGGTCGCCGACCTTAAATTTGGGTGTTGGTAGCGTTAGCGGTGGTAAACCATATAAAGTTAAAAATACCTCATCCTGATTATCAAAATTAACGCTATTAGGTTTTCTTTTAATGGTTGAGTGAAATGTGTTGTTATAACTTTTGGTGAGTTTATCTAAAACGTTGGTCCAAGTTTTGGTTTGTTTAAATGTGAAATATGTCCACATTCTAGTTTTTAAGGTTCTGTTAAATCTTTCTACGATAGCTGCTTTGCGTTCTGAAAGTGTTGAAAAATACTCTATGTCATGAGATTTTAAAAGGGTTTTTACTCCAACATTGTAAAATTCATTACCATTGTCAAACTGAACAACCTCAGGATATTTTTTTAAATGTTGGTTAAATTCCTTTAGCATTTTACCAACACCTTCTACCATACTTTCTGTATTTTTTCTATGCACAGGAACGGTAAAAGCAAACCTACTTAAAATTTCAACACCCGTTAAAATCCAGTTGAACTTTTTATTCACAGAACTAAACTTAGCCATGCATATCCACTAAGTCCATCTGGAGCTGATCAGCTAAATTTTTAACAAAGGTTCTTTGCGTTTTACGTGGTTTTCTTAGCGGTTTATGAATTGTGTACGTACTTTGAGATGACAACCACTCCTTAACTAACTTTCTTGTAACTCCTTTCACATTTTCTTCAACCGCCTTTTGGTAAAGCTTTTCCGCACTTTGATAACCGGAAACGGGGTTATAATAAATATTTCTTAACTCAAGGTCAAGTAAAGTTAAAGTTGCCATTTTATTTGTGGTAAATAAAATGAACGCAAGAGAAATCAAAGCATTAAAGGATTATTATGGTGAAAAAAACTATAAGAAAGTTCTTAAAGAAAGTGTTATAGAAAAAGAAAAACTTAAAGAAAAGTTTTTAACTAATTATCCAAATGCGGATGTAAAAAGATTTGAATTCGATGTTTCATTTAATCAAGATGGAACGGTTGGTGATAAATCCATATTTTTTCAAGATCCAAATAACAGTATGTCTTCTTTCGACATAACTTCAGAAGCTTTTTTAAGTGACCCTGATTGGGTGGATTACCTATACTGGCCAAAAAAGTGGACAGTTACTCAAAATTTACCTGATTTTGTGCTCAATGAAAAATTCTCATTAAATTTAAATGTTATCTCTATTTTTGTAACTGAAAACAAAAAGTTTACCGCACATTTTGAAGAACTAGACACAGCTTACGTAAAGCCAGTTGTTGATGAGGAAGGCGAAGCGGAAAAGAAACCATATGCGAAAGAGGAATTTGACTACATAAACAATCCATATTTTACTGCAATAGCAGCGACCTATGTAATTACTAATTTGTGTGGAATTTCAGCAGAACATTTAACAAATAAAATTCCAAGAGCTAGCTCAAATATAATTACAAGTATTGTACAGTATCACCTTGCATATCATTTAAGAAGGTTTTTAAGAGAACCCACAAAACTTAAAAAATATATGATTGGAAAACAACTAAATTTTCTACAAGAACATACACCAGTTAGAAAAATTTGGAGAACACAATACAGTGACACAACCATGAAACTAGAAAAATTTCAAAAACAACAAGATGATCTTGGTTATATCACACAAAATATGAGGTATGTAAAAGATCATACCAATTATATTAATTACGGTGCAAACATAAAATATGAAAAATATATGGGAGGAAAACCAAAAAAAGATAATGACTTTTTACTTTTTATACCAAAAACATCAAAAGGAATTACACCTTTAGGTCAAAAACTATTTCAACAATCCATAGAAAGTTATGTTTACTGTATTTTGGGAGCACAAGCAAGAACCAGATGGAGTATTATTGAACAAGGAGCAAAAAGCACACAAACACAAGATGTTTTTTTAAAGCTTGTAAAGGATACAGTGGCACAAGATGACACAACCGCTGCCATTTCAAATATGCGAACAGCCATTAGTAATACCAACGTTATTCTAAATTTTGCTATTTCTCCGGGTTTAATTCTTATACCATCGGATATGAGAATCCTTATTAATCCTATTAGTGGTTATAACAACATACTAACACTAGCAACGGGTAGGATGTTATTTGGTAGCAACAAAAATATTAACAAAGTAGTTAATATTTCACAACAAAATAAGGTAAGTCCTCAGCAAAGCGTAGCAGATCAACAAATGCCAGTAATTCCACAAAATTTTACAAACAGGACACCTTATAACCAAGATTCAGCACTAATGTTACCATTAGTTTTCGGTGTCTCCCTTGCTGGTACATTCCTCACGTTTAATAAGTTTTTCTAATACAAAAAAAGACGCATCATTTTTTGGTAAGGTGATTGTATCAGCAAGATCATTCATATCAGAACAAAAAAGAATAAAGTGGATAACAACACTCATTTTTGGAAATGAACCAACACTTCCTTTTAACTGGTTAAACCTCTTTTCTAAATATTCCATTATTGCGTTTCCAATTGGTATTTCAACATCTGGAAACATTTGTGCTACTGTTTCGTTGTAACGCTTCATTCTTGAAGAAACTTTTTTCTTTTTAGGCTTTTTCTTTTTCTCCCCGGAATGATTAAATGTAAAGGGAACCTCCTCAATAACCAATCCACAGTCCACACAAAAAAGAATTCCATTATCTTCTACTTTTCGCTTGTGATAACAATTATTATAGTCATTCATTTTTATTATTATTTACTATATTGCTATAACTAGCTGTATAACTAGCTATTGCATGTTTTTAAACAAAATTATAATACAAAATAACTAGCTGTATAACTAGCTATTGCGTGTTTTTAAACAAATTATAGCAAAATTATAGCAAAAATAGCAAACTTAGTAAAATACATAACTAATAAATGAGTGAAGAACAACAAACTATTACAAAACCTGAACCAAAGGAAAAAGTAAAAAATCCGAAAAGAGTTGCTCAGGGGTATAGGTTAGCTGAAATGAGCAAAAACGCAAAAGCAAGGAAAAAAGAAGCTTCTCAACAACAAAAAAATTATGAAGAAAGTGTGCTACAATTACCTAGCTTATCAACATCTTTAACCATAGTTGGTGTTGCAACAGGTGCAATAGGAACTTACATAGCATGGCAGCAATATAAACAGGAAACAGGTAACAACGAAGTAAAGCAACAAGTAGTAAAAACCAACAAATCTCCAGCTGCATCACCAAAACCCTTACCAACAAAAGTGGTGTTTAATAATCTTGATAACGATGACATTTAACTTCTTTTTTTTTAAACTTTTTTTACTATAATAAATGAATAAGAATCGACAAACTAAGTTAAAACCAGGTTATAAACGCTTACAAAAAAGTGAAATAACCGGTGAACGAACAAGACACGTAACAACATTCAACCCAAACAAAGCCAATCCTGGTGAAGAAATTTACATTCAAATTCCAAAACTTAAACCCGGAACAACACTTGTCCCCGACAAAATGTTTCTGGTTTTTGACTTTAAAAATGCAAACACCAAATCATGGTTTAATAACAACCTCGCAAAGCAACTTCAAAAGCAATTAAAAGTAAAATTTGCAGGTGAAATTATATATGATAACACAGGAGAAAGTATACTTAGAACTTACGAAGATTTGTGGTTAAACCGCGACGTCCGCGCAAACATGTTGGAAGATGGTATCGCAACTGAAAACCAACGTAAGGTTATTTCAAAGTCTGACGATGCTTCATCTGATGCATACGCATCAGTTTACGGACCCAAGCAGAGAATCCAACTAGGAAAAATCCTTATGGATCATGGTTTATACGCTCCTTACAACATGTCAAACGACTTACAGTATATCATCACACTTCCACAAGCCTCTGAAATTATGCAGGCACAAAGCAGTCAAACAGTGGATGGTTATAGTTTGGAAAACATCGAACTGGAATTCGAAACCATCACCAATCCTGATCTTATGCATGAGGTAGAAAGTGGATATAATGCAGGAAGAAGCCTCAGTTTTGAACACGCTACCCTTCTGAAAACAGTGGAATGGAACAAAACAACAACCCTCGTTAACGAAACCATTAATCTCCCACGAAAAAGCATGAAAGCTGTCGTAATGTTTTTCACAAAGAAAACTCGCGGGGGAAGCGAAGAGTTTGTTTTCCCAAACATCGAAAACGTAAAGGTAACTATTGAAGGCATTCCCAATAGTGTTTACTCACAGGGAATAGTCAAAAGAAGATTATTTGAAGAGGCGGAAAGACTTTTCAAACAAGATACCAGTGCTGTCTCTGCAAACAGTTTCTTCACAAATGATAAGTTTGCTTTGGTGATCGATCTTAGAACCATCGATGACAACGAACTATACGGACACGGTACAAAACTCTTATCAACACAATCTGGAATTATGCTGGAGATCACAAAGAAAGCAACAACAGTAAACCTTAACTGTCATATTTTCATCCTTTCAGATGGTCTCCTAAAGGTACAAGCAGGTGAATTCCGTGGAGTCGCTTACTAAAGTAAATAAATGAACCCCTTCAATATGATAATAGTTGGAATGACGGGATGTGGAAAAACACATTACCTTCTTGAAATGCTAGAAGAAAAACATGAAAAACAGTTTGAAAACATATTTTTAATTTGTCCAACTTTTGAGTGGAATAAAACATATCTAAACTGGAAACATTTAAATGATCCAAATTTCTTTGTTATTCCTTGTAATCAGGATCAAACAGAGGAACTTTTAAAATTTGTTGTAAACTATTGTAAAGGAAGTCCATCACTAGTCATACTTGATGATTGTGCATCAGGACAGTCAGTAAAAAACCGAACCAGTGAGTTAGTAAAACTTGGGTTTGGAGCAAGACATATGTATATTAGTACAATAGTAATCACACAACAACTTACAAGTATTGCAAAACCATTTCGAGAAAATATATCCAAGCTAGTGTCCTTTTACAATCCAAACAGAAAAGATATGCAAGTTATCTTAGATGACTATCTTGACATTAGCAAGGAGCAAGAAAAAAAAATTAAAGAAACATTAAAAGAAAAAAAATATAGTCGTCTTGAAATTAATCTAATACATCCATACAATCATGAAATAGTAACAAGTTAAATTTGAACTACAAAAATCATATGTTTTTTAACATATGATTTTTTTTTTAAATAAATGAGTCTTTTAAGAATTTTCATGGAAAAAAACAATGAAAAAGAAACCATCGTTAAATTTGATGAACCTCTAGTTATTGAAAACAACACAATGACTGTAAAGTGTGCAAGTGTGTTTTGGGATTTTAACAATATTATAGATCCTATTTTTATCGTAAATGGTTCCAAAAAATTATGGTTCAAAGCAGGTTATTGGACTGCCAACATGATTGTTGAAAAACTAAAGGAAGTAAATGCAAAAGCAGAGCTAGTGCATTATTCACAAAAAATTAAAATTACACCAACAGAAATCCTCTCCCTAGAAAAACTGGCTCTAATACTTAATACTTGGTTTCTCTAAAACACGAATGATTATTCCAAAAGGAAGCAGTTGGGTTTCTAACACATCTGTTAATGTCAACCGCGGATTAAAGTACTTTGATATTAAGTGCAGTGCTGTTAACAAAAACGAAACATCGTTTCAAGGTCAGCGGAACAACGCCATCGCAATTCTTCCAATTACCACAACACAATCCCTAAAGGGCACCGTTTCCCACTACGATAACATTAATAGTGAAACCAAATTAAACAACGGTATCTATAGCGAACTAAAGTTTACCACAAGTCATGAGATCGGTGATATACTATTGGAAATAGTGATAAAATAAAATAATGGCATTAAATTATGGTTTTGAAAAAGCAAGTGTAATGAGCAACGAAAAAATAATGCAATACACGCTAAGATATCCAAAAACAACGTTAAACACAGCAGTATACTCAGTAAGACCCAACTCATCGGGATACAAATACATAACATCGCATGGGTTAACCCCAAAGTCAACAATTACCCTTTTAACTCACTCCTTCTCCACTTCATCTGGTAACAACATGAACGGTGGTGTTATCACATACTCATTCGAGCTTTTAGATAAAACTGGAAGTTTCTTATATTTTAATATTGATGAACTAAATATCGGTCCGTTGAAAATACCTAAGTATGGGAACAAGTACAATATGTTTTTCCTAAACAAAACTTACTCATTTTCAGAAACACTAAAAACAAATGATCTATCAAACTTCACTATGTTTTCGGTATTCATCACACAAAAATCAGGATCACTATCCAACGACACATCAGAACTAGAACTTTTTATAACTTTTTAAAAAAAATAACACTAATAAATGGGTGATACTAAAAATGAAGTAATTCAAGATTTATACAATGCCGCATTAGTTACAGCAGGAGCCGTAGCTGTAAGTATGGTTTCCAAGCGTCTAGCGGGTCAACCTTTAGCTGCACCAGCTAGCCTAAAGGAGGCCGCAAAACTAGCTGTTGCTGTTGCAGCAGGAAGTTTTTTAGTTAAAAAAGGTCAATCCGCCGGGTACATACCCAAAAACTTAAAAACATAAAGCGCACTTAATAAAACATGGTATCAATGATTGGAGGAGGAGTATTTAACGCGCTCGCTTTTGCAGGCGCTGGTTATCTATTCTCAACATTTAACAAAACAGATTACGAAGAAGAAACCAAAAGACATGACCTTGCAATGGAAAAACTAAAAGAAGACGAAGATGAATACCACAAAGCAGAAGCGGCAAGAAAAGCCAGAGAAACGGAACTACGAGAAGAACTTTACAACGCAAAAAGCGATATAAAGGAAACTAACAAGGCACTTGCGGAACTCAAAAAGATTCGAGAAGAACGAAATATACCACCACCAAAATTGGAAGACTATTACCAACCATCGGATGAGATGAAAAAATATCAAATCATGGCAATGGGAATAGTCGGTGGAATTGGTGGGTTTCTGTTATACAACATAGTCTGAATATTAATTCCTATTCTTTTGAATAGGAATTTTTTTTTAAATTAAAGTTCACTAACAGTTTTACAACTTTCTACAAACTCTTTTTCTTCGTCTAATTGGTCGAAAGAATTTAACCAATCTTCTAAATCACTATCTAATTCTTCGTCTTCGTTTTCATCATCCAAAATTACGTATGCATCATTTTCAGGATCCCATAATGGACGATCACCAAATCTTTCAAAAATTTCACTTAGTGAACTAAACCAAAATGTGTTTTCTTCACAAAAGTCAATAACCATGTATCCATCCCTGCTTCTGTGTTGTAGTTCTTCATCGCAAACTTCACCCCAGCTTTTATTAAAAAAATCTGTTTCAAAGTCATTCATTAGTCCTTCAAATTCTTCTGTTTCATCTAAGTAATCATCATAATCTTCATCTATTTCATCGGATTCGGATTCATAGTCTTCATCTAATTCAAATTTATAGTCTTCATTTAAAACAAATTCATTATCGTAGTTTTCATCAAATTCATAGTCTTCATCTATTTCAAAATTAGCCATATCTCTTTTATTATATTGTAAAAAAAAAATTTCTATAAACCAATTTCATAGAAATTTTGCTGCTTTTTAAGTTTAAGCATAGTCAACAAGGTATTCCCAGTATTCAAGACAATAAAATTCATTAAAGTTTTCTTGATCCATTTTGCTATACATTAACCAAAGTCTGTACCCTTTGTTACTTCCTTTTGAAAGTTTAAATATAAGTTTTCCAATGTCAAACCAGGTTTTACTTCTAAACACACATTTTGTTGCAAACTTGGTGTCTTTAACCAACATAACTCTTTTATTATAATTTGTTTTCTAAAAGTGATATAGTAGAGTCAAAACACCCTGCATCGTTTAATTCATTCAACTCATTTATACGCTTTCTTGTTATCACAGCTATTTTTAGTTTTTCTTTTTCCTTTGCGTTCACCTTAAAGTATCTTGGTGTGTAACCAGCATTGTCATATAATCTTAAGTATTCCGTTGTTTTTAATAGCCAATCAGGGTTACTGTTAACATATGGACTTATCTCGGTTGCCTTCGGATTAGGTTTTTCTTTTTCATCGCTGTTATGCCAACTAATAATGCTATTAATATCGCAGGTAAACCTAAAATGTTTGTGTTTCCACGATGCTAAAAAAATGCTTTTTAAGTGGTTATCCTTAATTCTTTTACTAATTTTTGTTAATGCTTTTTCATCTTTTCCTTCCGACATTGTGTAAATTGCAGAACAAAGGTTGTTTAAAGCTGTGTTGTTCCTCATTCTTCGTATTGACAATTTGGGAACCAAAATGTCGTAAACAAAATTTCTTACTTTGGGATCTTCAATTATTTGGTGTGAACTTGGGTTATAGGTGGTCCCACCATCTTCGTAAACAAAAGGTACAAGTGACCTTATTGTGTAAAATTTTACGTGTTTTTTAAATGACTCCCATTTTTTATCGCAAACAAATTTGTTGTAATTTTTGTCTTGTTTAGAAAAATTGTGCCATATTTCATGTCCTTCTTTGGTAGCATTAGTACAGTTGTAAATAGCACATCCTACTGTGAACCAGGATTTTGAATAAATTTCTGCACGTTTTACCGAAAGTTGGGAAATGTAAAAGTTTAACGTTTCGTACATATCTCTTTTATTATAGTTTTTTAAAATTTGCTTACGATTGTTTTGTAGTAAAGTTCTGCTTTAAGTGGACTACCAAATGACCACTTTTTTGTTGAATCCGTTTCTTCAAAACTAATTAGCGAATTAATTTTGGTGTTTCCAAGTTTTATTGTAAGTAGCTCCTCATGACACTCAGTTATAAAACCAATTAGTGAAATAAATTCTTGATCTGCTTTACAAAGATTAAACTGTAGTAAAAGAATTCCACCCAAATTATCCAAAGATCGTAGTTCGTTTGTTTTTGGAAGATATAAGAAAAACTTCTTTAATTTGTTAAAAACTGGTGGGACTTTAATTACTATATCCTTGGTATGGTTTTTTGAAATTATGGAACCTTTTCTTGGTTTAGTATAGTAAACCATATTTGCCAATTCATGTGGAAGATTCGGTCTCCTCTTTAATTCAACCATGTGTTCCGCTATAAACTTTTCTGAACAACCAAGTACTTCTATTTCACTTAATAACATTTTAAATAGAGGAGTTAACGCTAAAGAAAGATTATTTCGTTTTGGGTGTTTCTGCATTACTTCAATAAAAGCGTAAATTCTTTTAAGTAACTCAGTTGGAACAAAAAAGTTCCCACAAACCTTATTTTTAAAATTTTTGAAAATGGGCATCCTATTTTGAATTAACAAATCTTGAAACCTATAAGTTAAATTACAGATATTCATTTATTCTTTTGTTTTACACAAAAGAATAATTTTTTCTCTATTAATACCAATAATGAAATCCTCTTGTTACCCCCATTAATTTATCATTTTCCATCTCCTTTAAAAGATGAGCCACATGTATTTTTCTTGCTTTTTCTTCTCTTTCTTCTCTTTTTCTATCGTTATCTATTAGTCTTTTTTTAGCTAGTAGTAATCCAGCTTCAAATTCCAACACATGTTTTGGTTTTTCAGGTTTAGCTGCTTTTTTGGTGGCTCTTTGTTTAGCTTTTTTTAATCTTTCTTTTTCACGTAGTTCCTCTGGAGTTGGTTTTGGTTTTTCAGGTTTAGCTGCTTTTTTGGTGGCTCTTTGTTTAGCTTTTTTTAATCTTTCTTTTTCACGTAGTTCCTCTGGAGTTGGTTTTGGTTTTTCAGGTTTAGCTGCTTTTTTGGTGGCTCTTTGTTTAGCTTTTTTTAATCTTTCTTTTTCACGTAGTTCCTCTGGAGTCATTCTTTTATTATGATTTTTCTCCTTTTTTTATGTGTAATAACTGGTATCCATTAAAAAGTGTCCCTTAAAAGATGTCCCTTAAATATGTCCCCTTTTAATTCTTTTTTTTTTTTAAATATTCTTTTATTATGATTTTTCTCCTTTTTTTATGTGTAATAACTGGTATCCATTAAAAAGTGTCCCTTAAAAGATGTCCCTTAAATATGTCCCCTTTTAATTCTTTTTTTTTTTAAATATTCTTTTATTATGATTTTTCTCCTTTTTTTATGTGTAATAACTGGTATCCATTAAAAAGTGTCCCTTAAAAGATGTCCCTTAAATATGCCCCCTTTAAGCTGAAATTTTATGTTCACTCATTATTTTTTTGTTTATACTAACTATATCATTTGTTTCTAAAAATCCACTAATCACCTTAATATCGTAAATCTCTCCTTTAAAAGGTTTTGATAACGGTCCTGTAGTTCCTGTAAACCTATCGTTCACAAATATTGTACTACATGTTTCACCAATGGTTTTAGGATTTGCAAAAAAATCTGAATCTGTTGACTTTTTTCCATTTATGTATACACAGCTTCCACTTAATAGCCAATGACAAGAAATTATATGTTTATCAAAAATGCTAACATCACTTTGAATTGTACAGTTGTACTCCTTCGTAGGAAATCCACCTCCATATGAAAGTTGGTTTGTTGTTCCAGTTTTATATCCAATAAATTTATCATAACCACCATTATCGTTACCAATAATGTATGCCCATTTTCCAGAATTGTTGGTATCACCAATAACACGTACCACAATGAAAACTGAAACATTAATGCTAACCATTTCCGGACATTTAAATATCATAAAACACTTTCTGGTATTTTGAATAAAATCTAATCCAGGTATTGGCCCTCTATTATACACACTTTGAAAAAGTGAGTGTTCATTATCTTGCACTCTTCCAACTCTAACAACTTTATCGGCTTGTCCGGATTTCACAGCTTTTAACATGTTAACGTCAAAAACAGTTTTGTACTGTTTTTGTTTTAATATTTTATGCTTACAGCAGCATGCTTCATAACCATAATGTATGCTCATTTTTTATTTATACCGAACACATCAACAAAGTTGCACTTTCGGCAAATGACGATAAGAGAATCATTTTAGAAGACGGAATCCGGACACTGGCAATCGGCCACCGACTGAACCGAACGCAGTGAGGTGGAACAATCTCCGATAACGGGACCCTGAAAATTCCGCCCACGTGGGAGCGCAGCGACCTAAGCCGAAGGCGATGGGCGTTAAGGTTGGGTGTGTGTTATCGAATTTCGGCTAAAACAAAATGGCGGACCGGAGCGAAGTGGAGGTGACCGAAGGGAAGTAATGGGTTGGGTAAATGGGTGGTGAGGTGGGGGTGGGGGTGGGTATAAAAAAATTCTATAATGAAAGATAGATTATAGAATTTTAAGGATGAGTTGTAAAATGTCCCAGGATCGGTACTTTACTACTACTAAGGTGTGTCTGTCAAGGCTGAGAAATAAAAATGTGCATGAAATTGTAGCAGCTAATGATAACCTGAACCAATCTGAACCACAGCCACCCCAAGTACCAGGTGATCACCATGTGTTTCTAGGCCCAATAGAAGCAACACCCCTGGCTACAAATGTACATACTATCTCATGCAAGGAAAAAGCTATGCTAGAAGTTTCTTTGGCATTGAGTCCAGAAGAAAAACTACTATATACCCTTTGTAAAATAGATTCAGGTGCAGACACAAACATTATACCCAAGTCCTTATTCCAGCAGCTACTGTAAGCAGTGGAAAACATGAGCTAAAACAACTTACAATGAAGTTAACAGCATATGGTGGGGCCGATATACCAAACCTGGGTTCTTGCCATGTCTATGTGAAGGTTCCCAACAACCCCAGTTCCAAGGTAATCCAAGCACAGGTTGTTGATGTCCATGGGCCTGCAATAATTGGTAATACCTCAGCACAGGCTCTTGATCTCTTAAAGCTAAATTGGGTCATTGAAGCCAAAAGCAACACTGGCAGTACTATTCCACCAGTCACCCATTCAGTCAAGCAAGTCCTAAACACATCAACCAGTCCACAGAAAGTCAAGCTCGTTGACGTACAAGGCAAGCAGCACCCTTTCCCCCTGACAAAAGATTACCTTTTGAATGAATATCGAGATGTTTTCACTGGAATTGCTGCTTTCCAGGAGCTCCATAACAAACAGTTGAAGATGCCATTCCTATCCAACATGCCCCAAGACAAGTCCCGGTCCAATTACAGCCAGCTTACATAGAAGAGTTAAATAAGTTGGTGGAATCTGGAATCCTAAGTGAAGTGCAAAATGTGTACAAGGAAACCTGTGACCTCAACAAAGCCATCAAGTGCAACCCTTATTATGTGAGAACTATAGACGATGTGATACCAAAGGTTAGTGGTGCAACCCACTTCAGTATTTTAGATGCACGTAGCGGTTTCTGGCAAGTCGAGCTTGACGATGAGAGCAGTCGACTATGCACCTTCAGCACCCCATGGGGCAAATACAGATGGAGAAGACGCCCCTTTGGCCTCACCTGTAGTGGAGACATATTCCAAGAGAAGATGGACACCACCTTTGGAAAACTGAATGGCCTGACTGGAATCGCTGATGATACTTTCATCTATGGCAAGAGTGACGCTGCACACGATCAACACATACTTGACGTCTTGGACACAGCAAGAGAAAACAATGGAAGGTTCAACCCAGATAAGTTCCAGTTCAAAGTTGAAGAAACATCATTTTTGGGTTTACATGGACCCCTGGTGGAATCAGACCGGATGATCATAAGATCAAAGAATCAGAGATACACCACAGCCAAAGAACATGGCAGAACTGCAGTCCTTCTTGGGCATGGTAAACTACCTAAATAGATTATCTCCAATTCTGGTGCACACATCATTGCCTCTACGACAGTTAATGAAGAAAGATGTACCATTCACCTGGCAACCTGAGCAGCAGCAAGCGTTTTAGTCTGTCAAGCAAGTGATTACCGAAGCTCCACTTCTTGACTATTAAGATGCTGAGAAGAAAAACTTGATCCAATCAGATACCAGCATGAAAGGAATTGGATGTGTATTGATACAAGAAGGCAGACCAGTATGTTATGCAAGCCACTCACTCACTGAAACAGAGTCGCGATACAGTAACATAGAGAGAGCTGCTCGCTGCCAGTTGGTCCTTGGAGAAATTCAACCATTACATCTTTGGCAAGAAGATGGTTATCGAAACAGACCATAAACCCCTTGAAAGTATATGGAAGAATAGTACAACAAGTGCATCACCACGCCTACAGAGGCTTCTCCTGAAAATGTCAATGTACGACGTAGAGCTGCGATATATCCAAGGGAAGACCAACGTTATAGCTGATGCCCTCTCCAGAGTTAGCTGTATGGAACCTACTGCAGATGACAATGAAGTGCCATTGATCGAAGTCAACGCAATTACAAGCACTCTGCCAGCAACCCCCGCCAGATTAGATGAAATACGTGAGTACACAAAACAAGATGTTATACTCAGTCATCTGAAAGAAATCATACACCATGGTTGACCAGAGTATCCAAATGAGTGCCCTCCAGACCTGAAATAATTCTGGAATTTCAGAGAAGACCTAAGCGTTGAAAACGGACTGGTTCTAAAAGGACACTGAATCATCATTCCAAGTGAATTACGTACACAGATGCTCCAGATTGTACATTATGGCCATATGGGTAGCGAGAAGTGTCTGCTGAAAGCAAAGGACTGTTTGTTCTGACCAGGGATCTCAAAAGACATCAAGGACATGACTGCCGGCTGTGCCACCTGCATGCAGCACTCCAAGCAACAGCCGAAAGAACCACTACGACCACACACGGTACCCACTTTTCCATGGCAGAAACTTGGCACAGACCTGTTTGACTACCGAGGCACACAGTATCTACTAGTGGCCGACTACTACAGCAAGTATCCAGTCCTGAGAAAACTGAACTCGATTACATCAGCTGCCGCAATAAATCACCTGAAGTCAATCTTCGCAGAGCATGGAATACCAGAAACCTTGGTCTCTGACAATGGCCCACAGTACAGCAGCCGAGAGTTTGCAGCCTTCTGCAACCAGTGGAGTATTGAACATGTTACCAGCTCACCGCTGTACCCCAAAGCAATGGGTTTTATAGAGAGGATGATTCAGACAGTAAAGAACCTACTACGCAAGTCAGAAGCTTCTGGACAAGACCCCTGTGGACAGCAACTTACCGTCACCAGCTACTGTAAGCTACTGAATCAGAAGGACTACCGCATGCAACTACCCTGCAGTGGACGACTACAACGTTGTCAAGCCAAGGAAGATAATCAAAAAAAGCTACAGTATTGCCAAGATATTCAGAAACAGCAGTATGATGGAAAGTCTTCACGTACGCTGCCCAGACTGGTGCCAGACCAACAAGCGACCGTCTTTCAACCCCAAAACAAGATATGTGTTGCAGGAAGAGTAAAGGAAGAATCTGATAAGCCGAACTCCTACATCGTTGAGACACCCAATGGATCCCAGCTAAGGCGTAACAGAATACACCGTAAACCCACAGGCCAAGAGAAAGTACAACAAACAGATCAATCGCTGAGGAACCAAGACAGCCCTGTCTCCGAATTCGGTTTCCAAGAAGGAGCACATACTGTGGAATTGGAAATAGCATGCACAACCAACCCGCAAACTGGAAACATTGACGAACCAAAAAAGAAACCTCCCAACAACCAGGAGTGGCCGTGTTGTAAAGAAGCCAAATAGGCTGGACTTATAAATCTTATAAACTATAAACAGAACAACACTCATAGTGTATAGAACATCAAGATTATATATTACATAATCAACATCTGTGCTTCAGAGAGGAGATGTCACATAATTCATTATAATTTATACATCATCCGGGACTTACGCCTTGACGTACATGTATATAAATACATGCAAGAAAAAAGATGGAGGAACTTTTTGAATGGACTTTGTAGTAGATATTAAACTTCATACTTTTGTAACGTGCCGAGCTTTGGAGAACACTCCTTTTATTTACAAACTTAGTTACATGCAACCTTCGCTCTCTACGGTCACATACACACTGCCTGACCTAACACCAGGTCAATTAGTCTCCTGGGCTTTGTCCGGAAACTCCACCTTACATTGTTCTTTGTCTATTGTCCTTTGTCTTAATAGTGATTAGTGAATAACTGAACTTACATATAACTTGTTACACCATTACCTAACTTTATGTTCTTGCCCTCAAGAACATGTTATTCAAAATCTAAAAATGTAAAATTAATAAACTATATGTACAATATTCAATAATTGGTATAATACTAATTAACTAATTAGCGACTACATTTCTTTGGTGACTTACGGCGCAACACATCCGTACCGATCAGGCGGTTGTACATTTTGCCTGAGATTCCTAGGCCTAACCCGTTGGAACTGGGGAGCATTATCACAGTGAGGTTGAATTTCAGTCGTTGGCATATTGTAAACCACCTGATTGTCCCCGGTTTCTCTCGCGGGACAGACAACGTTACCGCTGCCAAATGGCACATAGCTGCGCTTCAGCTGATCATGGTGAACGACAGTAACCTTTCCGTTTGTTGATTTTATCTTATAATCAACGCCTAAGCGACCAACAACTTCGTATGGTCCAATCCATTTGGCCCCACACTTCCACCTTTTCGGTCTTTGCAAGTACACAGTCTCACCTGGCACAAATGGACACCACGCCTGAGTTTTCTCTTCGTTACCCTTTCGTTGTTTCTCCCTTGCCTTTTCTAAATTATCCCTAGCTACCTGCCTGACTTCTTTAAATACCTTCCTAATCGACTGCACATATTCTGATTGAGTGCTTGGATCTTTAAGTGGCAGCCCCAGCTCTAATTCCAATGGCATTCTAGGTGAACGTCCAAAAACTACCTGGTATGGTGACAATTGCAGCGATTCCTGCTGGCTTGTATTGTAAGCGAATACAACTGAATCTAGCCACAAGTCCCAATCGCTTCCATGTTTTGCTGAAAATGCCGCTAGCATATCTTGCAGAGTCCTATTCTGTCGCTCTACCTGACCGTCACATCTAGGATGGTAAGCCGTTGTACGAGTTTTGGTTATCCCCATCACATCGCATAATTCATGCATTAAATTGCTTTCAAAGTTTGCACCTTGGTCGGAATGCAAGACAACCGGTGGACCAAATCGACTAAAAACTTTCTCAACCAAAATCTTAGCTACCGTAACTGCTTTTTGGTCTCTTGTCGGAAACGCCTCGCACCATTTTGTAAAATGGTCCATCAGAACTAATATGTGCCGGTTACCCCTAGCAGTTTCTGGGAGTGGACCCATGTAATCTATGGCCCAAAATGTGAACGGTTCGCTTACTTCTATACTCTTCAGAGGGGCTTTGCCGTTGTTAGCCGCCGGTGTTTTCCTCTGCGTGCATGCAGTGCATTGACGAATATGGTCTTCGACGGACTCGCGCATACCTGGCCAGAAAAATCTTTTCCTGACACGTTCAAGAGTTTTAGTAACGCCTAGATGTCCGGCAAACGGGCTATCATGAGTGCCCTTGAGAATTTCTATTTCTAATGCTTTAGGGACAACAACAACTGGATCTGGATGCGTATTTTTGGCTTTTAATGATCGATAAAGTAAACCCTGGCGAACAAACAACTTATCATAATGGTACCAAAATGCTTTTAGCCTTGTATCATGACTCCATGCGGATAATTTTGGTTTTGGTTTGCCGTTTGTTTTGAACTCGACTATCTTAGAGATAATTGGGTCCTCTTCCTGAGCCTTTTTTAAATTAAGCGTTGGGTTGACAGTTATGGCGCAATTACCGTTCTCTTGGACAGAGTCTTCGTCGCCTGGCTCGATCTTAGCGCGCTCAAGATCCACTATCGGGTCCTTGTGAGGCGCTATGAGGCGAGAAAGGGCATCCGCGTTATTATGGAGCTTACCCGGCTTATGAATAATCGAAAACTGAAATTCTTGTAACTCCATGACCCACCGCTCTAACCGTCCTTTCAAGTCCATGGTGTGGAGCCATTTCAATGCGCTGTGGTCTGTGATTACCTTAAATGGCCGACCTAATAAGTAAATACGAAAAGTGCGAACACCAAATATAACCGCAAATGCTTCTTTTTCTGTTGTACAGTATTTTCTTTCTCGAGGAGAAAGGACTTTAGACGCATATGCTACCGGCCGTTCTGTACCGTTGTCATCAAGTTGTGACAATACCGCACCTAGTCCAGTGTCTGACGCGTCTGTTTGCAAAATAAATTCCCTGTCAAATTTAGGATAAATTAACACCGGTGCACAACACAAAGAATTCTGAAGTTCTGTAAAAGCATTCTGGCATTCTTGCGTCCATTCGAACTTCTTCGCGCTTTCTTTAGTTGTCAGTTTTGTCAGTGGCGCAGACATGTTGGCATAATTCTTTATAAAACGGCGATAGTAACCTGTCAGACCTAGAAAACTTCGGACGTCTTTCACACAGCGAGGGACAGGGATTTGTTTTATCGCTTCGACTTTCGAAAGAACTGGGCTAACACCTTCTTTGGATATCATGTGCCCTAAATAGTGAACCTGCTGGGCTGCGAACGTGCATTTCGACAGGTTTAGTCGAAGGTTGTACTCTTGGAAACGAGACAAAACCGTTCTTAATCTATCACAGTGCTCTGTAATAGTGCTACTAAAAACTATCACGTCGTCTAAATAGCAAAGGCAAATACTGTAGGTAAGACCCGCTAAAACTAGCGCCATGGCGCGTTGGAATGTTGCAGGTGCGGTCGCTAATCCAAAAGGCATTCGATTGAACTCATACAGGCCATTATGCGTTACAAAAGCCGTTTTTTCGCGATCGTCTGGGTGGACTGGAATTTGCCAATAACCACTTTTCAGGTCAAGGGTTGTAAAGTATTTGGCGTTACCAACTGAATCTAATAAGTCGTCTACCCTGGGCAACGGATGTGCGTCATTGCGTGTAATGTTATTCAGTTTACGATAGTCAACGCAAAAGCGAATTTCACCCGACTTTTTTCGGACTAAGACGACAGGACTTGACCACGGACTGGTACTGGAACGTATGATTCCCTGGTCTAACATATCCGCAATTTGTTGGTCTGCTTCATCCCTAAATGCATATGGCACTCGCCTGGGGCGCTGCTTTATAGGTTGATTATTACCCGTGTCAATCCTGTGATGCACTAGATTTGTCTGACTAATTGTGTCGCTAAAAACTTCCCTAAAATCAGTTAACACTTTTTTTAGCTGTTCTTTATCTTCACTGCTTAATTCTGGATCTAAGTTTGCATCGATTTTTGCTGTAAGGTTATCCGCTTCTACTGAACTACAACGAATACTATCTGAATTGTCGTCTGTAACATTCGCGGGTTCAATTAAAGGACAAAATTCCGCCAATTTGCAACCTTTAGTTAACTCTACGGCCTCACTAGATGTATTGGCGATTCGTATTGGCACACTCTTACCTACTGGTGTAACGACTAAATGAGCCACATGCAAACCTTTTAGATGAGCAACACTTGCAGAACGACAAGATGATACCATGCCAACCTGTAACACATCTTTCGTCTGTACCTTACCTTCAACAATCATTTCCGTCCGAGCCGGAATTGCCACTCCTTCGCCCAAGATTACTTTCTTAACACCTTTCAACTGAGACTGCACAAGCAAAGCACTTCTCCCGCGAGAGTCTTTTGGGGGAGTTTTTGGTGGATTTACATGAGAAGTCACAACGCCATTCGATTGTACCCTCACTGCTGGATGCTCCGCCTGTATCGGGGTTTTCCCGTGGATCCCAACTAACTGATAACTACTTCGACCATCCCGCAAATGCCCTCGCACACTTAAATGATGTTGCGTAATAAAGTCCCATCCCAAAACACAGTCGTAGCGTATATTATTACTTACAAGAAAACTGCCATTATAGCTATGTCGCTGGTGGACAAATTTTACACTTCCCGAAACTTCCCCTAAGATATTTAAGTCCCCACCCGTAATCGAAGTACACCGTTCTGATTGTGACTTATCTAGTCGAATACATTCAAAATCAATAATAGCGTGAATCTTATCATTAATAAACGATCTCATTGACCCTGTATCTAAAAGTGCACTAACTCGTACACCGTCAATATAACATTCTACAAACGGATGCACAGGTAAACTGTCATCACAAACACTACTAGTAAATTTGTTACTACAGGTCTTACTCTTACTTGCTTCGGGGTGTTCTACCGGCCTGCTTCTCGGGACGCCCCTTGGTAGTTTAAAGAATTGGCGCAGTCGCGGGCGAAATGTCCAAACCCTTGGCATTCGTAACAACGCACGGTAGTTCGGTCCAAAGAGTTACGTTGGCGGCTATCACTACGACAATCACGGGCGATGTGACCAGGTTCACCACATCTGTAGCAAGAGAAAGGCTTGTCTGGTCGTCGGTTGTTGGACTGACTAGCTGCAGCGTAGAGCCTGTGGGATTCTCGCATTTCGTCTTCTAACCGTGCCTGTCGGGAGGCGAGATCGGTCATTAGCCCAACGAGCTTGTCGACTTCTGAATTGGTCGTGGAGGTTGTAGCTGTACTTGCGCTTGTGGCGTGGGAGGTGTAGCCTTCGACTGCGCGAAAACGTTGTACGAAACTCAACATGTCGGGCAGAGATGCAGTCGGGTTGTGTTCGATCAACTTTCCCTTGATGCCACTTGGAAGACCACGCATGAATTGTCGCGCCACAAGGGCAGTTTTGGCGTCGGCAGCAAGTGTAGGTTGGGCTTTGTCGAGCAGTTGTTCGAGTTCCCATTTGTAAACAGCGGGGTCTTCGCCATGGCGCAGCATACGGGCGTCGAATTGCGCAAAAAAAATTTCGCGTTCCACAAGTGGACATAAAGCTTCTTTTAACCTTTTGGCAGCGTCGGTGTAGGTAGACCTCTCGTCATCAGGGATCGCGTGAAAGTGACTGGCGGCGCGTCCACGGAGGAAGGCTGGAAGTTTCTTTATTTTCTCCTCGTCTTTCCATCCATTCGCCAGGGCACACGCGTCGAATTCCCGAAGCCAAGCAACCACGTCGTCACCCTCGAACTTTGTAGGAAGAATTGCACTTGCCATATTTCTTTCACCGCTGCCACCAATGTGTAACGTGCCGAGCTTTGGAGAACACTCCTTTTATTTACAAACTTAGTTACATGCAACCTTCGCTCTCTACGGTCACATACACACTGCCTGACCTAACACCAGGTCAATTAGTCTCCTGGGCTTTGTCCGGAAACTCCACCTTACATTGTTCTTTGTCTATTGTCCTTTGTCTTAATAGTGATTAGTGAATAACTGAACTTACATATAACTTGTTACACTTTTACAACACTCGCCTTGCTTGAACATTACATTCTACTTTAAGAAGCTAAAGCGTTGCATACATTAGGTTCAAAGTTTTAGTTGTACTTGTGGCGTTAAAATGGTGTTATGAGATAACCAAGGTTAGCAGCTAAGGAACTGGGTGTGGTGAATGGGGAGAACCAGCATGGGAGCGCTCGAAATAAACAACTAGGTGCATTGGGCAGCAGAGTCATTACACCTTTAAACAGCTTGCTGGAAGGTTGGAGAAAACGTGCTCCAGACTGACCGGTTTTTATCAGTGTAAATTAAAGATTTAATAATAATAATAAAAAAGAAACATAACACAAAATTACCCTGTTAGTTCACACATTGTCTGCCTGTCTGGCCAGTTTGAGTCATCTTAATTCTTAAATAGTTATAAAAAAGACTGACTTTCTATTTTCATTCTTTTCTCAACCAACTGACACAGCAACTAAGCCCTGAGAAAAAATGTGTGTCTCAAATTGGTCTAGCCAAAGAAAAAAAGCTAATTTGTTTTAAAGTTTATCCAATATAGTGAGAATAATGCAACAATGTTCATAAAGAATACTCACCAGCCATTTGGAGACCTGAACTGCCATCTTCAGTTGTGGTTGTAATATCGCAACCTCTGCTGATCAAGTACTGCACCACATGAAATTGGTTAGCAAGGCATGCATCAAGAAAAGGTGAGTAACCACCTCTGTCTCGAGATTCTATGTCAGCACCATGCTGCAGAAGACAGTCGACCACTGCTGGATGTCCTCCATAGCATGCACGATGAAGGGCAGTACTGCCATCATGGTTTCTAGAAGTGATATCACTTCCTCTAATAAGAAGTAGCTTTACAACTTCCAAATGACCCCCCAAACTGGCAAGATGAAGAGGAGAGTCACCGTTTTCGTCCTTACAACGAACATCGGCTCCGTTTTTAATAAGATAATCAACTATATCGATGTGTACTATAAAGAATGCAAAATAAAGGAATATTATTATGTTTTCGTTTACTGCTTTGACTTCTGATTTGTGATCAATCAATATTTGAGCATTTCTAGTTACCTCCACGAGCTGCGCAGTGTAGAGGAGTTCGTTCCAAGTCTTCTTCCTTTTCTTTTATGTCTGCTCCACCAGCAATTAACTCTTTCACTTTACTCAAGTTGCCATCACGTACAGCCTCCCATAACTTCATTCTGCGAATGGCTTTTTCTTTCGCTCGAACGAATCTCCGCTCGCTTTGGCTTATGGGTCCACATGGGACACAGGCCACCCTAACTGACTTCCTATTTTACAAAGTGTCGTGATTATTAGATACTAGGGTCCTTATTAAGGAAGCTAGGATGACGACGGCAAATAAGTTACTGCATGTATTTAAAAGAAACCATGGATCAGGACATCGTATATTGTATGTTTTATGTATTTTGTAAGATCTTTAAAAAGTAGCCATAGCTTCGACAACATGACGTATAATAGATTAACGCCTAAGTAAACTAACAACTTTTGCTGTTCTTTGCCACAACGTTGTCTTGAAAACGTAAAAACGCTTCAGTTGACGTTGTATGTGCAACGAGGACGGTGTTGGGATTACTCTTGGGACTGCAAATTATTCAACGTTTTGTTTTGGTTGAAAAATACTATTGTACTTGGGTCGTCGTCGTGAAACCAATCCAAAGATAGGACTGATTTTCCGTTTTCTCCCATACACGTGTGACGTCATTGCTCAAATTGCATAGCCAATAACTGAATGAGTTAAGATTTGAAAGGCATGTAAAAGCCATTTTTCATTATCTTAGATCTTCTTCCAAATACAATCTTAAATTCGTGCATGTCTACTGCGAAAGCGCGTTGATCATTGTTCAGACAAATCAATGTGTTACCAGAGTCTAACATAGTATTGATAGTTAAGATTATAGAACGAAAAGCGATATAGTGTGATATTCTTTTAACAGCCTGGTTCCCAGGCCTCTCTTTTTAACGTCGAGCGGCAGACCGAATTGTGAGAGGCCTGGAATAAAATGTTTTGCCTGGCCCCAAATCTGGCCCCAAATTTATATACAGGCACCAAACGGCCGTTTGGCGGAAAACCAAAGCAGATAACACTCACGTCGGTCTGCACAATTCTTTATAACATCATATAGCAAGGTTGGTCTACTGCCAAAACGTTAAATTGGTTAAAATAGCATATTTCGATTTGTATAAATGTGTTTCAACACAATCACTTCCTACGCCGAACACTACTTTATAAAGCCTCGTATGTAACAACCTTTTAACGTAATGTAAAACAAAGAAACCTACTCGTTTGCTGTCTGCTAGTCAAGAAGAAGTTTGTTTAAGTGCCCTCGTTCATAAAGATTAAAGAATCCGAGCTCCAGCAAGATTCATGATAGATAAAGATGAACATTTTCTGCTAGTCCTCTTGCTCGATGCCTATTCTGTGACGTCACCAAAATACGTTCGAGAGAAAAGAGGACTAGGAACTAGTCTGTTCTTTTAACAATGCGATTAGCGACCGCGTTTCCTGGGCGAGTGCTCGTTTGGCTTCGAATCAAGAGTCTTTCTGAAATCTGAATAGCCTTTTAACTAATGTTTCAAGTGTACTGTTGACATGTTAGCTATAAGTTTATACGCGGAAAGATTTTAAGGAGTAAGTAATAGATAAATCCCTCGAATGTCGGGATGTATGCGATATAAAGCCCTCGGACGCGCACTTAATTTATTATCGAGGAGGTTTTCCAACAAAGTTTTGTCTATTTTTCCCACCTTGGACAAAGATTTTACTTGTTTTTTTTCTTCATTTCGTATCTAATTATTATTCAAGGTCTTTATGCGATATAAAGACCTCGGAAGAACAAAGAAAACCGACTCGATAATAAATTAAGTAGGGATTAAGACCTTCCTGGAAGAAGGGATTAAGACCTTCCTGTACATAGTTTTATTAAGTAGCCAAATTGCATGAAAGGGGACATTGTAAAGGGATTAGTTACGTAGTAGAGTAGGGTTGTGTATCAGAGAGTAACATTATAAAATAAGACGATATATGTAAAACTATCAGATTGGAAATTTGGAATCTGAGATTGCAACCGATTGTTACAGACAGACCGATTGAGACGAATGATATGCGTGCGATCTCAAGTATTAGGCTTGTTGATCTGTAAGACTTTCATGTAATAAAGAGATACAAAACGAAAGATACAGTCCCCAGTCTTCGAAACCGGCGTGTGTAAAGTTCTCCGGATTGCTTTGTGGAAAATTTTGCGAAACCGCTTTCGATGGCCGTGTCGGACCCCTCGCAACAAATTACAACGAATGTCGTTTGCTCGAAGGAATCTCCGCTCGCTTTGCCTTATGGGTCCACATGGGACATAGGGCAACTTAAACGACTTCCTACTTTACATAGGTTACTGTTAGTTAATTGTAACGAACTGTTCAGAGTTTTCAGTCCTTGATTAAATGCACTCTCTATTACAAAACGCAGGGGATGATCCTTACCTTTATAAAGTACAAGTATACATCTTTCGTCGCGGTTCAACGCATGCTACTGAGCATGCCATATAGCTAAACCTAAAATATTCGAAACATACAGTTTCATGTTATTGAACTCCAACGAAGTGTCCGGGATGAAACGACGTTGGTAACTGGTGCATACCCCTACTGTTTATGCCCAAGTTACGCCTCTGTGTGAGATTTTTTGCTGGATAAAAAAGGCGTGGCCCGGCCCTTTTGCCCAGCTAAATTAGCTTACGTCATTACGTCATTAGCTTACGTCATGACAGTTTGTGTTGCTGGCGTTGGATGATTAGAATCGGTCGATGCGTATGCAGGTGGATAAAATAGTTGCCGAGTTGGACCAGGCAAGTTGTGTATTGGAAATAAGGACCGCGGTACATCAAAGGAAACTGACTCAATAATTTATTAAGTACTAGTAGAGCCTTTCGCTCGCAACTCCGGTTATTTTTGTTTCATTTGCTTATTAATATATAGTAAAATTATCGAAGCAACGGCGAGTGAGGTCATCGTTTGACTCGCGAAAAAAAAAACCGAAATCATTTCGAAATCACATGGCATTACCTCATTTGAGTTGAGATGTGTCAAGTCCGCATGTAATATATTCATAACGTATACAGCACCTTCATCACAACAGAATAACAAGCGATCAATGGTGACAGCTATGGAGTTTAGCGAGAATTATCCAAAACGCTATATAGTTGTATGCGCACTTGGTCTTGAATCGTTTGACTCGCGGAAAAACCCCGAAATAATTTCGAAATCACATGGTATTCTGTAAAAAATGCATTATAAAGGCCCGTTGATCAAAAGAAAAACGGACAATATAAACTCGTTTATAAACCGCAAATATACAGGAGTGTGTAATTAGCTTTTGCACGACTTTTTCCATGCGGCACTGCTTTACTTCATTTGAGTTGAGGTGTGTCAAGTCGGCATGTCATCACAACAGAATGCCTATTTAAAGCAAACGTTCTGCATGTAACGTTCATTTGGAAACATTCTAAATGCCAAATATATAAAATTTAATATGGATGTTTAACTGGAAGTAAAGTGTTGTGATTATTTTTGAAATCTATAATTTGGAAGACGTGCATGTCAGTGATGCTACGACAGCATTAAGATAAACTGTGAGTATTCTTTAACATATGCATGTATATTGAAATGCCGTGCCTTAAATGTCATTTGAGTCAATCTAAATTAACCTTCGTTTGACCGCTTATCCGTTCAAGCTCGTGCGAATCTGTAGAATCGAAGCCCTTTCGCTCTTTATATATCGGAGATCATACCTGACAATAAACAATTCAATTCCATGTGCAAACGCAAATACTTGATTCTTTTGCAACAAACCCGTATAAGTATAAATCGGAATATAACAAGGTAAGGTAAACTGCCGAAACAGAGAACTTAGTGATCGAGCGAAGGCCCTTCGTCAGAGAGAAACGTATGGTTCGATTTGATTGAAATACACCCACAGTACGTGTAGTTTTTCCGTGTAGTACACTCACAGTGCGTGTAGTTTTTCCGTGTAGTACACTCACAGTGCGTGTAGTTTTTCCGTGTAGTACACTCACAGTGTGTGTAGTTTTTCCGTGTAGTACACTCACATTGCGTGTAGTTTTTCCGTGTAGTACACGCACGTTACACGCACGATACACACACGCTAATGTTAAAAAACTTCTGGGCGCCACTGTAATTCGCATAACTCACAATTATAAACAAACAAGAAACATAGCGCAAATTCGCCTAAATATAACACTTAGAAGAACAGCCACAACAATCTGAAAACTTTTTGTTACAAGCAGGCAACCACCATATAAATGTAGCTTATATAGACATTTCATCAAGATGACTAGGCAGGTTGCCTTCCATGTATCACCGGATAGAACTGTTGAACCGGTGAGTTAACTGTCTAAGGATATTATGAGCAACACTAAACTGTAGTACAAAAGCTCAGCTTTATAACAGTAGATACATGGCTGGATCAGCAAACTACCAAAATAAAACAAAGTAATTTACGAATATGAGACTTTCCTGTAGCTACCAGGTCTAATAAATTTCTGATTCTTGGCAAGCTTACCTTTTTGTGGCTTTGCTTCGAAGTATTACATTTAGATGTATTCACGTCATATTTCTTGTTTGTTTATGATTGTGAGTTATGCGAATTAGAATAATCAGAACTTCAGGCACGCTGATTGGATAGCATTCTGAATTAGCCAATTCAAATAAAACACAAACGTAAATAGGCAGCAGTTTACAGATATCCCATCCATCACATTGTGCTTTCAAAAAGCTCTAAATTTTAGTATATAACTCAATAATTATGGCTGCCAACACCCCTCACCTTCAACGTATACACTATCCGATACGATTTAGCATGGTTGCCTGCTTGTAACAAAAAATGCCATCAACAGTGTTTTCGAGACTTTTATCGAGGTTGGCCGGCCGTCTATAATCTATATGCAACAAATAGCTGCCTAACATCAAATTCATTACTTAATCCTGGGGATATTCACATATGCTGAAAAAATTAAGAAACATATCACAGCATATTCACATATGCTGAAAAAATTAAGAAACATGTACATGGACTGAGATGTGCTGTGTAGGCTTGTAGCAACTACATGCAAACTTTATCCTACCAGTGTCAGCACATTTCTCAATAAAGAGGTTATAATAATCATAGTGATGAAACCACATTTCAATTAGAGGTGGCACATGTATTGTTACCACGTTTTAGTTAAAATATCTAGTGTGGAAAGATTATTAAATCTTTATTCAAGAATTTTCACACCATAGAGCTTTTTCTTTAAAAATTGAAAACTAAAAAGGTTTCCATAATTTAAGTTATACTTATAACTGGAATTTAAGTATGTAACTTGTTATATGATAGACTGGAGTATCACTTCTATCTGTCAGGGACTGATCATTTTATTTATTAATATGTGATTATAACTGGGTCAGGTAAAATTAGGCCTATGCTGGGTTCCAAATTAGTTATTGCTTGATTGCTCTGGAGCAACCAAAGTTTTACTTGGGCAAATAGATTTTGGCTTTTGGTAACTTTTCGGGCAACCTAATTTCATGTGGTTTAAAACATTATTGGTTTAATCATGGAGAGATTTTAATAGCTCATGAATTAACCACCCAATGCTAAATATCAAGAAAAAAGAAATGATTCAGTCAGGCATATGAATAAAAAATATGTAGTGCCTACTGTATTTGCATATGTGGCACAATAAAATACATTTTAAACAGTTCTATTAAGTGAAAGATAAGATTTTGGTCAACCAACCAAGAATTATATTACAGCCTCACATTACCTACAGTATCGTTTGTTTGCTGGTCTTACTGTCGTGGCAATAGAAGTGTTCCTAAAATATTGTTGCAGTATATTCCTCAAGTTGAACAATTCATTTGATAAGATTCGTTGACAACTTCTTGTTTTGAATTCTGTTTTGAATTTGATTGGTGTTTGGCAAATAATCCTTTTTCTTATTGGTTGTTTAAAAACCAGAAACCAATAAAATTCAAAACAGGAAGTTAGCAATAATTTTCATCAAATGAATTGGTCAAACATAGCAAATGAATTGGTCAAACATATTAAATGAATTGCAAAAATATTTTAGGAACGCTTCTATTACCACAACAGTAATTTTTCCAGTTTGCAGGCTGCAATTTAGACCTGCCATATGTATTTACCACTAACATTTTTATCTGTGCCTCCCACTTAAGTTAAACCTTTATTTTAATATTACTTTTGACTTTTTGTAATGTTAAGATGATGAGCAACCTGACAGGTGGCTGAGGAAGTGGTTCAGCTTTACCCCTGGTCTTATGGTGTCTGGTTGCGGAAGGCAAATCCTGTGTATGTTCAAGAAACGAAAAATGTTTGAAGCTGTCATGACATTATTGACAATATTCTAGTAATTCGATTTGGCATACACTACTGTATCTTCAAGGATGGCGGATGTTGCTGTCAAAGTTGCAAGACCTAATCTTTGGTGACAAGTGTCATCCTGGTGTGATTTCAAATTGGATGTCACCAAAACACTGAATGACTTGCAAAAGTATTGCTCTCCTGGAGAATGTTAGAACATTCGTATGTATAATGTCTGCATGTTTTTAATATAATTGATACTGTTAGTATTCTTAAATTTAACTTTCTGTAGACATGTTTCGGTAAACTTATGCCAGTATAAGATATGAAAGAATTATTTTGATAAATATTTAAATAATTATTCTTTCATATATTCTATTGAAGATGGCATAAGTTTGCTGAAACATGTCTACATTAAACTAATTTGTCATTTACTTATAGTAACTTTACTGGTCTTAAGAACATCTGGAAATAACTAATAAATAATGCAACTCGGTACATGTACATTTGATTTTTTCTCAAAATAAGAATTTTCTTGTTTCTTAAAACAAGAATCCATTCTAGAATCAGTCCTAGAAAATTATACTTACTTGCAGACTATTTTTACTCATTTTAAGTAAAAATATTCTTTATGAAATTCTAGTCTAGAATAATATTCTTACTATACGGACAAGAATGATTTTGCTTGTTTTAAGCAATATGTTATTTAAAACAAGTAATTTTTTGCTTGAAACAAGAATTGCACAAGAATATTATTTCTTATTTTAAGTAAAATTATTCTCGGAAAATTCTTGGTAAGAATATTATTCTTACTATACGGACAAGAACAATCTTACTTGTTTTAAGCAATTGTTTGCTTAACCCTTTATTTGGCACAGTTGCCAAATGGCAACAAACGCAAATTGATGTCTGTTACTGTTGCTATGCGACCAATTAAACATATCCCATAACGCAATGCAAGACAAACACTCATAGGTCAAAATGGCTGCCAAAGTTTTTCTTTTGACGGAATGCAGGGGAGAAATGGATGTGAATTTCAGGTGATTTCAGCTAAGTAATGTATGTATTGTTGATTTTATTACCCCTTTCTCTCTATATATTTTGATAACTTTTGTTTGTGACAAATTTTTTGAGTATAACATACAGATTTCGATCCATAATTTTGAGAGCATGAAGATTGTCTATCAGCGCTCTGCAGTTGAAGCATCTATTTGTTGCCATATGGCAACATCGCCAAGTAATGGTATTGAAACATGAAAAACTACAACACATAATATATACTTTCAAAGTGTAAATAGCTCCAGTATTTGTGGCTTAATTCACGAATTAGAACAGATTTAGATATTTAATTCCTTGAACATTCCAACTTATACATTTTCAAGTACAATATTTGCTTGATCTGACTTCTCAGACTTATCAGCTGTTCATGGTATTTTGTCCCTCGTTTCTAATTTATTTGAGAAGCACATGGCATGTTTTCCGGCAGTGTAAACACTTACTGACTAACAATTGATGGTGGGGGATCTCACACAACAAGTTATCCCAGTAATCCTACATTATGGATGGAAATGAATCGGACCTGTCTGAGTTAAGTTCAGATGAGGAAGACATTGATGATAATTATCAGCCTGAGCAGCAAGGTAGCACTTTGCGGGATGGTGAGAGTTCTGAAGAGGAGGAGGAAAGTTCTGAAGAGGAGATGGAAAATTCTGAAGAGGAGGTGGACAGTGAAGAGGATGATACGCCTGAAAGTGCAAATAAAGAAAATGGTAGCAGTAAGAAGAAGAAAAAAGATGGCCATGTATTTCATTGGAGGAAAAAGGACATTCCTTTTCTAAATATAAACTTTCAGATGGAGAAGGGTGAAACAGTTGAACAGTTGACAGCTTTAGAGTATTTCAAACTTTTTTGGACCAATGATATAACCAAGTTAGTAACAGAGCAAACAAATAATTACAGTGTTCAGAAAAGTGGAGACAGCGTGAACACGACTTCAAGTGAAATTGAGCAGTTTATAGGGATGCATATGAAAATGGGAGTTGTTGGGCTTCCATCATACACTCTCTATTGGTCAAATGAGATGCGGTACCCTCCTGTAGCAGATATTATGCCAAGGAAAAGATATGAAAAGCTACGACGATACTTGCACATTGTTGACAACATGACTTACGATGAGCAAACTGCAGACAAATTGTTCAAAGTAAGGCCTCTCATTGAACAAGTTGCTAAAAATTGCAGAAAGATTAGCCCACAGGAGAACCACTCAGTTGATGAGCAAATTATTCCCTCCAAAACTAAGTACAGCAAGATTAGACAGTACAACCCAAAGAAACCAGTGAAGTGGGGATTTAAAAATTTAGTTCGAGCTGGGTCATCTGGTTTTATGTATGACTTTTACATATATGCTGGGAAAAATGACGAAGCTGAACAAAGTGAAGCGGGCAAACACCTTCAGAAGTCAGCTCAAGTGGTTGTAAAGCTCTGTGAAGTATTGCCTTCAAATGCAGGTCATAAGCTGTTTCTTGATAACTGGTTCACCACCCTTGACCTTATTCTCCATTTGAAACAAAGGGGTATTCCTGCATGTGGCACGGTAAGATCAAATCGTTTACAAAAATGTCCACTGAAGAGCAAAAAGGATCTGAAGAAGGCTGGTCGTGGCAGTCTCGATTACCGATCAGATTTGAATTCTGGTTTATAAAATAACATGTATACTACGCGAGCCCTGATTGGTCAATTGCCGTGTTTGGATCAGAGTATCCAAACACGGAAAATTCCCGCCAAAACGATTTTTTGAAAATGTCGGACAGTATATCATATTCACTTGTGATTATTTTATAAAAGAAATACCAAATGGTTTTTTCCGTGTTTGGAGACTCTTATCCAAACACTTGGGAAATTGCTCGACTTTCGAAAAGCTAAAAACACTCGCCTACGGCTCGTGTTTTGTTACGCTTTTCTCCAGTCTCGCAATTTCCGGCGTGTTTGGATCAGAGTATCCAAACACGGAAAACCATTTGGTACTTCTTTAATAATAATTGTCAAGTGGTATGACAATGGCCCAGTTCATTTTGCATCAAATTTTGTTGGCATTGCACCAATGTCTGCTGTGGAGAGATGGTCCCCAGAAGAGAAGAAAAGGAAAGATATCCAATGCCCACAAGTGGTTAAATTGTACAATAGTGGAATGGGTGGCGTTGACCTCGCCGACATGCTTATCTCATTGTACCGTATTGTGGTGAAAACTCGACGATGGTACATCAAGATATTTTGGCACTGCGTTGACATCTGCAAAGTCAATGCATGGGTACTACACCGCCGCCATTGTATGGAGCAGGGCATTGTGAAAAAGCATCAGAAGCCCCTACTAAAGTTTTCTCTGGAAGTAGCTGATGCTTTAATATTAGAAAACAAAGCTGCCCCTTCAGCTGGCAATGTTGGTAAGCCTGGAAGACCACCAAAAAGAAAGAGTGTATACGTATTATATATACACTTATGTCTCTATCCACCAAGGGATTCGAAAACGCCGAACTTAATCTGTCTATTGACGCATACATAGATAGTAAGCAGAATGTGTGGTTTAGGGGGAAAGACGTAGCCTTAGCACTAGGTTATAAAGACACGGATCAAGCAATTAGGAAAAACGTTGACCAGGAGGATAAGAAAACCTACCCCGTCCCCCAGACGGGTCAGGTCAGAAGACAAATAATGATAAATGAAAGTGGCTTATACTTATATTTAAAAGATGGGTCACATCAAAGGTGTTACCATCTATTAGAAAGTATGGATATTATAGAATGTTCAACAACCACAATACACTTACATTTAAGATAGAAGATGAATATGATTTACATACTAAGGTGGTGCAATATATAAAACGTTTCTACCCAAACACCCTGATAATAGCTGGCCTGGGTGAGTTGCAGGACACACCTAACAAAAGAATAAACTCACACAAGAAGGGTTACCAAAAAGGCCAACCAGACCTAATCATTGGGAATATTCATAAGAGATACAACGGTCTGTGCATTGAATTCAAGACTCCACAAGGCAATGGAGTCACATCAAAAGCACAAAAAGAGCTATTGGGGCAATATGAAGAAAATGGGCACCAGTGTATAGTATCATGTGATTATGACCAGGCAATAAGACAGATAAATGATTATATGGCCGATATCAGGGTTAGATGCAAACACTGTAATAGAAAATTAATTTCAAAGAGAACATTGAAAAGCCATAAGAAACACTTCCATAAAATTATACCACACAACGGGTAGTCTATGAACATTTTTTAAACGATCCTATTATATGTAAATATTATAAGATCTCATTACAGGGGGTTCCCCTAATTCTTAATTAAAATGGCTTAAGTAAATGTCAATATACACATATTATTACGGGGGGAAAATCTACACTAATAGTATAAGCATGGTCAATTTACACGAGAAGTTACTTAAGTTATCCAAAAAAAAAAAACTCATTAAAATGATCCTGGCTGAAAAGTCAAAAGCCCCAAAGCTCGTTACTAACCCCTTGACGGGAAGAAAACTGATTGAGGGTGGGAGGACACATAAGAAGTTGATTAAACAAGGTCACTTCAAACCAGGGGAGTCATTTGAAGACTTGCAAAGGTTCATGAAAAGCAAAACATCAAAACTAGATAAACTAGACAAGCAAATTAAACTAGGCGAAATTAAATTGCTTATCAATGAAGCGGAGAGAAAGTTAGAACAAGACAATGAGCAACTTGATGACGACATCAAACGGGCTCGAAGCATGTCTAACAAAACCGAACACTTCCCCTTGATCCACTTCACACTATACGACGCTAGACTATAGAAGAGGTAAAAATGGCGAGAAGGTCACCATTTGGGACGGGCACGAGCTTCGTAGATCTGTTCAAAGATAGGATCAAGAGAGTCAAAGGTGTATGGAAAGACGCCACGGTAGACATAGATGTGACATTAGAGATACCTGTTGAAGGCAAGAGGCCAATACATCACACCATCACAAGAGGGGCGTACACCACAAAAATACCACCTCGATTATCACTACTCGACAAATACAAATTCCTACTGTATACATTACTAACAAATAACTTCGCCTTAAACTCTGGTGAACGCATAGTCAGGCTAGGTGGAAGAATCACAACACTAAAGATAATTAAATTAGTAGATGTCCGAATGGGCGACATTAGGTTAATTAGCCCTTTAGTTGATAAGGCGAATAACGCATGGCAAAAGGATAAAACAGAATAAAGGGACGTGCGTACAAGACTACATTTGGGAAGCGTGTAAGGGTCGCCCTGGCTTCGTAAACTACACTAAACATAGATTATCAGAAGAGATCAACAAATATGTCAACGACGAAAAAAAGAGACCATCGACGCGGGAAATTATTGAGTCTATCGTGTCAATATATGGTCTCGACCCGTTCTATATAAAGTTTGTGGCATCCCCAGCACCAAGAAATAATAATACAACTCAACTCTGCCTCGTCGCTAAGGACAACCATTGTTGGCCGATACTAAACCAAGACGTAATCCACAAGATCTCGAATGGATCAGCACTAACCAAACATCTAGATTTAATACAATGGAACAGTCAACAGTCCGAAGAAAAAACAATTAGACGTGAAAGCACATATGATATCAAATATCAGTTGGTCGCCGATAGAACTATTAAATATGACGCCTTTGTGCAGTTCATAAGATATGTATTCGATAACTTCGACGAGAGAACAGCCAAAAGCTGGCAAATCAGTTTATCGGCTTCCTGGGAACAAAGTATGACAAAACCAGTCAATGGTTCACTACAACAAGCTATGAGAGTGCTTGTGCGGCATGGACTGAAGGTGTGCGGCATGGACTGAAGGTGTGCGGCATGGACTGAAGGTGTCCTGAATAATGTTAAAATTAGTATTAACAACGTGGATGGCAAGGTCTATCTGGTTAGAAAAATAGACGTCAAAAGAAGTAACAGTAACAGTTTTTGATTGTCAGAATGTTTAACTATGCATAACATTTAGTTTTATTCTTTTTCCGAATTGTTTAATCACGTGTTTTGGACTCTCAAACTTGTATTTTCCATTTTTCAAGAAACTGTATGGAGCCACCTTAACTTCAGCGGAGAGATGCAACGCGATAACAGCGTGTGCCCCCATGCCTCCAACTTCCTCCCAACTTGACCTTGTGGCTCAGTCGGTAAAACATTGGACTAATAAACTAAACGTCGCGGGTACGATTCCTAGCCAGTCTTTCTCTAAATGAATATTATTTTTCCAGGATGAACACTGCATGCCACAACGTCATTTTATAAATTAATCTTCTTTTACTACAGTAGCTATATGCAATTGTCTTCTTCACTGAAAAGAAGAGTAGTCTTGTAATTTCTTAAAATACCTGGGAAATCTTTAGAGTCAGATTCCTGCACCTCGCTCTCGGATGAAGAAAGGGAAGCCTTGTCTAGAAAATTAAGAGCAACAAATATCTTCAATGAGGGAGCTTGAATAACAAGCAACCAAAACAAAACTTATTACAAATAGCACCAAATTATCTATAAAGACAATAAAAGCATTTAAGACTGTTTTTGTTTTTTTATATACACATTTTATTTAATAGCATTTACCCCAAGAGTAGATCTGCCTACCTAGGGGGATCACGCGAATATTTAAACCTGATCTTCCTGATTTTTTTTCTATATAAACATTTTATATAATAGCATTTACCCAAAGAGCAGACCTGCTTATCTAGGGGCGAACATTTAAATCTGATTTTCATATATAAAGCGGCTGAATTGCGAAGGATGCAGACCAATGTGGCCATGTCGAGGCATATCAAAGGCTCCAGTAAGCCGGCATACTACACAGTTCAGACCACGGATGACAGCTAAGATGTAGGTGTTGATTTTACGGAGGGAGGAAAACCAGAGAACCCGGCGAAAAACCCTCGAAGCACAGGAGTACTGAGCCCGATTAGTGCCATACTAATTTTGTGCTTGATTTTACCAATATCCTGCTTAGTTGTTTTTTTCTCGCGCTTAGTTTTTTTTCTCGCGCTTAGTTTTTTCCCGACTTTTTCGACCGCTAAATATTATGTCGCAGGCTCAATATTCGCGCACGGGCGAAACCGAAGCAATCTTAAACAACTCACCACTGGAGTAAACATGGGCGATTCTATTGAAAAGGTAACTAAATCGTTTAAATAGTTTTCGTATATGGAGCCATTCCTTGCTAGCTCATTCCTACAATTGGAGTGTTTGGACTGAAAGTTGAAACATGGCGGACTTGAATATTGGTTTTGTAATTATTTTCAATTTGCTCGTATTAAATCGGAAATACATTTAAAGGTTAGGCAGCGTTACCTCCCTAAATACATACTCTACAACAAGGGAATGTCGAACGTGGAGATATCATTGAACGTTACTTTCATTTGGGAATGAATTACAAAGAGATCTTACAGCTGATTGGATAAATGCATGGTTATTACTTGAGTATACGTCAACGGCTAAAGAGAATTATAAGGTCTCGTGGTCTTGAGAGAAGAATAAATCGTAGCGATCTTCAAGAGGTTTGTCGATGCTTGGAAATAAAATTGCGTGGTGGTGGAAGTAGTATTAGGGATAGACAAATGACCCAAAGACTTACACACACCTATGGCCTTTGTGTTGACAAAGATACTGTTAGAAACCTATCCAATTGTAGGAAAAAGCCAGCAAGCGATAATAGCTCCATACGAAAACTATTCAAACGATTTAGTTACCTTTTTAATAGAATCGCCTATGTTTACTCCAGTGGTGAGTGGTTTAAGATTGCTTCGGTTTCGCCATGTTTTTTTGCCCGTGCACGAATATTGAGTCTGCGACATAATATTCAGCGGTCGAAAAAGTCGGGGGGAAAACTAAGCACGAGAAAAAAAAACTAAGCGCGAAAAAATAAACTAAGCGCGAGAAAAAAACTTAGCGCGAGAAAAAAAACTAAGCGCGAGAAAAAAAACTAAGCACGATATTGGTAAAATCAAGCACAAAATTAGTATGGCACTAATCGGGCTCCATACAAGAGAGATAAACTACAACTCTATTCACATGAGTTGCAAGCTCAACGACAGGGTCATTCCCAAGCGGTCACCCATCCAAGTACTAACCCCGTCTAACCGGGCTTAACATTTTGGTGAGAGGCAGCGCGCTAACAGCACACACCACCCGTGCTCCCCTGAATATAAAATAGGGATAAAATCACGGGCCAGTCTTCGGTAGATCTGCTCCAACAATTAATATAAGCAACACGAGGAACTTGTCTTTAAAACATCTTGATTAACAACGTTTCGGGGCACTTTCCCTTATTCAGGTACAACAATATGAGGAGCATGCACTGGATTGTACATAAATTAAAATATTTAGGAATAAAAGAGTCCAATTTATATGTCC
Organism: Paragorgia papillata; assembly: GCA_035771165.1. Taxonomy (NCBI): domain Eukaryota; kingdom Metazoa; phylum Cnidaria; class Anthozoa; order Scleralcyonacea; family Coralliidae; genus Paragorgia; species Paragorgia papillata. Next base: position 514,412 of record JAWNZC010000368.1, on the reverse strand, counting down.
AAAATCCTTCACGTGCAGTCAGGTCATGAACATTAGTCTTATCTATTATGGTTACAGATAAATCAGAAAGACCCTGATGGTCTTCACTGAATAAATGAGCATATAGATGCTCACTGGGTATATTCCTCTGGCCCTTACCATACCTCAAAAGACTGCTTTTATTTGTTAAACCGCTTGCGAAACGTAGTAATAGTACTACCTACATATTGCTTATTGCACTTTTTACAAGATATTAAATATATAATACCAGTAGAATCACAATTGAAATGGCAACTAAGGGTTATAGAGAATGGTCACGTGTGCTCTATGGGACATGACTCAATATTCCATAGGGCACGAGTGACCATTCTCTAACGGTCTTAGAGAGAATGGTTGCAACCACAAAGAAGTTTCAATTTTAAATATAAATGTGTTGGGGTTTTTTGCGTCTAGCATGTTTACCGGATAATATACTCTATTGAGACTACAGTAGGGATAATTTACTCTATGACTACAGCAGTGACTCTATTGAATTCATTAGTGACTATATAGAGAGCACACTGTTGCTATGACAAACGATCTTCGCAGTGGACTCTATATAGAGCTCACTAGTATGTCTAATCTTGATGAATCAAAACACTATGGAATATAGAGCGTTGAAATTTTCGATAGGGATTGGCTGAGTGGGTGCAACTATTCTCTAATTAATGAAAAACGTTTGCTCAGAATTACAATCACTGAAGGTACGCCCTCCTGAGACAAACTTGCAGATTTGGCACCTGCTTTCGCCACAAGCGTGCATACCAACAGATCTCTGGGGATCCTCGCTCGAGGGGAGCTTAGCTTTAACTAGATGATCTTTCAAATTTCGAGGTCGACGAAAGGACACGATCGGCTTCTCCAAGAATACTTCACTAGTATTACAGCAACTAGTAAGAATGGGCTGAAGTTCGGTAAAAATAGAAGAAACCTTGGAAAGAGAGGGATGAAAATCAAGGACCAAAGGGACTTTATGTTCCCTGTCGACACGCTCGAACGGCCTAGGCCAGAGCACTTCACGCCGAGATTTACGTTTGGCTTTATCAATTTGCGAATCAATAAAATTGGCCTTGTAGCCCTTCTTAAGAAACCAAGTTTTCCTTTTCTTAATGTTGTGTAGGTAGTCCCGGAGCCTGGGCATAGGGCCGCAGGCCCGGAGCCCGGTGAGGGTGCTGATCTCGACATGCGTGAACAACATTTACACGCGGAATTACACGCGAGATGAAAACCTGAAAGTAATTCTGAAACCTGTTTATATAATATATGTATGTTAACAAATCCACAACTTGCGCAGTTCGGATAGCAGGGTACTGGTAACTAACCTGTTAATTTTTTAAATTTACGTCAGCAAATTATAATTTATAACTTCGGTTGGATTATGAAATAATTTTTCAACGATCATGACGAAAGAAATCTTTGCCAAAAATATGGTTTCAACTAAAATGTACATTAATATTACTATGGAAAAAGACCAATGAAAGAAGGCTAACAAGAGATGTAACAGCGAGAAGAGGCAACAATAAATATGGCTTAAAACCACTGAAAAAAGCCTAAAAATTACGATAAAGACCGAAAACGATGCTGACCGAAATGTAACTGAAAGAACAAGGATGTGTCCTGAAACTGTTCAAAGCCGGTGCTCTAGTGTTTCTACTTAACCCGAGAGAACGATGAAGAAATTGTGAAACAAACGCCTTTTTAGATCATGAAGAGAACTGAACGATGCCTTGTCATATTTATTTGTCAACAACGAAAAAAGTAAGAAACCGCGTACGAGAAAAAAACCCTCTAAAAAGAGTAGACTGAATTGGCAGTGTTTGTGATGACAAAAGCAGAAGAAAGTTTAACGGTAGGAGATTCGTATTTACCAGTTTAGCTGAGTTAAAACGGAAGAAATCTTGAAAATGAAAATCAATATAAATAATATCTTGTCTAGAGTTGACTTCGGACGCTAGATCGTTGGCATTGTATCTTTTCTTCGCCACTATTTATATCTATTTTTGAATGAAAATTTGTCATTTGGTTCATCTCGGGGTTTTTTAGCCTGCATAGCTGGCGGTTTTAAGGGGTTGGGGTCGGGAAAAGCGGGCAAGGGCGAAAAAGCGGGCGACGGTGAAAAAGCGGGCGATACACTGTAAATTTCAGGGGGTAAAAAATACCCCAAAATGTGGGGGTAACATGTTTTCCACAGAACGCCCCGTTTTTGGGGGGTAAAATTTCAATCAATTTGAAAAGGGGTAATTTTTACCTCCGGAATGTGGGGTGAAAATTAAGGGTAAAAATAAAGGGGTAAAAATTGAGTAGCCTCAGACACAGTCCTCAATTTCTTATGCTTTTTTATGAGCCTTAACCTTCCCAATGGGTCACCCATCCAAGTACTAACCCTAACCTCCCGGGCTTAACTTACCTTGCATTAGTTTGCTTACCTTACCACTGCGCCAACCGCCTCTTCATATTTATTATTGAAATTTACGATATATAACCGAGTTTTTTCTTTAATATTACATTGTTAAGTTCATATTTTCTTTACTTTTCTTAACACGTTTATTTTATAACGTTTCACGACATTTGTGATGGGTTTGGAAGGGTTTCATTAAAAAAACCCATTTGTGTTGACTAGTTGTGACAGATCAAAAACATTTACATTAATTTTGCCACATAGAACTAATGTTATGAGTTAATAGCCGGTCAGTTTCCGTATCATACGATGAAGAAACAAAATATTTATTTCGATAACAGTTTATAAAACACTGTTGTAGGCCAAAAATATGTCCAAACATTTGTTTACCAATACGAATTTCCAGCAAAATGGGAAAAGAAACTAAATCGTTGCAACGTTAAGAACTAGATTCAAAGTCAGTTCAGCCCATTTTAATCTTGTCTCCTCAGCTTTGATACACAGACAATGCCGAAAATACTATAGTTTCAACTAAGTTCATGATATATATTAGCAATGAACTTTTGTCGAGTCAAAAAATAAATGAGCTAAGTTCTTTTGTTCAAACTTTTTCGCATTGTTTTTGACACAAGAAAAGTGTAAAATCATTCAAAGTAATTCATTTCAATAGCAACTTAAAGACATTGTCGTAGAGCAAAAAATATAGGAAATAACACTTGTTTACGTACCCCAATTTAATCCAATATAAAACAACAACATTCAAAACCAAATCCAGAGTAATTTCATTTTTGTGAGCAGTCTTAGGTTGTGTTTAAGTCACCTTTGAGCCTTTACACACAGACGATGTTTACAAGCTTACGGAAGTAAACTTTAGGTCGATTTCAATCTGCTAAACAATCTTCACCTTAATTTTTAACTATTATACACATTTGTGTACAAAAACTATTCAAGAAAATTAAAAAAAAATGCCTACATACGCTTTTATATTAACGATAATTGTAGTTATGTCTTCATGTCACTCTTTCGAAAAAAAATCGCCATTTTCGAAAACATTGTCTTGCAGTTCTGGTTACCCCCAACGTAGGGGGGAGTTTTTACCCCCACTATTAGTTACCCCTTACAAGGGCCAAAATGGGGGTAGATTTTACCCCTAGATAATTTTACCCCCCTATATTTTTACCCCTTATTCAGGGGTAAATTTTACATTTTTACCCCGAGATGGGTAAAAAATTTGCTCCAACAAATTACCCCCGTAAAAGGGGTAATTCTGCGCGACAAAAAGAAGAATTGCCCTTATTTAAGGGGTAATTACTACCCCTTTATCATTCACCCCCCCAAAAATAGCACTTTTACCCCCAAAATGGGGTAAATTTTGCCCCTTGAAATTTACAGTGTAGCGAAAAAGCGGGCGAAAGAGAAGGGGCGGGCGCAAGATCGCAGGGGCGGGCGAAAGGAAAAACCGCCTGCCGCAAAACTAGTGGTTTTTGAATTATCCGTCCATTGGTGAACGGAAAATACTGATTGGTTAGTATTTTAAAAGTTGTCGATAGCTGTCAATCAAACAATATCGAGCCATCCTCTATTCAGTGAAATAAAAGTAGCGTGCTGCGTAGGCAGTGTTGAAACAACAATCGAAATATAGTAAGGTTAGAATGTTAGATATACTGCTGAAACAGAGAACGTATACAGTATTCTAACGTTTCGAGCGAAGGCCCTTCGACAGAGAGAAACGTGAACATCCTCTCTTCATCTCTATTCATCCTCTATTACTGTAATCCCAAAACATCCTCTATCCATCTCAAAACATTCTGTATTCGTCTCGTCAACATGGCCTCCGTGAACGAGTGTGAAAACTTTGAATATTTTGAGATTCTCAGCGAGGAATTAAAGCTTTGAAAACTTTGAAAATTTTGAGATTCTCAGCGAGGAATTATTCTGAAATAGCAACAAGAAGTTGCTGTCAAAGTACTTCTTTTGGGAAAAGACGTTCTCGCAGTCTTACCGACTGGTTTTGGAAAGAGCTCGATTTTTTACAGTATTCGCAAGGCAAGAGATGCTCAAACGATTGGAGAAAGACGCAGCTACATGTATTCTGGTCATCACTCTTCTCACCAGCATAACTTCGGACCAGATAGGAGAGATGCAGTCAATGGGTTTCAATGCCGTGGAACTGTGCGATCAAACGTTAACAGAGGTTATACAATCTCCCCCAGTTTGTTTACGAAGCCTTAAAGAACGAGTGAGAGAAACCAGAGAGAATTCCGTTAGGGGTATTATCCTCGATGGCTGATCACGCACTTGATGTGCTCGGAAATGTTAAGGTCTTTTTCGACTTGCTACTGTTACGTAATTACTTCGCTTTAAAGACTTTCTTCACCTGTAAACTACGATCAGGAGAACAAACAGTGCCAATTAAATGCCAATTAAAAATTAACTTTTCAAAGTCTTTTAGCATTTGGCTTAACGCAATTAATTATGAAAAAAATATATATTTTGGATTTCCGAATTTCTGTAGAATAGAGCTAGACCACTATTATACTCTGAGACATCTATTTCGTTAATTTGACTTTGGGGAGATGCCTACTATGTAGTGAGACATTCACAAGTGTTGTGGTAACTTCAGAAATAGAAAATTTGACTGGATTACACTTTAAACCTGAGTAGCACTATACACCATGTCTTATCCTTTGCCTGATTTCCCACAAAAAAAGCTATTAACTTATTTTCGCTCGTTTAAATGTCCCTATTCCTTCTCTAACCCTTAAACTAGTTACCTGTCATTTCTTTTCTTGTGAAGATTTTTTCAGAAACCAACAAAACCAATTAGTCTCCCTACAACGCAATAATGTCAATGTCAACATGTATTACTAAATTTCAAAGCAGCAAAGTCAGGCTCACTTTGAAATGAAGGTGGTGACCTATCTGTCAATATTAATATTCAATATTACCTTAACTTTCCTTCAACTTTGTCCTCAGATACATCACTGAATTTAACTGAATTTCACATTCTGCCACTGAATTTCACTAAAAAGCATAACGTCAGTTTAACTCAAATGCTTAAATTACATATGTACAATCATTGACAAAATTCTTGAAATGAAGCTAATATGAAATGGTTTTAATGTCCCCCCTTCCTCCCACTTCAATTTTGTGCAGCTCAAAACGTGTGTAATTTGCACTCAGTCATCTGTAAATATAGTAAGGTTAGATATACTGTCGAAACAGAGAACGTACTATATTTCGATTGTTGTTTCTACACTGCATGCCTACGCAGCACGCTACTTTTATTTCACTATTTGGATTATTTGCCATTACATTGACATGTTTAGAGTAACAACATTGAAAAGGGGGGAACGGGGGGGGGGGGGGATAGCAATTTATGCAAACAATAGGCTTAGCAATTAACATTTAACATGGCATGATTCACTCAAGTCGTTTCAACTAATTTTATCAATGATTGTAGTTAATAAAGAGTAGCAAGACCACAACAAGTAGGCAACACTTTTTGAGTTAAAAAGAAAGTATTTGCTACCAGTTTCACAAATGTTAGGTTTCACAATTGCATCAGATTAGTTTGTATCAGAGGTTAAAGTACAGTACAGTACAGCAGCAAAGCGCAATAACAGTACAGCACAGTACAGTACAGTACAGTACAGTACAGTACACAGTACAGTACAGTACGTCTCTTGCAAATACATATACTTTCAAAGTATCACTAGTTGAAAGCTCCTAATAAAGTCTCCAGAACTTAGTTATAAACACGACTACAATTACAGTTCAAATAATTGTGTTCAAAAAAGTAAAAGCCTAATCATTCAAACAACAAAAGAACAAGACTGAAATCACATTCTCTCAGGTTTATTAAATTAATCCAGTAAATTATATACAGAATAAACCTTTATGTCTTTTCTATAACAAGCCTCAAAATGGCTTATGATATTTTGCGAAACGAAACAGATTTGCGAAACGGGAACTTGCAAATGGGAATTTGCGAAATGGGTATTTGCAAAACGGGAATTTGCGAAACCGTGAAAACATTCTAAATATCTCTAGTGAATGACATTGTGTAAATCTCACCGGGATTTCTGCCCATCAAAATGAGGGGGAAAAGCCCCAACTTCTCTTCTTATACAAGTATAGTCATTCAGTTCGGAGCGGGAATCGTTTACCGGGATTACATCTGAATACAGAACTTATAAGGCACTAGCTTTTGTCCTTAAAATTGCAATTAAATACCATATATAATTCATTCAGTCCTATATTGTAGTCTTAGTCCCAGGTAATAAGGTTGTTTACTTGGCCCAGATATTCAAAGGGTGGTTACTGCTTTAACTAGACTAAAACTATATGGGCTATTTAGTTTGGTATATTTTCTATTTGACAAACTAAAGACTACCAAGTTACTAGATTTAAACTTCCTAGAAAAATTTTGTGACTAAACAAAAGCCTTCAAACATAATTTTGACTTTTCAACAACACAGTTGAAGTGTCTCACAAGATAACTTGAATGTATTTTCAAGTTGACATTCTTGTACTGTTGATATTTTAAGCCTGTTTAAATACAGTCATCAAACAATATTTTTTGTTGTTTGCTTGTTCATAAAGCCACCATTTCTAATCTAGTTTTTGGACTTTTTGCCCATTACTTTGGGATGTAAACTGTTAAAAAGTTTGAGAAGTATATAATGTTCTTGTATGAGTTTATGTCATGGCAGTCACTTCTATAATAAACCTCTTATTAACCTCAACTGCCTGGACGGTCATCACAGAAAATATCAGACCTCGGTCTTTTATGTACAAACCTCACCCTGCAAGCTCAGACTGTACTGTCAAGACCTCTGTCTCATACTTTCCCATAATGACCACACTCTCAGTAAGTAGGAAGTTAATAATTGATATGTAGCAAAAACCGAGCCTGTTCCACACAGGCTTTTAGCCAGCATTTCAAAACTGACTGTCCAAATTTCAGTCCTTCAGATTTAGACCGGCGAACGGCGAATTTCGCCGGTGGTTGAGCGGATTTTGTAGCAAATTCGCCGTGTCTCCATCGTATTTCGCCGTCGTTGGATAAATAAATAATCCATGAATGATTTTAAATTCCCCAACGCGTGTTTTGAAACCCGTTTTGTGTGCAAATGTTCGAAGTGACCATATTGAATTCTACCGTGCTGGAGTCTGGGATCTACCATTACGTTACCTATATTATATCATATCCGACTCAGTTGTAAGGCATTTTTTACCCCCTGAAATGGCTGGAAATGCCATTTGAGAGCTTCAAAATTTCCCGGGGGGCATGCCCCAGGAACCCCTAGCCCAGACCACGCAGGGCTGAAGGCTCTGGCTGATTCTCCGGGTCATCTATTTCATTCTCCAGACCCTTTCACAAAAACCTGAAACGCTGCAAATATGAAAAAAAATAAGTACACCATGTGTCCACGTGCCTACCAGCTACCACTCTTAGGAGTAATTTAATTCTAAAACATAGGATCAGATATACTGTACAGTAGAAGCAGGCCTGGATCAGGATATATTTAACAATTTATTAGATTAGGAAGTTGAAAGTTCTGAGTTAATAGTTCATCAGGGAACAAGGCCAAGCCAACTATTATTTCATTGAAATAAAGAGTGAATAGGTAATCTAATTGTTTTAGTAGAAACTTGTGTACCTTAGTTCATGAAGATTTTTTTAAAAACATGAAGCATGCTCACTGACTTGATTTGTGAAAACTGTGGTAAAATAGACATCCACTCCTCAGTGGCCTAAATGTGTGGTGTGACCATCAGACCGTGTAGGCCCTGGTACTCTATCTCCTACACACTATCTATTGATAATTAGTATCAACCAACTAATGGTCTATTACAAATTCGGCTTCCAGTTTGGCTGAGCTACTAGTGGTCTATTGGTGATAGGCCACTAGTATTGTTACCCAATGACAAACCTTATAACAGGAATATTCCTACTTTGACCAATCAGAAGCCACAACATATTCACACCACAAGCAAAACCAGGAAACTAGGCCAAACGATTGTTGACCATTAAAATTTATATGTCAGTGATGAAAACATTGGCCCAAAAGTAATGAAAATTGTTCATTTTGACATTTTCAAATAAGAAAATGGATTCACTTATGCTTATAGAGTATATCTACACTGTACAGCAAATTTGAAACAAAGTAATTACAATCTTGTGCAGTTGTGAGCAATTGTTTACCATATGCCATCAAACTACTCTACATTTTGTATGGGGAGACGTCTGCAAACAAAAAGGTAAAACTATCTCAAAATTTAGAACATGCTTGATAAGACTTCTTTATGTTAAGGAAAAGTTGTTTATAGTTCACACTAAAACAATTAAACAACTCACCCTCGTTTTCTACAAGCAGATAGTCAACTTGGCTTTGCCTCATTGTCTATCAGCTCATAGAAAACTTGGGTTCATTGTCTACTGTATATAATTGTTAAATAGATATTGAGTAATCAGATTGCAGCATTCACAATATTATACAGTACGGTACTAGTAAGTTTTTTCTGATACCCAATAGACAACCCAAGTGCCTAATTTGTACATGCACTAAATGTCATAAGTAATTTGCCATTGCTAGTTAATGATTCACCACTACAACATGTATATAAAGTCAAATTATATGTTTTCTCATTTACTGATACCACAGCAGAAATATCTAGAAATAGAGAAAATCTAAAATTTTCCAGGGAGGCATGCCCCCAGACCCCCCTAGAGGGTTCTCACACCTTAGGCACTCAAGAAGCCCCCCTAACCTGAAACATCTTCCTACAGCCCTGCTTTAACTAAATCAGGTAAATCCAAGTGATCAATAGCTGAAATATATTACAATACCATTACATTGCCACATGCACATTGTTAATTTATCCCCATTATTGTCATCGAACTTTGATATCCTTGACTAAAATCAAAACTGCTTTAAATAGATTATTTCATGAAAAACCTGGTTTGTCTACATTTGATAACCTTGTAAGCAGTTGTGGAGAGATATAAACTTTATGGAACAAGATTAACATAACTTTGTTTGAGGTCATAATTCCACGATGCCTTTTAACATTGGAAATAACATATGTAATAAGCAAGTAAAGTGACTCGTGAGTCGTGGGTGAGCACAACACACAGTTGAACCAGAATTAAAACGATTTTATACATGACAAGTTTGAAAGTAGTACTTCTCACCTTGTAACTGAACAAAGATTTAGAAGGCAGTGAGAGAAAACAATCCAAACATGAGGTTCACCAGCTCGTGGTTTCACTTTCACTTTACACACCAGATGACAAAGATCGAACCTCCAACCTTCTGACTGGTTAGACGCTCTAAGCATTGAACTACTGAGGCCCGAATGGAGAGCCAAGGTTGCAAATCCATAGTCATATGTGCTTCCTATTAAAAGTGCTAGCATTTGCATATATGAGATGTAGTTCAAGTGTCGTGATATAATAAATTGTGCGTACAACTATATACATGTAGTGTACGTGGTACGCTTTCGAGCTTAATTTAATGTAACAGACGTTCTGTAGACGTTTGTCAAGCTCAAATACTCAGAAAATCTTTCTGAGCTCCAGCCAGGGATCGACCTGCTACAATCAATCAATCAATAATCTTTGTTTAAACACGGTAACACGGTATCACTTCATTAATACATGCTCTTCCAGTGATTTTTCTTCCAGTTTGAAAATTAAATTTAACAAGTTTAAAACAAGTTTAATGTAAATTAATTCATATATCCATATTCTGTTATGTTTGTAGCCTGGTACTTATTCTTACTCAAATGATTCACTTGACTCACATGACTCACATTTGAAATTTATAATTAACTATTGTAGGTGCATGAGAACGCTTTGTAACCCTTTGGGTTTTTAATCTTATGCTCCTTTCCATTCTGGGTTTTTTTTAACGTTATTTTGATGTACTGCTCCTGAATGGATAAATAAACAAATCTTGAGTCTTGAAATCTTGAATCTTGTGAGCCGTGTAGAAACAATTACAAATATATAGAGTACCTAATTATTTACAATGATATCTTTTATAATAATACCTAATAATTATAACAACCTAACTACGATTTAAATATGTTTTAAAAGATCTCACATTGTCTTGACTCGATAGACTATTCCAGAGAACCGCTCCCTGATAATGAAAGCTGTTTTTGCCAGCTTCAGTATATGGTCTTGGGACATAAACATTATACTCTGAGTTTCTCAAGTTATGAGAATGTACAGAAGTTATGTTTTCAAACATGTTAGTTAAATAACTTGGTGCCCTGTTAGTAATTATTTTGTACATCATCAGAGCTAGTTGTTTCGATCCTCCTTCTAATGACTATAGTTATAGACATTGAGCTACTGAGTCAATCAGGTTAATGCTAGTTTATAGTCTTGTGTGCTATTGTGTTTCCTATGAAGCCATAGCGCTTGCATATATGAGACGTCGTTAAAGTAATATCAGTTGAATTCGACGTACCACACATAAATCGAGCTGCGTAAATCACCAAATCGGTAAAGACTCGCCACGTTTTTGATCGAAATATAAATTACTCGACCCCTTTATTAAATTACACTTATATATCAATATATTTTGTATGTAGCTTACCTTTAACATCAAGTTTTTAAAGAAATAGTTCGAATAACGTCCAAAAAATGATACAATCAACGAAAGAAGCTATTCCAATCAAGGCAATTAGCGAACTTCGTAATTCGTATGAAGATAATGGCGAGATTCAGGCGTTCCTCACGTTGTAACCAATAAACTATTGTAATTGTAAGAGCATTGTAGGCAATAAATTATTGCATTGTAATGCTAGAAGAGGTTATTAATGAAAACCTCTCCCCCCGAACCCCAGAACCCTAACCTCACAAAAAATGAATTTCCCGGGGGTTACCCTAACCCTAACCCCAAAAGTGTCGGGGGGGTGAAGTTATAATGCAATAATTTATTGCGTACAATGCTCTTATCTTTAGGGTCGACCATTTAACTTTTGAGAGGGGGGGGGGGAGGGGGAAGGGGGGTTGGGTGATTTCAGAAAAAAAATCCTGCAAGGTGGTTTGGGACGGGGGAAAAAGCATGCATTGAATCACAAAGTGAAAAAATATCCTTCATCAAGTTTGAGCAAGAAAAAAATTGCATCACTTTTCAAAAACAAAGTTGAACGTTAATATTATTTTAAAAAGTAAACATGTAGGATGGTCTCAATACATTCATCTCTTAAAAGATAAACTGTATTATAATAACTGTTATTTTGTTTAAATTTATCTATTAAATTTATCTTATATTTTTTTAGTAGTTACAGTAAGTTTGTTTTGGCTCAATGCAGTTGTTCGCAGGACCGTATCGAGGGGGTTTGAGACGCCGGTACACCGGTTTGGGCGCCCAAACCGAGGTGCCCAAAAAATATAAACTATGGCTACAATCCGAGGGGTTTTTCAAAAACCCTACAAGAATTAAAAAATCACCCGTCAGTGTTAAAAATCGCATCTCAGAATGCAGGAAATGGCATTTCCGAGACTCTGAGGCTATGTGCACACGGTAATGTTTCCGAGCGTTTTCGTATTGTTGACTGTTCTCAAAGGAATCGAAAACAATCAGCTCATTACTTGAGACAATACGAAAACGCTCGGAAACGTTACCGTGCGCACATAACCTAAATTTCAAAATTTTCCGGGGGTGCATGCCCCCGGACCCCCCTAGTGCCCAAATAATATCTGGATATGGCACTGTTCAGAACTACTCTCCTTTACGATTAATATATAGAACGATGTCTAAAACGAATTAAATGCGTCCAGATCAGATGTTTTATCCATGTGCCCCACACAAATAAAACATCTGTAACCAGTGCCTGATACATGTGTCGCTTTTCAGACGCATGGAATTTCCAGTAAATGCATAAAAAATATTCCAAATTCCAATGTATAATTTCGAGCTTCCGCGAAAATATACTATTATCGTATAAAATTACGACACACGTCACTTTCGTCTGCCAGACTTGCACATTTAAATGCAACGTATAAACAGGGCCTATTTAACAAAAGCTCTGAAGAATTGCTTATTGTATCCATTGGTGGATAAAAGCTAAACTAAAATGCTCAAAAAAAAGAGATCTTGCCGAAGCTATAATGGTGAAAAAAATTTCCACACATAGTTGCGACCTGGGAAAAAAATAATCTTCAGCAATATGGGTACCGAAAAAAAATTCATGCCCAAACCAGATCACCCCCCCCCCCCCTCAAAAGTCAAATGCTCGGCCCCTTAACTCATGTTTCAAGTGTATTGTTGACATGTTAGCTATAAGTTTATACGCGTAAAGATTATAGAACGAAAAGTGATATAGTGTGACATTCTTTTAACAATGTGATTAGCGGCCGCGTTTCCTGGGCGAGTGCTCGTTTGGCTTCGAATCAAGATCTTTCTGAAATCTGAATAGCCTTTTAACTAATGTTTCAAGTGTACTGTTGACATGTTAGCTATAAAGTAGGGATTAAGACCTTCCAATGTACAGGAAGGTCTTAATCCCTTCTTCCTAGTTTCATTAAGTAGCCAAATTGCATGAAAGGGGACATTGTAAAGGGATTAGTTACGTAGTAGAGTAGGGTGCATGTATCAGAGAGTAACATAATAAAATAAGACGATATATGTAAAACCGTCAGATTGGAATCAGAGATCGCAACCGACTGTTACAGACAGACCGATTGAGACGAATGATATGCGTGCGATCTGAAGTATTAGGCTTGTTGATCTGTAAGACTTTCATGTAATAAAGAAAAACTTTCATGTAGAAAGATTCAGTCCCCAGTCTTCGAAACCGGCATGTGTAAAGTTCTCCTGATTGCTTTGTGGAGAATTTTACGAAAACGCTTTCGATGGCCGTGTCGGACCCCTCGCAACAAATTACAACGAATGTCGTTTGCTCGAAGGAATCTCCGCTCGCTTTGCCTTATGGGTCCACATGGGACATAGGGCACCCTAAACGACTTCCTACTTTACATAGGTCGTCACTGTTACTTAATTGTAACGAACTATTCAAAGTTTCTAGTCCTTGATATAATGCACTCTCTATTACAAAACGCAGGGGTTGATTCTTACACTTACCTTTACAAAGTACAAGTATACATCTTTCGTCGCGGTTCAACACATACTACTGAGCATGCCATTCTAAGAGTCTAGTACTTTGTTCGTACGATATAGCTAAACCTAAAATATTTGAAACATACAGTTTCATGTTATTGAAATCCAACGAAGTGTCCGGGATGAAACGACGTTGGTATCTGGTGCACAGGGGCGTAACTAGGGCATAAACATTAGAGGGGTGTGTGGGATTTTTTGCTGGATAAAAATGGCGTGGCCCGGCCCTTTTGCACGACTAAATTAGCTTACGCCATTACGCGTACAAGTACTGTGTACATCGGTACATGGCTACAATGCGCAAGTGTTACATCGTATAAATAAGTGTATAACTCAGCTCACATGCTGCACAATTTCACGAACAGCCAAACACAGGTAATTCGAACAGGACAAAACCAGGACCAAAAGGCAAAACGCAATCTCGAGCAAAACGTAGAAGCTTTTGTGCTTTGAGCCCGCGCTAAATTATGCACGGAACCGACTCTCAGCTACTTCATGTATAATCCCAGGAACAGAAACTGTGTACCCAGGCTTTGATCTTGTCTTCGCTCCCCCTCCATTATCTAACTTTATATATGGCTGTGGTGGTGAATGTTATATGTGTAAGTCAAGAGGATTGAGTTACATTCGCTGCATAATGACTTTTAATACGTCAGCCATGTTTTTCACAACACACACACTCTCGGGTTTCCACAGGTAGCCCAATACTACATCTCCTTTTCTTTTACAAATTAACATAAAATAAACTGTAAACTTTAAAGTGCCATGAGACTTTTAAGTAAAAAAACGTTGTTTCCAATGTCAGTGTCCTACGAATCCGCTAGAGTATTATTAAAGTACCGTTCTAAAAAAATAGCTGCAGTGCTAATATTCCTCTATGTATCGCCTACTCTTCCTCGCGATCCTCTGAGAACGTCTTGGAATCTGCTCCTCTGGTGGATGTTTGTCATCTTGAGGAGGATCCGGCTGTGGCTCCATCTCCAGGTTCTCTTCCCTGTTCAGGTAGGACATCCGGTGACGGTTCCGTTGAGCTCGTCTGGCTTGGTGCACTGTGAGCATGTGATGCACGTGACGGAGGTTTAGACACCATACCCCTGTGATACGTCGGGAGATTAATTACTAACGACCTTCTTACCATTCGTCGATTCTTTCTCACTTGGCTTTTAGAGGTCTGTATGATGAGTGACCTTGCATGGGTTTCATGGTGCCTGATCAGTGTTTCCTCTGCCTGCATGTCTGGTATAGAAACTTTATCGCCTGCTGACATCTCTTCTCCTTCAACTGCTCTGTGTTTACGGTTGTAATCTGTTTGCATGTTTCTCATGTATCCAAACTCTTTATTTGGCAATACATCATAGTCCGGAACGCTGGGTTGTAGTTCATTTGGATGGCATGGGACTCTTGTCTTGAGCTTCCTATCCATTAGCACGTCAGAGTACCGCAATTGTATCTACCTGCGGAATGCTCAATGATTTTATTCACAAACATGATGTCGTCAAAAAGCCGCCCAAATCCTTAGCGTCAAAAACACGTTTCTATGTCCGTGGTTTACGGTTACCACAAAAAAGTGACACACAGAATATAAAGCTCTGAGAAACAACAATAATTTCAGATCCTTTTGCGGGATAGATGAAGACTTTGCCTTCATGCCTTATTACCATTACCATTACTGTTCAGACCCATCCGGAAGCAAATTCATATTTGGGGGGGGGGGGGGAGGGGCTAAAGCGGCGGGGCCATGCGAATTAGAGAGGTTGGAAATTTTTGAAATATAGAACCTCGGAAACACCATCTCCTGCAATTTGAGCGAATGTTTTCAGTTCAAATTTTACATAAACATGACAATCACATCAACATAATTTACTAACCTGGAGGATTTAATGCTAATTTTTTTTATCAATTTTCCTTAGTTACATGTTGACTAAGAATCTCATGTTCATAGAGTCTGAGCAAAAATGTTAGCAAATTATTGGGGTACTGCAGCCTGCCCAGCTCCCCCCCCCCCCCCCCTTCCGACGGGCCTGCTGCGACTGTTACTGTTATTATTAATTCTAACCCTACACGTGCTTAGCCTTTGACTCCTAAGCACGCATGTATACGCACCTTTAGTATTTTACTTTGGCTAACGCCAGACGATTTTACTCGTCAAGGGAAGACCCCTGGTAGTCAAGGGATCAAACCATAACCCAAACTAGTATGTGGACCTTATATGAAGTAGTCACTAAAGTGTTGACGTTCAATATATATACACCACGAACTTTCACTGTATAAAGTACAATTACTCAATTACTGTATTTATCGACTTAATCTACGTCTTACTCTTAATTAATCTACATGGTTTTACTTGCTATGCGCACTTGTAGTGCAATCTTTTTATTTACATTAAATAAAAACAATTAAAAAACACGGAATAGACTTCAATAAGAGAGCCCCATACTAACAGACAGATACTTTATATGTACATTTTATTTATTTGCCACGAGTTAGGACTTCACTTTAAACTTTTGTGAATAGCAAGAAAATGTTTCTGGATTATAATTGGCCAAATTCAGTGCAACCTTTTCACTTTTTCCACGTTTGTATAGTGTTTTTAGCTTGAAGTCGCAAAAGTTTTGTTTGTTTTTGCTGTACAAGCTGTCGTAAACTTACAAAAATATTTAACTGAAAATTGAACTGACACAATGTAACTTGTAGCCCAACAAACACTTGTGACACACGTACGGTTTCACTCGTTCCCAGGTATAAATATCGTAAACAATCTCGGTCTGTCATCTGAGTTCTAGTGACTCAATGGTTAGGGGGTCTGGCTAGTATTTGGAAGGTTGTGGGTTCGAGTGTTGTCTGGAGCTCAGAGTTTTCTGAGTTTAACAACTTACGACAGCTTGTACAGTAAAAACAACTTCAAGCTGAAAACACTATACTAACGTAGAATAACAAAACTAAGTTAAAGCGAAATGGCAACAAAAATCAAAATTTTCAATTTACGACGTTCTCATAATAAACATAATCGTAATAAAATGTTACTGCCCAGCATAAAACACGAAATAAAGTCATATTAATATGAATGATATTTATTAAAGAGTAGAGCTAACGTTTCGTCGCATCGCGCAACATCATCACAGTGACATAAAATACAGTAAACGATGAATAAATTAGAAATATACGAGTATTATATGAGATCTCATGTTGTTTATTCTTTTACGTGTCAATGCTGTACTGCATTGTATGTGTGCCAAACGGCTCGCCATTTACACACACGAGTCTCAGATCACTTGAGGGTATCTAATCTTACTGGTAAGAAACGTGTTAAGCCTCCACCGACCATCATCCTCTCACATCTCACTGAAACTGGCCACACTGCCTCACTTATAACGACTTCAAAATCCTTTCCTCTTGCTGTTCAACCTCTGAACTGCTCGTACGTGAAAGCTAGTCTTTTAATCTCCAAACTTGAAGTGCCTATGAAACGAAATTTAAGTTTGTCTTATTTGAAAGAACACTTAAAATTATAGAGTGACATCTTTTGTAGTTTTTCGTTCTTGAGATATTTTCGTTTGTTTATATGCAAATTAAACATATTGACGTCGTAGACGCATAATGAGCTATCGGAGAAGGTAAGATATCTTTTCTATCAACAAACCAAATTAATTTGAATGAAGCATGTAGATGTGTTTCGGCCAGAACACTAAACATGTGGATCTTCAAGTGATTATTATATTTGATAATAACAAAGATACATAACTTTTTCAATAACTCATTATGCACGTATGACATCAAAATATTTAATTTGCATATCAAAACAAACTAAAATATTTCAAGAACGAAGAAGGAAACGAAAAACTGCAAAAGATTTTAAGTGTTCTTTCAAATAAGACAAACTTAATTTTCGTTTCATAGGCACTTTAAACTTTATATAAATGCCGATAATAGCTCCGCCCTTCTTTCCTTATTTTGATTTTTCCACTTTACTTCGGCCTTTCTGAACATGTATGTACTATAATACTCATTTATTTCTAATTTATTCATATTTTACGTAATATTTAAAACACGAGCAGGAGTGTTTTATCAGATTTAAAACCACGAAGGCGCAGCCCGAGTGTTTTAGATCTGATAAAACACGTGATGCGAGTGTTTTGAATGGCTTCAAAAACGATTCGTTATTGGATGTTATGTTCATTAGTATTCTTTATATAAAATTGTATGTTCATTAGTATTCTTTATATAAAATTGTGTGTTCATTAGTATTCTTTCTGACGTCAAGAAGTTTTATCAGGTATAAAACCACGGACATGGTACTGATTTCGTTCGTGTTTTCCTCATGAATTATTAATGATTTTTGAACGTATTTTATCTCACTCGCGTTGCGCGATGCGACGAAACGCTACTTCTACTCTTTAATAAATATTATTCATATTAATATGACTTTATTTCGTGTTTTATGCTGGGCATTAATATTTTTATTACGTTTACGTTTTCCGCCTGGTTCCTCATTGGTTACCATAATAAACATATTAAGATAATCCAAGCAACTAGAACATTTTTTTTTTGCTAACAACATTACTAATTCTGTCAAAAGACAATCGTATCATCCGCCATCTTGTTTCAATATTGTGCCTAATTAACTAGGAAGTTAATGACGTCACAAGCTGGGTAAATATTATAAAATTACAGTTTGCTGATAGCCGAGTGCTTTCCATGCTTTTGAAAGTGTTGTAGAGCAATGATATGATAACGACATTCAGTAAAGGTGAACTTCAGACATGGATATACGTATTGTCCAACATAGCGGATATTGAAAATTGTCCAACATAGCGGATGACAATATTGTTTTTTTTTGTCGAAATGATCGATGTTGTTGTTGATAAGAATCGCTTATATATTACTTGGATTAATATTACCAAGTACGTTTATTAATCAGAACATCATAAATTGAAAATTTTGAATGTTGTTGCAATTACCTTAATGAATAGTTGGCAAGTGAGTTTCCCGTCATATTCGACAGATGTTGCAAAAGCGTTCCTGAGACTACGTTGAAGCAGTGAACTCTATATATCCAGTCAATCAACGAAAAAGTGAGGCAAAAAATGGCGAACATGGGGAATTTGTGGACGTCAGTTTCAGGCCCTACGTGGTCATCTTGGATGTCAGTCTTAGTCTTTTTTCTCGCGGCCATAATAATATCACTATAAAATGCATGAAATATATACCAAGACCCATATAAATTCGAAATAAATGTTCTTAACTTGTTTCTGCTTAATTTCTATTTGTTGATGCTTGCGTCTTTCTGACTTCCGAGTCGAGTTTCAACTACATTTTGACGAGTTCCACTCACGGTCAATTATAACCTCTTCATACTAAAAATAAGGAAAGGCTGGTAGCTTTCATAGAGAGAATATTTCAGACGACCCTCATTTAAATCTCCGTAAAATACACAAAAACCGCTCGATGTCGAAAATTGCCACGAGTACATTGGTCAAGAAATTGGCTATCCGTTCATTGCTCTTTCATCTTCTTTGTAGCTCGACTGAAACGTTTATATACAAACTGGCTTTGGCTTCACAAAAGCTCTCGCCGTATGCGTACTACGAACGGCCGGTGTCACCTCAGTTTGTATAAACGTTTCTCGAGCTGTGAAGATGAACGTTTGGGTCGAAAGAGCAATGAACCGAAAGCCAAGTCCTTAACTATTGTATACTGGCCTATACTGATGGCAATTTTGGCGAGATCCAGCGGTTTTTACAAAGCTTCAAGTGAGGGCCGTTTGAAATATTAGGGCCTGTTTATATGGAGCCGAGTTGAAAAAAGATGAGTGTTTATATGAGATGAGTTACTCGGCAAAGCCACCCACGCATTATAATGGTTTCACATTCCACTAGTAGTTTCCGGTTGTCTTCATAAGTGGCGCGTGCGCTGTTGTGACGAATTCTACTCGGCTAGCCGAGTTACCCGGCAAGAGAGTGTTTATATGGGAATATTTTCATCCAGGCATGCCGATATCTCGGCTGTTTTGCCGGGATCTCGGCTAGCCGAGTTACCCGCCTGTCTCATATAAACACTCTGCCGGGATAGCATTGAATTTCTATACATGGTGGGTAACTCGGTTTGCCGGGTAACTCGGCTCCATATAAACAGGCCCTAAGAGAGCAGAGCTTAAGAAAATACAAGGCGAACGTCAAGGACAACGTCCTTAATACAATAGAATTTTCCTCACACAACAAAGAAGATGAATAATTATTAGTCCCAAGAGTATTAAATCTTAACGCTGTTGTTCCGGGTGTACGTTTGGGCTGGCTGTGGTTCGGCCGCGAGGAAAAGGACTAAGACTGACATCCAGGATGACCGCGTAGGGGCCTAAAACTGACGTCCAAAAATTTCCCATTGCCGCCATGTTTTGCCTCACTTTTTTATTGGCAGTCAGCCTTCCAGGTATATATATAGTTCACTGCGTTGAAACGGAAAACCGCTAGCCATTAAGAACGCTTATACGATGTCTTTCACTAGTGGCAAAGATCTTACAACCAATCAAAAAATAAACTTTTCTACAGGTGAAGAAATATCGTACAGCAAATGAAAGCCGCGGAAATCTGAAACTTTTCGTTAAGCCGGTTTTCCACTAGGCGACTTTTTTCGCGCGAAGCGACTTTTTCTTTTGTGTCATGAGCTAAGAGCTGGAACTAATCAGAAATCCATTGAATTCGAACAAAAGAAAGTCGCTTCGCGCGAAAAAAAAAACGCCTAGTGGAAAACCGGCTTTAGTCGCACGGAAATTTTAGTACTTATATAATAAAAACAAAATGGGCAACAAATATATCCATGAGTTACCTGGCATCAATAAAATGTCCAGAAAGAACTTTCTGAGCCAAATCCTTATTAAAAATTTCTTTAATGGCATTACCAAGCCGTCGCCTGCTTCCGTTCCTGGTAATGTAGAGCTCAAGCATGGTGCGAGCCTTTGAAGATGCATCCTCATCAATTCTGGAGTAACGTATATTTTCAATATCGTGCAGCTCAAATTGACCCGTCAGCAAAGCTACATCAACCCATTTCGAAGCGACCCTCTGGGATATTCGAACAATCTCTGGTGGCTGCAGATCATCTATCAAAATTGAGATCAAAACAATTCAACAATAACAGAAGTTGATTTAAAAATTCAAAACATTTCCAGGGGGCATGTCCCTGGACCCCTTTGGAAATGTGTGTAGCAGGCAATCTATATCTGCGATACCTATAGTACCTATAGACGCACACATTTTCAGAACAATGGGTCGCCAAATTTACTGTTAGCCCACTCCAATGAACAAAGACCAAGCACGCTACTGATAACATCTCAGGATAATTATCGCAATCCTCGCTTGATGTTCCCCTAACCAATATCTACCAGCCTCGATTTCAAAGAATTCAAAACAGTCGAACGCAGTACCCCAGCTGGGCATTGCATATGCTGTATAAGATTGTTCACTTTGATAATTAATATTTATTTGAATATTAAGCAAGATTGACTTTTCTCTGTAGTGGAGTTACACTTTTCACCACCATTGTCAAAAATAAACACTGCACCCAACGTCATTTTATAAATTATTGCGAAAACAAAAACTACACTAGAGTATATGCAATTGCGTCTTCTTAACTAAAAAAGAAAAGTCGTCTTATAGTTTCTTAAAACAGATGTACCTGGAACATTTCCTGAGCCAGATTCCACCACCTTGCTGTCAGTATTTGGCTCACTTTCTTCCACAGCTGTTTCAGTTAAGCGTACTTTCTCTAAAATAAAGGAAAGACAACATTGAGTCAATGAAGTGCATGTGTACATTTACTAATTTTAAAGGCCCTGTTACACGGAGCAATTTTTCATGCAACTTGTCTCGCAACGCCTTTGCGGGACAAGTTGCATGAACCATTGCACCGTGTAACATGCTGTGCAATGGTCAAAATCGTTGCGAGACAAGTTGCAACCATCGCTGCACAAATTAGAATCAGGTCCTACTTTCTGCAACGATTGCAGCAATTTGTTTCAGTGTTGCACCGTGTAACACCCCTTCAGCAACTTATCTCGCAATATTTTGTTATGATTTGGCACTCAATCGAGTCTCTCTCCAGTCTACCCGCTTTTATCGGAATCCAAATCATTGGAAAATTGCATAAACGCGTTGCAGCGTGTAACACCCCCTGTCTTGCAACTGCAATGCTGCAAGAGTCATCATTGCGAGACAAGTTGCATGAAAAATTGCAAAAAGTTGCATGAAAAATGCGTTCATAGACATTAAACTCAACAATGAAATATTGCATGCGAATCAACAACACGAGGAAGGGGTCTAAACTAGCAGTGGTTATACAATTACAACGTCAAAGTTCTTCGGCACAAGTCAGAGGTATATACGTGTAAGTCAGGTTTTCGGAATGGCTTACCTCTTAATAAACACTCCTTAAGGTCTTCATCAATAATTCCAACGCAATCAATGCGTCCCATAACCACCAATATTGCTCGGAGTTTTCCAATGGTGTTAGCAGGATTTCGTGCAGCCCATCTCAATACTTCATCCGTTGGATTTGACTCTTGGCGTACGAGATCTAAGTCGTCACTAGACATTCCAAAATGAGCAGCAAGCTCTCGAAAATCTCCACCAATTTCATTTCTTATATCCATTTTCTTACAAATATTCTGTCTCGTCAGCAAATGAAGCTTGTTGATAGACTGATCCAAAGCAGGAATAAAAGCAGACATAAATATTTGTCGTCTATGAAAGACTGATACTAGTAACTACTTATTGACCGAGCGTGAGGTCTGTACAGTGAAATATCGGACCGATGTTTTTTTAGTACGGACCGAGACGAGCGCAGCGAGTTGAGGTCGGTGCAAAAAACAGAGGTCCGATATTTCACTAGTACAGACCGAACAAGTGAGGTCAATAAGTAGTTTATTATATGGCCATAAATCTTGTGAACGTTCTGTGAAAACTCGACCCATCTTTCTTGCGAACTAAACGAAAATGGCAGACATTTTCCCATTTTTAAAGTACTTTCCGTTGAGCTAGAATCCTGAACTTTCTACCCCAAATAGTATTTTTCAATTGCTTTTGTTTGACATATTGCTCAAGATCGTACGTTAAGTAGTTGAATAAAAAATCATCTGAAATTCTAATACTTGTGAGAAGTAAATGTTATATTATTACGAACAATGTTACGAACGTTTTGGACATTTTAAAAACTTTCACAAAACGTGGAAACTCGAACTATACATCAAATGAAAGCTTATAAAATTTCTAACAACATACCTGCACGATATATTTCAACAATGAGTAGTTCTGAAATCATAATCCATCTTGTTGCATATACTGACATGACTGCCATTTTGTTTATAAAACTTACGGTCCCGAACGGCAGATTCCGCTCTGAGCGGGCGGATACGGGAATTATCCGACCGCTTACGAACCAATCAAATTACAGGATTTCCGTATTCGGACCTCTCAGCGCTGCTGCCATATAATAATGTTTCATATTTCATTGGTTTTATCCTTTCAACTACGACAAGTATGAAGTAGGTATGTGGTTAAATGGGAAGTTTAACCCCCGGAAAGTTTACACTATCTATCTATATATCCATGTATCGTGTGAATTTTCGCCACTCATAATACTGCAAAGTTTCTGTGAAACTTTGCACTAAAAAGTAGTCGGTTCGTAAACAACAAAACGACAGTTAAAGAATGTCAACAACGTTTCAATAGTAAAATAGAAGAGATCGAAAGTGTGAGAAATACGTACCAAAGTAACGATGAAAATTCACTTCCAAACTTTCTTTTAAACAGTTTTGTTTTTCTTTTCAAATTCGTCTTTCATGGTTCTGCCACCGCCATGTTTGTTGTCACGCGAGCAATATAATTATAAAATATTTTTTCATTTTTTGATATGTTTCTCTACCTCCACATGTACTTAAAAAGTTTGTTGACTGTATGAGCTACACAATAATGTTAGCTAAAATGAAGAAATTTTGAGTGGTATATGCCAAAAAGAAAATGTTGTTTAAACACGAGCAAGTTTTGCATTGATTACTGTAAATATGGTGGATTCAACATTTTTGTAGCAAATCTACCTTCATAATTATCTCTTTATTTATTTTTGATGTTCCTCGACCTGAAATGCTCAGGAAAAGTTTGTTGATTCTATAAGCTACAGAATAATGCTAAAATAAGGAAGTTTTGAGCGGTACGCCAAAAAATTCTAGTGCCTATGAAACAAATTCTTTTATGATTGTTTTTTGAAGAACACTAAAAATAATGAAAAATGGCTTTTACATGACTTTAATATCTTATTCCATTCTTGACTTATCACACATAATGGGATTTTGAGCTATGACATCACTACCTTTGCATGGGGAACACAAGGCATATCTTCAGAATAATTTGATTAATTCGGCTGAAACTTTGCAGACGTAGTCTACAGACAAAAGTAAGCATTTCTATTGTCATTTTGCTGTTGCTGTGGTAACGTATTAGTTTCCAGGCCTCTCTCTTTCTTTTATAGAATTCATTGTTTTCAACGAGATGTAAAGGGATATTTCAAGTTTTAACCAGTTGGTGTACTTTCCTTCTGATTTGCAGTGTAACAAGACAGTTTAAAATAAACAATGATATTTGTGGTGATGTAAAATGTGAAATTACGGTTTTAGACCGAGGTGGCCTAGAAACTAATTTGTTACCATAGTGACCACAGAAGAACAATAGAAATGTTTAGTGTTATTGCTTGACAAAGTCGGCAAAGTTTGTGTTGCCTTTTGCTTCAACACCATGCAAAGCTAATGATATCATAACTCAAAATCACATTGTGTGAAATAACTCCAGAACAGAATAAGATCTGAAAGCCATGTAAAAACCATATTCACTTGTCCATCTTGAGATTCCTGAGAAACATTTTTTGCTTGAGCCGATGCCATTTTTTTGCAAACCACACTTTCTAGATTTTCTAAATAATAATAATAATAAAAAGAAATCTAATTTTTTTCTGTGAAAAAAAGAAAATATAAAATGAATTGAAAATTTTTTTTTGAAAGAATTAAGAAATACATTAATCAAGTGCCTATAAAACAAAAATTAAGTCTATCTTATTCGAAAGAACACTTAAAATGACAGAGTAACATCTTTTGCAGTTTTTCGTTTCCTGCTTCGTTGTTGAGATATTTCAGTTTGTTAGATACGCAAATTAAACATCTTGACATTACACATGCATAATGACTTATCTCACTTATCAGAGGTTATATATCTTTGCTATAATCAAATATAATCACTTAAAAATCTACATGTTTGGTTTTGTGGAAGAAACACATCCAAATGCTTCCTTTGAATTAATTTGGTTTAACAACTCATTATGCGCATGTGATGTCAAGTTGTCTATTTTCATTTCATAGGAACTTTAAACCAAATTACAATTGTGTCAGCCATTTAAAGTCACTGTAAAACAGATTGTTGGTAAACATCATCAGTGGTGTAGCCAGGGTTGATCAATTGCCCGGGCACCAAGTAGGCACCCAAGATTTGTTCCGTAGCAATGGAAGAAATTCAAGATGACAGAGCGTGGAGGTAAATTTTTCAATACCAGTCCTCTCAACAGCCTTCTTGGTTCCAATGCCCACATATGTTGCTTCTACTCTCATTTACATCTTACGAGCTAAATTTGAACATTTATAGGCGTGACAGAAATTTTTCTCACCTTTGTACAGTTCAGTGGTTTGGCTTGTAGTAATTCTAGTTCAGATTTTTAAAATTATGAATATAGTTGCATGGGCATGGACGGGCATTGCCCAGGCCAGGTGGGCCCTGGCTTGGCTATGTCACTGAACATCATGTACTAAAGTCAAACAATATCTACATCGAGACTGAAAAAAAGGAGGAAAAACAAAATTGATACAAAGCCTTTCACAATCTATTAATGTTTCGATCCATCATTGACACAGCCGATACTGAATATCAACCAGTTGCCCAATTATGCATGGTTCTATAGTGTCTATAGGCTATCACTGGCTATGAGACACACCTATATTGAGGCATGCTTACACTTAGGAAGAGCCTCATTGCTGCAACAACCTGTGCTATTTTTGGCTGTGTATATTATATATATATATATATATATATATATATATATATATATTATCGAGTCAACCCGTCAGAGTTTAAATAAAGAAAGACAGTATTTGCGACGGAAAAAACATCGTTCCTTTCTAGTTTATAAATTTGAAGTAAATAAAACTTACCTTATTCATCGCCGTGGCCCATTCGAGCCATAGTGAAGATAAGTCGAAGGACTCCCCTCCTTTTGAAACCACCATCTTGGATTTGACTTTCATAACCTCCCCCCGGAATACTTAAGAAGATTATAGTATTAACGGGGGATGTCTTTCCGAGAGCATGGTACTTTATGTAAGAGCTATTATATAAAACTTTGCATGGAACCAGACCCAGTCCTAAACGACTTCAGCACGACCAAAGCAAATCGATAGTGGCGATGTTGATGATGATAATGATAGTGATGATGATAATGATGATGATGATGATGATAATGATAACGATGATGATAATGATAATTATAATGATAATAATAATAATAATAATAATGATGATGATGGCGATGATAACGATGATGACAATAATGATGGTGGTGATGATAATATCGATGATGATGTTGATGATGATAATAACAACGATGATAATAATATTGATAAGGATGACAGACAGACAGACAGACAGACAGACAGACAGACAGACAGACAGACAGACAGACAGACAGACAGACAGACAGACAGACAGACAGACAGACAGACAGACGTAAAAACATAATCTCCTGGCGGAGATAACAAACTGGAATAAATTGTAAACGAAAAAAGGAAAATACAAAATTTAAATGCCTCTCTTTTACCATTTTACGAGTTTTCCAAATAACATTTTTCAAAAAATCATAAAAATATGCTCATGTTTCTCTGAGGATGGTTCGGTAATTAATTTATATTGCCAATTCCCTTTAAAAAATAATCTCTCTGTTGATAAAAAATAATTTAAGAATCTTACGGCTTGTTAAAAACATTTGCACCACTAGTGGCTAGCTTAATATCAAATTGAAAAACTCAAATGCAATTGAACATTATTCAATGCTTCTTTAATATAAATCTTATAAAAAAAGTTAATGTTCGCTAATGACTATTTCTAAACTAATCTATTTCTCAAATTCATTGTCAAAATATTACTTCTGTTATAAGAAGCGACAATTTATGTGTCTCGATTATTTACATGTCTTTGGTTTCCGTAGACTTCAACGATACTTTGTGAAGTCTTAGGTTGCCAATTTTCAGTGGTCTGGACGTACTGTGGCCGAACTCTTTCTTGAATGCCATGATAAGGAACTGTGGTTACTGTTGGTCGATATTCTGCTGGAAAGATCTGTCAACGGTACTTTGTGAAATGTTCAGTGGTCTGGACGTGCTGTGGATGAACTCTTTCTTGAATGAAATGATAAGGAACTGTGGTTACTCTTGGTCGATGTTCTGCTGGAAAGATCTGTCTTGTTGCTTCTCTTTGGTTCTTCTAAACTTCAACGCTACTTTGTGAAGTCTTGTGCTTTCAATATTCAGTGGTCTGAACGTACTGTGGACGAACATTTTCCTGAATGCCATGATAAGGAACTGTGGTTATACTCTGCTGAAAAGATCTGTCTTGTTGCTTCTCTTTTCTTTTCTATTTTAAGAGCAGTATTAGAATCTACAGTCATTCCTAAACTTGCTTTTTCCTCATTCTCCTTTCTTTTTATTTTCTTACTTTTCCTCTCTTTTCTTCTCTACTTCTACCTGATTTGTCTAGCTCCTCGTTCTCCTAATAATCTTTGTTCTTCCTCTCATCTTCCTTTTCGTTTCCCTCTTTTCTTTCCTTTTCCCCCTACTTCTCCACCTTTTTGTCCTCCTGTTCCTCCTTTTCTTTCCTCCTTTTCTTACGTCCCTTGACTTTCTTCTGCTTCGCCTCTTTCGTGCTCTCCTTTTTACTTCTCCTCATCCTTCTCCTTTTCTTTCCCATCCTCTTTCTCTTCCTTCTCCTCCTTTTCCTTTCCCCCTTCCGCCTCTTCCTTCCCCTCCTTCTCTTCCTCACCCCTCCTCTTCCTTCCCATTCTCCTTCTCTTTCTTCTGCCCCCTCCTCCTTCTCTTCCTTCTCCCCCTCCTTTTTTTTGTCCTCCTCCTTCTCTTTCCTCTTGTCTTCATGCTTGACTTTCTCCTCCTTCCTCTTGTTTTTGTCTTTTTTCCTCGTCCTTTTTCTTCTTCTCCTCTTCCTCGTCTTCCTTTTCCTCTTTCTCTTCTTCCATGTTCTCCTCCTCTACCTTCTCTCCCGACTTCCTTCCTCTCCTTCTCCTTCTACTCTTCCTAGGACTTTAAAAGTCAACCAGTTTCTGTCGCTGTGTCACTAACACATCAAATATTACTTACTCTAATCTTGGAATGCATAATCCTCCAGGCCATATAACCAAAATAAACTACTGATCTTTTAGTTTCCACATGACTAGACTAAATCTAAGAAGAATATAGATTGTTTTTAATGTATAATTTGCATGAAATAATTTTTAAGTATCATGCAACGTTGTTCAACAAATACTCACTTATTTCTCTTATTCCTTTAGCGTTCCTCATTTCTTTTAGTATATCTTGAACTCCGTTAAGTGGACTGGAGGCGGGAGGCGGGCGGGCGGTTAAGTAGGCTAGACGGGAAACCGTCTGCCGGGTTTTTATATGTTTTTGATTGCCAGTTCACTGGTGGACTGGAAATACGTGATTGGTTAACAAGTTATTAAGCTGTCATCGCTTTATATTAATCTCATTATTCACAATTTTTATAAACTTGGGCTACGTTCACACTGTATCACCAGTATAGGATATATTGCTTTTAATATGCTCCGTTTCAAAATGCTTTTGATGCAGATGTAAACCAATTGATTCTGTCTGCACATTGCGGTAGCATTGGAGCAAAGCTAGGTGTAACCAGGCATGTACTTCATTCAAATATAAACGCCTGGAGAAAGTACGGGCCGCTGAAGCTGAGCATTTATTGTCGATTTCAAGTTGCTGTTCAACGCGCGGTTCGGAAGTTCGTTGCCAAGTTTCAAATTACGTTTCTAAACTCAGAAGTTTATTAATTACGAAGTTCGATTTGATGTAAGTTCACCTTTACAGAAAATTATTTCGGTCGACCAGACTTACTTTTGATACGATTTCTTTCGGAAAATATGTTAATCATTCTGCAATTCCAAATTAACAATTGTGTAGCCAAAAAATGGCGCAAAGCTGAACTTCGAAATCGAATCGAACATTCGAACCTCAAATCGAACCTCAAATCGAACCTCAAATCGAACCTCAAATCAATTTCAATTTATTGTCGGTTTCATTTCACTTTTCAACGCACAGTTTGGAAGTTCGTTGCCAAGTAACAAATTACGTTTCCAAATTCAGAATTTAATTACGAGTTCAATCTATGTTCGAATGTTCCACTCGAAGTTCACCTTTACGGAAAACCTTCGGTCGGCCAGACTTTCTTTTGATGATTTCTTTTGGGAAATTTGTTGTTAATCATTCTGCAATTCGAAATTGTCAGGCTGGTCACGTGTCGTCTATCAAAATTTTCGACTGTGGGAGGGTCACCAGCGTATCAATGCTTGACCTCGCTGGAATCGTCGAAGAAATGCATGTATAGAGCGTTTTCATCTGACGTCACGGCGGCCATATTGGTGTACCAAAACAATGAAATGGCGGCCATATTGGTGTACGGTATGGGAATTAGCTCTTTCTTATTCAAATATTTCGTATTGTTTCACCACCCCCATGGGGCCAGCGATCACGTGAGTGAAAACGCTCTATACGTATCTTGTTTTGTTTTCTGGTATTAGATTTTGAAATGAATGGTTAAACCGGTGATACGATTTTAAAATTGAAACAAGTTGTTTTGACAGCTATTGTTTTTAGTTTATAATAAATCGCTGTGTTAATTTAAGTTTACAATGAAGAAAGTTTTAGATGTTCCCGTTCGTTTTATAATCGTCAACCTGGGTGCTTAAATTATACAATATATAGTCGATATCTTATTATCATTTTTCTATTTATATAAACACCAGTTACTCCGCAAATTTCGTCGCTTGATCATGAAATATGAATACGCCACTACGAAAACTGTTGCCGCTCCTCCATTCGGCAAAGTATATTAAAATATCGAACAATAGCTAGTATTAATCAACGACAAATAAACAAAAATAAACAGTACTAAAATAGTAAAATATTTGAAACCATTCTATAACGCTATAGCAAGACACTAGACACATTTAATAAGGCAAAGGTGAATGTTGAACCATTGTTGTCATCTGTGTGCATTTCTGAATGCGCTGTGTTGTTTACTTAAAGAAATAGTACTTTCAGTAGACTTCAAGAAAGCGGGCGAGTCTTATCGATTTTTCTGCTTCTTTGCTGTCACAAACTTCTTGTCCGATAAAGAAACCCCGTTCAAGTTAACTTGTTACGTATCTTTTTGTTTTGATCGTTTTAAACGCAACAACCTAATACCCGCCGCTTTTCGGACTATTAATAATAACACGTCGTATTAAATTATAGTCCCTCGCCAATTGTTTAAAATATAATAGGTACGGATATCGACTAACCTTTTTAAAATGAACTTGAAAATTGGCATTTTATATCAAATATATTTATCACTTATCATGTTCGTGGATGACTGACCATAATTTTGTCCGCATGAGAACTGGTCAAAACAACGCAGCACAGTAAAGCTCACAGTGGATAATAAAATGGAAGACTGTTTCAAACTCTCAATATAAACAATAAAATACGTATGTGTTTCACCTGTACCTTGTTGAATACCACACGTGAAAGCTGCCTTTATATTTACGTGAATACGTCCAGTTATTAAAAGCCTCGCGATTCGAATGCTTAAAACGAATATTCTCCCATCAATAACACATGTCGCCAGCGCTACAAAGCCAGCTCTTTGAGACTTTTGGCATTCTTATTAAATTATATCTCGTTTCGGATTGTTTCTCCAAGCCGTTGTGCACCTTTCGTGAGTCGTGACATTTCATCTGGCCAGATCTTTTGCGTTTTGTATAAACACTACTCCGGTCGGAAAGTCGAGAAAGTTTTTTGTACCACCCTACCCACACTAAATGTATTTTGTACTGCCCATATTTTGGGCAGCACGTGACCAGCCTGGGTCTTTTCGCAGCGGTGGGCGGGGGCGGGGGAGAGGAGATAAGACCCTGGGTACGAGGTTGGCATAGAATTTGCGGTGCTGAATCATGGACACTCTATCGTAAACATATAGAGCAACTTAACTCGTTCCACACGTGTTGTCTTAGATAGGGGCTGGTTACACGAGGCGAGCTGGCTGGCTAGCCCGAATGGCAGTTTAAATCAGAGATCCCAGAAGCTATAATAAACACTGTTTTACAGCAATTTGCAATTACATGGAAGACAGGCCAGCCCGGTGA
Source organism: Paragorgia papillata (assembly GCA_035771165.1). Lineage (NCBI taxonomy): Eukaryota > Metazoa > Cnidaria > Anthozoa > Scleralcyonacea > Coralliidae > Paragorgia > Paragorgia papillata. Next base: position 483,347 of record JAWNZC010000368.1, on the reverse strand, counting down.
GCCGGGATCCCGGGTACTGCATGCCGAGCCAATTAAGTCGGTTAAACAAGAAAAAAATTTCACCTGGTAATTAAGTAATTTATCTCGTTTAGACATAAGAAAAGAGGTCCTATGAAAATGCCGATTCGCCTTATTGATAACATGATTTGATAACAAAAATATTATTTCTCGACAAAAAAAATGAAAACTTTTAAAAAAACGTTTTGCCCGTATTTTTCTTGCTCCCAAAAAGATCTGAGTTGTCCAAAATGTGGGAGGATGCACCACTTAATTGTTAGTTGACATGCATAGCTTGTCTACTGTTTTCATTTGTTTCTTCAAGTCGGCGTCACTTACGGAATTGGCTGGTGAAAGAATGGAACTAGATCCCAAGGATAGTGCAAAGTTTCTAGTCAAAGATAATAACAATTTTTGCCACGTGTACGGACAGAGCTGCCAGCCCCGCAACCTGCCAGTCCCTTTTCTTGAGCAAAGCCCAAGTTAATTTAATACAAGCCAAAACTCAGACAAACAACCCAAAATAAAATCTCGAGGGATTCTTAGAGAGTCATTTTCTCTTGACAAGAACGCAAAAAAAATTATAATCTCCGACAAACATGAATACCGACGTCTTTTGTGCCATTCACTATTGTTTTCCAGACTGTTTAATAACATCAAGATCTCTTTGAACTCCTCGAATTTTTTGCATAAAAAGCTTGGCGCATCACAAGAATTCCGATACTAATACGTATCCGGTGTGACGTCCAGTCAATCCAGATCAAAATTGACTAAAATTTGCCAAGTGGATGTAAAGATAAGTAACTTTTTGTACGATCGTCTGATGATTATGTTGCTAGAGTCACGTTATTAGCCTTGCGAATCGTCTGCCCAATCACGCGCTAAGTTCACGCAGGTACAGCTAGACACATGTAGAACTTAAACATTCATGTTTACTATATGGCCAGGGTTCTTCGTACAGTTGCTTATTGAACGCCAAATCAAAATGCCAAGACAGCCTACAACCTCCAGTATACAGAATTTGTTATTGAGCTGACGTGCAAAACTGCTCGAGCGCCACTCGTGTAAAATATAACAGACACGAACCAACAACACTCTACAAACCGACTTCACAACATCGTCAACATGCCAGACCATATTAAAGTTAAATATAAAGCTTTTAATATTTATTCGCACCTTCCGCTGGGCAGACAATAAATCCTTTCGCACAGACCATATTTAATTAGCCATGCAGTTAAGCCTAGAAATTCGTTGTTTCGAGAAGAAAATTGATCGCTCCTTTGCGTTTCTCCGCCATTGTTGTATTCGCCAGTCGCAAACAAAACCACGCGTGCGCAGTGGTATTCTAATATATTCCGGGGGGGAACTTCTTTCATTCTTGGTATATTAAGATATACACGTCTTTCAAGAAATATCCATAGATAAGGTACAAACCTGTCTGTTATCGCTCTTTAGGGCTTACGGGCTTCAAGTGACATAAATATTTGTCGTCTATGAAAGACTGATACTAGTGTTTCACATTTTCAGTGGTTTTAGCCTTTCAACTACGACAAAGTATGTATGTCGTTAAACCTGGTAAGTTTACCCCCCGGAACGTTTACACTATGCCTGACTGCACTGAATTTCCCCACTCGTCACAATACTGCAAAGTTTCTTCGAACACTTTGCACTAAAAAGGTGTTCTTGAGAAAACTGTAAATATGCCAGGACTTTGTTAATGCTTCATTCGCTCCTGGTTTCTTTAGTTGAAAAAACAAAACAAAAAATACCTTTTTTCCCGCCCAGTATTTCAACAAGATCATCCCTTTCCATTTTCTTCAAGATTGTAATCAGCTTCTCAACGTCATTCTCAGCTTTAGTTTCCCAATGAGTCAAGAGAGCATCTGCTGGATCGTCTTTTAGTTGAAATGAGTTTACATCTTTTATGTGGTACTTTGCCCTTTTTTGGCTTGTTCAACTCCGTACATATTTCAATGTAGACATTAGCATTGAGCTCGCGAATTTTCAACGATTCATTACTTCTGGCTGTTAGGAAAATATAAATCACAAGAATGGAAAAGACGTTTAATTTAAGTATTCTAGAACAATTGTAGAAACTAGAGGACACTCAGAGAAATTTTAAAGTATTTTCAACAGAACAACGACAATTTCAATTATTTTCAAGGTTCAAAACTAAAATGTTCAAAACATAAAAATCTCCTCCGATTAATCCGAAATAAAACGTTTAATACGTCAAACACATGGTTATACATTACCTAGAAACATGTACGTTTTCCCTTGTTTAACCCATTAAACAAAAAATGCCCCCTTTATTGTTTTACTCTGTCTAACACCAGACTATTTTACTCTGTACCAGACTATTCTACTCTGTGTAACACCAGACTATTTGTCTATATAACACCAGACTATTTCACTCTGGCTAACACCAGATTATTTTACTCTGGCCAGACTATTTCACTCTGTCTGACACCAGACTATTTTACTGTGGCTAACACCAGACTATTTTACTCTGTCTAACACCAGACTATTTTACTGTGTGTAACACCAGACTATTTTACTCTGGCTAACGCCACACTACTTTGCTCTGGCTAACACCAGACTATTTACTCTGGCTAACACCAGACTATTTCACTCTGGCTAACACCAGACTATTTTGCTCTGGCTAACACCAGACTATTTTACTCTGGCTAACACCAGACTATTTTACTCTGGTTAACACCAGACGATTTTACTCTGGCTAACACCAGACTATTTTACTTTGTCTAACACCAGACTATTTTACTCTGGCTAACACCAGACTATTTTACTCTGTCTAACACCAGACTATTTTACTCAGTCTAACACTAGACTATTTTACTCTGTCTAACACCAGACTATTTTACTCTGTCTAACACCAGACTATTTTACTTGGCTAATACCAGACTATATTTTACTCTGACTAACACCAGACTATTTTACTGTGTCTAACACCAGACTATTTTACTCTGGCTAACACCAGACTATATTTTACTCGTCAAAGGGAGAACCCTCAGACATCCTAAGAAGCAATGGGTTAATATTAGTCTTAACAAGTTCCATTAAGATCATATATGAACTACTATACAAACAGAATAGAAGTATTTTTACCTGAACCTGTAGGTTCAGCTATCTCTTTCTTGAATGCTTCAACCACTTCTGTAAAAACAAAATTCTGAATTTAAAAAAAACAAAAAACATTTTGTGTCTTTTATGCAAGTTCAAAGCAAACCCAATTACTAGAAAAGGTTGCTAAATATACACCAGTACATATTGTTCAATTTGCTTCGGTTTAGCCTATTTGTTTCAGTTTGCTCGTCAACGAGAGAACCTTCAGCCATCCTAAGCAGCAATGGGTTAACAAGTGATTAACCCATTCCAGTCTGAGCCGTCCAAGAACGATCTCTTTTTGTTGCCGTGGCAATAGAAGTGATACTAAAATGTTGTAATTCAGTTCCTCAAGAAGATTGACTCTAGGTTTTGGTTCCGTTTCTTTTTTATTTTTGTTTGGGTGTCACAAAATTGCGCAATATGTAATACGATACTCTCGCGATATCTCCTCGCGGAGCCTGAACTGAATCAGAAAGAAACACTGAATCAAATTCGCTTCATGGAAGCCGTTCATCTGTTTACAGAGCTTTCTGCTCGGTTTAACAACGAGAAAGCGCATTTACAGCTAAGCTTGCAATTAGCGAGTTGTCCAATTTGTGTTCACGAACGTTTGTTGTAGTTTGCTGCGGGTCACTTCGATTCTGAATCGGTGACACTGAGACATTAGTTGAACGATAGTTTATGTATATGACGTTTCGTAACTTGCTCCCAAATCGCGTTCAATCTCCAAACGTCGTGTCATCGGTGCGTGAATTGAGCATTTGTCAAAGTATTTTCGATGAGCCCACAGATGGTTGTACGTCTGCAACGGCTATTGAAAATACATACTTCAAGATAAGCCAGAGAATACTACGAACACAAATAAACCAAGGAAAACAAGATCATAAGATGGACAGCGTCTACCTTACTGGTCCTCTTGTGGGTCCGGTCATTTTATTTAATATCTATTTTGGAAACTCAATTATTATTTATTGTTTTGAGAAATGTGTTTGCGTTTGGCTAATGCGCATTCTTTAGACTTTTGTGTGTGACAGATGTGTTTGCATTTTAGTGTATTGCAGCTTGTCCCCGAGCCCAGGCGTAGGTCCGAAGGCCCGGAGCCCGGTGAGGGTGCTAATCTCGACACGCGTGGAGTCATTTTACATGCGTGTAGAAAAAGCAAGGGAGACGAAAATCTGGAAATAATATATATATATATATATATATATATATATATATACGTCGTAGGGTGTCACGCGGTAAGAATTGTTGGATACTGGTGACTAGCGACGAAGAAATATAAACTCTCAAACAAATAGTATTTTGCTTTCGTTTATTTAAACGAAACGAAATGGAGCACGAAGAAAAGAAGGACGAAGAAAAGAAGGATACAAACAACCCGTTTAATATATCTTGAAGAGAAACCAAGAAACCAAACGCCGTAAAACCAAAACTCGATCTGAATTCCAGTGTTTGTAGTCACTCCGTGGTCAAATCATTTTAAAGTTAACGGTAGGATTCTTGTTGTTTTCAAGTTTTCACTTAACCTAAACAATATACAGCTTCACGTTTTTGTGCTTTCCCTTAGCTCGTCCAAACCATAAATCAGCTTATTAACTAAAGCTAACTTAAAACACTACCCGTATAAGCTTATGTAGACGTGATGTTTTTCATTAGCATTGCATGCACTTTATATTATCATAAAATACTCATGGGCTTTGGCGATTTTTTTGGTTGTATTTCCAAATTTTCGACTGAAACGTTGTCTGTTTAATACTTATTTCTAGAATCCGATTCTACTGAATTGTTTTTTTTATCTCGGACTCTATTATAAATGTAATTTTTGAGCTGTTGACTTTTATTAATTCTGCCTTTGCAAAACATGTATGCATATAGGGAAGCCATTAAAGCTGGCTAAGAATAATCCCTTTTGAAACCTCCTAAAAACAATATAATTTTTACAACCAGAATTTAATAATGAAATCTAAAATTTGCTTTGATATGTTCAACTTTCATTAAATGATTCAAATCAGTTTTGTCATCCTATCCATAAATTCTATAATTATCCCAAGGATTTAATATCATTTGTTTTTATATCTGTTTGTTTTTATATTGGCTGCATATCAGGAGTGCTTATTTTAATCAGGGGATGGGTGGGTGGGTGCGTGGGGGGTGTTTCAAAAAAGCATGTAAAAGCGGGCGAGGGGGTTGTTTCGTTCAATGTATTTCTAGTTATTTTTACGTTGGCCTTGCCAGGTTGCACAGATCAGTAGCCCGAGTAAACGCCTGAGCATGAGGCGTGTGTTAGCCTGCGTGCAACCTCTACCCCATTTCGAACGAAACCCGATTAGTAAGTGTGCGAATCGCAGCGAGAAAGCTTGTATGACCACATGGATTTCCCAACAAAAGTTGGGACGGCTCGTGATTGGTTAAGCGCTAATTTTACAGGTTTTTTGCTAATTGTACAAGAATTAATGTTAATTTAATTCATGTGAATAATTTTCTCAAGAAAATAGCGGTCGATCGTTCAAATTCATTGTTAATTGTTGTGCATTTTCTCCGCTTACCCTTTTGTATACGCGATTTTGATTCGATTGGTTGCGAAGATTTAGAACAACTAGTCTCGTTCAATGACAAAAGACGCTTTGCCGACTGATTCAACTTTACAGCCATATTTCTTTCCCATGCTTTTCTTCGGTAGTCGCTTAAAAATTTTTGCGTTCTGGTTTAACTCAAACAAGGACGGCAAATATGCTTTGCAATTGGTTGTATGACAAATTCAGGGTCTTCAATTTCAGCTGCCATATCGACAGTCCGTTTGGCCAAAACAAGATTAAGATCAGCTTTCTTTTCTAGCTTGACAAAACAGAGTACGCATAAAAGAGACGCTATATTAAATCATTATGTTAACCAGGAATATTAATATTCATTTACATAATTTACATAAAAGTAAATGGTTTGAACCTAGGAGTATTATAACTATAATATGTTTGTGAATGTTGCTCATCTAGGTTAGAGTAGTCTTGAGAAAGACTGTTAGTGGTGGTAGTGACTGACGTTTCGACGGCCTCAGCGGCGGTCATCTTCAAATTCAAGTGAAAGGTTTCTGCCAACCTCGTACCCAGGCTCTCTTCAATCCGCAGGGCGAAGAAAATACCTGCTATATCATGGTCACGTGACAACCAAAATCTGGTTGTGACAAATTTTGTTTGGACAGGGGTGGGGTAGAGAGGATTTGAAGCTTCTTGGCTGAAAGATTTACGGTTTGATTGAAAATTTACGGTTTCTGCGCTAAGTCGATATGGTTATGATTTTCGAATATGTTCACAAAAAAACCGGCTAACTTACAAGAGACTCGCGGCGCAGCCAAGTGAAGCAAAGAAGCGGGCCGCAGAGGGTAAATAATTTATCCGCTTTGATTCCTATTTTTTTATCTAGCTGCCCAGGTTTTTTTTGCTATAATCAGTATAATGCTATCCTTACCTAACACACTACTTGTTTTAATGTAAATACTACACAAATGATTAAAGTGTCACTATGGAGCGGAGAGAAAGTCTTCGACTCTGATTTGTCTCGCACAGGACGAGAATTTTTTTTTATATAAACAAGTGAAATAAAAAAATATAATCAGTACTCAAACTTGAAGGTTGATCATTAATTTTAAACAAACAAATTATCGACAACATACAGCACACCAAATAAATCGTTAAAATACAAAGCACTGATATATTTTCCTCGGTTATTTGTCGCCTTTGTTTATCCAATTTAAAACTTCTGCCGTCTGGGCAAATGTCGATCGTCGAGCCGTTCGAATTTCTCTCCGCTCAAATAACGGTTCTAACAGATGGGGTAGGATAGCCACGCTGGACAAAAAAACCAAACTCATTTCCAAACACTTGATCTCAAAATTTTTGCCATCACTGCATAAGCGGCAAAGTCGCTTTACCCTTGGAAATGTGTCGTCACAATAGGCACTCTGCGATACCTAGAGGCACAAATTTTCAGAACAATGGGACGCCAAATTTACTGTTAGCCTCTTCTGATGAACGAATAATAACAATGAACTCAAATTCAACGAAGCCCAGCACGGTACCGGTATTGATAACAGCTCAGGATAATTCACGCAATCCTCGCTTGATGTTACCCTAACCAATATCTACCAGCCTCGATTTCAAAGAATTCAAAACAGTCAAATCCCTCATGAGATTTATTCATGATGTGAGTAAAAAATTTTCATAGAGCAACTTTGTTTATTTTGCATAGATAATTGAGATCTTAAGAATTAGATGAACACCGGTTTTCATCAGGTTTGAGTACTGCGTAAATTATTGTAATCCCAGAGATTGAAATAGTCAACTCAACTGAAGCAAAAACATGTATATCAAAACTGGATAAGATTTTTGCTACCCATGGAATACCAGAAAGAATTAAAACAGACAATGGACCCCCATTCAATGGGAAGGAGTTTGAAGTATACACTAAAACTCTTGGCATAGAGTGGAAAACAAGTACACCACTATGGCCTCAGGGAAATGCAGTCGTGGAAAGTCTTATGAAACCAATTGGAAAAGTTTTGAAAACAGCCCAAATCGAAGGAAAGAACTGGAGACAAGAACTACAAAGGTTTTTACTCCAGTACCGTTCAACTCCTCATCAAACAACAAAAGTTGCTCCATGTGAACCACTTTTTAACAGACAAATCAGAGGATACCTACCAGAATTGAAGAGCAACAAAGTTCTCAACAAGCACACGCTGGATAATAGAAACCTGGAAAAGAAGAAACAAGAGAATAAAGAGCATTACGACAAGAGAAACAGAGCGAAAGAATCGAAAATCAAGGAAGGAGACACCGTTATATGCAAGCAGCAGAAGAAGGATAAACTAACACCTAAATTCGATCCAGAGCATTATACGGTGGTACAACGAAAGCACAACACCATAGTTGCGGAGGGAGAAGGCAAATCTATTGCAAGAAACATTTCGTATTTCAAGGTGATAATAAAAGAAAGTGATGACGAATGGGAAAGCAGAACTACAGCACAGCCAGCCGACGTACAACCAAGACAACAGTTACGAAGATCGGAAAGAACTAGAAAACCAGTGACACGATACCAATATGGTAACAACAATTACAAACTGTAGTGCATGCAAACTTATTAACAGAACCATACTATAATAGAAATTTAGGTACAATAAACATTTAAAGAGGGACAGTTGAAATTTTGTTTTGATTCAAAAAAAATAATAGAGAGGAAGTAATGTAGTATATTTGTATAATACGTCATATCCGGTGATTAGATAATTATGTACACGTGTTGATTAACATAATAAAGTATCAGTCTATTCTACAATATCTAGCATATATTATAACGTAATTGTTCAACTAGGCTAGCTAGTTAACTAGACCAGGCTTAACTATGACTGAATAAAACTAACTTCTTAAACTATCATGGCATTATAGAGCAAATTGTTAGCCTTATACCAATCTTATCTCCAGGATCCTTTTTCTGCTTCGAGTTAGCAAAGGAGCGAAGAAAAGACTCTGGGAACAAAGTTAGTTGGTTATAATTGCAAAATAACTTGCTAGCTGAACTCCCCCCCCCCCCCCCCTCCCCCCCCCCCCCCCCCCCCGCCGTCCCACCCCAGAGGCTGTTTTAACATAAAATATTATAAACAAGTTAAGCGAGCATTTTAAAATTAACTTGTAATACAGTAAAGGTTCTACGAGTGGATAGTTAACAGTTTAAATATACACAGTGTTTACGTTACTAGTGCTATACGTACTTTTAATCCAGCATTACCCTGTAGTAAGAAATTTTCTGTGGGAAGACAGTTTACATTGTTCAGTGTTTGACATGTATGTTGGTGCTACTTTCAATCACGTGCCATATAGAAAAAGATGGAGTTTGTACAAGAAGTGATCCTCGTTCCTATAGGTCTCATTGGTAAATTTTAAAACAGAAGTCAGATTTTCCTCACTCTATATCGATTTGAAAACAGGACGTCACAGCGTCTTCCACACAAACAGTATGAGCAAGTATGTCCCAGAATCTAGTTTGTTTTTTGCAGACATAAGCACTGCAAATTCCCAAAAACTTGTTTTAAGAAAAAAATACTTGTTTTAAGATTTTCTTGTCCCGTTTGCAAGATAATTATCTTACCGCGGTTTCTTGACAAGATATTTTGTCTTAAAACAAGATTAAATATCTTAAAACAAGAAATAAAATCTCAAAAGAAGAAAAATTATCTTGACAAGAATTGGAGGTTTTGCAGTGAGGTTGTTCACAATTCTGTACTTCGTTAATCACAATACTGTGTCAACCGAAATCGTTTCATGTGTTTCCCGTTTGAACTGTATGGGATTTACAGCCTACTAAATGCTATACAATAATCTATTAAAACTATAATAACTACAATAATTTATTTACAAAAATAAACTCAATTTATTGGCTTTAGATGATACATCTTTTTTCTGGTAAACACCCAACTCGCAAACTCGCAATAAAGCCGACCTCAGTCAGAGGTATATACGTGTAAGTCAGGTTATTGGAATGGCTTACCTCTTCATAAACACTCCTAAAGGTCTTCATCAATAATGTTGACGCAATCAGTGCGTCCCATATCCAAAAATATTGCTCGAAGTTTTCCAATGGTGTTAGCAGGATTTCGTGCACCCCATCTCAATACTTCATCCGTTGGATATGACTCTTGGCGTACGAGATCTAAGTCGTCAGTAGACATTCCTAAGCGAGCAGCAAGCTCTCGAAAATCTCCACCAATTTTATTTCTTATATCCATTTTCTTGCAAATATTTTGTCTCTTCAGCAAATGAAGCTTGTTGATAGACTGCTCCAAAGCAGCAATGTTCGTTTGCTGATAAGCTTTGCAAACAATAATAAAGAAATAATAAACAACAATAAGCAACAATAAAGCAACAGTAACACAATATACCAAACAAACAAACAAATAAACAAAATAAACAACAATAAAGCAACAGTAAAGAAATAAACAACAATCAAGCAACAATAAAGTAACAATAACAAAGAAAATAAACAAAATAAAGAACAATAAAGCAACAATAACAAAATATACCAAACAAACAAACAAACAAACAAACAAACAAATAAAGAACAATCAAGCAACAATAAAGAAAATACACAACAATAACCAAAACAAACAACAATAGAGAAACAAATAAACAAAATAAAGAAACAATAAACAAAAGAAACAAAATACACAAAATAAACAACAATAAAGAAACAATAAACAACACTAGACAACAATAAAGAAAATAAACAATAAAGAAACAATAAACGAAATAAACAAAATAGACAAAAATAAAGAAACAATAAACAAAATATCCTTCACACACCCTCCCTCGGTTTTCGGGGACATTTAATCAATAATATCCCTCGTGTCATGGTATACTTATAAAAATCCAGCTAATCTTAATGAAGCTAGAGCTGTTTTATGTAGTTTTGATGTCTTCTGACGACGTCTTCAGTCAAACGTGAATCAAAGTAATTTACAAAAGTAGTGAAAGAGTTCAAATTGTTTGTTGAAAACTACACTTTGATAATCAGATGAGAAAACAAGGGTTAGGTAATGTGGTCAATGGCTGAGAAAAATTATCTGCTTAATATACCTTGAACTGATGCTCTGCTAGTGCTTGGTTCACTTGCTTCCTCAGCTGTTTTGTTTAAGCGTACTTTCTCTAAAATTAAGGAAAGACAACATAGGTCAGAAAAGTGCATGTGCAGATTTACTAACTCTTTCAATCACCAACACTATCCTCACCATCTAACTACACCTGTTAACCAGTAGTTGAAGATTAGTATAAAAGCATATCTATAGAAACAATAGTCTGTTATTAAGATGTGTTGTATCTAAATATAAAGCAATAATCAGATGTGTTCATAGCCATAAAACTCAACAATAAACTCTTGCCTGTCAATCAACAACACCAGGAAGGGGGAGGGGGGGTCCAAACTAGCAGGGGTTATATAATTACAATGTCTTCCTCTTAACAAGATTTGATCAATCTGTTCGTTCTTTTATCAATTTTCTCTATCTTTTGACTCTCGGTTGAGGAACATTTACTCCATCTTGGTTTGCGTTTGAGGTTGTAGCTGGCACTGTTTCTCTAGATAACAGATCAGGTTCTCATGTCTCCACTGGTATTCCACTTGATTTGGCATTGGAATCTACAGCACTGTCGTCTACAACTGATATCTTCTGTTCCTTCAGTACATTCCTTCACTTTGATCTTAAACCAAATACGATCTTGGTAGAACATCTGATTGACGCCTGAATGATAATCATTGTTTTAGCATATCCTCGCTTTGTCCATTGCTTTCCAATGAAGCATATCTAAGCTGTTCTTGTCAAAGTGCATCTTTACAACTTCCCAGCGATGTTAAAGAGCTTTACAACTCTACTTGATTCCACAGTCTGAGGATGCAGCAGCCGACGCAAGGCCTTTTTGAAAGCTTTTACTAAAAGGGACTCTTTTAGGACGTCCTTTGGCGCTCCCCCCTCCCCCCCCCCCTCTATAAAATTTTGAAATTTGGAGTCTCTCGCCCTACCCAGAATATTAGTTTATTGAAATTTAGTTGTAACTAAACAAAAAGAAAGCTATTGTTCAACTGCAAACATACATTTGTGCTAAGAATTTGTTTTCTGCTATTTGTTCTTAATTTATTATTGAGTCGGTTTTCTTTGTTCTTTCGAGGGCTTTATATCGCATAAAGCCCTTGAATAATAATTAGAAACGAAATGAAGAAAAAAACAAGGAAAATCTTTGTCCAAGGTGGAAAAAATAGACAAAACTTTGTTGGAAAACCTCCTCAATAATAAATTAAGTCGAACGTCGGGATGTATGCGATATAAAGCCCTCGGACGCAGCGTCCTCGGGTCTTTATATAGCATACATCCCTCGTTCTCGGGATTTATCTATTACATAACAAATAACTATAAAAAGAAATTAAAAACCATGTTGCATAAGAAAATAAAGAAACTCTTATATCTCTTTGCTTTTTGACATTCATATAAAAAGATTCGGCAAAATTGCTTCTGTATCACTATTGAATTAAACTGAATATAAATACCAACTGTTTCTACCAAAACATACTTGATTTCACACTATTTAAATATTACAAAAAAAAACAACGCCAGAAACGCATGGCGTTCGTAAACATGCACAACGCATATAAACATTTAGAAACAAAAACCAACGCTGAGAATTATAAGGTTTCAATGTTTTTTCCAAATTATTTCATTTCTCTTAAAAGCGTAAAAGTGACCTTTCAACTTAAGGTTGCCATGATAACAGGTCGAGAGGTGTGGTCAAGTACATAGCACCAAAATATCGTCCAGACAATTTGACGACAACTCACCAAATTTGCTGTTACTATCTTCAACCAATGAGAAGATATTTCAAATCCGGCCCGGATAAGGTAAAGCTGGACTTCCACTAGGCGTAAAATGTCACGTGCTCGACTTTTCTATTGAACAAATTTGATAGTTTGTTACTTCGTTTCACGAGCAAACTCATAAGACAAAAAAGGAGTCGAGCCCGCGAAATTTTGCATAGAATTCCAACTTTAGAATGAAGTTGCTTTCTCAAGTATTCATCCACATAAAATTTTAAATTACTATAAAGAGATTTATTATATGGCTTTGTAATATCCTGAGTTCTGATTGGTCCACGCGCGGTCCGTAAAAATGTGTATCCGGACCACGGTCCGTCTTTTTCCGTATCCGGACCGCTGTCCCAGATGTTGATTTTGCTCGCGTGAATTTCTAAGGTTTTCACACTAAGTTTGATACAATAATTATCGAAAAACTTGAAATAGCCATATAATAAACGCTTTATTAACCTCGTTTGCTCGGTCTGTACGGGAAAATATCAGACCTCGGTCTTTTTTGTACGAACCTCGCCTGCGGCTCGGTTCGTACTGCCAAGACCTCGGTCTGATATTTTCCCGTACAGACCTCGTTCTAATAATCTTCTTAATAATCTCTATATACTGAACTTTTAATCTAGTGATCAGTTTAGCTGTTCCGTTCTGTTCTGAATACACTACATTCTCATTCATGCCCGAGGGCTTCCCCAGAGGTGAATAACATCGTCTGGCGTTAGCCAGAATAAAAAACTAAATACCGATTCGAACAGAAAAGAGTTAGTAAGAGAGAGAGTTTAACTTATTCATGCCCGAGGGCTTCCCCAGAGGTGAATAACATCGTCTGGCGTTAGCCAGAATAAAAAACTAAATACCGATTCGAACAGAAAAGAGTTAGTAAGAGAGAGAGTTTATAACTCATTCATGCCCGAGGGCTTCCCCAGAGGTGAATAACATCGTCTGGCGTTAGCCAGAACAAAATACAAAATACCGATTCGAACAGAAAAGAGTTAGTAAGAGAGAGAGTTTAACTCATTCATGCCCGAGGGCTTCCCCAGAGGTGAATAACATCGTCTGGCGTTAGCCAGAATAAAATACTAAAGACCGATTCGAACAAGAAAGAGTTAAATAATTAACACCAGCTTCATACGTCGAACGTTTCATGTGTAGAATCTGATGGAAACTACCAGATCTTTTCAAGCTTATTTGTATTGGATGATACATCAATATACAAATAAATAATTACAACAAACATGTAAAAAGTCCAATTTAACTAAATAAAATGCTTACTTTCCTCTTCGTCGCGAGGTTTATCATCAGGATTCAATCTCTTTCTGGAGCTAATCTCTGCTAAGTAGAGGAAAGACAGAACAACAATAAATTTTTGTAGCTTGCATGATTCAACGATACAACTAGGCTGGTTTATTGTGCAGGGGTGTCACCAGAAATTCCCCACCTGACAGACAGAAGGGCTAAAATAGGGGGTCTGGGGTAATGTTCCCTCAAGAAACTTTTCCAATTTAAATGTCAGAAATATTATTTTCATCGCTATCAGTGAAAAATAATAACATTACCAACTTACAAACCAAAGCACTATAGACGGACGGCCAAGGCTTCAAAATATTACTTTTGATGGCATTTTTTGTTACAAGCAGGCAACCATATATTGTGCATAGTGGGTTGTGCATATCTCTCCATACATTGTGCATATAGGGGGTTGCCATCTGTAATTATTGGTTTATATACTGAAATATAGAGCTTTTTGAAAGTACAATGTGATGGATGGGATATCTGTAAAGAGCTGTCTAATATACATTTGTGTTTTATTTGAATTGCTAAATTCAGAATGCATCCAATCAGCGTGCGTGAAGTTCTGATTATTCTAATTCGCATAACTCACAATGATAAACAAACAAGAAACATGGCGCAAATTCACCTAAGTATAACACTTCGAAGAACAGCCATAACAAGCAGCCAACTTTTTGTTACAAGCAGGCAACCACCATAGAAACGTAGCTTAGACATTGATCAAAATGACTAGCCCGGTTGCCTTTGGTGTATCACAAGATAGCACTGTTGAACCGCCAGAACCGGTGAGTTAAATGTCTACGGAACAATATAAGTAACACTACTGTAGTACAAAAGCTCAGCTTTATAACAGTAGATGCATAGCGGTGTCGGCAAATTATCAAAATAAAACGAGGTAATTTACGAATATGAGACTTTCCTGTAGCTACCAGATCTAATGAATTTCTGATTCTTTGCAAGCTTATGTTGTTGTAGCTTTTCTTCGAAGTGTTATATTTAGGTGTATTTACGCCATATTTCTTGTTTGTTTATCATTGACTTATGCGAATTAGGTTAATCATAACTTCACGCACGCTGATTGGATGCATTCTGAAGTGAGCCATTCAAAATAGAACACCAACGAAGTTTGCATGACTCCACCGAAATCCTATCCATTCCGATGTGTTTTAAAAAAAACATAAATTTTAGTATATAAATTCAAAATTACGGCTTGCAACCCCCCTCACGTTCAAAGTATATACTATCCGATACGATCTGGCATGGTTGCCTGCTTGTAACAAAAAATGCCATCAACGGTGTTTTTGAGACACTTTTATCGAGGTTGGCCGTCCTCTACTAAGTCTAAAGTCGAAATAAAGGAAAAAAGTCATTCCTTAGGAAAAATTGCAACTAATCATGATATTCCTAACTTTGTAGGCCTAAGGGGGTGTTTATATGGAGGCGAGCCAGCCCGCTTTGCCGAGATAATTTCAATTGTGTTTACATGAGAAGGGCTAGTTCGCCTAACCGGGCTGGCTTGTTGTGCTAATTGCATAATTTATCCGTTCTGGTAAGACATGAAAGCCCCGTTTACACGACAAGCGATTTTGGTCTGGCACCCTGAAATTCCGGCCCGCGGACCAATTTGTTTTGGCACAGCAACCCTGATTAATGTCGTATAAACGGGTACAACAACGTCCCGCGTACCCAAATTGTTAGGGGTGCCGAGACCGCCTTGATAGGTAGTCTCGGCCCGCCTAAATTTAGGCGCCGTGGACCAAAAGCAACTTACGCATGTGCACATTATTCAAAACAAAGGCAATATGGCGTCTACAAGGTCGTGTACAACTAAAAGTAGGGGCAAAATATGGTCAGATGAAGCAACTAGAACGCTGATACATTTGTGGGCAGAGGATGCAATTCAAGTTTCGTTACATACGTGTAAAACCAGCTAAGAAATGAAAACAAGCTAAGACAGCTCCAATTCAAATCTGCGTTTTTTTATCTTGCCAACAGGTATTCGTGGAGAAGAGCTGTCTTTAATGTAAAGATAGCAAGCTACCGCCAATTTATTTACCGCGTTTTCGTCCACCATGTTTGAAAATACCCGCGAATATTGTTATATGCGAATATTGATCAGGAGGGCCGGTTAGAAAGTTAGACGTGCTTCGGTTCCGCCAAAAATGTGTCGTGTAAACGAAGCAGGCCATTTTAAGGAAAGTGGTCCGCGTGCCGAAATTTAAGAGTGCCGTACCAAAAACTCGTGTCGTGTAAACGGGGCTGAAGTCTCATTGTTTTAAATATGAACTGTACATGAACAAGCAGAACTTGTGAATTGTTAATATGTCGAAAAAAGCTGATATAAGCAAATTTTGTCGCGTGTACGAAGCTTTTAATTCCAGCCCGGGTTGGCGAGCTAGCCCGGTCAATCGTGCTTACAAGGGAAAAAACCAGCTCGGGTAAGCGAGATCTCGGCTAGGCGAACTGGCTCTCATATGAACACAAGATGAAAACCAGACACAGTGCTACAAAGCGGTGCCCTGTGGCGTTCCAAACATCGCGTTAAAAATGTCGCGTTAAAAATGTCGCGTCAAAAATGTCGCTTGCTATTGATTCCTAACGAACGAACGAACGAACGAACGAACGAACGAACGAACGAACGAACGAACGAACGAACGAACGAACGAAATCACACAGAGAATATAAAGCGGTTTGAAAGTTAGCTGCGTCCACAAGCTAACTTTCAGGGCACCGAAATTAACAAGAAATAACAGCACAAGCACGATCTCGGCAAAGCGGACTAGCCTGGGTACCCGGGCTGGCTCGCCTCCATATAAACACCTCCTAAATTCACACGCGAGCATCAAAACCTGAAGGCCAATTTCCGTCTCTTGATCTTTTGTTCGACAGTGCCGCAATGAAATTGACCTATTAAACCATTCACGCCCCAAAAGGGCTTCCAACCTCAACAAAGATGACCTTCTAGTTTCAATCATTGCGAAGTCGGAATAGCGTTGTCATCAAACTCGCAAACAAAGGTGGTGCCGTTATTGTCTGGAGAGCGGGCTTGTACCGACAAGAAGCTCTTCGTCAACTTAGCGGCTCCTCCTTTTATGCGTTAAATTTTGATTCCACACTACTCACAAGAAAACTGTTAAAACCATCATTAACAATCTTATTCAAGACGGCCAATTGCCCGCAATGGCTCCAACCTGATAGTCACCACTCCCAGAATATCAATTATTCATTTATTTTTTGAAGTTTTTTTTTAATCAACGCACTGTATGTTTTGGAACCATCCACCGCCACATTACTTCGCTTGGGAGAACTTGTGCTCACTCTCAACAATTATTCATTTGATGGTAAACATTACCAACGAATTAGTGGAGTAGCAATGGGTACTAAAATGGCCCCCAGTTACGCAAACTTCTTTGTTGGTTATGGTGAAAAAAAATCTTTGAACGATACACTGGAGGTGATTGTTTAGGAACAGCATCGTGCTCACGTGTTAATTTAGAGAGATTTATTAATTATGTTAACGATTTCTACACAGCGCTCAAATTCACATGGGAAATAAGTGAAACCTTTGTGTCGTTCCTCGATATTTTGGTATCGATCAGTTGTAATGAATTGTTATTTTCATCCTCTCATCCCAAGCACACTAAACAATCCATT
Source organism: Paragorgia papillata (assembly GCA_035771165.1). NCBI lineage: Eukaryota > Metazoa > Cnidaria > Anthozoa > Scleralcyonacea > Coralliidae > Paragorgia > Paragorgia papillata. Next base: position 465,881 of record JAWNZC010000368.1, on the reverse strand, counting down.
CCATGCATACTCTCAATTTATGCGACTTTATCGCCTATGCAGTGATGACAAAGATTTTGAGACCACATGTTTCGAAATGAGATCTTTTTTGTCCAGCGTGGCTATCCTACCAATATGTTAGACACCGCTATTCACAAACCGTCTAGTATTCCTCGACAGGACAATTTAAAACAACCTTTGGGAAGAGTTTCGGACAATAAAAAACCATTAGTTCTTACATTTCATCCTTTTCATTACAAAGTTAGGGATATCATTAGCAGCAATTTTCATATCCTAAAGAATGACCCCGAAACGTCAGCTATTCTCACCGATAACCCATTGATCTCTTTTCGATGTAATAAAAACATTCGAGATGGTTTAGTGCGTAGTGCCCTTAGAAAAAATATTTTCTTGCTCTTGTAGCCGGTGTTACACGTGTTCTTAACTCCGCTACATGTATTTCGGGACCTAAATCTAATTTTGTTTTTCACCATAACTTTACATGCACCCCTTCCAACATCATTTAGTGTATTTCTTGCAATAAATGTTGCATGCTTTATATCGGTGAAACTGCCAGACGTTTATCTGACAGATTTGCTTAACATCTTCGTTCCGTGAAGAACAATGATGTTGACAAGCTTTCCGTCCGACATTTTAACCACCTTATTTCGGACATGAAAGTTCGTGCACCCATTTCTGGTGGTAATGACAACCGCAAAAGACAAAATTTTCAAATTGGAACCATTCATCCTCACGGACTCAACGAACGTTTTTCCTTTAATTTTTTTAACACTTCTGAAGCCAGTGTTTTTGTCTAGCATGGGCGGACATAAACATTGTTTTCATTTTTTATCCATTTTTTAACTCCCGCTCATTATCATTTTACACCCGCTACTTGTTTTGCTAATAGACGGTAAAAACAGCAAATGTCTTTCTCCTTATTGATTTGTTGTTGTTTTCATTTGATTGGCTAATTTTTCGCATCTCATTATTGATTTATTGTTATTTTGATCTGATTGGCTAATTCTTTGTCACATGTGTATGTATATGTATATGTATATGTATATGTAAATATGTAATATGTAAATATGTAATATGTGTAGATGTAATATGTGTATAATATACACATATTACATCTACACATATTACATATTTACATATACATATACATATACATATACATATACATACACATATACACACACATATACATATACATATAATATGTATATGTATATGTGTGTGTATATGTATATGTATATGTATATGTATATGTATATGTATATGTATATGTATATGTATATGTATATGTATATGTATATGTATATGTATATGTATATGTATATGTATATGTATATGTATATGTATATGTATATGTATATGTATATGTGTATGTATATTATAATGTACATGCACATATTGTATATGTATATGCATTTGAAAAGATATATTATGTATTTGAAGAGAATTCATGAGCACCAAATTGTTTTTGTCTCCCCATATTATATGCCTGCATAGGCGAGCTACACGAGGCGAGCTGGCTGGCTAGCCCGAATGGCAGATTAAATCCGAAATCCCGGTAGCTATAATAAACACTGTTTTGCAGCAATTTGCAATTACATGGAAGACAGGCCAGCCTGGTGAGCCGGGATCCCGGCGGGTACTGCATGCCGAGCCAATTAAGTCGGTTAAACAAGTTAAACCTTTCATCTGGTAATTAAGTAATTTATCTCGTAGTTTAGACATAAGCAAAGAGGTCCTATTAAAATGCCGATTCGCCTTATTGATAACAAAAATATTTATCTGAGTTGTCCAAAATGTGGGAGGATGCACCACCTAATAATTAACAGTTATACCATGAGCTCGAGTCGTATATGAGCTCATAGCCAACGAGGCGCTTCGCCGAGTTGGCTATTAGTTCGTATACAACGAGAGTTCGTATACAACGTATTCAAACATTGTGCAAGAGACAATGTTTGAAACAACAAACTTTCGGCATAGGCAACTAATACTTCCGCCATGCGTAATGATGCATTCACATAGAGTTTCTCGCTGAGCTGTTCGGTAAACAGCTTCGAAATGTTGTATAAATGTTGCTCGAGAGGCAAAAAATGTGTTAAGCAGATCAACAAAAAAGATTAAAAGGTACCTTTATGAAGTCAAAAGGTGGGTCAGTTGTTTATATTTATATATAGCGTTGATGTCGTGAAAAAGGTTTTGATTTCATGCAAAAATGAAACTGAAACACCTTCGGCAGTGAAACTAAATTACTTAGTTGGTTGTTTTTGAAAAAGAGCATGCTTTTTACTACTCCAAATGCTTATTTAAATAAAAAAAGTCTCTTTACAGGCAATCTCCTACGAAATGTGTGTTGTAAGCTTGATTTTAACCGTGAGTTTCTTTGTTTGGCAACAAATTAATATCAACCCGTTAATTTAGTCTGGTTTTTGAAGTAAAAAGACGTAATTTTTAGGTGAATTTTACCATTTAACATGCTAAATTGTGTATTTGTTAATGTATTTTTACACAATGTTTTTTTTTTATACATTGTTTTGAGGGTGTTGATGATTTTCTGTATAAAAATCCGTCAATTTCAACTCTTTTTCGGCAGTTTAAAAAAACATGCCACCATCTTGTTTTTTCCTCTACTAGCAAGATATGAGCTGATAGCCTGGTAGTAGGGAACCAATCAGATTACGCAAAAGCTCATATGCATGCTATATAATAAGACTAATTGTTACTTGACATGCATGGCTTGTCTACTGTTTTCATTTGTAATTCTTCAAGTCGGCGTTACTTACGGAAATGGCTGGTGAAAGAAAAAAGGTGTTCTTGAAAAAACTGTAAATATGCCAGGACCTTGTTAATGCTTCATTCGCTCCTGGTTTCTTTAGTTGAAAAAACAAAACAAAAAATACCTTTTTTCCCGCCCAGTATCTCAACAAGATCATCCCTTTCCATTTTCTTCAAGATTGTAATCAGCTTCTCAACGTCATTCTCAGCTTTAGTTCCCCAATGAGCCAAGAGAGCATCTGCTGGATCGTCTTTTAGTTGAAATGAGTTTACATCTTTTATGTGGTATCCCAAGTGTCCAGCCAACGTTATGTAATCTTTGCCCTTTTTTGGCTTGTTTAACTCCGTACATATTTCAATGTAGACATTAGCATTTAGCTCGTGAATTTTCGACGATTCATTACTTCTGACTGTTAGGAAAATATAAATCACAAGAATGGAAAAGACGTTTAATTTAAGTATTCTAGAACAATTGTAGAAACTAGAGGACACTCAGAGAAATTTTAAAGTATTTTCAACAGAACAACGACAATTTCAATTATTTTCAAGGTTCAAAACTAAAATGTTCAAAACATAAAAATCTCCTCCGATTAAACCGAAATAAAACGTTTAATACGTTATACACATAGAAATAATAGACCTAGAATGCGGGCTCTGTCACGTGACAGGGGTCATTTGAAATTTTAATTTACCCTTATAAATCCGCCATTTTGAATTTTGCAAGGAGTTGGGATAAAATTGATCGCCTCTCAAAATAAAGAATAGAATTGGAGGACATTTCATAGGGATGAATTGGATACATGCATGATCACAACAAATAGCCTGTGTACAGCCGCTGCTCTCCCCTGCAGGTAAATTGGGGAGAGAGAGCGTCCGTGAGTTCGAGGCGATAATCGTGTTCTAGGTCACGTGGATTTTCAGTAAATTATAATAATTATTGAATAACTTCAATCTGTGTGTAATACTTTCAAAGTTTCTTTATTATATGCCGAAGAAACTGACAAATTAAAAACTGTTCATCAGTTGGATTCTCCTTTTCAGAAATAGAATGTATTTGTTCAGTGGTCATTCCTACCATACCACCTAATGTTTTGAAGTCGCCACCAAGAGGTCGTTTTACATCCAAAGACCGACAGATTTCTTTTCTGACAAGATCTGGGATTTCCGACACCATATTAGGTCTGACTTCTCCTGTGGAAAGAATACAATGCATTGCATTGTAGAATACCAGTTTTCCTTTGGGATATAACTGGAATGTAATTGGTCAACGCAATTTCGAATCAACTTATCAATGGCTTGTCTTTGTTATAAACATTACGCAATGCTATTAAAACTAGTCTGGTTTTGTTAATATCAAATTTGTCCAGTTATTTTATACTTCAAATTGTGTTTTATCGTGCTCTGTATTGTGCTATCGTTACGAAAGATTATATATATTTTTTGGTTTTGTTTGGATCAGATTTTCAGTTCTCAATTTCGCATAATAAATTAAGTGTGTGATGATACTCACTTGAGAGTTGAAGGCGAAAAGTCAAAACTGAATGCAGTCCGTGCAAGCTCTCTTTCTCTCTTTTAAGAGCAGGCGAAGACTAATCTGCTACAGAATGAGGATTTTCCAAGTGTTTATTCAAAGGATTATACAATAGATTTTCTAGGTTACCTAACAGCAACCCATGCAGAAAATCGCTTAAGTCGCGCGAACAGGTCGACTGTCTAATGTGTACGTTATTTTTAGTTTGCCTTCTGTTCGTAGTGCAACGATCTCCCAATTGACACACGTATTTCTCCATAGGCCTTATTCATAAATGGCCGTAGAATTACAATCACTTTATGTGCATATAAATTGACCCTTATAATCTCGTTTTAAAGTAACTGTAAAATTTTTCAGCTCACAATAATCTTTATGCCGTTTGAAAAATGTTCCCGTTCTATATTTTACTCCCGCTGGAGCTCAAATAATAGCGGACCTAACCATGATCTCTCTTTTTTTAAAAAGTTATTCATTCACAACGGCATAAATGGTGCCCTAAGAGGATTCCAGACATTTTCTGTTATATTGGAATAAGATTGGAGCTCTTCGTAATAAGTTGCTTACTTCTGCAACTCAAGTGTTGGGAGATAAACTGGTAATAAATTATAAATTATCCCCCAACATATAATTAATTAATTACATGTAATTAATAAATTAACCCCAGACAAAGAAAAATTGAATGGTTCCTTAAAGGGAGATTCTGTGACCAATTTTCAAATTAATGTAAGTCTTTTCGTCAGTATCAGCTGACTTGCTTATTTCTTTCTTCATGCCCCAAAATCTGGGAAGAGTTTCGAAAAAACCTTTTAAATTTTTATTGTATAAAACAAATAGATTCAATTTTTTTGTTGTCTGTTCAGTTATAGATGCACAGAGGACGTCACAACGTGGTAAGAACATCAGTGACCCACTCGACTACGTCTCGTGGGCCACTTTTCTGTTCTTACCACGTTGTGACGTCATCTGTGCATTTATAACTGAACAGACAACGGCAAAATGGAATCTATTTGTTAAATGCACCAATATGACCAAGTCCCTCAACTATAATTGACGATTGAGAAGCTATTTCATAAACTCGTGTATCGTGTTTTACCAAAGGTTTAAAACAAATGAGAACAACAAAAATCACACGGCTTATTACCTCGTAATTTTCAATGTTCTGTCGTGTTTGTAAAACATTCGAAAACAATAAAAATCACTCGGCTTGCAGCCTCGTAATTTTCATTGTTCTCTCATGTTTTGCAATGCCTAAAAACGCTGTACCTTGGTTATGATGTCAGAGACCATCTGATTTACATATCAAACAAACTGAAACATCTCCAAAACGAAGAATAATACAGTAAAGTTTTAATTCCATTACAATTTCAAAAATTCTTTCAAATTACACAAACTTAATTTATATTGCTAATGCCTTTTTTGTTGATTTCATATTACTTTACCGCCCTGTATTGCGAAGTTCGTTGGGAAGTTCTGAAGTTCGTTTGGAACTTGGAAACTACGTAAACAAAGCTGGCAATTATCCAATCAAAATGAGATTTGATTCACAGCACGCAATTTGATTGGATAATTTGGTAACCTTGTTTGCGTAGTTCCCAAGTTCCGAACGAACTTCGGAACTTCCCAACAAAGTTCACAACACACGGTGGTAAAGTAATATGAAATCAACAATAACTGTGCACTTAAAGTAACTGTTTAAAATTAACGATATAATCCAATGCACGTGCCTTGTGTTAAAAATATAATACCCAGGGGGAGCACGGGTGGCGTGTGCTGTTAGCGCGCTGCCTCTCACCAAAAAGTTAAGCCCGGTTAGTGTTAGTATTAGTGTTAGTGTTAGTGTTAGTGTTAGTGTTGTTAGTGTTAGTGTTAGTGTTAGTGTTAGTGTTAGTGTTAGTGTTAGTGTTAGTGTTAGTGTTAGTGTTAGTGTTAGTGTTAGGCTTAGTGTTAGTGTTAGTGTTAGTGTTAGTGTTAGTGTTAGGCTTAGTGTTAGTGTTAGTGTTAGTGTTAGGCTTAGTGTTAGTGTTAGTGTTAGTGTTAGTGTTAGTCTTAGTGTTAGTGTTAATAGTGTTAGTGTTTGTGTGTGTTAGTATTTTGTTTTATTCCCTTGAGTATAAAGAACGTTATATTTAATTTTAGTCACTTGGTCTGATGATGACTTTGAAATAAAGTCAAAATATAACCGTTTCATCTTTGTCTTGTCTTAATCCATATATTGGGTTTTTAAGATGTTTGTCTTCGGATTGTGTTTTATCTTATATTCTTTAAATTGTCGGTTGGCCTTGGTTTTAGGCTTTAATGTTTTAAGAATATTACATTAAAATGGCTTAATCATGTACAAACGGAAGAGCCCAGCAAAGATCAGAATGATATATAGGCCATCTTTTTCTCAGTTACTACATTTTGGGTTAATCTCACGTCTGTTGTTTTGGAAACTTCCTGTTTTGAGTTTGATTGGTTTTTGAAAACTTGCCAATGCCAATTAAAAATTAAACTTTTCAAAGTCTTTTAGCATTTAGCTTAACGTACTAATTATGAAAAAAAAAAAATTTTTGAATTTCCAAATTTCTGTAGAATAGAGCTAGACCACTATTATACTCTGAGACATCTATTTCGTTAATTTGACTTTGGGGAAATGCCTACTATGTAGTGAGACATTCACAAGTGTTGTGGTAACTTCAGAAATAGAAAACGTGACTGGATTACACTTTAAACCTGAGTAGCACTATACAACATGTCTTATCCTTTGCCTGGTTTCCCACCAAAAACTATTAACTTATTTTCGCTCGTTTAAATGTCCCTATTCCTTCTCTAACTCTTAAATTAGTTACCTGTCATTTTTTTCTTGTGAAGATTTTTTCAGAAAACCAACAAAACCAATTAGTCTTCCCTACAACACAATAATGTCAATGTCAACATGTTTTACTAAATTTCAAAGCAGCAAACTCAGGCTCACTTGAAATGAAGGTGGTGACATATCTGTAAATATTAATATTCAATATTACCTTAACTTTCCTTCAACTTTGTCCTCAGATACATCACTGAATTTAACTGAATTTCACATTCTGCCACTGAATTTCACTAAAAAGCATAACAACGTCAATTTAACTCAAATGCTTAAATTACATGTACAATCATTGACAAAATTCTTGAAACGAAGCTAATATGAAATGGTTTTAATGTCCCCCCTTCCTCCCACTTCAATGTTGTGCAGCTCAAAACGTGTGTAATTTGCACTCAGTCATCTGCCATTACATTTAAATATAGTAAGGTTAGATATACTGCCGAAACAGAGAACGTACTATATTTCGATTGTTGTTTCTACACTGCCTATGCACGCTACTTTTATTTCACTATTTGGATTATTTGCCATTACATTTACATGTTTAGAGTAACAACATTGAAAGCTAGGGGGGAACAGGGGGATAGCAATTTATGCAAAAAATAGGCTTAGCAATTAACATTTAACATGGCATGATTCGCTCAAGTCGTTTCAACTAATTTTGTCAGTGATTGTAGTTAATAAAGAGTAGCAAGACCACAAAAAGTAGGCAACACTTTTTGAGTAAAAAAGAAAGTATTTGCTACCAGTTTCACAAATGTTAGGTTTCACAATTGCATCAGATTAGTTTGTATCAGAGGTTAAAGTACAGTACAGTACAGCAGCAAAGCGCAATAACAGTACAGTACATAGTACAGTACAGCGCAGTACAGTACAGTACAGTACAGTACCGCGCTTGCAAATACATATACTTTCAAAGTATCACTAGTTGAAAGCTCCTAATAAAGTCTCCAGAACTTCGTTATAAACACGATTGCAATTACAGTTCAAATAATTGTGTTCAGAAAAGTGAAAGCCTAATCATTCAAACAACAAAAGAACAAGACTGAAATCACATTCTCTCAGGTTTATTAAATTAATCCAGTAAATTATATACAGAATAAACCTTTATGTCTTTACAAGCCTCAAAATGGCTTATGATATTTTGCGAAACGAAACAGATTTGCGAAACGGGAACTTGCGAAATGGAAATTTGTGAAATGGGAATTTGCGAAATGGGAATTTGCAAAATGGGAATTTGCGAAACATGAATTTGCGAAACAGGTGTTTTCAAAACATGAATTTGCGAAACAGGTATTTGCAAAACGGGAATTTGCGAAACCGTGAAAACATTTTAAATATCTCTAGTGAATGACATTGTGTAAATCTTACCGGGATTTCGGCCCATCAAAATGAGGGGAAAAAAGCCCCAACTTCTCTTTTTATACACGTATAGTCATTCAGTTCAGAGCGGGAATCGTTTACTGGCATTACAGAACTTATAAGTTACTAACTTTTAAGTTTTGATAGTTTGACAGCTTTTGTCCTTAAAATTGCAATTAAATACCATATATAATTCATTCAGTCCTATATTGTAGTCTAAAACTATATGGGCTATTTAGTTTGGTATATTTTCTATTTGACAAACTAAAGACTACCAAGTTACTAGATTTAAACTTCCTAGAAAAATTTTGTGACTAAACAAAAGCCTTCAAACATAATTTTGACTTTTCAACAACACAGTTGAAGTGTCTCACAAGATAACTTGAATGTATTTTCAAGTTGACATTCTTGTACTGTTGATATTTTAAGCCTGTTTAAATACAGTCATCAAACAATATTTTTTGTTGTTTGCTTGTTCATAAAGCCACCATTTCTAATCTACTTTTTGGACTTTTTGCCCATTACTTTGGGATGTAAACTGTTAAAAAGTTTGAGAAGTATATAATGTTCTTGTATGAGTTTATGAGTTTATGTCATGGCAGTCATTCATATAATAAACCTCTTATTAACCTCAACTGCTTGGACGGTCATCACAGAAAATATCAGACCTCGGTCTTTTATGTACAAACCTCACCCTGCAAGCTCAGTCTGTACTGTCAAGACCTCTGTCTGATAGTTCCCCATAATGACCACACTCTCAGTTAATAGGAAGTTAATAATTGATGTGTAGCAAAAACCGACCCTGTTCCACACAAGCTTTTAGCCAGCATTTCAAACCTGACTGTCCAAATTTCAGTCCTTCAGATTTAGGCCGGCGAACGGCGAATTTCGCCTGTGGTTGAGCGGATTTTGTAGCAAATTCGCCGTGTCTCCATCGTATTTCGCCGTCGTTGGATAAATAAATAATCCATAAATGATTTTAAATTCCCCAACGCGTGTTTTGAAACCCGTTTTGTGTGCAAATGTTCGAAGTGACCATATTGAATTCTACCGTGCTGGAGTCTGGGATCTACCATTACGTTACCTATATTATATCATATCCGACTCAGTTGTAAGGCATTTTTTACCCCCTGAAATGGCGGGAAATGGCGGGAAATGGCATTTGAGAGCTTCAAAATTTCCCGGGGGGGCATGCCCCAGGAACCCCTAGCCCGGACCACGCAGGGCTGAAGGCCCTGGCTGATTCGCCGGGTCATCTATTTCATTCTCCAGACCCTTTCACAAAAACCTGAAACGCTGCAAATATGAAAAAAAATAAGTACACCACGTGTCCACGTGCCTACCAGCTACCACTCTTAGGAGTAATTTAATTCTAAAACATAGGATCAGATATACTGTACAGTAGAAGCAGGCCTGGATCAGGATATATTTAACAATTTATTAGATTAGGAAGTTGAAAGTTCTGAGTTAATAGTTCATCAGGGAACAAGGCCAAGCCAACTATTATTTCATTGAAATAAAGAGTGAATAGGTAATCTAATTGTTTTAGTAGAAACTTGTGTACCTTAGTTCATGAAGATTTTTTTAAAAACATGAAGCATGCTCACTGACTTGATTTGTGAAAACTGTGGTAAAATAGACATCCATTAGCTCCTCAGTGGCCTAAATGTGTGGTGTGACCATCAGACCATGCAGGCCCTGGTACTCTATCTCCTACTCACTATCTATTGATAATTAGTATCAACCAACTAATGGTCTATTACAAATTCGTCTTCCAGTTTGGCTGAGCTACTAGTGGTCTATTGGTGATAGGCCACTAGTATTGTTACCCAATGACAAACCTTATAACAGGAATATTCCTACTTTGACCAATCAGAAGCCACGACATATTCACACCACAAGCAAAACCAGGAAACTAGGCCAAACGATTGTTGACCATTAAAATTTATATGTCAGTGATGAAAACATTGGCCCAAAAGTAATGAAAATTGTTCATTTTGACATTTTCAAATAAGAAAATGGATTCACTTATGCTTATAGAGTATATCTACACTGTACAGCAAATTTGAAACAAAGTAATTACAATCTCATGCAGTTGTGAGCAATTGTTTACCATATGCCATCAAACTACTCTACATTTTGTATGGGGAGACGTCTGCAAACAAAAAGGTAAAACTATCTGAAAATTTAGAACATGCTTGATAAGACTTCTTTATGTTAAGGAAAAGTTGTTTATAGTTCACACTAAAACAATTAAACAACTCACCCTCGTTTTCTACAAGCAGATAGTCAACTTGGCTTTGCCTCATTGTCTATCAGCTCATAGAAAACTTGGGTTCATTGTCTACTGTATATAATTGTTAAATAGATATTGAGTAATCAGATTGCAGCATTCACAATATTATACAGTACGGTACTAGTAAGTTTTTTCTGATACCCAATAGACAACCCAAGTGCCTAATTTGTACATGCACTAAATGTCATAAGTAATTTGCCATTGCTAGTTAATGATTCACCACTACAACATGTATATAAAGTCAAATTATATGTTTTCTCATTTACTGATACCACAGCAGAAATATCTAGAAATAGAGAAAATCTAAAATTTTCCAGGGAGGCATGCCCCCAGACCCCCCTAGAGGGTTCTCACACCTTAGGCACTCAAACATCTTCCTGAAACATCTTCCTACAGCCCTGCTTTAACTAAATCAGGTAAATCCAAGTGATCAATAGCTGAAATATATTACAATACCATTACATTGCCACATGCACATTGTTAATTTATCCCCATTATTGTCATCGAACTTTGATATCCTTGACTAAAATCAAAACTGCTTTAAATAGATTATTTCATGAAAAACCTGGTTTGTCTACATTTGATAACCTTGTAAGCAGTCGTGGAGAGATATAAACTTTATGGAACAAGATTAACATAACTTTGTTTGAGGTCATAATTCCACGATGCCTTTTAACGTTGGAAATAACATATGTAATAAGCAAGTAAAGTGACTCGTGAGTCGTGGGTGAGCACAACATACAGTTGAACCAGAATTAAAACGATTTTATACATGACAAGTTTGAAAGTAGTACTTCTCACCTTGTAACTGAACAAAGATTTAGAAGGCAGTGAGAGAAAACAATCCAAACATGAGGTTCACAAGCTCGTGGTTTCACTTTCACTTTACACACCAGATGACAAAGATCGAACCTCCAACCTTCTGACTGGTTAGACGCTCTAAGCATTGAACTACTGAGGCCCAAATGGAGAGCCAAGGTTGCAAATCCATAGTCATATGTGCTTCCTATTAAAAGTGCTAGCATTTGCATATATGAGATGTAGTTCAAGTGTCGTGATATAATAAATTGTGCGTACAACTATATACATGTAGTGTACGTGGTACGCTTTCGAGCTTAATTTAATGTAACAGACGTTCTGTAGACGTTTGTCAAGCTCAAATACTCAGAAAATCTTTCTGAGCTCCAGCCAGGGATCGAACCTGCTACAATCAATCAATCAATAATCTTTGTTTAAACACGGTAACACGGTATCACTTCATTAATACATGCTCTTCCAGTGATTTTTCTTCCAGTTTGAAAATTAAATTTAACAAGTTTAAAACAAGTTTAATGTAAATTAATTCATATATTCATATTCTGTTACGTTTGTAGCCTGGTACTTATTCTTACTCAAATGATTCACTTGACTCACATGACTCACATTTGAAATTTATAATTAACTATTGTAGGTGCATGAGAACGCTTTGTAACCCTTTGGGTTTTTAATCTTATGCTCCTTTCCATTCTGGTTTTTTTTAACGTTATTTTGATGTACTGCTCCTGAATGGATAAATAAACAAATCTTGAGTCTTGAAATCTTGAATCTTGAATCTTGTGAGCCGTGTAGAAACAATTACAAATATATAGAGTACCTAATTATTTACAATGATATCTTTTATAATAATACCTAATAATTATAACAACCTAACTACGATTTAAATATGTTTTAAAAGATCTCACATTGTCTTGACTCGATAGACTATTCCAGAGAACCGCTCCATGATAATGAAAGCTGTTTTTGCCAGCTTCAGTATATGGTCTTGGGATATAAACATTATACTCTGAGTTTCTCAAGTTATGAGAATGTACAGAAGTTATGTTTTCAAACATGTTAGTTAAATAACTTGGTGCCCTGTTAGTAATTATTTTGTACATCATCAGAGCTAGTTGTTTCGATCCTCCTTCTAATGACTATAGTTATAGACATTTAGCTACTGAGTCAATCAGGTTAATGCTAGTTTATATGTGCTATTGTGTTTCCTATGAAGCCATAGCGCTTGCATATATGAGACGTCGTTAAAGTAATATCAGTTGAATTCGACGTACCACACATAAATCGAGCTGCGTAAATCACCAAATCGGTAGAGACTCGCCACGTTTTTGATCGAAATATAAATTACTCGACCCCTTTATTAAATTACACTTATATATCAATATATTTTGTATGTAGCTTACCTTTAACATCAAGTTTTTAAAGAAATAGTTCGAATAACGTCCAAAAGATGATACAATCAACGAAAGAAGCTATTCCAATCAAGGCAATTAGCGAACTTCGTAATTCGTATGAAGATAATGGCGAGATTCAGGCGTTCCTCACGTTGTAACCAATAAACTATTGTAATTGTAAGAGCATTGTAGGCAATAAATTATTGCATTGTAATGCTAGAAGAGGTTATTAATGAAAACCTCTCCCCCCGAACCCCAGAACCCTAACCTCACAAAAAATGAATTTCCCGGGGGTTACCCTAACCCTAACCCCAAAAGTGTCGGGGGGGTTTATCCACCTCGTCCCCGTCCATCTACAATCAGTGACAAAAGTGTTGGGACACTTCGGCCACAGAATAAATATTGAGCAGAAGGCCCACTCAGGGGTACGAAGTGTCCTCACTTTTTTAGTGCGCATGTCACACGCCGCCATGTTGAAAGCAAGTAAACTCCAGCGGATCAACAAGGAACAACATGGCGGAAAACGAAGTCGAGTCACCAAAACGGCTCTACTTGGAAAGCTTTTTGGACGATTTCCATTTAACTTTGATATTTTACAAATGAAAGGTAAGCGACCAATTTACTTGCGGTTAGAAGGCATACAAACACGTTTTCGCGTGGAATTTAGCTACTTTTGAGCGATGACCTGCCCACTCCTCAATGACTGAAGTACGTCAGTCGGCTACGGTATCTCGGTACATATTTCAAATTACAGAGAACTTTTGTGAAGAGTTTTTAATCATTTCACATCAGTTACATATTTTTAATTGAGAATTGCACAGTGTGTAAACCGTGCTCTTGTTTTTATGAATATTTTAAGGATATTATAATATGCGCACGAGGGCTCACTCGCTCCAAATTTGTTACATGTAAATTGATGAAGTATTTTAGTCTGGTTCAGTTCAATGGGTAAAAATACCAATTCCGCAGAATTCCATCTTTATGTGTTTGTTTACCTTCTTCTAGTGACGTTCTTACTCCAATTGTTTGTCTGTTGTATTAAGTGAATTGTGATTGAAGACATTGAACAAGATTTATTTTTGTCATTAACCTACCATGGCTAAAGAAAGTTGATACGTGACAAGCTGTTGAAATGTTGATTTTATTTTGTTCTTTTCTTGTAATTTTAGTAAATAATTTGTTTGGATTGTGTGTGTATTTGGACATGACAACTTACTGAAGCTTCCATCGGAAAAGACATATCTTGATGCCTGAATTGATGGAGACTTTTATAAAACTCACATGTTAATTTTGATTCACTTGTTTCACTTTTAAAGTGCCATTAATAGTCGAACTTTATTTGAGTATTGTTGTATTACTGGATTTAAAAAAAAGAAAAACTGATAATAAACACCACCTAAAACTATTCAAGTGTATATGTGTTGTCAGTTGTGATTGTGATGATATAATATTACTGCAGTACATATTAAAACTATCTGTTTCTGAAAGTCTCAAAACCAACACCTGTATTTGCTAGAGTATCAAAGGCTTGCATAGTGTACATTTCATTTAAAAGCATTATTTTAAATATGTCAAGTTGATGTGTAGATGATAAATTGCAAAAATGTTGACAGCTGTTAACAGAAACAGCTGTTGGAAATGTGTTCCAAATTCTTAATGTAGATTAATTTAGGTATAAACCATCCACCCTATAATAGAGGATGTACTGTACATTTGAGATGAGATACATTCAAGCATTTGCATATTTATATACATATTGCATACCCCATATACCTGACTGTGTTTACCACTGACTACAAAACGTTTTTGCAAACAAGTTACAATGTTAACCAAACCCAATAAGTTTTAAACATTTATTTCACATATACAGTACAAAATAGGTAAAGGGCAGTTCTTTTGACCACTAAATTTTACTGTTACAAGCTCTGTGTACACAAGGTGCAAAATTAAGAAAATGTATTATTACCAGTTGCCCACCACAGGACAAATAGTAGTAACTGGTCCTTTATTATTTTACTGGCCAACACCCTATTAATTAAATTAACCAGTAGACCAATTAATTCTTTATTTATTATAAAGACATGAAATTAACACCTTTTTGTTCTTAAACATGAAGTAAGTAGAAAGTCTTTTGTTCAAAACGTTTACACTCAGTATGACTGAAGCTGCTGAAGAACATTTGCCACTATTCCTGTGTCAGTGGCCAGTGCTGTGAAGAATCCCCTCTTGATTTTCTACAGTTCATTGTTTCTTAAGATTTCATTTCAAATCTATTGTCTCAGCTAAAAAAAGGAGAGAAACTATGTAAAGGTTGCACATCTATAATCTAAACCTCCATCTAAGCAACAAATCATGAAATATTTAAAATTAAAAAGCTTGGGGAACAAAACTCAAGACGAACTGTCCAACCTAGAGAATTAAGATACAGTAGGCCATTTCAAGCTAACTATATATGTGTTCATTTTATAGTAGAATAAAGTAAAATACCTAGACTTCAACACTAAGGACCTGATATTTCAGGTTAATCTTTTTATCAGCAGCAACGTTTACAAATATTAAATGAAATTGGAGAAATACTGGCACTTGTTTGTCAGCCTTCAACAAATGTATGTCAAATCATAATTGCCTAAAATCCGTCCAAATAGAGAGCTATAGAGTTGCTTCGTTCTTCAAAATTGCTTGTCCGATTAAGATAGAACAACCAATACGTGTAATTTTATCATTATACTTTAGATTTAAACTGTTTTTAAATAGTTTCCTCACTTATTTATTCTTGAAAGTACAACTTCAAAAGTGGACGGGTAGCTCCGGCCGGACCAATTAACAAGATAATGAAATCGGAAATTTCCCGTTCAAATTTCGTTAAATATCTTCCTTACCACAATAAATTTGATTACTTACCTTCACTTTCAATGTACTATCCGTCCCAAGAAATATTACCACCAAAATTTTGAGTTATAGCCATTTAAACGATCAGAACGCACTTTTCGCCATATTGTTTACTGTTGAGAGGAGCGGCTTTTACTTGCTTTCAACATGGCGGCCAACATGCGCGAGGCGACCTGCGCGAGGACATAAACTTCAAAGGTTCCGACGAGAGTGGGCCTTCTGCTCAATATTTATTCTGTGCTTCGGCTAAAGGACAATATTTCCCGCTCCAATTATCCCCCGGGCCCCCTGTTCAATGTTGGTGACTCTTTAGGCGCTCGTTTCAACGCTCACTGAGTTCCTTACTTTAAATTCAACATTGAATAGGGAGGGGGAGGGAGGGATATAATTTACTACCAAAATAATTGAAAGAAATATTAGGTAAGTACCAACAATGCGAGATGTCCCAAGGTATTTTGTCACTGATTGTCTGAAAAGCTATTTTCTTTATATTGTAAAAAATGCCGTTACAGCCAACTTAGGAGCGTACTTTAAAGCCAAGAAAGCTAAAGCAATGTTACAGAAGACTAAATAAACTATTTCTGTGCACAATTCAGTAAGGAAATATGATATTCAATAGTCAAAATGGCCCCCTGTTGTGCGTCTGTTCTGTCCACGGTTCTCACAACGGTTCTCGATCTCACTACGGTTCTCACCAGAAAAACATGTATTATAACGAAGATTGTGGTTTAAAATGACATTTTCTGCACACCCGCCTTGTGATATGTTAGTTTTCAATAAGAAAATAATGCATATTAACAATTCACGCTTTTCAAATGCGTTTTTTATAACGATGCTCGCTATATTTATATAAATAACTTGATGCTATGCTATATCTTTATACTGCGGAAGTGAGAACCGTCGCCGCTTTACCTCTAAATTATTTTATTTTGTCGATGCAATACCGGTTAAAACTCATTAAATGTAAAGTATACCATGCAGATGATATTAGAAAACAGCAGCACTGACTATTTGTAAAGAAACAAGCGTAAATTAGCAAACTAACGTCCACGGTGTTCAGTGAGCACCGTGGTGAGAACCGTTGGTGAGAACCGCGTTGGTGAGAACCGTGGACGTTGTGAGATTTGTCATGACAACCGTACAAGCGTTGTATTACGTTATATCTCTCTAATAATTTTCCGCAAATATTTCGCGTTTTACCTTGTTATGTATTAGTAACAATATGTTTTTGTCCCTTTCGTGCCTTTAATAGACGTTGGTAGACGTTGAGAATTTCGGATTTTTAAACTTCGTATCACTTCTCTAATATTTGTTTTTGTGCTGAAATTAAAGTACGCGTACGTTCTACAGCAATTGTTAAAATAATAAAAGGTCCCTACCTCAAATAGCGTTATTGCTAATACCGGCGCAGAACCCGTTAAAGATTGCGCAACTGGCTAAAATAAACACGTTTTAATTCTCGTTTAACGCGACGCCCGTTAGATGAAGAGTGATATTGCACAAGTTATACCCTACATATACATAAATAAATGCGCAATCGAGTGATTGTAAATATATTAAAACGTCGTTTTAGGTAAATCGAGCATTTTTAATTGCATTGCTGATAACGCACCTATTTTAGCCGAAATCGTTTTGCATAATACGTGCAAAGACGCTTTGAGCAGTAAACTGACATTAAAACAACAAAACTGCCTATTTAATAGCTTGAAAATGCCCATAACAATTTTGTTAACAACAAATTGTGAACATCTTTGTCAAATATAACTATTTTTAGAAATATAACTGACTAGGTAACTAGGTTTATTTTATGAACTAAAAATGTTTTCGCAGACAATCAGTGACAAAAGTGTTGGGACACTTCGGCTAAAGGACAATATTTCCCGCTCCAATTATCCCCCGGCCCCCCTGTTCAATGTTGGTGACTCTTTAGGCGCTCGTTTCAACGCTCACTGAGTTCCTTACTTTAAATTCAACATTGAATAGGGAGGGGGAGGGAGGGATATAATTTACTACCAAAATAATTGAAAGAAATATTAGGTAAGTACCAACAATGCGAGATGTCCCAAGGTATTTTGTCACTGATTGTCTGAAAAGCTATTTTCTTTATATTGTAAAAAATGCCGTTACAGCCAACTTAGGAGCGTACTTTAAAGCCAAGAAAGCTAAAGCAATGTTACAGAAGACTAAATAAACTATTTCTGTGCACAATTCAGTAAGGAAATATGATATTCAATAGTCAAAATGGCCCCCTGTTGTGCGTCTGTTCTGTCCACGGTTCTCACAACGGTTCTCGATCTCACTACGGTTCTCACCAGAAAAACATGTATTATAACGAAGATTGTGGTTTAAAATGACATTTTCTGCACACCCGCCTTGTGATATGTTAGTTTTCAATAAGAAAATAATGCATATTAACAATTCACGCTTTTCAAATGCGTTTTTTATAACGATGCTCGCTATATTTATATAAATAACTTGATGCTATGCTATATCTTTATACTGCGGAAGTGAGAACCGTCGCCGCTTTACCTCTAAATTATTTTATTTTGTCGATGCAATACCGGTTAAAACTCATTAAATGTAAAGTATACCATGCAGATGATATTAGAAAACAGCAGCACTGACTATTTGTAAAGAAACAAGCGTAAATTAGCAAACTAACGTCCACGGTGTTCAGTGAGCACCGTGGTGAGAACCGTTGGTGAGAACCGCGTTGGTGAGAACCGTGGACGTTGTGAGATTTGTCATGACAACCGTACAAGCGTTGTATTACGTTATATCTCTCTAATAATTTTCCGCAAATATTTCGCGTTTTACCTTGTTATGTATTAGTAACAATATGTTTTGTCCCTTTCGTGCCTTTAATAGACGTTGGTAGACGTTGAGAATTTCGGATTTTTAAACTTCGTATCACTTCTCTAATATTTGTTTTTGTGCTGAAATTAAAGTACGCGTACGTTCTACAGCAATTGTTAAAATAATAAAAGGTCCCTACCTCAAATAGCGTTATTGCTAATACCGGCGCAGAACCCGTTAAAGATTGCGCAACTGGCTAAAATAAACACGTTTTAATTCTCGTTTAACGCGACGCCCGTTAGATGAAGAGTGATATTGCACAAGTTATACCCTACATATACATAAATAAATGCGCAATCGAGTGATTGTAAATATATTAAAACGTCGTTTTAGGTAAATCGAGCATTTTTAATTGCATTGCTGATAACGCACCTATTTTAGCCGAAATCGTTTTGCATAATACGTGCAAAGACGCTTTGAGCAGTAAACTGACATTAAAACAACAAAACTGCCTATTTAATAGCTTGAAAATGCCCATAACAATTTTGTTAACAACAAATTGTGAACATCTTTGTCAAATATAACTATTTTTAGAAATATAACTGACTAGGTAACTAGGTTTATTTTATGAACTAAAAATGTTTTCGCAGACAATCAGTGACAAAAGTGTTGGGACACTTCGGCTAAAGGACAATATTTCCCGCTCCAATTATCCCCCGGCCCCCCTGTTCAATGTTGGTGACTCTTTAGGCGCTCGTTTCAACGCTCACTGAGTTCCTTACTTTAAATTCAACATTGAATAGGGAGGGGGAGGGAGGGATATAATTTACTACCAAAATAATTGAAAGAAATATTAGGTAAGTACCAACAATGCGAGATGTCCCAAGGTATTTTGTCACTGATTGTAGTCTCCTTCGCAGCCGTCAGTTCGGGTTCGTTCTCACTCCCCTCAAGGTAAGCGAGAGAGGGAGGTAAGCGAGCCATAAGAACGTCTGCGAAGGAGGCTACCGTCCATCCACCCCTAATCTGTTCGCAAATTTATGGTCCACCGTCGTTACCAAACATTGTGGGATGCGCAGCGAAGTTACAATGCAATAATTTATTGCGTACAATGCTCTTATCTTTAGGGTCGACCATTTGACTTTTGAGAGGGGGGGAGGGGGGAGGGGGGAGGGGGGTTGGGTGATTTCAGAAAAAAAATCCCTGCAAGGTGGTTTGGGACGGGGAAAAAAGCATGCATTGAATCACAAAGTGAAAAAATATCCTTCATCAAGTTTGAGCAAGAAAAAAATTGCATCACTTTTCAAAAACAAAGTTGAACGTTGATGGTCTCAATACATTCATCTCTTAAAAGATAAACTGTATTATAATAACTGTTATTTTGTTTAAATTTATCTATTAAATTTATCTTATATTTTTTTAGTAGTTACAGTAAGTTTGTTTTGGCTCAATGCAGTTGTTCACAGCGCCGTATCGAGGGGGTTTGAGACGCCGGTACACCAGTTTGGGCGCCCAAACCGAGGTGCCCCAAAAATATAAACTATGGCTACAATCCGAGGGGTTTTTCAAAAACCCTACAAGAATTAAAAAATCACCCGTCAGTGTTAAAAATCGCATCTCAGAATGCAGGAAATGGCATTTCCGAGACTCTGAGGCTATGTGCACACGGTAATGTTTCCGAGCGTTTTCGTATTGTTTACTGTTCTCAAAGGAATCGAAAACAATCAGCTCATTACTTGAGACAATACGAAAACGCTCGGAAACGTTACCGTGTGCACATAACCTAAATTTCAAAATTTTCCGGGGGTGCATGCCCCCGGACCCCCCTAGTGCCCAAATAATCTCTGGATATGGCACTGTTCAGAACTACTCTCCTTTACGATTAATATATAGAACGATGTCTAAAACGAATTAAATGCGTCCAGATCAGATGTTTTATCCATGTGCCCCACACAAATAAAACATCTGTAACCAGTGCCTGATACATGTGTCGCTTTTCAGACGCATGGAATTTCCAGTAAATGGATAAAAACTATTCCAAATTCCAATGTATAATTTCGAGCTTCCGCGAAAATATACTATCATCGTATAAAATTACGACACACGTCACTTTCGTCTGCCAGACTTGCACATTTAAATGCAACGTATAAACAGGGCCTATTTAATAAAAGCTCTGAAGAATTGCTTATTGTATCATTGGTGGATAAAAGCTAAACTAAAATGCTCAAAAAAAAAAGATCTTGCCGAAGCTAAAATGGTAAAAAAATTTCACACATAGTTGCGCCCTACCGAAAAAAAATTCATGCCCAAACCAGATCACCCAACCCAACCCCCCCCCCCCCCCCTCAAAATTCAAATGGACGGTCCCTCAGTTGGCCGTGGGCTTAGCCGCGCCCACAGGGCGATTCATGTAGTTATAAATCTATTTACGAGAAAAATGTAAGCGGTTATTACCATGGTTATTATAACCAAGTAAGGACGCATAAACCGCATCGAGATCATAAATAAAATTAGAGGGGACATTGGGGCCAAAATCGACTAACCATTTGAAGGCTGCCTTCTTAGATCAGTTGGATGCAAAATTGCAAACCCGGAAGTAAAACTACTCGGTTCCAGGCTTTTCCTACTATCGGATGCTCTCGGTTACTCTCGGAGCTCTCGGATAGTAGGAAAAGTCTGGCACCGAGTAGTTGTAGTTTTACATCAGGGTTCGCAATATTACCCCCCAACTGATTCAAGATAGCAGCCCTCAATTGCTTACCCGAGTTTGATTGGAATTTTTTTATGACATCGCTTCTCAATTTGGTCGAAATCGCAATATGAAAATACTATACTTCTAAGAACCCTGCATAAAATGATGATCAAATGAATAGGTAGCTTCAAAAACGACCCATTTGGTAAGTTTATTGGCGTAGTAATTTTGAAAAACAACATTGTCTAAACCAAGAAAACGTTAATCAGGAAGACGTTTTTATCAGATATAAAATCAATATAATAAACAACTTAAAATTTCTGTCTCATGTTGTTTATCTTGTGTGTGTTGAGAATTGTAGTAGCAATACTTTCAAACGATTCTAAAGAATACAATACAATACAATACAATACAATACAATACAATACAATACAATACAATACAATACAATACAATACAACGCAATACACATCCAATGCAATGCAATGCAGTGCAGTACAGTACAGTACAATACAGTACAATACAGTACACTACACTACACTACACTACAGCACAGTACAGCACAGGACAGGACAGCACAACACAACAGCATACCACACAATAGTATAGGCAGGCAAGGCAGGCAAGGCAGGCAAGGCAGGGAAAGCAAGGCAATTAATGCAATGCAATGCAACACAACACAACACAACACAACACAACACAACACAACACAACACAACACAACACAACACAACACAACACAACACAACACAACACAACACAACACAACACAACACAACACAACGCAAACCAACGCAACGGCAAGGCAGGCAAGGCAGGCAAGGCAGGCAAGGCAGGCAAGGCAGGCAAGGCAGGCAAAGCAATTAATGCAATGCAATACAATACAACGCAATGCAACACAATGCAACGCAACGCAACGCAACGCAACGCAACGCAACGCAACGCAACACAACACAACACAACACAACACAACACAACACAACACAACACAACACAACACAACACAACGCAACGCAACGCAACATCCAATCCAATTCAATTCAATGCAATCTAACGTAACACAACGCACCGCAACGGAATAGAACAGAACGGAACGGAAAGGAACGGAACAAAACAAAACAAAACAAAACAAAACAGAACAAAATAGAACAGAGATAAGTAGAGTGGAGTGGAGTGGAGTGAACTGGAGTTAAGTGGAGTGGAATGGAGTGGAGTGAAGTAAAATAGAATACAATAGATTACAATAAAATACAATGCAATCTAATTTCTACATTAATACAATAGTATTATCTAACAACGTAAAATGAACAATAAATGTTTGTAAAGTTCGTACTTCATGAAAATTGTACTGGATTATCAACTTTAAGAGTAAGTAAAGTCTTAACTTGTAAACTACTGCAGCCAAAATTACATTACATTACATTACATTGCATTGCATGGCATTGCGTTGCATGGCATTGCATTGCATTGCATTGCATTACATTGCATTGCATTGCATTGCATTGCATTGCATTGCGTTGCATGGCATTGCATCACATTACATTGAAAATAGAAAGCAATTTTTTGGTGATTAAAAACTTCTAACACCCTTGGATGCATGTTATGAATATTACTTGGATCAAAACGAGCCAGTTTTCCGAATCTTTACAGAAGTTAGCCTTTTCAGAACATTGCTACTGTATCTATTTCAGACTTTAAAAAAAACGATTCTGAGCCCGCATGCATGGTATTAAAAACACACCTATATCTATTTTTTTACTCTAAATTCTAAACAGTGCTTTGTGACAACAGCTATCTGCATCTGATTCTATAAACAACGTCGGACATCAATCAAGAATTGCTGAAGAACTGAGAGCTGTTTTCCAAAATATTACCAAACCAAACGCGTTAGAAATAAAGTATAGTAAAAACGAAGCATTTCTCAATGACAGAAACACGTTCCACTATGATCGTTATCAGTTGATGATAAACATTGACTCTCTTTCTTCAGTCGTAAAAAACAGAATTTTTGAGATAAACTGTTGACAATATTGGTTTCAACTGTTCTGCGAAAAACAAAGTTCTTCTCCAAATGGGTTACGTAAACAAAAGTCCAGCGTTCACTTATGACTGTCACAACTCAAGTTTGTGTTCATATGTTCCATATTCCAATCCAGTGCAGTCAAGGTCTCACGCTTGACAAATTCGTTGTAGCAATAATTAGTGCAGTTTGGAATAAATAGTTGAAACTTGGCTTCTGGAACAACATTAAGAAGCAGACGAAATAGATGCAAAACTTGACAGTTGTTTGTCCATCACGTAACGTTGTCCATGTCAGAAAGTAAGTCAATTCTGTAAGGTTACATTTGTTTGCTTGCTAATTAAACCCAAGAAAGATCGATTGTATTAACATTGTCCATTTTTACGACAGAACGACGCCTGGAACACGAACAAATCCATGATGATAAAGTCCTCAGAACTTTCTGTCAAACCAATACATTTCAAAGAACCAGCTTTCATAGCTGAATGGATTGAACAATTCAATAAAGTTATTACAGAGTTCGAGCTAGTTGCTTTCCTCTTCGTAGTGAAGGCGTTCGACTCGTCAATATTAGAGAACTTTCCTTAATGTCGTAAGCAAAGCGAGATTTATGAATAGCTGCATAGTAAATCTTATCTTATTCATCTCAGTATATAACGCTGGCTTGAATTTCTTTTCTGTAACCTAACAGTTTTGCTGGAAGTTGCTGTTATTGTTCTCTTCATACTATCACAAACTAGAAAGTCTTGGGAATGACAGAGTATGTTTCTAACACCAATACGGCTTTCATAACTGAATGGATCTATACAATTCAAGTTGTTATAGAGTTTAAGCCAGTTGCTTTCTTCCTTGAAGTAAAAGCGTTGCAACTCGTCAGTATTAGAAAACTGTTCATGATGTCGTATAATCAAATGGAGATCCACACAGCTGCATAGTAAATCTTATCGTATTCATCATCCCAGTAACCTTGGCTTGAATTTCTTTTCTACAAGTTCCTGACAGTTGCTGTTATTGTTCTCTTTACACTATCACAAAGAATGTTTTGGGAATGACAGAGTATATTTTTAACGCCAATATGGCTTGGTTTGAATTGAAAAACAGCTCAGTCTCAAATAACCACGACCAGCGAAAAGAAAATATCACGGAGATGTCGTTTAAAGCTTCAGATGCAGTTAGCTTAATGGTGCACGAATTACAGCAGAAGAAAAGACAAGGAATAATAAAACAAAAGTTTCTAGGACTAAGGTCAAAGTATTTCGAAGTTCAAATACTACAAGTGTGTATAACACTAAACTATGCGCTTATGCACTTAGTAAATTAAAAAAATACAAAACAATGCACACTCTAAATAAAGGTAACCTTTTTTAATTAACAGTGTGTTTAAAGGTGAATAACAGTCCGTAGTGCGTATGATCCGCCATCTTTGTTTTGTGAGTCTCACAAACAAGACATTCGTAGATAATTACATGAAGTACTCAGCTCAGTGTAAACTGTTCAAATGTTCGGAGCAATACGGCAGAAAACCAAGCGATTCGGCGAGGATATCCCTTCGGATTTCTTCTATTTCTTCTGAAAATGTTTTGTTTTGGGTACAAGTAATGAAGAGGAAAAAGAAAAGCTTATAATCTTGAATAAGGTATCAATATATTTTTAGTGAATGGCGATGTACACATTAGTTTCGTACATGCGCAGTACGGACTGTTATTCACCTTTCACCCTACGAGTGAATGAGTTGAACTTGTTTGGATTGTGCATTGGTTTGTATTTTAGTAACACTATAGATGTTCCTGAAAAGGCAACCTCTTTTAAAGATCACAGTTAAAAAAGTATATATCTATGAAGCAAAATTAAGTTTGTCTTATTTCAAAGAACATTTAAAATAAAGTGGCAACTTTTGCAGTTTTTCGTTTCCTCACACGTGCATATTGAGCTATCAGAAAAGGTTATGTATCTTTGCTATTATCAAATATAATCTTTTAAAAATTGTACATGTTTGGTGTTATGAAAGAAACACACCCACATGCTTCCTTCGAATTAATTTAGTTTGATAATAGCAAAGATACCTTCTCCGAATACTCATTATGCACGCGTGACGTCAATATGTTTAATTTGCAAATCAAACAAACTGAAATATCTCAACAACGAAGCAAAAAACCCAAAAAAACTACAAAAGATGTTACATTGTCATTTTAAGTCTTCTTTCAAATAAAACAGTATAAGACAAGTAAGACAACTCAATTTTCGCTTCATAAGCACTTTAAAAAACCTTTCCCGCACGCTAACATTTCAAAGTACATTTTGCTTTCACAGTTCACGTGTTCTACACAATTTTGCATTTTTAAGCAACAGTTTACACAACAATATTAATAACAAAACTAAAATCACACAATACAACTGTTCAACATGTACAAGTCCATGCAGTACTTCTCTTCAGACTATACTTGACCCCGAAACTAAAATAATATACCAATTACCTCTAAACACCGATTAATGTCCCCTAAAACTAACCGCACTTTCAGGTAAAAAATTTAGAGCAATTTTGCATTTTTCAGCCACAGTATAATAGCAATATTAATAACAAAACTAAAATCACACTTCCTACATACAACTGCTTCACAAGACCATGTAGTACTTCCGTTAAGATTATACTTAACCCAAAACTAAAATAATATACCAATTACCTCTAAACACCGATTAATGTCTCCTAAAACTAACTGCACTTTCAGGTCAAAAATTCTGAGCATTATAAGTGCATCAATTTACATTGGTGGTCAGTTCAGTTCATGTTCACATTCACATTGACGTTCACGTTCAAGTTCATGCGCATGTTTATGTTCATGTTCAAAAAAACTACAAACAGCCTAAAAACTGAATTCGTTACAATAAAGATACAAAGATTAAGCTGGTCGGTTATTCTATCTAATACCGTTCAATAAATTATTCCTAACCTGCCATCTTTCATTTGAGTATGTATTAAACTTGGCACTAGGTTACTTTCTCTCACAAACTGAATAGAAATATCTGCTCAAAAACAACAGCAGTCTCTAGGTTTACGTGCACTTGGCTAATGCGGAAAATTAGTAATACATTACTTGAGACAAAATAACATCACAAAACTACGCTAAACATCAAGACATCCACGGATTCAAATTGCGTATAAGCGCACAAGTACTCTCATTTTCTTACTAGCTTTTTTACACATCTCTATGATGCTGCTACTATATATAATTTATATTCTAATTTCTGCCTCAGATTCTGGTATAAATTCATAATTTATTCTGCTAGGCCAATGGCATAATTTAAAAGGAAACTCATCTTTCGTACAACCCAAACAATTTTTGAGACGCTATAAGATTTCAATTAGAAACTAATTTCTCGGGATCTCCTTTTTATCGCCTCGATATCTTCCCGACTGAACCTAACGTCTTTGCCAAAGATCGTAAAAGGAGCCCAAATTGAAAACAAACGATAGAAACCCGTTTGATGACGTTGGAACACATTCATTGTTGTTTTCAAAGCCTCGCAAACCGACACTTCTTTCAGAAGTTCGTCGTAGAATTTTTCCATGAACAATTTTGTGCCTTCGTCATGAATTCGCCACAATGTGGCAAGGACGGACTGGGCACCTGCCGCAAGAAATGAACGAGCTAAGCCTATGACTCCTTCTGAAGAAATTTTACCTCTGCCTGTGGTACAACAACATAGGACAACCAAGCGAGCTTTTATATCCATACTAATGATGTCTCTTTCCTGAAGAAGATAGAATTTTTCATTCGGTAAATCAAAGCCTTGCTCTATCCATCCTGGATTTGGCGAAAGATAGATCTCCCCGCGCAATTTGTCACCATGTGCCGCAATGTGAATAATGCTAGAATCAGAAATACGGTTTAAAACTCGGCTTTTGATCGCTTCGCATCCTGTTAAAGGTCTTGCATCGAAATGCGAAGCAAGAAGAGTGACTTCTTCTGTAGCACCCGGAAGTGAAGGAATATCGAGTATCTCTCCCTCAAATCTTACGCTACCTACCGTAGGATTACCAACAAACAACGCCGGACCCAGACTGACCGATTCACTGACCAGCATACGCGAGTAGAGCGTGTGTAAAGATGGCGTAATCTGAATGCTATACTTTTCCGATAAGTAAAAACCGTTTTCGTCCAACAACGCAGAAAAGGGCGCAAAAAATAAGAAATCATCAGGAATAATAACAAGTTTAGTGCCTTTGATAAATTCTTGAATTGGACGAATTAGTGCCATAAAAAGATTTCGCAAATGTTCAGAACTACCAAAACCACCTTCGTTCATGTTTGCCTTGTCAACGTTCAAACGTTCTAGAATTTTAGATTCCGATTTTTTCTTTTCAATTTCAACAGCCAAATCATAACGCTGAGCTACTTTTTTAAGATCCTGTTTCTTCACTTCAGAACGAGCTGATGCTTCGTTTCGAAAAACTCTATTCCTTGGATTGGATTCTTGAAGTAGCAACTTCTCAACGTCAATTTCCAGCATGTCACGCCTAGTATGAAAGAAGGAAGACCTTCTATCAATAGTTAAGTGAAAAGTGTTCAGCAATTTAGAAATATTCGTATGAATGTAATCTTTGCTCGATAACGTATCAGTTGGGATACTGATATTTACCTTACCATGATCACAATTTAAAACCCAAACGTTGAGAATTCCCTTGTAATCAAATGAGTAGTATAACACGGTAACACATTTTTTCTCAAGCTGTATAGCTTTTGCAATATCACTGATGTGACCTTTCTCCTTTTCGTTGTCTATTGCTTGCCAGGTCTTACGTGCATAGTCGGCCATATTCGAACGTTTCTCTATAGAAATTTGAAGTGTTTTGGCCTTGCCTAGATCAGCAACTAATAACGCCGTTTCAAAACGTTCAAGAGAAATGAAGCAACACATGAGCATGAGGTATGACGTGTCGTATTTATTTGTAAATGATGTTCGATTTTCGTCGACAATTAAATTTAAAAAAATGCTATCATAGCACTCGATCGATTTTCTGAAATATGAGATAGATCGCTTCAAAGGTTCGAGACCTGATCGTAGCTGAAATAGGTATATAAAATAATAACATTGGCCAAGGCCTGCAAGACAATAACTCTCATGCTTTCGATTTCTTATCAAACTACTAATTTCAATACCTTTCTCATAGTACGGAATAGCTTCTTCCAACTTGAATGACTTTACATAGATTACCCCCAAAAGGCCATTGTTATATGCTATGCCTATTTCATCGCTCAATGCTAAACTTCTCTTGCAACAGTCAATAGCTTTCTCTAGCCGTCGCATCCATAAATAGGCCTGTGCCATATTTCCAATTATCGTTGCTATTTCATGCTGATCAACTATGCTAGTTCCAATAGCCAGTGCTTTCTCAAAATATTCTATAGCCTTCTCATCTTTCTCAGAAAGTAGATATGCAATGCCGAGGTTTGCATTGCTGCGTGCCATTTCCATCCGATTGCCTATTTCAGTACTAATTTCTAGTGCCTTCTTGTAATAAAAAATGGCTTTCTCATGTCGTTCCAACTCAACATAAGCGTCTCCCAAATCTCTACAATAAGTTGCTTGTCCTGATTTATCATTCACACTACCGCTTATTCTTAGGGCTATTTCCGAATGAGTAATGGCCTTTTCATATTCTCCTACGGAACGATAGGTAACCCCCAAATTTGAATTGTCACGTGCTATTTCTGACTGATTTCCTATTTCAGTGCTAATTGCTATAGATTTCTTGACACATTCCATAGCTTTCTCGGGTTGGTTCGTAGTTAAAAAGAGACGTCCCAAAGCTCCATTGATGCTAGCTATTCCTAACTGATCTCCCATTTCAGTGTACATTGCTAGACTGCTATTGAAATGTCTACTAGCTTCCTCATACTGCCTAACAGATACATAGACATCCCCCAAACTTTTATTGGTAGATGCTATTCCTTTCGAATTCCCCAATTTAGTGTACATGTCTAGACTCTTTTTATAATAATAAATGCCTTCCTCAAATTTCTTTAGGGTGTAATACACAACGGCCAAAAATTCATTGCTGATTGCTATTCCTTCCTGATCCTCTATTTTAGTGTACATGTCTAGACTCTTCTTAAAATAATCAATGCCTTTCGTATATTGCCCAAGTAATGGGCCAAACACACCGCCCAAATATGCACTGCTGCTCGCTATTCCTCCCCACTTCTCTAGTTTAGTGTACATGTCTAGACTCTTCTTAAAATAACAGATGCCTTTCTCATTTTGGCCTAATTTGCAATATACACGACCCAAGTATTCATTGTTGTTTGCTATTT
Source organism: Paragorgia papillata (assembly GCA_035771165.1). Classification (NCBI taxonomy): domain Eukaryota; kingdom Metazoa; phylum Cnidaria; class Anthozoa; order Scleralcyonacea; family Coralliidae; genus Paragorgia; species Paragorgia papillata. The sequence continues at coordinate 436,163 of JAWNZC010000368.1, read as the reverse complement.
CTTCCTGATTCTTTATTTTAGTGTACATGTCTAAACTCTTCTCAAAATAATTAAGGCTTTCCTCATAATTCGCTAATTTAAAATACGCACGACCCAAATTTTGATTACTAGCTGCTATTGCTGACTGATTCCCTATTTTAACGCTCGCTGTCAGACATTCATTGAAATACACAATGGCTTTCTCGTACTGCGCCATACTTAAATACACACATGCTAAACAAAAATTACATTTGACAATTCCTGATTGATATCCTAATTCTGTACTGATTGCAAGTCCCTTTTCGTAAGACTGGAGAGCTTTATTGTTATCACTCGAGCGCAAATATGCTTCTTCATCAGTTTCGCAGCGCGTATATTCATCTAATTTGCTTTTAAGCTCATTTGCAATCTTTTCTGGTTGTAATTCATGTTTTATGGCTTCACTATAGCGTACAAGACATTCCATTGTAGCTAGTAAAGATTCCTGCAACAGAAACAATGCTAATCTTGATCGGTTTTCAATGCTAAACTTCTTTAACAATTCCTCAAAAACAAGACGATACATGTACTTCTGCATTTCTTCGTATGCAGTTTTCCTATCACATTTACTGGTAATCTCAGATAATATTTGTTTTAGTATTTTGTTACCATGAAGTAGATCGGCTGATCTATCTGCCATGTACGGAAAGTCTTGAAGCCTTCCATTTTCTAATAAGACTTTGGCTGTCTCAAGAACAAACCTCGCAATTGTTGATTCCTCTCCCGCTTGAAGTATCTAAATGTAAGTTAACAAGACACCTGGCTCAGGTGTTCACTCGGGCTACTGGAAAGTGCAGAGGTCTCTATAACGCGCGAGCAAAGAGGTGGGAGTGGGCCGAGGAAGATCACATCGAATGATAAATGTTAAACTTACAAATCAAACTACCTCAAAGATCTCAAAGAAAAAGAGAAAAAGCTTGCAATTGATTGGTCGATCCCGACCACTCGGGAACCAATCAGCTTTTGCATCCTTAATGCATGTGTACGGACGACGGACCAGAAAACAAACCCAGCCATATAATAATTAACAATTATTGGACGAGGTTGAGCATGATATCAAGAATTATCAAGGCCAAGGTTTGTATTGGCCGAGGAGGATAAACAAACCGACGCCATAATTCTTGATTCAATGCGATAACCGAGTCCAATAATTGTTTTATTATACAACACAACAACAACAACTTTATTTAGCATTATCATGCAACAAAAGAAAAAACGAAGTGCAGGCCAACTGTAATAACCATAGGGGCTAATCGAGACAGTTGGCCATTAAAAAGTACAATATATAAAAAATCCAGAGTAGCGTAAAGAGATAGAGTTGACAAATTAATACAATACAATTACAATAATAGTAGTAGCTCAACTAATTACTACAAAATACAAAACAATACGCACTAAACAATAACCCTATTTCCAGTTTAACATGAGCTATTACTACCCTTACTACAATTCAACATGGAGGCCAGAACACTTTCACGCACAACGTCCGCAAGGGTAGTCTATTATTAATGACAATTTGCTGCCACCATTTTCAGCTCTCAATAGTGACGACAATTAGTCATTGTACCATAAATTATTCATTTATTTGTTGTTTTAATTTGCGTTTAAAAGATAAGGGCCTGTTTATATGGAGCGGAGTTACCCGGCAAACCGACTTACCCGCCATGTATAGAAATTCAATGCTATCCCGGCAGAGTGTTTATATGAGACAGGCGGGTAACCCGGCTAGCCGAGATCCCGGCAAAACAGCTGAGATCTCGGCATGCTGGGATGAAAATATTCCCATATAAACACTCTCTTGCCAGGTAACTCGGCTACCCGAGTTGAATTCGTCACAACAACATTCGTCTTTCATGGTTCTGCCACCGCCATGTTTGTTGTCACGTAAGCAATATAATTATAAAATATTTTTTCATTTTTTGATATGTTTCTCTGCCTCCACAATGTACTTAAAACGTTTGTTAACTGTATGAGCTACACAATAATGTTAGCTAAAATGAAGAAGTTTTGAGTGGGGAACCAAAACGAAAATGTTGTTTAAACACGAGCAAGTTTTGCATTGATTACTGTAAATATGGCGGATTCAACATTTTTGTAGCAAATCTACCTTCATAATTATCTCTTTATTTATTTTTGATGTTCCTCGACCCTCAAATGCTCAGAAAAAGTTTGTTGATTCTATAAGCTACACAATAATGCTAAAATAAGGAAGTTTTGAGCGGTATGCCAAAAAATTCTAGTGCCTATGAAACAAAATCTTTTATGATTGTTTTTTGAAGAACACTAAAAATAATGAAAAATGGCTTTTACATGACTTTAATAACTTATTCTGTTCTGGAGTTATCACACATAATGGGATTTTGAGTTATGACGTCATTACTTTGCATGGTGTTGAAACGAAAAGGAAGACAAGGCATATCTTCAGAATAATTTGATTAATTCGGCTGAAACTTTGCAGACGTAGTCTACCGACAAAAGTAAGCATTTCTATTGTTTTTTTTGCTGTTGCTGTGGTAACATATTAGTTTCCAGGCCTCTCTCTTTCTTTATTTAATTCATGGTTTTCAACCAGATGTAAAGGGATATTTCAAGTTTTAACGAGTTGGTGTACTTTCCTTCTAATTTGTATAGGTAATAGCATGGCTTCGAGTGCAATTTGGAAAAAAATATGTACGAGTGAGTTTTTCAAAGACTATCAAAATTGCACGAGTCTGAAGGATGAGTGCTATTTGAGGTCTTTGAAGAACTCACGAGTGCGTATTTTTCCAAAATTGCATTCGAAACCATGCTATTACTTATTAATAATATACATGAAATGTTAGACAAATGTTCCTCCAGCTACAAAGTTTACCGACCACTCATTGCTCCACTTCTCGAAGCATAAATGGTTAAAAACTGCTTCGCTTTGTTCACTAAATACATAAAAGTTTTACTCATAGCATCTAACCACTTCTAGTCTTCTTGCAGGAACTTTAATGACAATATTATTATTAAAGCAAAATTCACTCTGTATTTCATCGAAATGTTCTTCGACAACTCAGTATGTTTTGGTCACCATATTGGATTTTCTCGTGAGGAAAAACCATCCTTCAAAATCCGCATAAGCATTTCATTGGCTTTCCGGTAGTTTCCGGTTGTTTATTAGCCAATCAGAATGCTTAATACTCATTGAAATTTGCACTGTATTACACCTTTTCTGCACTGTATTACATTGGAATTGTATTACATTGGAATTGCACTCCTCTCAACCAATCAAGATGGAGTAATTTTGTCATGTATATTATTAGCAGTGTAACAAGACAGTTTAAAATAAACAATGATATTTGTGGTGATGTAAAATGTGAAATTACGTTTTTAGACTGAGGTGGCCTAGAAACTAATTTGTTACCATAGTAACCACAGAAGAACAATAGAAATGTTTAGTGTTATTGCTTGACTAAGTCGGCAAAGTTTCAGCCAAATTAATCAAATTATTCTGAAGAAATGCATTGTGTTCCCTTTTGCTTCAACACCATGCAAAGCTAATGACGTCATAACTCAAAATCACATTGTGTGAAATAACTCCAGAACAGAATAAGATCTGAAAGCCATGTAAAAAACATATTCCATTATTATTAATTGCTGTTCTTCATAAGACAATCATAAAAAAAATTGTTTCATAGGCACTTTTCATCAAAAATACGTGACAAAAAATTCTTCTATTAATTACTTACTTGTCCATCTTGGGATTCCTGAGAAACATTTGTATCTTGAGCTGATGCCATTTTTTTGCAATCCACACTTTCTAGATTTTCTAAATAATAATAATAATAAAAAGAAATCTAATTTCTTTTTGTGAAAAAAAGAAAATAATCAAAATTATATACAAATAATTATATACGAATGTTATTTAATAAAATTTTTTTTTGAAAGAATTAATTGCTGCCGAGCATAGCAAGGCAGCTCACTAATCTTGACATGGGTAATTGCCTGTGTCTCGTGTCCAGACCTCTTTGCCGAGTTACCGGTATATATAGTCAATGAAATCTCGATTTAGGAGTTTTTCTGTTTGCATTCAGGGGGGACATGGGGGGGGGGAGACCACACAGGACAACACTGAACTAGCACCACATGAAAAAGCTATGCCAGAGAAGGTTAAAATCTTTGAAAGGTTAAAATCTTTGAAAGGAAAAATGAGAACTTGAAGAATGAAATAAATGATTTAGCAGTGAAGGTCAACGTTGCCTTTGCCTTTCAACGAGTAAGTTTACTCGTTTTTAATATATCATGTCTCTATTTGCTTGTGCAAGTATTCATCAGGTTTATTTTCTGGTGCATATGCCAATATTGGTGTGGGTTTATTGTGTTTGCACTGATCAGCATTCTGAACAGACCGACATGTGTGTGTATTTTGACTTATACAAATTCTGCAAAATAATCTGATGGGCTCAATGGTACATTGCTGTGTAATTTTATTAAAGCTCTAGATTTGTCAAAACATATTAAGCACTTGGAATTGCATTGACAGTTTTGCCACAGCATTAGAGCAAGAGGCATGATAATTTAATATTTATATATTATTGTGTGTATATCCTGTCAAAACCCTTGCCATATCACGTCAAGCGATAAGTTATAGTAACTTATAGTTTTCAATTTTATAATTAAAAAATATAGAAGAAACGTGTAAATACTCTGTCCATTGTAATTAATATTAAATTTTTGGACTTTCCAGCCTCCTTCGCAGGCAACTCTGTGGGCTCTTTTTGGGTGGAATGGGTAAACTTGGGTGGAGTGAGCAACCTCGGGTGGAGTGGGCAACCTCGGGTGGAGTGGGCAACCTCGGGTGGAGTGGGCAAACTTGGGTGGAGTGGGTAATCTTGGGTGGAGTAGGCAACCTCGGGTGGAGTGGGCAAACTTGGGTGGAGTTGGCAATCTTAGGTGGAGTGGGCAATCTCGGGTGGAGTGGGCAATCTCGGGTGGAGTTGGCAATCTTGGGTGGAGTGGGCAATCTTGGGTGGAGTGGGCAATCTCGGGTGGAGTTGGCAATCTTGGGTGGAGTGGGCAATCTTGGGTGGAGTGGGCAATCTTGGGTGGAGTGGGCAATCTTGGGTGGAGTGGGCAATCTTGGGTGGAGTGGGCAATCTTGGGTGGAGTGGGCAATCTTGGGTGGAGTGGGCAATCTTGGGTGGAGTGGGCAATCTTGGGTGGAGTGGGCAATCTTGGGTGGAGTGGCCAATCTTGGGTGGAGTGGCCAATCTTGGGTGGAGTGGGCAATCTTGGGTGGAATGGGCAAACTTAGGTGGAGTGGGCAAACTCGGGTGGAGTGGGCAAACTCGGGTGGAGTGGGCAAACTCGGGTGGGGTGTCACATTGGCCACAGACTGCACAGACTTTCCTGTGGAGTAGGTTAAAGGTTTTTGTCCCATTTGAGGCAGCACTTCACTTGCGATAGTAACTTCTAGTAAAATACATTAATCAAGTGCCTATAAAACAAAAATTAAGTCTATCTTATTTGAAAGAACACTTAAAATGACAGAGTAACATCTTTTGCAGTTTTTCATTTCCTTGCTTCGTTGTTGAGATATTTCAGTTTGTTTGATATGCAAATTAAACATCTTGACATTACACATGCATAATGACTTATCTCACTTATCGGAGGTTATATATCTTTGCTATAATCAAATATAATCACTTAAAAATGACTATATGTTTGTTTTTGTGGAAGAAACACATCCAAATGCTTCCTTTGAATTAATTACTCGGGCTACCTGTGGTAGACGAGTCTAGGTTTCGGCTCCGTTATTATTTTTATTATTTTTTTGTCTATGTTTCAAAATGGCAATCATTACGTCATCCCGTCAGGCTTTGCGAAACTGATGCGTGTTAAAATTTCATACATTCTTTCTATAAATCTTCACTTTCCTGATGTCTGATCAAGTTGTTTGATGTGAAGTGTTCTTTCTTGGACATGTTCAGTGTGTTCACAGACGTAGTTATTGTTCAGTAATTTTGCTGGCAGGTATCTTGATACAATCGCTGATTAAACATGATCGTGCTGTGTTGATATTTAACACCCGAAGGGACTCGACATATGAATGCTGTGTGGAAATATTACCCAGGCAATCGTGTTTTGTGTATTGCGAATTGTGTTTTCTATCGGAGAATTAGATAGTGCTTTGACTATTTTGGGTGACGAATGATGTTTAGACTTTTATCAGTAATCTTGCTGACAAAGTTTGTCCATGAAGACAGAATAGACAAAGTTATTAAAGATGTGAAAAAATGCCATGTTGACATCAGTATACTTGAGGACGAGAGACACAAGAAAGGGCCACAGTATATTAAAAGAACATATACGTGCTGTTTACCTAGTAAGCACTTTCTCCTGTTTGTTGACATTGATCACGACAGTATCTTTATATTTTTGCATATTATTTATGTGCTTTATTACTAAACGAGTTTTATATTTGTTATGCTGAGTAGGAAACTTGTATTCAAATGTATGTTCTGTGTACCATGTGTTTTTACTGACTGTTGCTTGTCTTTGAGTTTGAGATCGGCAATGGACAGTAGTCTTATTGATCCATTAGGATTTATATTCAATGTTGTAAGTGCTTTGAACCTTTGAGTATGTAATTTTGTCACAAGTACATGTACGTTTAATAGCCATATCTTGAAGTTCATTGTGATATAAATTTTGATGCATAGATTGATTATTAAGATATTCATCATAGAAACAACTTTGAACCAGTCATGTTCCTCATATGTATACAGTAATACACATGCTTTAATGACATATTGGCCATTATAACATCAGCAGCCAAGTGTGTGTTATATGCGGATGGTACCAAAATGTATAGAGTGAAATTAAAGTGTCTGACATTAACTACAATACTAGCACTGCTGAGTTGAAGAGGAATCAGGATTCATGTTGTATGAAGATATTGCACAGCATAGATGTGGGGTGCGGGTATATTTTACTAGTCACCTATTGCATATTTGCTAGTGCATCTGTACCGGCCCACTCCCAGTCTCCCACCTCTTTGCTCGCGCGTTATAGAGACCTCTGCACTTTCCAGTAGACAGAGTGAACGCCTGACCCAGGTGTCTTGTTTGGTTTAATAACTCATTATGCGCATGTGACGTCAAGTTGTTTATTTTGCATATCAAACAAACTGAAATTTCTCAACAACAAAGCAAGGAAATGAAAAACTGCAAAAAAATGTTACCCTCTCATTTTAAGTGTTTTCTTAAATAAGACAAACTTAATTTTCGTTTCATAGGAACTTTAAACCAAATTACCATTATGTCAGCCATTTAAAGTCACTGTAAAACAGATTGTTGGTAAACATCATGTACTAAAGTCAAACCATATCTACATCGAGACTGAAGACTGAAAAAGAAGAGGAAAAACAAAATTGATACAAAGCCTTTCACAATCTATTAATGTTTCGATCCATCATTGACACAGCTGATAGTCTGCATATCAACCAGTTGCCCAATTATGCATGTCCCAGAGTTTAAATAAAGAAAAAGACAGTATTTGCGAAAAAAACATCGTTCCTTTCCAGATTATAAATTTGAAGTAAATAAAACTTACCTTATTCATCGCCGTGGCCCATTCGAGCCATAGTGAAGAGAAGGCGCAGGACTCCTCCTTTTAAAACCACCATCTTGGATTTGACTTTCATAACCTCCCCCCGGAATACTTAAGAAGATTATAGTACCGTCGGTTGCATCTAAGGATGGACACCACCAATGAAAAACATGTTCTACGCTGACGTCAAACTTCTATGTTTATGCTGCGCATGTGACATGTTTGCTTGTTCGAATGCCAAACTTGGGCAATGAATTTATCATGACCGGTCGATTGACAATTGAGGAGTTTTTGAGCTCAATAGATGAGTGAAACAAACAGGTGAAATGACCGTTGGGCTCAGAGACAGTTCGAAAATGTAAAATCAAAGAAGTTCCGCGCATAAACATAGAAGTTTGACGTCAGCGTAGATCATGTTTTTCATTGGTGGTGTCCATCCTTAGATGCAACCGACGGTATTAACGGGGGATATCTTTCCGAGAGTGTGGTACTTTATGTAAGAGCTATTATATAAAACTTAATTTGCATGGAACCAGACCCAGTCCTAAACGACGTCAGCACGACCAAAGCAGATAGTGACGATGTTGTTGATGATGATGATAATGATAACGATGATGATAATTATAATGATGATGATGATGATGATGATTATGATGATAATGATGTTGATAATGATAATTATAATGATGATGATGATTGTGGTGATAATATCGATGATGTTGATAATAACAACGATGATAATATTGATAATGATGATAATGATGGTAATGAAGAAAATCATAGTCTCTTCCCAAACACTTATGATTGCAGTAACGACGGGGAAGGGCACTAGACAGACAGACAGACGGACAGACAGACAGACAGACAGACAGACAGACAGACAGACAGACAGACAGACAGACAGACAGACAGACAGACAGACAGACAGACAGACAGACAGACAGACAGACAGACAGACAGACAGACAGACAGACAGACAGACGTAAAAACATAATCTCCTGGCGGAGATAACAAACTGGAATAAATTGCTTTACCAACTTAACTCCTTTACCATTTTACGAGTTTTTCCAAATTACATAAACTTAATTTATTTAAATTAATTCATTATTTTTTTCAAAAAATCATGAAAAATATGCTCATGTTTCTCTGTTGCCAATTCCCTTTAAAAAATAATTTCTCTGTTGATAAAAAATAATTTAAGAATCTTACGGCTTGTTAAAAACATTTGCACCACTAGTGGCTAGCTTAAATATGAAATTGAAAAACTCAAATGTAATTGAACATTATTCAATGCTACTTTAATATAAATCTTATAAAAAAAGTTAATGTTCGCTAATGACTATTTCTAAACTAATTTATTTCTCAAATTCATTGTCAAAATATTACTTCTGTTATAAGAAGCGACAATTTATGTGTCTGGATTATTTACATGTCTTTGGTTTCCGTAGACTTCAACGATACTTTGTGAAGTCTTAGGTTGCCAATTTTCAGTGGTCTGGACGTACTGTGGATGAACTCTTTCTTGAATGATAAGGAACTGTGGTTACTGTTGGTCGATATTCTGCTGGAAATATCGGCCTTGTTGCTTCTCTTTGATTCTTCTAAACTTCAACGCTACTTTGTGAAGTCTTATGCTTTCAATTTTCAGTGGTCTGGATGTACTGTGGACGAATTTTTCTTCAATACCATGATAAGGAACTGTGGTTACTCTTGGTCGATATTCTGCCGGAAAGATCTGTCTTGTTGCTTCTCTTTGGTTATTCTAAACTTCAACGCTACTTTGTGAAGTCTTGTGCTTTCAATATTCAGTGGTCTGAACGTACTGTGGACGAACATTTTCCTGAATGCCATGATAAGGAACTGTGGTTATATTCTGCTGAAAAGATCTGTCTTGTTGCTTCTCTTTTCTTTTCTATTTTAAGAGCAGTATTAGAATCTATTGTCATTCCTAAACTTGCTTTTTCCTCATTCTCCTTTCTTTTTATTTTCTTACTTTTCCTCTCTTTTCTTCTCTACTTCTACCTGATTTGTCTAGCTCCTCGTTCTCCTAATAATCTTTGTTCTTCCTCTCATCTTCCTTTTCGTTTCCCTCTTTTCTTTCCTTTTTTCCCCTACTTCTCCACCTTTTTGTCCTCCTGTTCCTCCTTTTCTTTCTTCCTTTCCTTACGTCCCTTGACTTTCTTCTGCTTCGCCTCTTTCGTGCTCTCCTTTTTACTTCTCCTCATCCTTCTCCTTCTTCTCCTTTTCTTTCCCATCCTCTTTCTCTTCCTTCTCCTCCTCCTTTTCCTTTCCCCCTTCCGCCTCTTCCTTCCCCTCCTTCTCTTCCTCACTCCTCCTCTTCCTTCCCATTCTCCTTCTCTTTCTTCTCCCCCCTCCTCCTTCTTCTCTTCCTTCTCCTCTTCCTTCTCCCCCTCCTTTCTTTTGTCCTCCTCCTTCTCTTTCCTCTTGTCTTCATGCTTGACTTTCTCCTCCTTCCTCTTGTTTTTGTCTTTTTTTCCTCGTCCTTTTTCTTCTTCTCCTCTTCCTCGTCTTCCTTTTCCTCTTTCTCTTCTTCCATGTCCTCCTCCTCTACCTTCTCTCCCGACTTCCCCCTCTTCCTTCTCCTCCTCTTCCATCTCCCCCCATCCTCTTTCATCCCCCTTCTTCCTTCTTTTCTTCTTCCTTCTCTCCCACCTTCCCCTCCTCCTCCTTCTTCTCCTTTTCCATCTCCTGCTCTTCCTTTCCCCCCTCGTCTTCCTTCTCCCTTCTTCCTTCTTTTCCTCTTCCTTCTCTCACACCTTCCCCCTCTTCCTTCTTCTCCTATTACATCTCCCCCTCCTCTTCCTTTTCTCCCCCTCCTTTTCCTTCTCCCCCTCTTCCTTCTCCTCCTCTTCATTCTCCCCTTCTCCTCTTCATTTTTCTTCTCTTCCTTCTCCCTTCTGTTCCACTCCTCCTCTACTTTCTTCTCAGCCCCTCTTGCTTGTTCTCCTCTTCCTTTCCCTCCTCCTCTTCCTTTTTCTACCCCCCCTCTTCCTTCTTCTCCTCTTCCTTCTTCTCCTCCTCCTTCTCCTCCTCTTTCTCCTCCTCCTCTCCGTCTCCTCCTCTTCCTTCTCCTGCTCTTCCTTTTCCTCAGCCCCTCTTGCTTCTTCTCCTCTTCCTTTCCCTCCTCTTCCTTTTTCTATCCCCTCTTCCTTCCCATCCTCTTCCTTCTTCTCCTCTTCCATCTCCCCCTCCTCCTCTTCCTTCAACCCCCCTCCTCTTCCTTCTCCCCCTCTTCCTTCTTCTCAGCCCCTCTTGCTTCCTCTCCTCTTCCTTTCCCTCCTCCTCTTCCTTTTTCTACCCCCTCTTCCTTCCCATCCTCTTCCTTCTCCTTCTCTTCCATCTCCCGCTCCTCCTCTTCCTTCAACCCATCCTCTTCCTTCTCCCCCTCTTCCTTGTTCTCCTTTTCCTTCTCCTCTTTCCTTTTTCTCCTCCTCTTCCTGCTCCCTCCTGTTCCCCCGCTCTTCCTTCTTCTCCTCTTCTTTCTCCTCCTCCTCCTTTCTTTCCTCCTCCACTTCCTTCTCATCTATCTTCTCCTGCTGTTCCCCTTCCTTCTCATCCACCTTCTCTTCTTTCTTCTCCTTCCCCTCTTCCTTCTCCTTTTCCTTCTCCCCCTCTTCCTTCCTCTCCTTCTCCTCCTCCTTCTACTCTTCCTAGGACTTTAAAAGTGAACCAGTTTCTGTCGCTGTGTCACTATAACACATCAAATATTACTTACTCTAATCTTGGAATGTATAATCCTCCAGGCCATATAACCAAAATAAACTACTGATCTTTTAGTTTCCACATGACTAGACTAAATTTAAGAAGAATATAGATTGTATTTAATGTATAATTTGCATGAAATAATTTTTAAGTATCATGCAACGTTGTTCAACAAATACTCACTTATTTCTCTTCTTCCTTTAGCGTTCCTCATTTCTTTCAGTATATCTTGAACTCCGTTAAGTGGGCTGGAGGCGGGCGGTTAAGCGGGCTAGACGGGAAACCGTCTGCCGGGTTTTTATATGTTTTTGATTGCCAGTTCACTGGTGGACTGGAAATACGTGATTGGTTAATAAGTTATTAAGCTGTCATCGCTTTATATTAATCTCATTATTCACAATTTTTATAAACTTGGGCTACGTTTACACTGTATCACCAGTATAGGATATATTGCTTTTAATATGCTCCGTTTCAAAATGCTTTTGATGCAGATGTAAACCAATTGATTCTGTCTGCACATTGCAGTAGCATTGGAGCAAAGCTAGGTTTAACCAGGCAAGTACTTCATTCAAATATAAACGCCTGGAGAAAGTACGGGCCACTGAAGCTGAGCACTTATTGTCGATTTCAAGTTGCTGTTCAACGCGCGGTTCGGAAGTTCGTTGTCAAGTTTCAAATTACGTTTCTAAATTCAGAAGTTGATTAATTACGAAGTTCCATTTGATGTAAGTTCACCTTTACAGAAAATTATTTCGGTCGACCAGACTTACTTTTGATACGATTTCTTTCGGAAAATATGTTAACCATTCTGCAATTCCAAATTAACAACTGTGTAGCCAAAAAATGGCGCAAAGCTGAACTTCGAAATCGAATCGAACATTCGAACCTCGAATCGAACTTCGTAATGAACTTCTAAATTTGGAAATTTCATTTGAAACTTGGCAACGAACGCGTTGGAAAGCGAGTTGATATCGACAATAAATGCTTTGCTCCAGTGGTTAGTAGTTTTCCCAGGCGTCCATATTTGAATGAAGATCATGTCTGGTTAAACCTAGATTTGCTGCAATGTGCAAACGGAATCAATCGGTTTACATTTGCGCTGAAAGCATTTTGTAACGGAGCATATTAAAAGCAATATATCCTATACTGGCGATACAGTGTAAACGCAGCCCAATCTTATAAAAATTGTGAATTATGACCTTAATAACCGATGAAAGCTTAATTCCTAACAACGTATTTCCAGTCCGTCAGTGGACTGGCAAATGGCTACAGAAAACATATAGAAACCCGGCAGACGGTTTTTCGCCTAGTCAGCCCGCTCACCCACCCGCCCGCCTCCTTCCTCCCCTAAAAAACCCGGCTGCTACACAGGCTAAACCACCGTTTTCATCCCATCTTATTTATTCATTGTTCTCGCTCTTTTTGATTTGTTAGATTCATCTGATCCTTTGCTTCCATGTCGTCGTTTTACTTCGTGATCGTCTCTTCTTCTCTTTGACTCGCCAGATGTACCAGAATGACTACATTCCCCTTCATCTTGTGCTCGCTTTACCCCTTTCTGATCTGAAAATTTAAGAACATCTAATGTTTTAATCTTATTCAATTTATAAATTTTACAATCATCTTTTACCATCAGCCTTTGACTCATTTTTCACTTCAGTAAAGAATTACATAACTATAACACAAGACATGCATCAAAATCTACTTTTTCTCTTCGTAAAATGAGATAGGGAGCTAAAATATGGAACTCTCTTGATGAAAATGTTAAATGTTTTCACTCGGGCTATACTGTGGTAGGCCGACTCCATGTTTCGGCTCTGTTTCTTTTTGGGTGTCACGATTTTGCATTTTTGACTTTTTACTTCCGCTACCATGCATACTTCCGGTGAGTTGTTAGCTGTGTGATGGAGTGAGGCCGTGAGACACGTTATTTATTTATTTATTTATTTATGTATTTATGTATTTATGTATTTATGTATTTATTTATTTATTCATTCATTCATTCATTCATTCATTCATTCATTCATTCATTCATTTATTTATTTATTTATTTAGCTTCGCTTCTTAAAATTTCATGAGAAATAAAATAATTAGAGAAAAAAAGAAAGAAAAGAAGCTGGGACACCACAACAGTTAAACAGCAATTACAGTGGGCCCTTAAAAAGAAAAAAGAATAATATAATGAAAAATAAAAATTAAAACAAAAAAAAAATTTAATAGTCATAACTAATAACAGCAAGTTCTTTGCTCCTTTTGCTTTTTGAGTTGGACAAAAAGTTGAACAGTTTTGCCTTTTGATCAAGGTGTTCTTGCACATTGTTGGTAAATTTTGAAAGTGACTGACTTTGTAGTTTAAAACAGTGATGTAACTGAGAACTGTCTTGATCGTAAACAGGGACGTAGCCATAATTTGACAAATACGATTTCATCTTTGGCAACCGAAAGTCTTTGGTATATAACAATGTATTTTATCTCACTCTGATGACGTTGCGCGATGCGACGAAACGTTAGTTGTACTCTTTAATAAATATTATTCCTATTAATTTGACTTTATTTCGTGTTTTATGCTGGGCATTAATATTTTTATCACGTTTACGTTTTCCGCCTGATTTCTCATTGGTTACCATAATAAACATACTAAGTTAGTCCAAGTAACTAGAACAAATTTTTTGCTAACAACATTACTAATTCTGGCAAAACACAATCGTATCATCCGCCATCTTGTTTCAATATTGTGCCTAATTAACTAGGAAGTTAATGACGTCACAAGCTGGGTAAATATTATAAAATTACAGTTTGCTGATAGCCGAGTGCTTTCCATGCTTTTGAAAGTGTTGTAGTGCAATGATATGATAACGACATTCAGTAAAGGTGAACTTCAGACATGGATATACGTATTGGTATAACTAAGTAAAGATTTTGCTTTACCCAGCTTGTGACGTCAGATGCATATCAGAAAATTGTCCAACATAGAGGATGACAATATTGGGTTTTTTTTTGTCGAAATTAGCGATGTTGTTGTTGATAAAAATCGCTTATATATTACTTGGATTAATATTACCAAGTATGTTTATTAATCAGAACATCATAAATTGAAAATTTTGAATCTTGTGGCCATTACCTCAATGAATAGTTGGCAAGTGAGTTTCACGTCATATTCCACAGATGTAATCTTTAAGTCATTCTGAAGGTGTTACTGGTTAAGTAACGAAACGTGAATAAATATATTTTGTTTTAAATGGTTTCCTTTCGTTATGGTATTGCATTTTAAAATTTTGAGCTGGGCTCTTATATTCATTTTGCGATTACGATTTCCGCCCTGTAAATCACTTGCTACGATCCACAGATGCTGCAAAAGCGTTCCTGAGACTACGTTGAAACGGAAAACCGCTAGCCATTAAGAACGCTTATACGATGTCTTTCACTAATGGCAAAGATCTTATAACCAATCAAAAAACTTTTCTACTGGAAAAGAAATATCGTACAGCAAATGAAAAGCGCGGAAATCTGAAACGTACGAGATTTCTTTCTTTCGCTATTCGCACGGAAATCTTAGTACTAATATAATAAAAACAGAATAAGCGACAAATATCCATGAGTTACCTGGCATTAATAAAATGTCCAGAAAGAACTTTCTGAGCCAAGTCTTGACTAAAAATCTCGCTAATGGCATCAACCAGCTGTCTTCTGCTTCCGTTCCTGGTAGTGTAAAGCAGAAGCATGGTGCGAGCCTTTGTTGATGCATCTTCATCAATTCTGGAGAAAAGTATATTTTCAATATCGTGCACCTCAAACTGATCCGTCAGCAAAGCTACATCAACCCAATTGGACGCAATCCTCCTGGATATTCGGACGATCTCTCGTGACTGCAGATTATCTATCAAAATTGAGAGCAAAACAATTCAACATTAACAGAAACTGATTTAAGATGGCTCCCTACAATTTCTTCAAAGTGAAGAAATGCAAATTTCAACCTCAAAAAGTGCTCATAGATATTTCATTAATTAAAAGAATGAAATTAACGTTCTTTGCAAAGAATTACAACAGCCGTTAGCGTGCTGGTAGGGAGGCCCGGGGAGGGGGGAGCAAGGGCGCCCCTTTGAATATTTTTACAGGGCGCATAAAACGTGAAGAAGGCGCCAAACACTGCACAAAATGACGCAAAAACGTTTGTCAAAAACAAAAATGTGCAACCTCATTCCCAGGGCCTCTTTGAAATTGGGAGGGTGGAAAAAGACCCTGGCATCGGCTTGTCACAGCACCCAGAAATACTGGGTGTAATAATTAGGAATTTAATTTAGTATGCAAAATCCTTCGGAGTAATGGCGGTCCCGCGGGAGAAGTTCATTGTAATAGGCGGTCTCATTGCCCCCGTTGGCGCTTCCGTTGAAGCTATAGATCGTTTTCACTCACGTGATCGGTGGCCCCATTGGGGCGGTAAAATACGAAATATTCGAATAAGAATAGAGCTAAATTGCCATAGGATAAATATGGTACACCAGTATGGCCGCCATTTCATTGTTTTGGTGCACCAATATGGCCGCCGTGACGTCAGATGAAAACGATCTATTTGATTATAACTGGCACAAAACTATGCATAGATACTAAAAACGTCGGTCCGAACGTTCACCAGGTGCAACTAGAACAGACCTCACGCTCGTTCAATAAGTAGTAAAGACTTATTACTATTACACCTTAGACTCTTTTGTAAGATATAAACTTAATGATGACATTGTTTTGTAATTAGTTTTCTTCTTTGTTCAAATATAATTCTGTTGTTCTTTTATGATAATTAATTCAACTTCATCAATAAATTTCTTAAAATGACGAGACACTCTATTAAAAAATGGGATTTTTTGGATTAGCTTTTTTCCGTGCAATTTGGTTCGCAAAAAATCCCACTTCAAATTGCTCGGCAATTCTGAGCGTGTGACTTCCCCTCGCACAACCGATTTTTAAGATTTCCAAGTTGCACAAAAAGTTGGTTTGGTATCTACTTTGGCAACAAATTTCTACAAGTTGCACTGGCAAAATTACGTGTAACAAAGGTCGTGACTGCAACTTGTGTTTACAAGGCGAGTTTAAAAGATGGCAGACGCTGGTAAGTTAATCCGAGATGAAGCTGGAAATAATAAATCAAGTTACCAAAGCTTACTTCGACTTTTCTCGTTTTGATAGATAGATAGATAAGCCTTTATTTACACAGGGTAATTCTATCAGTTTTAAAATAAAAACTGTTATCAACAGAAGCCCTGTTAAAACCAATACTAAAATGCAAGCTTATAATTATATTTACAATATATATATATATATAGAATATATACATTTTAAGACCAAACCGGGACCAGTTGCGAAAAATGCAACTACACGGGCCTTCCGGCAGGAATTGAACCCACGACCTTGCGATTCTAGTGCAATGCTCTGACCACATTGCCACGGAGGGCGTTGCCGAGAGCTCGATCGCGAGTTCTGTATATATAATATTATATACATTATATATCGCGAGTTCTGTATATATCGCGAGTTCTGTATATATAATATTATATACTGGCATTACCACCTTATTATATATACAGAACTCGCGATCGAGCTCTCGGCAACGCCCTCCGTGGCTCAGTGGTCAGAGCATTGCACTAGAATCGCAAGGTCGTGGGTTCAATTCCTGCCGGAAGGCCCGTGTAGTTGCATTTTTCGCAACTGGTCCCGGTTTGGTCTTAAAATGTATATATTCTACACTCGAATTTTCCTTCACCCAAAATCCTCAGAACATGCTATGTAATCGAGTGAAATGCCCAATATCACTTATTATATATATATATATAGACAGATGGACAGACGGACGGACGGACGGACGGACGGACAGACGGACAGACGGACAGACGGACAGACACAACAGACGGACAGACGGACAGACACAACAAACGGACAGACACAACAGACGGACAGACGGACAGACAGACACAACAGACAGACAGACACAACAGACAGACAGACACAACAGACAGACAGACAGACAGACAGACAGACAGACAGACAGACAGACAGACAGACAGACAGACAGACAGACAGACAGACAGACAGACAGACAGACAGACAGACAGACAGACAGACAGACAGACAGACAGACAGACAGATAGATAGATAGATAGATAGATAGATAGATAGATAGATAGATAGATAGATAGATAGATAGATAGATAGATAGATAGATAGGATAGATAGATAGATAGATAGGATAGATATAGATAGATAGTTGTTCCCCATTTTGGATTATCATTTGCAACTCGCAACATTTTTTGCGCCACGCAAGTTGTGAGAAAAAATTGACGTGTGACATGGTCGAGTGCAACACGTAACAGGTACCTTTATATTTTGCTGTATCAGAGCCCCCAAATACCCCGTGGAAATGTGTCGTCGTCACAGTAGCAGGCACTCTATATCTGCGATACCTATAGTGCCTATAGACGCACAAATTTTCAGAACAACGGGTCACCAAATTTACTGTTAGCCTCCTCTGATGAACAAAGGCCAGCACGCCACTGATAACATCTCAGGATAATTCACGCAATCCTCGCTTGATGTTACCCTAACCAATATCTACCAGCCTCGATTTCAAAGAATTCAAAACAGTCGAACCCAGTATAGACCAAATCGTAGTTTCATTCAGGCCCACATGCAAATTAGTTTCCTATCCAATTTGGGCCCCTATGCAAATTACATCGTGTCTATTAAAGCATAACGGGAAGATAACATAGGCTGGGACTGTTTTTCATGTTTTGAGTTCATTATTTTTAGACACTACGTTTAGGATTATTGTCAAGGATAATCAATAAGCAAATTTTATCCTTATATAATACTTATTTTTTAAAAGTTTCTGAAATCAGAAATGTTATGTTTACTACGGCTGCTTCAGCCTCATGTTATAAACGAACTACGTTTTATCCCGACTCAGATTGTACGCGCAGTCGAAACTCCGATTCCGTCTATTACGGTTGGGTATTGCAAACGGTGTATAAGATTGTTCACTTTGATAATTAATATTTATTGAAATATTAAGCACGATTGACTTTTCTGTGTGGTGGAGTAACACTTTTGGTCAATTGTCAAAAATAAACACTGCACCCAACGCCATTTTTTAAAATGCCATTTTATAAAACGCTATTTTATAAAATAGTATAAGCAATTCCGTCTTCTTAACTAAAAAACAGTCGTCTTATATAATTTCTTAAAACAGATATACCTGGGACAGCTGCAGAGCCAGATTCCAACACCTCGCTGCTAGTGCTTGCCTCACTTGCTTCCTCAGCTGTTTCGTTTAAGCGTACTTTCTCTAAAATTAAGGAAAGACAACATGGGTCAGTGAAGTGCATGTGTTCATTTACTAATTCTGAAGCTCTATCTTTTCAATCGCCAACACTATCCTCACCATCTAACAGCACCTATTAACCAGTAGTTAGAAATCAGTATAAAAGTCAAACCTCGAAATAAATCTTGAAATCTGCCGTTCATTGGGACCGGTAAGAAATGAAATTTGCCGGTCACGGAGAATTTGTTACCGGTCATATTTGTTTTTTCACTTATTGTCTATTAACGTTTAAGTGCAGCGTGCACTTGTGTAGCCGGTATAAGATAGTTTACTTATTGAACAACATGACAATTCTCAATATAATACGTTATTTCTTTGGCAAGAAAAAGACGAACAAAGAACAAGAACCAAACGCCTTTTATTTATCACGTATATAATGAACAAAATATTAACTGCGTGTCACAATCGTGTATAATAGATAAGAAGTAAATGTATCTTTTGCATAATAGTAAGACAGTCTGTCGAATGATTGATGTGGACAGTGAACTCGGGTGGAGAATAATATTAAGGTGTTACTCCGAGTGACGAACCATACTGGACAAGTAGAGAAAACTCTACTTGGCCCGGCTAGAATTCGAACCCGCGACCTTCGGTTTACTAGTCCGATGCTCTACCAACTGAGCTACAGGTCAAGTTGGGAGCTGAAAGTCGAATGATAGTACTTAGGCTATTTGATATTTCGAAACAGACTAGTTTCTTCAATATCTAGACAACAGTCTTCATACATGACGATTTCGAATGATTGATGAATCATTAGTAAGACATTCATTAAAAGTTCCGATTCTGTCCTGGGAATCTGGGATAGAATAGAACCCAGATATTTTCTCAAAGCACAAGGTCAATCGTTTTATTTTTACATATATTGCGCTTTCTTGCATGCGGCTTTTACAATCATCGTATTTGTATATCAGTAAGAGTTGACCAGCACGGACCGAGACGAGAGTGTCATTGTGTAAAGTGGAGGTTTTTTTTAACAGGTTAATTTTTTCTTCGGCGACAGTTGTTTCAGAGTCGGCAACAGAGTCAGAACGTCTGCAACGATTATAAAACCAACATTTTCCGAAACAAAAAAACTCGATTTCACTCGCACTTGTTTTAAGGGAAAAAATGTACTGGTCATGCATGACCGGTAAGCAACAGTATTTACAGGACAAACTGGAGCATTTTACTGGCCAATAACCGGTATACAGGCTTGTATTCGGAGAGGATATAATCACAATATGACAAGTTATTTTGTTAACACCAGTTACTGCTTTCATTGGTTTAGTTTTCAAGGTAAAGATTCGTTTTATACTGGTTTCATTTTTTTCTTAATTTTAAACATACAATGAAAAGACTATGTTTAAAGAACAGTTCTTGACTGAACATTGAATCGACATTTAACTCAACTAACTCAACTGGAAGGCTGACCACAGTCAACGAAAAAGTAAGGAAAATTTAATTTCTTGGACGTCAGTTTCAAGCCTCTACGCGGCCGTTTTGCATGATACTTCAATTTTTTACAGCTTGAAGATACAACTCCACAAAATAGAACTTTAGTGGAAACACAAGTTAGTTTAATACATCAAGCATTTCGAGAAGCTTTAAAGAAGGTAGTTTGAAGAAAACGAGTGGCGAGACCTGACTAAATATAGCCAAAAGTGTGATTTAAAAACGTAAGTTTAACAACATGAAACCGGACATGATATTTTACCCATTGGATGCGTATTTTCCACATTTTGATGTAGTTGGTAAGATACAGGCTTTATCCTATTTGTAAAAATAGAAATCCGACAGTTTTTGTGGGGGTTCTTGGCTGTTCTAGGTTTTAGTAAACAAAATTTGTTGTATATGACCGCGTAGGGGCCTGGAGCTAATATCCAAAAATGCCTCACGCTCACGGCCGCTATTTTCCGCCACACTTTTTGATTGGCAGCCAACCTTCCAGGTGTATATAGAGTTCACTGCATTAACTAAACTAAATAAATTACTAATATATGAAATTACATTAACTGAAATGAAGAAAGATGGTGAGTGGTGAAGTAAGATGTGGTAAGGAGTGTTGAGGTGTGGTGAGATAAGGTGCGATGTGGGGAGTTGGGTGAAGAGAGGTGTGGTGTTGTGACGTGTGGTGACCTGAAGTGGGGTGGGGTGGGGTGAAGTGAGGTGATGTGAGGTAAAGTGGGGTAAGGTGAGTCGAAGTGATGCAAAGTGTGAAGAAGTGATTTGATGTGGGGTAGGATGAGGTGAAGTAAAGTAATGTAATGTAAGGTGAGGTGAAGTGATGTGAGGTGAAGTGATGTAAGGTGTGGTGAAGTGATGTGAGGTGAAGTGATGTAAGGTGTGGTGAAGTGATATAAGGTGAGGTGAAGTGATGTAAGGTGTGGTGAAGTGATGTAAGGTGACGTGAAGTGATGTAAGGTGAGGTGAAGTGATGTAAGGTGTGGTGAAGTGATGTAAGGTGAGGTGAAGTGATGTAAGGTGAGGTGAAGTGATGTAAGGTGTGGTGAAGTGATGTAAGGTGAGGTGAAGTGATGTAAGGTGTGGTGAAGTGATGTAAGGTGTGGTGAAGTGATGTAAGGTGTGGTGTGGTGAAGTGATGTAAGGTGTGGTGAAGTGATGTAAGGTGTGCTGAAGTGAAGTAAGGTGAGGTGAAGTGATATAAGGTGATGTGAAGTGATGTAAGGTGTGGTGAAGTGATGTAAGGTGAGGTGAAGTGATGTAAGGTGTGTTGAAGTGATGCAAGGTGTGGTGAAGTGATGTAAGGTGTGGTGAAGTGATGTAAGGTGTGGTGAAGTGATGTAAGGTGAGGTGAAGTGATGTAAGGTGAGGTGAAGTGATGTAAGGTGTGGTGAAGTGATGTAAGGTGAGGTGAAGTGATGTAAGGTGTGGTGAAGTGATGTAAGGTGTGGTGAAGTGATGTAAGGTGTGGTGTGGTGAAGTGATGTAAGGTGTGGTGAAGTGATGTAAGGTGTGCTGAAGTGAAGTAAGGTGAGGTGAAGTGATATAAGGTGATGTGAAGTGATGTAAGGTGTGGTGAAGTGATGTAAGGTGAGGTGAAGTGATGTAAGGTGTGTTGAAGTGATGCAAGGTGTGGTGAAGTGATGTAAGGTGTGGTGAAGTGATGTAAGGTGTGGTGAAGTGATGTAAGGTGAGGTGAAGTGATGTAAGGTGAGGTGAAGTGATGTAAGGTGTGGTGAAGTGATGTAAGGTGAGGTGAAGTGATGTAAGGTGTGCTGAAGTGAAGTAAGGTGAGGTGAAGTGATGTAAGGTGAGGTGAAGTGATGTAAGGTGTGGTGAAGTGATGTAAGGTGAGGTGAAGTGATGTAAGGTGTGGTGAAGTGATGTAAGGTGAGGTGAAGTGAAGTAAGGTGAGGTGAAGTGATGTAAGGTGAGGTGAAGTGATGTAAGGTGAGGTGAAGTGATGTAAGGTGAGGTGAAGTGATGTAAGGTGAGGTGAAGTGATGTAAGGTGAGGTGAAGTAATGTAAGGTGAGGTGAAGTAATGTAAGGTGTGGTGAAGTGATGTAAGGTGAAGTGAAGTGATGTAAGGTGAGGTGAAGTGATGTAAGGTGTGGTGAAGTGATGTAAGGTGAGGTGAAGTGATGTAAGGTGTGGTGAAGTGATGTAAGGTGTGGTGAAGTGATGTAAGGTGAGGTGAAGTGATGTAAGGTGAGGTGAAGTGATGTAAGGTGAGGTGAGGTGAAGTGATGTAAGGTGAAGTGAAGTGATGTAAGGTGTGGTGAAGTGATGTAAGGTGAGGTGAAGTGATGTAAGGTGAGGTGAAGTGATGTAAGGTGTGCTGAAGTGAAGTAAGGTGAGGTGAAGTGATGTAAGGTGAGGTGAAGTGATGTAAGGTGTGGTGAAGGGATGTAAGGTGAGGTGAAGTGATGTAAGGTGTGGTGAAGTGATGTAAGGTGAAGTGAAGTGATGTAAGGTGTGGTGAAGTGATGTAAGGTGAGGTGAAGTGATGTAAGGTGAGGTAAAGTGATGTAAGGTGAGGTGAGGTGAAGTGATGTAAGGTGAAGTGAAGTGATGTAAGGTGTGGTGAAGTGATGTAAGGTGAGGTGAAGTGATGTAAGGTGAGGTGAAGTGATGTAAGGTGTGCTGAAGTGAAGTAAGGTGAGGTGAAGTGATGTAAGGTGAGGTGAAGTGATGTAAGGTGTGGTGAAGGGATGTAAGGTGAGGTGAAGTGATGTAACGTGTGGTGAAGTGATGTAAGGTGAGGTGAAGTGATGTAAGGTATGGTGAAGTGATGTAAGGTGAGGTGAAGTGATGTAAGGTGTGCTGAAGTGAAGTAAGGTGAGGTGAAGTGATGTAAGGTGAGGTGAAGTGATGTAAGGTGAGGTGAAGTGATGTAAGGGATAAGTGATGTAAGGTGAGGTGAAGTGATGTAAGGTGAGGTGAAGTGATGTAAGGTGTGGTGAAGTGATGTAAGGTGAGGTGAAGTGATGTAAGGTGAGGTGAAGTGATGTAAGGTGTGGTGAAGTGATGTAAGGTGAGGTGAAGTGATGTAAGGTGAGGTGAAGTGATGTAAGGTGTGGTGAAGTGATGTAAGGTGAGGTGAAGTGATGTAAGGTGTGGTGAAGTGATGTAAGGTGTGGTGAAGTGATGTAAGGTGAGGTGAAGTGATGTAAGGTGTGGTGAAGTGATGTAAGGTGTGGTGAAGTGATGTAAGGTGAGGTGAAGTGATGTAAGGTGTGGTGAAGTGATGTAAGGTGAGGTGAAGTGATGTAAGGTGTGG
Organism: Paragorgia papillata; assembly: GCA_035771165.1. Classification (NCBI taxonomy): domain Eukaryota; kingdom Metazoa; phylum Cnidaria; class Anthozoa; order Scleralcyonacea; family Coralliidae; genus Paragorgia; species Paragorgia papillata. The sequence goes on along the minus strand of JAWNZC010000368.1, from coordinate 412,759 downwards.
TGAAGTGATGTAAGGTGTGGTGAAGTGATGTAAGGTGTGGTGTGGTGAAGTGATGTAAGGTGTGGTGAAGTGATGTAAGGTGTGCTGAAGTGAAGTAAGGTGAGGTGAAGTGATATAAGGTGATGTGAAGTGATGTAAGGTGTGGTGAAGTGATGTAAGGTGAGGTGAAGTGATGTAAGGTGTGTTGAAGTGATGCAAGGTGTGGTGAAGTGATGTAAGGTGTGGTGAAGTGATGTAAGGTGTGGTGAAGTGATGTAAGGTGAGGTGAAGTGATGTAAGGTGAGGTGAAGTGATGTAAGGTGTGGTGAAGTGATGTAAGGTGAGGTGAAGTGATGTAAGGTGAGGTGAAGTGATGTAAGGTGTGGTGAAGTGATGTAAGGTGTGGTGAAGTGATGTAAGGTGAGGTGAAGTGATGTAAGGTGTGGTGAAGTGATGTAAGGTGAGGTGAAGTGATGTAAGGTGTGGTGAAGTGATGTAAGGTGTGGTGAAGTGATGTAAGGTGAGGTGAAGTGATGTAAGGTGTGGTGAAGTGATGTAAGGTGTGGTGAAGTGATGTAAGGTGAGGTGAAGTGATGTAAGGTGTGGTGAAGTGAAGTAAGGTGAGGTGAAGTGATGTAAGGTGAGGTGAAGTGATGTAAGGTGTGGTGAAGTGATGTAAGGTGAGGTGAAGTGATGTAAGGTGTGGTGAAGTGATGTAAGGTGTGGTGAAGTGATGTGGAGTGGGGTAGGGTGGTGGGGTGGGGGAGGTAATATGGTATCAATTTTATATGACATAAAAAAACAAACTATATTCTTATAATATTTATAAAAGTTTTTAAAAAGCCACGGGTTTTATTCAACGCAAAGACCTTGTACTTTCCACTCGACTTTTACAGTTGAATAATAACCTCACTCTTCTAGACTGTTAACTTATATGTAGAAATTCGCTTCGCTCGCTGTAAAGTATTTTAAACTAAAAAAGAATGCTTACTTTTCTCTTGGGAACTGGATTCACCTCCAAAATGTGGTCGCTTTCTGACGTCACTATGCGCTAAATGAAAGAAAAACAAACAACAATAAATCTTTGTAAAGTCTTTTCCTTTGTTTTTGATGTACAAGCTGTCGTAAGTTCAACTCAGAGAAAAACTCTGAGCTCCAAACGGGACTCGAACCCACAACCTTCCGATGCAAGCCGGATGCTCTCACTATTGAGCTACTGGAGCTCAGATGGTAGACCGAGGTTGTTTTCCGTTATTTATACCTGGGAACTACAGTCAAACCGTACGTGTGTCACAAGTACCTGTTGGGCTACAAGTCGCTTTGTGTCAGTTTATTTTCAGTAAATGTTTTTGTATGTTTACGAACTTCAAGCTGAAAACACTAATAACAATAAATCTTTTGTTTCTTGAATGATTCAACGGGGTGCAACTAGGCCAGTTTATTTTATTCAATAAAACTGTTGCGTTACCGTCGCAAAGAAAAGATTGCTCGTCTATCATGCCTCGCGACAGCAACGTATAGCTTCCCGCAATTGTTGCCAAACGTTCAAAACATTAAACAATTGCGGTAAGCTTTGCGTTGCTGTCGTGAGACATGACAGACGAGCAATTTTCTCTTCGCGATGGTAACGCAACAATTTTATCACCATTACGTTGCCGTCGCGAGACGAATATTGCCAGTGTGTCCGTATACATGTAGCTTTGAACAAACGGCTTAATCTTCAAAAACTTAATAATTTGGGAAAATACAAAGAAAATCAGTATCATGTCCTTAGTTTTAATAAAAAATCATTCTGATTTACATAAACTTTAGCTTTATATTCTGGACTTAGACAAGGTTGTTTTTAAAATTACTACGCCAATAAACTTACCAAGAAGATCGTTTTGGGTTAAAATCTGATAAAACACTGCTGCTCATGCTTTAAATAATACTTAAAATATTTCGGGTTTAATTAGGAATTTACCTGATGACAAAGCTCCATCTGTATTTCTGTTATCTCTCTGGGATTCATCAATGCTACTGTCTTTAGGATCTACATTGAACCGAATACAATTATTAATAATATGCGGTATATTGACATAGTTAACAAGCTAACCCTAATAAACAATGGTATTATGATGGTTTTCCACTAAGCGACTTTTTTCGCGCGAAGCGACTTTATCTTTTGTCTTATAAGTTCTAGACTGGAATTAATTCGAAATCTATTTAATTCTAACAATAGAAAGTCGATTCGCGCAAATAAACCTCTATTTAATGCTGGGTTTAATCAATTTCTTAGCTGGTTTCTCTGATCGTACTCATTTGTAGATAATATCAGGTAACTACTAATTTTGTTTATTGCAGCTAGCTAAATCTAAATTTAAAGTACGCGAAAGTTTCAAGAATAGATCAGAAATTTTTGGTGGTTACTTAATAACTAATATCGAAATTGTGCCTGGGTACCATGCTATACAAAGCAAATAGCAAAACGAAACACTTAAAAACAAAACATTAACTAGAGGGCACTGAGACTGCAAATACCTCCGCCAGCGCGTTATTAGAGATGTTTAAGAAGAAAACGACCTAACCAGGCTAGCTCACGAGACTAACACATGCATGTATGAATAAAATGTTTGATTGCATTCGTACCAAAATTATGCAAAAATATTTGCATAAAATAAGGATAACGAGTGCAATCAAGCATTTCGTCTACACGGGGAATCTTGCGGTCAGATTTTTATTAATTTCTCATCCAAATTTTGACTAAATTCAACCAAAATGTAATGGTTGGTCGGTGGTCTATGGTCAACCCTTCTGCAAACTTTAATGAAAACCAGTGCAATACTTTTTGAGATATCCTGGAGACAGACAGACAGACAAACAAACAAACAAACAAACAAACAAACAAACAAACAAACAAACAAACAAACAAACAAAATGGGTCAAAACATCACCTCCTGGCAACTCATTATTATTATATGGCAGAAGTTACTTCCGTTGAAATGGTGTGTTCTCATTGGCCCAGACGCGTCACGTGCCGGTCGATTACTTTCCGTAACGACCGCGGTCATTACGGATTTTGCCAGCCATGTTGTTTGCAATCAAGAAAACTGCAAGAATTTTGTGAATTCAACAACCTGAGGACTAAATTATGTATGAGTGGGACGATGAGCAATCTGGAAGGGAGTTTTAGGATTCCGAAAGCGATGACAACAAGAGCAACAACATTGAAAACGATGAGTTTATGTCACACGCTCGAGGTCACACTAAACTGACTAGAGTACGTATCATGACAAGGTATAAATGTAAGGTATGTTGTTTCAAAATGCCATATAATAAACTTCTTATTAACCACGTCCGCTTGGTCATTACGGAAAAATATCAGACCTCGGTCTTTATGTACAGACTGTCAAGACATCGGTCTGATATTTTTCCATAATGACCGCGCTCTCGGTTAATAAGAAGTTAGTAATTTATAAAAAAAACAATATTTAAATGTATAAAGAAACATTTCACTGTTGGCGGAAAAATTCTCGTTGTTTTTCATTTTTTGGGAGCGAGACAATGTGGAAAATGGTTCGCTATAGAATTTCAGTGCACTCCAAGCACGAATTTTTTAAAACATACATGTCGAGATTTTATTAAAATTTCGAGCTCAATATTTTAGGCACAGAACACACAAAATTAAATACAATAATTGAACTTACCATGACACCAAAATTTCACACGATCCAGATCAAATTCCAAGGCCTGTTCTTGGTTGAAATTACAGCAGATGCTTTCACTTGGGCATTGTCGAATCTCCTCTAACGGTTGCATATGTGTACATTCGTTATAGCTGCAATGGATTTTGCTATGACGGTCACAAGGCACTTCGTTCACTTCAGCACAAGCGGTACATTTCACAAGAAACTCATATCTCAATCCACGGTAAAACAACGGCTCTTCGGATTTAATCTCGATCAGGCAATCTTCAAGAAGACCTTTGAGGCGGGCAACAAACTTTCCAAGACTTTGTGGGCTGGAGGTTCTTTTGGTCGCAACACCAATCTTTATTTTGTCGATCAGCTGTATCAGATAGACCTCAAATTTGATATTGTCAAATTCAAGAGGGAGCAGCGTATAATTGCAAAAAAGTCTTGGTTCCTCGCTGAACTTCTGGAGCATCTCCCTGCATTTACCAATGAGCTTTACTTGAAGGCGTGTGAAAACTCCAAGCGGGATAAGCTCCACTAAAAAATTGACAAACAGCGAAGCAATGGGACTTTCATTCAACTTTTCGTCAATCGGTTTTCCCCGTTTCATAAAAGGAGCAACCGACGGTACAAGAAAAGCCGACTTTCCTTTATGCTCCAATGGGCACATCAGGCTAACTCTTTGCATGACCTCCTCCAACAGCTCTCCATGTTCATTCTTCCTTAAGAATTCTTGCATCAGAATACCATTGTCACGGAGCTCGCGTAGGTAGGGCGCATCAATAGGTTTGACTTCATCGTCTGTATGAACGGTTATTACTTCGGTGAAAAGATTCATGAGCCACTGTGGGTTTAGCACAACCATCGGAGACCCACTATAATACACGACCATGCTCTGACGATTTAGAAATTTAATAGCACCGTCAAATGAATCAACATTACACTTATCGGCAATGGCTTTGGCTTCTTCGACAGGAATATAATTACGCTTCTGTTTTGAAAACAGTTCCTCGCGCAGTGCTGCTTCAAATTTCAACCATCTCGTCGGCATCGGTGCTTCCTTTTCCAGGATAGTCTTGCAAAGTTCAAAAACTTTACTTCTAAGTCCGATAATGGGGTCCTTGCTTCCAGACGTAGTTGTGTTGTCGATGACTTCCAGGTTACGGAAAACATTTTGAAACTTATCTGTTACTTCTTTGATTCTTCTCTTTACCTCTTCGATATCGCCTTCGAAGCGATCTTCGTTGGTCAAAACAATCAAAACTGGTGGAAGAACAAAATCAGGGAATTCGGCGGAATTCTGGCTTTCAATTTCTCTTAATTGCCCCAGGACTGTTAGCCACGATAACAAATAATCCAAATTGGTGGCAAGGAGGGGATTTGCCGATTCGAGATTAACATCAATATTCTTGGCTTTGAATCGCGGTTGAGCAGGCAGATCTAGTTCTTTTGTTAGATCATGGACAAGAATATACGGGCAATGCGATTTCAGGAAAAGGTAGTGGGTATCATAATATATCGCTTGACCAGCCAGATCATGGACTATCATTCGGACAGGGGGTGTCTTCGTTTCTTTATTTAGATCTGCGAAGTCCATCACTTTCCTTTTTTCTGATGGTGACGGCTTGAAGGCAGCCTTGCTTCCAAGCACGGTTTTTCTTTTAAGATCTGCTGACATTTGCTGATTGGTTGAACTAGGTGGTTGGATGGGTGATGAAATCCTCTCGGAGTCTTGGATTCCTGCATCACTAGTCCCTGAATACTGTTCGTTACACGTTGAACCTGCAGATGGAGTCATGTCGATCATCTGGTGTTGTTGTTTAGACGGTTCTATTGGAACTGGTGAAGTACTCATAACTTCACTATGCTGGTATAACGGTGGGCTTGGAGATAGTGATTCATCAATCGGCTGCGCTGATTGATCCAAGGTAGGGACTGGAGAAGATGTATTGCTAATCGGCATGTTTCCTGAGGCTGGTTGGGTTGGGAATAGGGTATCATTCGTCATACTGTCCTCATTTTGAATGAATGTCTCTCCTGGAGAGGAATAATCATCTTCCGTATCTTTCAGACTCTTTCGTTGTTCCTTTAAATCTTTGTACTCTGGGACTCTTTCAAGGTTTTCTGGTATTTCTCTTACCATAGTTGCCGCCTTTTTACATAATTTGTCGTTGGCAGCTTGTTTATTCACGAAAAACCGTTGTTGACTTCTTGGTTTCCATGGCTTACTTGACGTGTTATCTGTCACCTCAATAAAATCTACATGGATACCGACCGTGCTGGGTTCTTCCGCATCGAAAGGTTCTCCTAGAAGACGTTTCCGAAGCGATGTTTTTCCAGCTCGATCTTGCCCTATAATCATCACCGGTATTCGATTGCTCTTTTCTTCCCCATATTGTAGTGCTCGCTGGTAGCCTTCGTCATAGTCTAAAGAATAATACAAAGTATATACCAACACTACTAATTTTGTACCGTTGGCGCGTGAAGCTGTTTCAGGCGCGTATCCTCACACCGCAAGGCTTCAAAGTTAAGCATGTTTAGCTGTTTAAAACGGGTTAGCACTTGGATGGGTGACCGCCTAAAAATATACCATGTTGCCGTGTCGATTCCCAACTAATTAAAGACTTGTGTGAGTAGAATTGATCTTGGTTCTCTTCTCTACTTAAAGAGTTTTTCTCTAGGGTGTGTGTCATCCTACTGGAGAGCAAGTTCGTTACACTTGAAACCGGATAGTATTGTGCTTACTTCAAGATACTTTGTTTCAAAAAGGATTCTTAATCTCAACGAAAATCTTAACGAAATAATGATTAGAAATATTCGTCCATTATACATCCTATATGAGAGACCATTAGAACTAAACGTCTCTCATTATTACTCAAGAGTTAATCGCCCCTCATTAACCATCATCTGGACGACGACAGCAAGTTTATGCACTGCTATAGAACTGCTCAGAACAATCCGGTCATAAACCCGACAAATTAGCACAGAGTCTATTTATTGTTCTTTAGGTTTCCAATGATTTTGGAATAAGAACTTTATGCTGATGATACTGTTCTATCTTTTGAATCCAAGTCTGTTTCTGAAATCGAATGTAAGATTAACTATAACTTTAATACAGACTTCCATATATAGCTATGACACCAGATCCAAAAACAACATTCGCAAATCTCTTTCTAGGAAAAGATGGGGTCATTGGACCACTTTAAACTTTGCTGTGGATATATCTAGAACCAACTTGATTTTTCCTTACGAAAAGCTAAAACCCTACCACTTTTTAAGCGTGGTCTTTCTGATGCTCTATTTTAAGCGTCCTTTCACAAGTTCTATGCATGCCTAGTTTATAGTTGTTGATCAATATATTGTTTTTGTTCTTGCTTCATTAGTATAACTTTTGTCGTTTAGCTTTACAGTAATTTACCTGATTGTTTGTATTATTATTATTATTTTTTCCAATATTTTCTTGATTTGTAACTATATATATATATATATATATATATATATATATATATATATATATATATATATATATATATATACCCAGCTGCCTTTTATATAATGTAACTAGTTATCTGAGGACCCCTCCGTAAAACACTTTAGGGTGATGTTGGCATCCTCAATAAAGATTACTACTATTATTATTATTATTATTATTATTATTATTATTATTATTATTATTATTATTATTATTATTATTATTATTATTATTATTATTATTATTATTATTATTATTATTATTATTATTATTATTATTATTATTATTACGCCATAAAGTGTTATTGTGGTAAAACATGCAAAGGAACGCGTGGTCTTAAAATGCACCAACGTAGTTGTCGTACAATTCATGGATTAAATGACGAACTACTTACAGATCTTGAGCATCAGTCTACTGAAAATCCTACCAATATTTATACTCATTCTACAGTTGAGGAAATCGATACGAATGCGAACATTGTTAATGATCAGAGTTTTCCAGTGTTAAGAAAAGGAATAAATCTTCCCAAAAGTGACGCAAAATGGTCAACGGCTAACACCTATTTCAAATTTGCGCTTCAATTAGATGCACCAATCAGAGTACAAGATCTAAATGCAAGCATAACGCAACTTAATAATGTGGTATACAACTATTTTGCTGATAACTTTGGTCATGTTGAGAAGATACCGGATAAAGCCCTAGTGAATAAATATAAAGATCAAACAGTAAAGGACTTAAAGAAATCTCTAAAACAATTAAAACTCTCAAACGCTGATCCTCATGAAATTAAATACGTATCTCGCACATTGCGTGACAAGCTTCGTAATGCTAGTCAAAACAATACCAACGAGACAACTCAAAATCAAGACAAGACATTCAATCACGACAACTACATTGGTAGACATTTTTGGGGCTACGTTAAAAATGTCCTGAATAACAACAATTCTTTACTTCCATCATTTACTATGACAGAATGCCTAACCTATTTCAACAAAACTCTAAATTTAATTAATCCAAGTAAACTGTTTTATATTCCCAGCTGGATTCCAAAGCTATCTGATCCTGTCGTCAATTTTGACCTTGAACCCCCAACCTATCGTTAAATTACAAATATTATTCGCAGGATGAAAGCGTCTGGTTCTCCTTGTCCCCTTGATCAACTTTCAATTATTTGCTTTAAACGATGTCCATTTTTACGCACTTATTTAACCGAAATAATACGTAGCGTCTGGTCTTCTAAATCTGTACCTGCTGAATGGAAAATAGCATGTTCTATACTTATCCATAAAAAAGGCAACACAAATGACCCATCCAATTTCCGTCCTATTACTCTAGAAACCATACCATTAAAAGTGTTTACTTCATGTCTCCGCAATGCTATGTTCTCCTTCCTAACGGCTAATAACCTTATTGAACATAAGATTCAAAAAGGCTTCACACCTAATCTGGCTGGCACTTTGGAACACACTGCTCAAATGACAAATATTATCAACCAAGCGAGAATAAAACAACGTTCTCTTGTCATCACCCTACTTGACCTCAAAAATGCCTTTGGTGAAGTCCATCATAACCTGATTCAATCTGTCCTCGCTTATCATCACATTCCCAATCACATCAGTGAAACTATAAAGAGCTTGTATACTGACTTCAATACTGCAATTATAACATCAGAATTCTCTACTCCATTCATAACTGTTGGCCGCGGAGTGCTTCAAGGAGACTGTCTTAGTCCTCTACTTTTCAACATGTGCTTAAATACATTTATTCAACACATAAAAGCTGATAAATACCGGCAATTTGGTTTCATCACAAAATTTTTAAACCCAATCCATTGGTTCCAGTTTGCCGATGATGCTGCGGTAATAAGTGGTCAAGATTCAGAAAATCAACATCTTTTAAATCGTTTCTCGATCTGGTGTCAATGGTCCAACATGATTGTTAGAGTTGATAAGTGTAGTACATTTGGTATTAAGAAAAGTCTAACAAAATCAATTCAATATTTACCAAAACTTCTGATTAACAATAAATTGATACCTGCCACTAAAATTGGAGACTCGTTCCGATACTTAGGAAAATACTTTGACTTCAGTATGTCCAACAAAGAGCACAAACAAGAGCTAATCACTCTCCTTGAAGATGTTATGTCTAAAATTGATCTTAAACCTCTACACCCGAAAAACAAACTTCTACTTTATAGTCGTTACCTCTTATCCAAATTCTCCTGGCATTTTACTGTTGCTACCTTATCAAAAACCTGGGTCTCTGAAAACATGGATTCAAAAGTTAACAAATACATACGTAATTGGCTTGAAATACCTGTATCAGGAACTTTAAGTAATGTATACCTTACCAGTAACAAGTTTGGTCTAAATATCTACCCTCCATCTATCAAGTTTACTCAGTGCCAAACAGTTCTTCGTAACGCCTTAAGAAACTCTCCAAATGATTCCATAAAAGATCTCTGGAAATCAACATGTGCCCATACAAACATTCAATATGACGTTTACACCTCGACAAAGGAAGTTCTTAAAAGTTTCAACTCCGGACAAGAGAACAAACTTCAGAAACATCTGGTTCTCCAAGGCGCCTTCTTCTCTAACGTCATCAAGTTCTCACTGTCGAAACTAAACAGCATATGGTCTAAATCTCAATCAAACTTACCAAAGAACATTTATAACTTTACCAACCGTTACATCAATAACTCTCTTCCCACCCGCAAAAACCTTACTAAATGGGGAATAATGTCGAACTCTGATTGCTCCTTCTGCTTAAACCCTGAAACCCTCCTACATGTAGTTGCTGGATGCCAATCGTACCTTCCACGATTTACATGGAGACATGACTCTGTTCTCAACTTTATTGCAAAAACGCTACAACCTGTCAACAACTCTAATCTCTTCGTTGATCTTCCTGGATATAAGAGCCCATCAATAATAACTGGTGAAACGTATCGCCCAGATGTGCTTCTTTCCATTTCCACTGATTGTCTCTATATCCTTGAACTCTCCGTCGGATATGAATCTAATCTCCAAACTAACGTTGATCGCAAAAGAGCAAGATACAGGGATGTAATTACACAGCAAAAGGAACATTTTAAAACTGTCAAATTTGTAAATTTATCAATCAGTTCCTTAGGTGTTTTCTCAAAAGAATGTCGTACCTTTTTGGAGATGTTAAACGATCTAGGTCTTGATAAAAATCACCAAAATTTTTGTATTAAGAAAATAATGTCTATCGCCATTAGAACAACATACTATATATATTTTGTTGTAGAAACAAGGCTTGGACAAATCCAGACTTAATGAACATTTGAAGATACATTTTAAATTCAAATTTTTCTATATAGTTGTAAACAATAAATAGGTTCAAGTAGTCAATTATAAATTACCTTAATTAGTGAGATTTATAATTGTATATATATATATAAAGTATTTCAATAAAGTTTCCATTATTATTATTACTATTACTATTACTATTACTATTACTATTACTATTACTATTACTATTACTATTACTATTACTATTACTATTACTATTACTATTACTATTACTATTACTATTACTATTACTATTACTATTACTATTACTATTACTATTACTATTACTATTACTATTACTATTACTATTACTATTACTATTACTATTACTATTACTATTACTATTACTATTACTATTACTATTACTATTACTATTACTATTACTATTACTATTACTATTACTATTACTATTACTATTACTATTACTATTACTATTACTATTACTATTACTATTACTATTACTATTACTATTACTATTACTATTACTATTACTATTACTATTACTATTACTATTACTATTACTATTACTATTACTATTACTATTACTATTACTATTACTATTACTATTACTATTACTATTACTATTACTATTACTATTATTATTATTATTATTATTATTATTATAAACTTTGTTGGATAATGGAGTCAGGGAATAGATTGTTCTAGTTCATCATAGACAATGCAGACGACTGTCACTGACAACTACATCTGGGAGGAAGCTCCAAGTTAGGTTGAACACCTGGCAAGAAATTTAAAAAAAGAAATTACTAAAAGTAAATTCAGGAAGGACAGAGGTTCTAGTCAACACAAAAGAAGTTACCAAGACCAAAATCAAGATTGTAGACCTACATGGGAAAAGACTGGAACAGGTGCCACATTTCAAGAACCTGGGATGTATATGATAAAGGAAAATGCTGACTGTGAAAAAGCAAGCGAAGTCCGAGAAAAAAGAAGCTTGGCAAAAGTGAAGTCAGCAGCGTGATACGCGATCCAAAATTACCAACAAAGTTGAAAATAAAAATCTATAAGACTGTGATTCGTCCAGTCCTCATGTATGGAGCAGAGACACGGCCATTGAAAAAGAAAGAAGAACTGCTGCTGACAATAACGGAGATGAGAATGCTGAGATGGGCACAGGCACCTGGCTCAGAGAAAAGAAGACCAACAAAAAAAGTCGGACAGCAAACTGGAGTCAAGTGCATATCCTAAAGTTGAGAGATACTGGAAAAACGAAAGAGAGGAAGAGCAGTAAAGAGATGGAGAGATAGAGTGAAGCAAAACCTGGAGAGAAGGGGGTTGGAAAAAGAAGATACAGGGACCGAAAGAGCTGGCGACTACTCCTGCGCTCCTGGCCGACCTAACCATATAGAGAAAAGATGAAAGAAGAAAAAGAAGTCGAAGTTACTGCAAATATTAAATTCACAAAGAAATAACAATTTGATCCAAGCCGCTTTTTGACTAAATTAAGTGTGTGTGTCTTCACGAAAAATATTCAATTCAAATTTTAGATGGAGGAAATCAACACAATCGTCAAGAAAAGTATCTACAATAAAATTAAGGTTTTTATCAAAACTGTTAACAAATGTTTTCGTTTTATATTTAGTAGTACAGATCAAGATAAACTTCAGGCTGATCTCAAGGTGCTTTATGACTGGTCCGTTATACGTGGGGTATGGACTCAATATCAGCAAATGTAAAATGTTAAGGGAAGTTGGAACTCATCGGTATTTTGATCGTCAGTATATTATTTAGGGTGCAAGTCACTTAGTATTGTATAATTCATAAAAAATGAAATAGGCGTTTGCTTATGTACCAATCTTAGTTGGAATTGTTTGGACACAGATAAATCACAAAAAATATTAGGTCTCCTTTATCGTTCAACACGGGATATTGATGACCTCAAACGTTAAACGTTTACTGTACATAACAACGGTCAGATCAATAATAGAGTATGCCAGTCAAGTCTGGTCACCATATTAGAAGGCGAACTTCACGTCTTATTCTCGGTAGAGAAACTAAAGAAAAACTGATAAAACTTTGCTTGCTACCGCTTTATATGCGTAGAGAGAGAGATGATGTACCTTTTTTCCCCCTACAAAATCTTACATGGCCAAGTACTAATACCTATTGACCTAATCACATAGTCCATCACTGGTCGGAGCTTACGCACTTAATTATGAACTTAATTAAGTTGGTTATTCCATTTGCCTGCACCGATGTTCTTAAATATTCATATTTTTGTCTGTCTTACATGATTATGGAAATCTTTACCATATAACATTCATTCTTCTTAATCGCTAACATTATTTAAGAGTTCACTTTCCAATCTGTACTATGATCGATTTTCTATACTGTTCTTAATCCTTAGTTTAATCCTTAGTATAGTATAATTCTAATTGATTAATGTAAATATAGCGATTTAATATTTTTTTTCTTTGATTATTTGCTTAGTTTGTAGTTGAATGGCAAATATTAGCGAGGTTCAGATCACGCTACCACTACCACTACCGTAAATATAATTAAGCATGTCAAATATTGTTTTTACGTTCAGTATTGGTCGCAGGTCTCAAACCTAGAGCAAAAAGAAAGCGTTTTACGATACCAGGATTAAAACCAACTACGACTACAAGACGAAAAAACGAACATTACATCAGCTTAACCACATTTACGGTAGCGGTAGCGTGATCTGAACCTCGCTAATAAAGAGTCTTTGACTGATTTTGTTTTTGGCCTCTCAAATACATTCAATTTCATATGGTTAAGTAGATAATTGACAGGTATTCAATTCAATTCAATTCAATTCAAACAAAGTTGGTACATATTGTCCCAACAACCTGTTAACATCTTGTCACCTAACTTTGTCAACTGGGTTAATGCTAACAAGGTTGTAGCAGCTTGTCGAATGAACAGCATTGTTATGTGTGAACATGTAGCTGTGCTCCTGGCCCTTTGCGACAACAACCTGTTGACAAGCTGTGCGATTTTTATCTGATTTTTCGAACATAAAAACAAGCGATAAACAATTTAAAGAAGTGAACTGGTGTGGATTTAAGCCATTTTATTAAGCCATTAATAAAATAAAGTTAATGAGGAAACGTTCTTATCAAGGCGTGTCTTGGGTTTTGGCAAAACAGATGTTTTTCAGGTGGTTTAAGCTATCAACATGTCAGATATACGCCAGATCGGTTCTAAAGTCCATTTGCTTTTGCTCATCCAGCTTGCCAGTGCACGTGAATAACAAATGACTAGTACTTTCTAGCCAATTAAAACTCTAATTTTCCTGGCGCGAAAAAGTAACCAATAGCATTTCAAGAGTGACATATAAGCAAAACGCACGCTAAACCCTTTCACTTGGTACATGAGCTCTATACAAAGATATAGCACGCACAATCAAAACGCGTAAAGCTCTAAAAGAAAATATTTCCCGCCCACCCACCGCTTCAGAATAGCACTTTAATACGTGCTTTCACAGGCCGCGGCGCATATGGCTCAAATAAGCATACATATAGATTAGATATATAATATATATTAGATATTAGATATTAAATGATAGCATATACGTGCGAACATCCGCTCATATTTCGAGTGGCTAGTAGTTTATACTCAGTTTCCTGTTATGTTGGGTTTGACATCGCTCATAGACATTGGATAATTTGGAAATCCAGAGACGATCTTATGTCAACGAACTGGCTTGTTAATGTTAGTTAAATTAATCAATGTAATCCTCGATATATTTGTGTTGTTTTGAAAAGAAATACAAGCTTGGGTTTGGGGATGAAGCGCTCCTGATTGTCACGTTCAAGCCCATAGACTCAGGCTATTTATTGTAATTATACATCAGTCGAATCGTAAGGACTGTCCAACTGTGTGTACGGTTGGTCAGGTTGATGACTTAGAGGCTAGCTACCTATTTGGCAGTATATGCGCGTGTGCGCATATATGCGCGTGTACGCATATATGCGCGTGTGCGCATTAGCAGAGTCCTAATGGGGATTATAACCCCTGGACAACAATCTAAGGCCATGTAAGAATGAGTCTGTGGGATGATGTTTGACCATAATTTTACACTATAGAAGTGCTTCCCCCCAAACCCCTTCTCCCACAAAACTGCTGTGTGTGTTTATTTGCTCGACATTGCTGAGCTTTTATTTTGATCTAAAGACGCATTATAAGTCAACATGGCAGCACGTTTCAATTGAGAACAAATACCTTGCACCACTTACCTGTTTCTTGAATTTTCCCCATTTTCTCTCTTACAACATAAGCAAGATTATGATTTCCATCACGAAGACATTTATTTAAAACTTTATCCCAAGAGCAGTTGTCATCAAACTCCGCTAATTGCTTAAATAATGCTACAAAAAGAGGAATTGTTAATCAGAGTCAGTCACAATATGGTCCGGACACTCGGCAAGTTTCAAAGCGCCTAATATGAGCTGTGATTTTATGTTGAGACGATTCTCCCTTTGAACAAAACTTTTGTTTTAGACGTATTAATATTTAAATAAGACAGTTGAGTGCTTGAATTCAAACGCTGCTTGCTATTCGATGATTGCTTTATTATTCCAAAAATACATTGTTCTCACCGCGCACAAGCTTGCACAAACGTGAACAAAAAGAAAGTTTACGGATTAAGCTAAGTTTACGGATTATCTTTCAATAGACGATGCTTTAATGCAATTTTTTAAGGCAAAAAAAGATATTGCCAAGTCGAGGTAATAGAAATGTTACTTAAAATAAAACTGCAAATCAGTTCCTCGTCCCCACCAATTCATTTTGTGAATTCAGCTGAAACTTTCTGGCTTGAATTCTTTTCCATCTATAATTCTATTTGCTATTGATTGCCCAAACCAGCTCAAAATGATGCGAGTAGCGTAAGAGTATAACCAAGATCAATACGTTATAGCAACAAAGTGATAAGTTCACACAACTATACTTTTTCGGATTTTTCGGTAGAACGCAAACATTTTAATCATCCTAATCGTAGTCAATCAAAATATGATTTGGAAATTCAGCAAAAGTGTTTGTTTTATCACGTTTATGCAAACCTGTGCCCGGTGAGCACAATGTATTTTTGGTGTAATAAAACAATCATCCAATAGTAGCGTTAGAATTCTATTACTCAACCGTGTTTTTAAATATTAATAAATGAAAAACCGCAGCTCATTATAGGTAAGCACTAAATGCCATACCGTGAGGCCCCTTGAGCCCGCAATACTACGGTCATCTAGGCAAGTGTTGTAGTTAACATCACTGTGCTGCCGATGTCTCCCTTACGTTTAAAATTTCACTTATTCGTGAGAAGGAAGTCCCGCTTGATGACTGGAAAATCGTTCGATTTCTATATGAAATCTCTAATTTATCGCAAACCGAACTCGTTGTGAAAAGAATAGCTATCCGAAAGCTATAAGCTTTCGCTTTGGATTTGAGACAGAAACTGGGCATTCGCATTGGTAGCGTCTGAGCCTTTATGCCAAAAAAACCCAACATATACATATATACATATAAAAACATATATATTGAATATATATTGAATATATATATATATATATATATATTGAATATATATATATATATATATATATATATATATATATATATATATATATATATATATATATATATATTGAATATATATATATATATATATATATATATATATATATATATATATATATATATATATATATATATATATATATATATATATATATATATATATATATATATATAAATATAATTTATTGGAAACTATCTAATATATATATAATCGAAATATAGTAACTTAGGTTAGATATACTGCCGAAACAGAGAACGTAGGAATCTAACGTTTCGAGCGAAGGCCCTTCGTCAGAGAGAAACGTAAACACTCTTTGTTTACACTCTTTACGTTTCTCTCTGACGAAGGGCCTTCGCTCGAAACGTTAGATTCCTACGTTCTCTGTTTCGGCAGTATATCTAACCTAAGTTACTATATTTCGATTGTTGTTTCAACACTGCCTACGCAGCACGCTACTATTATTTCACTAATATATATATATATACAGGTTGTCATTACAATGTGTTTCATGCTTTAAGCCGATTTTCCACTGGCGAATTTTGTCGCGCGAAGCGACATTTCTATTGTCAAAGTTGAATAGATTGGAATAGATTTCTAATTAGGTCCACTCGAGAGCTCATAAGACAAAAGAAAAAGGCCGCTTCGCGCGACAAAACTCGCCAGTGGAAAACCAACTTTACGCAATCATCAGAAGACTAACGGACTAACGATGTGTCACTGAATTTAAATTTAAATTTAAATATGCATGTCTGCGGCGGAAGTGTTAGATAATAATAATAATAATAAATGTCTGGTGGTATTTCCTTGAAGTTACACAATAAGTGCTTGTTGACATGGCGACAACTTGATAAAAGTTCATTTCTTTTATTGAGTAAAGGGAAATTCTGAAATATAATATGAAATTTCTCAGTAAGGCAGAGTTCGAATCTTTTTTGTCGTTAGTCTTAGACAGAGCGCCCGTCTTTAAAAACGGATAAAAAAGATGCGAACTCTGCCTTACTGAGAAATGTCATATTATATTTCAGAAATTCCCTTCTCAAATCATTAATAATTCATGAACCGAAAACAGAGGAAATCAGTACCGAGACGGAGGTTTTGATATCGGAGGAAGAAATTGCATAAATTAAGCCAACTTTCGCCTCGATTTTCTCTTAAAATACTGATTTGTTTGTGAAGCAATATCATACACTCGGAAGAGTGTTTCATCAGGATTCCAAACACCTCGGTGTTTGGAAATCCTGATGAAACACTCTGTATGATATATCACTTCACTCAATAAAAGAAATGAACTTTTATCAAGTTGTCGCCATGTCAACAAGCACTTATTGTGTAACTTCAAGGAAATACCACCAGACATTTAACACTTCCGCCGCAGACACGATATTCAAATTCAAATTTAAATTCAGTGATACATCGACAAACATCGTTAGTCCGTTAGTCATCTGATGATTGCGTTAAGCACGCTGTGGCCTGAGCACGCTGTGAAACACAGTGTATTAATGACGACCTGTATATATATTTGATAGTTTCAAATAAATTGTATATTAAGCTCTACATCTCTGTATCGAGCACTCTAGACGTTTCTCTCTGACGAAGGGCCTTCGCTCGAAACGTTAGACTACTACGTTCTCTGTTTCGACCGCTTACTATATTTTGAATTTCGATTGTTTCAACACTGCCTACGCAACGCCCTATACTTCTTCAATTCTGGACGATGACAATGACAACATTGTTTTTTTAATATAGATGCCACAGTTGCTACTATTCCGGTTATACCGCTGACAAAATTAGCCAAATGCGGGCTCAAGGGGCCTCACGGTATGGCATTTAGTGCTTACCGTAGAACTTAAACATTCATGTTTAATATATGGCCAGGGTTCTCCGTACAGTTGTTTATTGAACGCCAAATCAAAATGCGAAGACAGTCTACAATCTCCAGTATACAGAATTTGTTATTGAGCTGACGTGCAAAACTGCTCGAGCGCCACTCGTGTAAAATACAACAGGCACGAACCAACAACACTCTACAAACCGATTCACAACATCGTCAACATGCCAAACCATATTAAAGTTGAATAGAAAGCTTTTAATATTTATTCGCACCTTCCGCTAGGCAGACAATAAATCCTTTCGTCCAGACCACATTTAATTAGCCATGCAGCTAAGCCTAGAAAGTCGTTGTTTCGAGAAGAAAATTGAACGCTCCTTTGCGTTTCTCCGCCATTATTGTATTCGCCAGTTGCAAACAAAACCACGCGTGCGCAGTGCTATTCTAATATATTCCGGGGGGAAACTTCTTTCTACGTCTTTCAAGAAATACTCATAGAATCAATCATGATAACATACAAACCTGTCTGTTATCGCTCTTTAGGACTTACGAGCTTTAAGCGACATAAATATTTGTTGTATATGAAAAACTGATACTAATGTTTCACATTTGCACTGCTTTTTCAACTACGACAAGTATATGTATCGTTAAACCTGGTAAGTTTACCCCCCCCCCCCCGGAAATATAACACGCTGTATCGTGTGAATTTTCGCCACTCATCACAATACTGCAAAGTGTAACTTTGCACTAAAAACAAGTTGCTAACTATCAAACGAGAAGTCTTTAAAGGTTAATGATTTTGTGGCATTTTTGTGACTACCGCTGACATGTCTGTGGGAGCTGTTGCTTTCTTGCTTGATTGTCTCGGACCGCACTTACGTCATACTCGGCAGCTATCGCCAGATATTCGGCACGATCGCCATATAGTCGAGAAGATCGTCATTGATCGCCAGGTATTCGAGTTGTTTTCGTGGTTTGCATTTTGGTTGCTCTCTCGTGACTGTTTGGATTTTTGAAAAGTGTTAATTATTACTTTGCAAATCTTTTCTTCTTGGAACGGTTTCTGTGATTGATCAGTTTACACAAGGTAAGAAATAGCTTCAAAGCTGTTGTGATGTTGTTTATCTTATATATACATAATCCATAATCTATAAATACTTGATCGGAAACAAATGTAATATCTCAAAGCCAACCTCGTACTTGGAAGAGGTTAGATGGGATGACTCTCCGGGACCTTTTCCGAAGATGTAGCCTTGTAAAGTATGGTTTTTAATAAAAACATATCCCACACCCCCCTAACCGGTAGCCCCCCTAAATGAACCCCTAACCCTAACCTCAAAAGTGACGGGTTTTCATTCCTCCCGGTCCCCTCCGACCAGCCCTAATATAATCGTCAATTTATGGTCCACAGCCGTTTCCAAAGCTTGTGGGATGCGCAGTAAGGTTCAATACGTCACTTGGCGCAGCCTTCGGAAAAGGTCCCAGAGAGTCATCCCATCTAACTTCTACCCTCGTACTTATAGCAGTACTAGAAATATTCCGCTTATAAAGTTCGCTAGGAGTTGGGCGTTCAACTGTGTCCTGTTTCAAAACTCTTCTTCTTTTACCAAAGAAATTGTCAATATACACCAAAGTCGTTGATAGAAATGATTTATAATAATAAAACGCTTTATGAGTTTAAGTTTAATTTTGGTTGAATTGTATGTTGTGCTCACTGGTCAGTAACTCATGTTACTGCATGTACATGTATATATCATACACTAAGAGTGAGAGTGTGTTTTAACTAACTTCGAGCTAGGTGTTTTCATATTAGATCAAACACAACTTTCGAGTGTTTCAAGATCAAACACATCAGGAAATGAATCAGTTCTCAAATGAATCAGTATTTTAAGAAATTAAGATAAGTTTAAGGTAAAAGTTGCCTTAATCTATCCAAGTATTTGATCACATATCAAACAAAGTCTCACTTATGATCTTCCTATGTGTTTGGTTTAATGAATTATTATTGAGTTTGAGAAGTATATATCACAGTGCTCTGTAATACACTATATACATTTATATAAGAAATTCATGCTGACAAAATATGTTGGCTGTTACATAGATGTTACAAAACCTTCAGTTGGTGCTTTGTTTACTTGTTTTAGGTGTTGTTCAATATCTTGTATTATGAAATTAAGAAACCAAAGTTTGTCCACACCAGAGCTGCTACAGCGGTCTGACCACAGAATAGTAGATACACCAGAAGTCTGACTCTTGTGAAAGTACTAAAATATTCTATGATCTGGTGTCTAAGTGTCACTCAATTGAACATTTTGATAAATTGTTGGGAAGCTATTGTGAACTGTTGGGAAACTTAAAGCCTTGAATATGTTGAAAGCCTTGAAATGAAGAAATATATCTGTTGAAACTACAATACTGAGTATTGTTGTACTGTCTTATTTAAAATACTAGCAGAATCCCTAAATATTAGTGATGTGCATTACACTTGAATATGCCACTGACAGCATATTTATGACAGGTAAAATGATGTTTTGGAACACAATGTTGATGATCTAGGGTGAGTTGTACGAAGCCTCGATAGCTTATCTAGTTGATAAGTCCTAGCTAAAGAACAGCACTAATCATGCTTTGAACAACCTAATTTAAATTTTATCCACTGAATAGTTGATAGTGCTGTTCAGTGGATAAAAGTTAAATTGGGTTGTTCAAAGCACCACTAGAGTGGTTCTCTAGCTAGGATTTACCCAAGTTCACTTCACGTGAAACTTGGGGGCATGTTTATAATGCTAATATATGTTATGTTTTGGAAACAGCCAGTAAAGATGTATGTATAGTATGTGCCATGTTCAAATTAGCAATACATGTATAAAATGATTTAAAATAACTATAATTTTTTTGTGTCTGTGCTTTTCACACATTTTCATGCATTGCTTCTTAAGACTATATTCTATGCTTAACAGCGGTAGTCACATGTACGCATTGCGTACCTATTTTTTACAAATATCCTCACATTGCATTCTTCAATATTTAAATCGCTATGTTTGCGGTTGATGACATTCCACAAAACTGCACCTCTGTATGTTATTGAATATTTCATAGCTCGTGTATTGAAACGTGGTGCAGACAGTTGATATTTGGCACGTAAAGAATAATTACACTCGCACCTATTTATTATACTACTAGTTCCAAATTGGAAGTGACATGCTGCCGAATGTATAGTACACACAACAAATCTACTACATTGTTCAGGATTTTAAGTGTGTAGTAATGGAAGAAAGAGTGTACATAGATAAACACTTTGCAAAATGGTAGTTAATTTGAGGAATAAGTTTAATTTAAAAAAGTATAAGAATTGGCGGAAGTCGGCATGGTATGGAATTGACAATCATAGTATACAATGTCGTTCACAATAAAAAGACAAAAATGTTGCAACATACTTTAAGATAACTACAATATATTATGTTTTAATATTAAAATACTTTTAAAAACATGTATAAAAATGTTAAATGCATAAAAATGTCAAACAGGAACAGTACTTTTTCTTAAATGCATAAAATGCTAAATGCTTAGAAATGTGTAACAGGAACAGTCACCTTTCTTAAATGCATAAAATGTTAAATGCTTACAGTGTCTAACAGGAACAGGAAGTCTCAAATAGAGGTGTAACAGGAACGGTGTAGTCAAGTCAGTTTTCAACCAAGTTCAGAATATCTGAAGTTATCTAAATATCAATGGGTTCAATATCAATTAACTTCCCACTGCATGTGCACATCGTACAAGAGTTTTACTTCGTTTAGTTCAAGGATGTCTTCGATAACTTGATCTTCAGATGATGTAGCTGCTATGTTGAAGGTGGTGAATATCTTGTTTACCACTTCGTTGTACAAGGAGAGGTGAATCTTTTCGCTTGGAGTGAAAGAACAATGTTTGGTGCTCCAACATTAGTTATAATAGCTTTGAGTTCTTCTCTCACTTTATTCCAGTAAGCATTTGTGCCAGCAATATTGCCAACATACCGTGACACTTTAGACATGAATACAGCTGAGTTGTCGCTTGCAGTCATTTCACGCAGCTCATGAAGAGTAAGATGAGCTTCATCTGGATTTTGTTTGTGGAAAATTCCACTTTATTGTAAAATCCGCTTTCTGTGAATCATATTGAAAGCCCAGTATGAAAATCTGGGGTGATTAGCAAAACGATACACCCATTTACAATCAATAATTTCAGCAAATTTCAATAGATGCTTAATTCTTTCTTGAAGAGGAACATCTCTCAAGAGAGCTTGATTAGTGGGATCACCTTTCTCATCAGGGAATAATGTTGGAAAATCCATAGTAGCCAGATGTGATATCTGATATTCATTTAATGGCTCATTCTCAACAGTAGGCCACGCCATTGTTTCATTTGCAGAAAGCTGATTTCTAACTGCTTCTATTTCTTGTTCTTGTTGTTTACCAAAAGGTAAAAAACTACTCATCTCAGTTGATTCATTATAAACTGTGTCCTCAGAAGGGTTATCAGTAGGTGGGCCTAAATCAGGCATAGCACTATCATCTGAAACTATTTCATATTCAGTCTCAACAGTCATGAGATCTGCTGGAACACCATTCTCAGGTAAAGAGTTTAATGCATTTACATTAATTTCTAACTCAGAATAAAGAGGATTATTATGTATCAGCCACAATAATGCATTGTGTACTTTTTCTCTCCTCACACTCACATCTTTGAATGTGTTATCTCTACCTTTGACTTTGACAATAATCACAGACAATTCTTTAGGATATCTTGGCAATGATTTTGCCAGCTCTTTCACATTTTGTGGCAAGTTAATACAATGCCCTGAGTAACCTCTTTGTCCACCTGGTTTAATATAAACTCTCATAATAGGGAGAGCTCGAGCAGTCAACATTTCTTCAATTTGAGTCAAATCTTATCAACTCATGTGGTACTGGTGAAAGAATCATTAAATTTTCAAATGAGAACTTCTTAGGAGATTTCTTATCTCTAGAACATCGCAAGCACACATAATTGGGTGACTTTGGTTTAGATTTCAAAGGCCATGCCTCTTGACAAATTGTGCATTGACTGATGGACAATTCAACAGATTTATGAAATTTATTAATATTACATTTTACCCAACTTTGTTCATGAATGCCACCGTTTTTTATGTCAAATTCTTTCAAATAATCCTGCTGATTAATAATTTTCTTCTGCTTACGGCAACCCAGTGTGAGAATAGCAGTTTCTTCTGCTCGTTTTCGTTTCTGATATTTTCTATCATTTTCAAGTCTACTTTGTTTCTCATTTTTAATTTCTACTGCTTTTTTTGTTTTCTTATACTTTCTAGCATTTTCAAGTCTACTTTGTTTCTCATTTTCAGTTTCTATTGCTTGTTTTGTTTTCTTATACTTTCTAGCATTTTCAAGTCTACTTTGTTTCTCATTTTCTGTTTCCTTTTAACGTTTTTGTTTCACACATTCTTTTGCACTGTGGCCTGAAGTAGGTTTACCTTTCTGGGTTACCTCAGAATTTATTAACTGAACAGTTACCCCTTTGATTTCAAAGGGTGTTACATTGCCTCGAGGTACAGTATTTTGGAAATAAATTACCAGGTTGTTTATACCTTCAACAGAAATTAGCACACATTTTCCAAATGGATGTGGCATGCCATATGAATCTCTTGAATGAGAGTCAAAAATTTTGAAGTTCCCTTCAGAAGTCTTTAAAATTACAACTGTGTTGCAATCAATAGTGAACAGGCAATGCTGATAATTTAACTGAGAATCTAAAAACAGATTACTGACAGCATTTTCCAAAGAATAATAGAGGTAGATTGTTAGTCGCCATAAACAAATCACCAGCAAATTAATCACTGTTTGCAAATAATATTTTATCAGAAATTGCAACCATTTCTGGCACATCAGTTAAAAGCAAGAAAATTTTATTAATTGAATTGCTTATACAAGTATAAAGGCTACTTCCAACACACAATATATCTTTAAAAAATGATGAATCCCAGGTAATAGACATAGCTACACATTGTTTACCAACATTTTGTCTAAACTTTGCATTTAGTGTCTGATCAGAATGTTGATCAACGTGAACACAATGGCTCCTGTGAGAATGAATGAACTCGCACCAATATAGACCTAAAGATAGAAGGTGAATGTTATTCACAAACAAAACGATTTGATAATTGACGACAGAAACCACGAGGAGTTGGCCCACAAAAGTCGTGACAAGAATGTCAAGAAACAGATGACATCTGTAAGATGACATCTATATCGTTTGTAACTAAACATGTTCCTTAATAGCCGGATAAAAATTATATATATATATTACACACCACTACTGTAATCGTCTTACCTTGACAAAAGAATCTTTCCTCACTGTTGACATGAACGCAACTGACGATCGAGCTTTCATTGGCCGTAATTACGCTACGTCACAAAACGTCATAAATCATGAACATCGTCTCGACGGAACTTTTCACAACTCTCGATTATTGTTGACCATACATAACTCGGCAAAGAGGTCTGGACATGAGACACAGGTACCGAAGGCAAGAATAGTGTGCTGCCTTGCTGGCGCTCGGCAGCAATCAGATAGAGAGTTGGGTGTAACGTTCTACAAATTAGTTTCAGGATAGCTGTCTTATAATAGTGGAATAATTAATATTCACAATGTATATTTGGTATAACAAAACAATGATCCAATAGTAGCGTTAGAATTCTATCACTCAACCGTGTTTTTAAATATTAATACACGAAAAACAAAAGATTTATGTTGGAATGGTGGGAACCGTTCCAACACGGTGGGAACCGTTCCAATATAAAACCGCAGCTCATTATAGACGCTTTGAAGTTCTCCAGGTTTCCAGACCATATCTGGATTGACCATGTCTTAATGATACCAGAATCTGGAAAAACTTCTGATTGCTACGCCGTCGGAGGAGAAAGAGTGGGGAGAAAAGGAAGGCCTACAACTAAACCCATGTACTTTACCATTTCCATTTAACGTTCAGATACTGAAGGCTAAATACAGATTGGCTAACAGCTAATCTCATTCGTTTTGACAGAGTTTCAGAGAAACATTGTAAACGCGCGGTGTGCCTACGAGGTCTACGCAGGAATAGTCTGAAGTGAATTATAACAAAGTAGAGTGTTTAAAGGGCTTAAGCAGCGAAAAATAAGTTCGGGAGAGACTCTTCCATATCTCACTTCGTTCTTGAGATATGTTTTATATGTAAATAATATAACTTAGACGTCACACTGCATGATGACTTGTTGGAAATCTTGAATATCAATTTGAGATTATTTAACGAAATCATTTTTAACTGTGCATATCCTTCTGTGTATCGCAGGACACTATACATGAAAAGTTTCAATTTGATTGAATTATTGCAAGAATAGACATGATTTTCCAACAAGTCATTATACAGTTTGACGTCTAAGTGATGTTATTTGCATATCAAACAAATCTCAAAATCTAACTAGAACGAAGTGAGATATGGAAGAGCTGCGAACGTCAATCTTTATAACTTCAAAAGTTCTTTGAAATAAGAGTCTCTCCCGAACTTATTTTTCGCTGCATAAGCCCTTTAATCGAAAGCTAATATTTCGGGAAGTATAGTTCAGAACTTCACAAAAACTACAAGAAAGACATTTTGATTATGTTTTTGCTGCTCATATAAATAAAACTGCGAGAAAGTCTTGGAAAAGCCTACAAGTTTGGAGAAAATATTGAAAACAGAGTCTGGTAGCCTGCGTAGATGGAAACGGCAAAATACCGGAAGTGATTTTTATTAATTTATTCTTACAACACAAACTTGAGGGCGGAAAGCACAATACTAAACAATTATTGGATCTTGATAAAAAAAAAGTCTCATCCAATAATTGTTTAGTATTGTGCTTTCCGCCCTCAAGTTTGTGTTGTAAGAATAAATTAATAAAAATCACTTCCGGTATTTTCCGTCTAGGTGCCGTTTCCATCTACGCAGGCTACTTCCGGTATTCCCGTGCGTTTACTTCAGGATTTTTTCGTTCAATTTACAAAATGTTGTATAACTTTCTGGGATCGAATATCGAAAACCCCGGACACGTTTTTTTAGCGCCTTGTATCAGGACTACCAGGAAAGAATCAAATAAAAAAAATAATACTAAAATAAATATAATAGAACCACTTTGAGTTAAAGCTTGCAAAATATGATCACGACATCCATCTAGAGGGATCGTGGAAAAATCGTTCATTCAATAAAACAGAAAATTATTGGCATATTCTTGCCGAAATTATACAAGCTTTAAATTTGATGTGGGGGTTAAGGTATCTGCGACGTGATATTAAGACATTCCTTCTCTAACCTTCGTGCTCTCTTGCTAACACCTATTACCACTAGTTACATGTTATTTTTTTTTTACTTTTCGTCAAGATTTTCTTATAAACCAACAAAAACAAGTCTCACCACAACACAACAACAATGTCAATATAAACATGTTTTACTAAATTACAAAGCAGCAAAGTCAGGGTCACTTTGAAATGTAGTTGGTGACCTATCTGTAATTATTAATATCTAATATTACCTTGTCTTTCCTGCAACTTTGTCCTCAGGTATTTCGCAACACGACCATACTTGCCACCCTTTTTCTCTAAAAAGCACAACAATATTGATGTCAGTGCAAATCAAATGTTTAAATTACATGTAATTAACAAATAGATTTCCAACACAGCCAGGTGAAGAACCAGACATAGTTTAATAGCGTGGTATAGGGAAGAGGGGTTCTTGCGCGGGTGGAGCTTCATGACGTCACCATTTTTAGCCTTAAAACGCTTAGCAACGTTCAACGAAGCAATATGAATATATTAAGACACTTACACTGTAAATTTCAGGGGGTAAAAAATACCCCAAAATGTGGGGGTAACATGTTTTCCACAGAACGCCCGGTTTTTGGGGGGTAAAATTTCAATCAATTTAAAAAAGGGGTAATTTTTACCTCCGAAATGTGGGGTGAAAATTAAGGGTAAAAATAAAGGGGTAAAAATTGAGTAGCCTCAGTCTCAGTCCTCTATTTCTTATGCTTTTTTATGAGCCTTAACCTTCCCAATGGGTCACCCATCCAAGTACTAACCCTAACCTCCCGGGCTTAACTTACCTTGCATTAGTTTGCTTACCTTACCACTGCGCCAACCGCCTCTTCATATTTATTATTGAAATTTACGATATATAACCGAGTTTTTTCTTTAATATTACATTGTTAAGTTCATATTTTCTTTACTTTTCTTAACACGTTTATTTTATAACGTTTCACGACATTTGTGATGGGTTTGGAAGGGTTTCATTAAAAAAACCCATTTGTGTTGACTAGTTGTGGCAGATCAAAAACATTTACATTAATTTTGCCACATAGAACTAATGTTATGAGTTAATAGCCGGTCAGTTTCCGTATCATACGATGAAGAAACAAAATATTTATTTCGATAACAGTTTATAAAACACTGTTGTAGGCCAAAAATATGTACAAACATTTGTTTACCTATACGAATTTCCAGCAAAATGGGAAAAGAAACTAAATCGTTGCAACGTTAAGAACTAGATTCAAAGTCAGTTCAGCCCATTTTAATCTTGTCTCCTCAGCTTTGATACACAGACAATGCCGAAAATACTATAGTTTCAACTAAGTTCATGATATATATTAGCAATGAACTTTTGTCGAGTCAAAAAATAAATGAGCCAAGTTCTTTTGTTCAAACTTTTTCGCATTGTTTTTGACACAAGAAAAGTGTAAAATCATTCAAAGTAATTCATTTCAATAGCAACTTAAAGACATTGTCGTAGAGCAAAAAATATAGGAAATAACACTTGTTTACGTACCCCAATTTAATCCAATATAAAACAAGAACATTCAAAACCAAATCCAGAGTAATTTCATTTTTGTGAGCAGTCTTAGGTTGTGTTTAAGTCACCTTTGAGCCTTTACACACAGACGATGTTTACAAGCTTACGGAAGTAAACTTTAGGTCGATCTCAATCTGCTAAACAATCTTCACCTTAATTTTTAACTATTATACACATTTGTGTACAAAAACTATTCAAGAAAATTGCCTACATACGCTTTTATATTAACGATAATTGTAGTTATGTCTTCATGTCACTCTTTCGAAAAAAATCGCCATTTTCGAAAACATTGTCTTGCAGTTCTGGTTACCCCCAACGTAGGGGGAGTTTTTTACCCCCACTACTAGTTACCCCTTACAAGAATGTAAATTTTACCCTCGTTATTAGTTACCCCCCCCCCCCCCCCCCCAAATGGGTGTAGATTTTTACCTCTAGATAATTTTTACCCCCCTATATTTTTACCCATTATTCAGGGTAAATTTACATTTTTTACCCCGAGATGGGTAAAAAATTTGCTCCAACAAATTACCCCCGTAAAAGGGGTAATTCTGCGCGACAAAAAGAAGAATTGCCCTTATTTAAGGGGTAATTATTACCCCTTTATCATTCACCCCCACAAAAATAGCACTTTTACCCCCAAAATGGGGTAAATTTTGCCCCTTGAAATTTACAGTGTAGAACCTAAATATTCAAACAGATCGAACTACAGTAAGACCCCGTTTACACGATGCCGGTACAATTTGAAAACGGAACAAAATCATGCCTTTAGGCCTTGCGTTTACACGATACCGGCACAAAAATGACATGAAAACGGCACAAAATGAAGACGGGTTCCTTGACGGCATGAAATGAAAACGGAACACTAACCGGTATCGTGTGAACGCCCGTGCCGTAACAGTTTAATGACGGTAATCACGATATATACGACCACAGTATTCGGGTCAGCAGTATTTACAAAGTCTTCTCAATTCCCATTGGAAGAGAATAGTCACATGCTAATCCGTCATTATATTATACCGGCACCATGTAAACGCAAGACTTTTTGGCCTGTATTTACACACCAGCATGATTTTGTTCCGTTTTCAAATTGTACCGGAATCGGGTAAACGGTGTCTAAGTCATCACAGAATTATTATCATTTATAGACCTTTCGCTCGGGGAATTCGATGAAATATTACCCCGAGGTATGATATATCCCAAAGGCGAAGACCAAGCATACATCCCTCGTTCTCGGGATTTATCTATTAC
This sequence comes from Paragorgia papillata, assembly GCA_035771165.1. NCBI lineage: Eukaryota > Metazoa > Cnidaria > Anthozoa > Scleralcyonacea > Coralliidae > Paragorgia > Paragorgia papillata. The sequence continues at coordinate 383,789 of JAWNZC010000368.1, read as the reverse complement.
TTATACCACCACTCCACCATGCACTACCACTGAGAATGAAAATTTGGTGATGGGTTTTGCGGTTGTTCTGTATATTCAAGAAATTATGGAACCACTTAAACAAATCTTTGATAGTTTCAACGTAAAATTTTAATAGCGCCCACGCTCCATTAAACCAGGATGACCACGGGCCAGAAGCCGATTTACATCTTGTTGATAGATAAGGTCATCATTGGTTATATTTGAGATGATAAATATGCGACCTTTCCTTACAACGATTACCCTTGATGAAGACACTAGATCGAAGTGTTGCAAAAACCATTTACGCCAGAGTAGCGTCAATAGTATGGGGAAGAGGGGTTCTGATGCGGGTGGAGCTTTTTGCTCCACTTATGACGTCACGATTTTTAGCCTTAAAACGCTTAGCAACGTTCAACGAAGCAATATGAGTATATTAAGACACTTAGAACCTAAATATTCAAACAGAATGAACTAAGTCATCACAGAATTATTGTAAATTAACCCTAGTTTATAAAATAAGTGAGGAAATCGAGAACTCGTGAGAATAACTTAGTAAGAAGAACGTAAGATACTAACGAAATATTATTTGGTTATGGGATGGCTGAGTGCACACGTACGTGGAGGATATATTTGCATAGTGTATTTAATTTTTTTTTTTACTTATTTTATAAACTAGGATTAACTTAGCAATAATTCTGCGATGACTAAGTTCGATCTGTTCGAATATTTAGGTTCTAAGTGTCTTAATATACTCATATTGCTTCGTTGAACGTTGCTAAGCGTTTTAAGGCTAAAAACCGTGACGTCATGAGTGGAGCAAAAAGCTCCATTCGCGCCAGAACCCCTCTTCCCCATACTACTAACGCTACTCTGGATTAAAAGTTTTTTGAACGCAACTTAAAAAGTTACTGTTCATGACCCAACGTTGCAACACTTCGATCTAGTGTCTTCATCAAGGGTAATCGTTGTAAGGAAAGGTCCCATATTTATCAGAAATATAACCAATGATGACGTTATCATCAACAAGATGCAAATCTGCTTCTGGCCCGCGGTCATCCTGGTTTAATGGAGCGTGGGCGCTATTAAAATGCCATGCCTCCAAACAACATCTTTGATGATACCGTGGATTAGTGGTAATAATTTTTGAATCATGCCACGCAATCTCATGAATAGTTCAAGCACGCGTGCTCCGGGAAAGCAGAAATTTCTTTTTTGAAAAGAAAACAGCCTTTTGGTGCTCTTTCAACCGCGTACCAAACTGACGTTTAGTCTGGTCGATGTACTCCTGATTACAATCATTTAACGCAATGGAATAAATAGCATCTTTTCTCTGTTCTTTCGCAATACGATCCTCAGTTTTTGCAAAAATATGACCCAACGTTAAGAAAGGCTTTTGCGCCAATTTTACGTTGGATCTACCAGAACAACCGCAAAACCCATCACCATATTTTCATTTTCAGTGGTAGTGCGTGGTGGAGTGGTGGAGTGGTGGTATAACTGGTTTTAAACTATTTTTAAAAAAGATCATCAGGATAGTTATTTGCTTTCAAAACGTCACACACATACTGTGCTCATTTCCCTCAAATCGGAACTAGATGGTATGCGCTGGGCTCTCAAAAACAAAGTTCTACAAACGGACTTCTTATCTATGGCATATGCGATGATGAAAGTTAAATGGAAGGTACAGTACTTTTCAGTGTGCATAAACCCCAGTTTCCAGTGGTCTGTTCTCTTGACAATCAAATTCCAAAAAAGCAAACTTCTATTCGCTTCGCCTTCTACCGTGAATTAGATTGAAAGTTAGATGGATTTATGAAATAAAAATAATTAACATCATGCGATGTGTATGTGTTGTGGTTCCACAGGTCCCTTGGGGGTTCTTCTTGGGGGTATCAAATCCACTAGCCCCTTGGCTAAGTTAATGAGCATAGATGCTCAGAGCTCATTCGTGTACCGACTGCCGTATTGACACTTCGCTACCAAGAGGCTGCTTGTCTATATGCTGTTTCTCGAATTTCTCGGGTTCTGTCTAAGACTACCGTCAGCTATTTACCCGTCCACAGCGTTGTTGGCAGATAAGTGGGAAACGCTTGCCATGAAACTAGGGTTCCTTGCCCTTTGCTGGTCGTGCTTCGTCGCTTGATTTGCTGCCTTAGACTTTGGCTCAACTGGCTCTTCACTCCGACCGGTTTATGCCGGTTGTATGGTTTGTACACTGTAGCTTAGCTTTCAGACGTTTTTTAGCTGTGGCTCTTTGCCACGTTTGTGCTTAAATTACCAGTTTTTGTCGCGTCTAATCGATTTGCTGCAAGTTTTATACGCTGCTGTTTTGCCGCTTGCTTGCTTGTCTTCATGTCCGTGGCTTGTTCAGTTCTTCGTTCTCTCCAGAGTTATTACTGGAGAATGTTATTGTTCACAGACCGCTACTTGGTCCGTGGTGTTGTTTGCAGTTCCCCAACAGCTTGTTCGTTGCGTTTGAGCTATAGCCTTATCGAAGGAGATTGTTTATTCTGACTCTCGGCGCAGTTCAATCAGCTTGTGTTTATGTGCTAAGCGTTTGTATGTTTCACTGGCTCGTAGCATATGCTAGCTGTTCAGATCTCAGTACTGTTCCGCTCTGGCGTACAAGTTCTCGAAAGGCCAAACGTTTTGTCAAGTCGTTGGACGCCCTAATTTGGGATAAATTACCAGGTGAGTCGAGTCGTTCGATTTTATCTAAATATTACCTGGCCTGTTCTATTCTGCCGTCCGCACTGGGGCTAGTTCTTCTTCGCTGGCAATTTGCTGTGCTATTATTTGGTAAATCCTTTATAGGCTTCCTTAGCGTTATATTTTACTCTGCATGCTCTATAAGTCTTTTCGATACCGTGTCTAACTTGTCAAGTATGTGTTCTTATTAGTTAATACAGTTGGCTTACATAAGGTCCTATTTTCTGTGCTGCCTTTTGTGCGGTTTACTGCTGTAGCTCACAGCAACAAAGGAATTATGGCTCGGTGATGTTATGTGCAAAAATTTGTTTTGCTAATTATCTGTTATGTTTTGTTTTGTTTTATGGGCTTGACATCGTCCGACTGCAAATCCCACTGGAATATTTGTCCTTTGTTCCTAAACAATGCTGCCAAGTGGCCACCTTATGGGTGTGACAGGGATCATAACCACGTTATACCAGACGTCCAAGTGCATTTGTTTTTTCGTCGACGTTGCTTATTTCACTGGTTGCTTATTTCAATGTTAATCTCCTCAACACCGCGGTCTTTTGTGTTACATTTTATATTAAACTCTGTATTGTTTGCTCTTCACACATTAGGGCAGCTCTGTTTCTGGCTCGTTTTGCTGCTCGACTTGATGTTGTAGGGTGCCAGTTTGCCAGCCTACTTTAGTGGTTCAGACGCTAGCGCTTTCTGCAAGAAGGCCTGGTTATGGCCGTGCTTTCAGGCTGTTTTTGAGCCTTTCAGGCGCCTTTTGTCTATTTGCCTTGGGGATTGCTTGCTTGTGGCTTCGGCCTTGTGTGCTAGGATTGTGCTATTGTGTCTGTTACAGGTATGCGCTTTGTTGTCTATTATCTGCTTTTGTGGGTTAAGCGTCCTGGGTCTGGGTGTCATGCTGGGAAGTTGCTAATTCCCCCCTGTTCTGGGCCAATCCGTATTATGAGCCCGCACGTGTTGTAGGCCTTCCCTCACTCTTGGGCTGCGAGTTGAGATATTGGGCCATGCTAACCCCTTTCCCACAGTGGGAATTACACACTGGGTTCACCCATTTCGTCTTTCAGCCTGCTAACTGTTGCATGGTTCCTACAGGGTATGGTTTTGCGGGTCTTAATTGGTTCCATCTATATGCTGTACTGCTGGGGGGTTTACTACCAGCCTTTCTTCATGGCCAGATCAGAGATCATACACGGTTATGTCTTGTAGGTTATGTCTTGTGGGTTAATTGGCTGCCACACCGGATGTGTTTCTGGTGATTCCATTCCCCCCCCCCCCTGTTTCTGGTTGCCAAGTCTTGCACCTCGCCAGTCTCTCTCAGTCCCTGCTTGCCACCGTTTCCAGTGGTTCCAGATAGTATGTTTTGCTGCTGCACCTGATGTGTCTTAGGTTATCCCGCTGCACTTGCTGTTTTAGGTGGGTTCACTTACCCCACCACCACTGGGTCAGCCCTGGGTCCATTGCTGCAATGTTTGTTTTTCTGAAGTCACACTTGCTGCTGTGCGTACTTTAGGTTACCACCACAGCGGTCTTTGACATTGGTTGTGGTACTACTACCACACCCGCCGTGTCTGTCTTTACAATAGTTGCTCCGCTCACTTGTCTTCGGTTACTGTAGTTCTGCAGGTGACGAACCTGTGGTTCCTAGAGCCGCTGCGCGAGACATGTCTTAGGTTACCTTAATTGCGGGGCGTGCTGTGTTTAGCTTAAGAGTTTCTTCCACATTTTGCTAGCTGTGGCTTGATGTGTCACATTTGTGCTCGTGCTGCATTGTTGTGTCCACCTGCCGCTGTGTATGATGGGTCTTACGCTTGCCATGCTGATGCGCTTAGGGGGTCAATAGCTTCTGCATCTGCTGTTTGCCGCTGGTGGTCTCTTCGATTGCACTCTACTGCTGAGGCGTGTACCGGGTGGTGGGTTACCGGGGTCACTCTACCGGGGTGTAGGTTTAGTTACCATGCCTGTGCGGGTGGCTTTTAGGTTACGATTGCTAGTGCTTACATGCTTTGCCTTTCTGGCGGCTTGTATTTGTTCTAAGTGTTCAACGAGCTCTTGGCACGTGCCACGTCTTGTTGCCCCCCCCACCCTGCCAGATGTATCTGACCCATGCTGTAGTGGGCTTCCCGGACTCGCTTGCTCCAACAGTGCTTCTCGTCATTACATTCGCAGTTCTCCATGTGTTGCAGTTTCACCACGAGGTTTTTGGGTTGTAGAAACGCCATTGGGCAGGGTTCGTGCCTCGAATCCCTTCTCCAGCATAGCTGGAGGGTGTCGTTGGAGAGGGTAATTCTCGGCAACATTGCTACAAGTTAGTTGGGAGTTTAGGCTTGCCTGGAGCTGCTCTACCTATAAGACCGCTCCCGTCTTGGTGGATCGCCTGTTCCTGCATACTGTTCCTCAGCTCTTAGGGCAAACCCTCTCCGACGGAGCTACACCCTCCAAAGGTCGTAGTTTACAGTACTGTGTCCTTGTTAGGCACACTAGTGCGGGTACAATAGTTAATGGTGTGGTATCAAGCCCTATGCCAGACATTGCAGGATTGTTAAATGGATTTATGAAATAAAAATAATTAACATCATGCGATGTGTATGTGTTGTGGTTCCACAGGTCCCTTGGGGGTTCTTCTTGGGGGTATCAAATCCACTAGCCCCTTGGCTAAGTTAATGAGCATAGATGCTCAGAGCTCATTCGTGTACCGACTGCCGTATGTGACACTTCGCTACCACCCTCCCTCCCACCCCGTGTAGCAGGCATCCAGGTGGTTGAGCCGTTGCCATTCCTTGGCTTGGGCTCGCTCAGTCGTGCAAGTAGGTTTTGTATTGCTGCTGATGTCCCTAGTGCCTGCAATCGTTGCGGACATGGTTTTTGTGTTCCTTGCGGTGCTACGGTTGCGGCCTGGGTACTGCATGTGCACTACTTTGCAATCATACAGATGCTAGCTTGGGTGCTACTTTGCATCATATTGTTGCTGGGGGGGGGGGGGGGGGGGGGGGGGGGGGGGGGGCGGGGGGGGGGACTGCTCTTGTGCTAATGTTCATTGCTGTCTTACAGTTGCTAGGTGGTTGCAGGTGTGCTACTTTGCTATTATATTGGTGCTGGGAGACTGCATTTATGCTGTTGTGCCTGGCTATCGCACAGTTGCTGGGTGGTTGCATGTGTGCTACTTTGCTATCATATTGTTGCGGGGGGGCTGCATTTGTGCTACTGTTCCTTGCTGTCATACAGTTGCGGGGGATCCGCTTTGCGTTGGTGATATTTACTATCCCACAGTTGCTGAGGCCGTGTTCGTGCTCCTGTACCCTGGGTGACTGCTTTTGTCCTTCAGTACCCTGGGTGACTGCCTTTGTCTTCCTGTACCCTGGGTGACTGCTTTTGTCCTTCGGTACCCTTGGTGACTGCCTTTGTCCTCCTGTACCCTGGGTGACTGCCTTTGTCCTACGGTACCCTGGGTGACTGCTTTTGTCCTACGGTACCCTGGGTGACTGCCTTTGTCCTCCTGTATCCTGGGTGACTGCCTTTGTCCTACGGTGCCCTGGGTGACTGCCTTTGTCCTCCTGTACCCTGGGTCTGCCTTTGTCCTACGGTGCCTCACTGTCGTATGGTTGCTGGGGCCTCTGCGTTGCGCTTAGGTGCTGTCTTCTGCAGTTGCGGCGGGCTTCTTTGGGCTACTTTGCTATACTACAGTTGTGGGTGACTGTAGATGTGCTTTACTGCTGCCGTACAGTCGTTGGGAACTGTGTTGTGCTTTCTGCTGCCATACTGTCACTGGGGCAGTGTATTGTGCTGCCCTGCCATTGCCCTGTTATGCAGGGGTCTCTTTAATTGCACTGGCGATGTCGTTATGTGGGTCCGTACTGTGCAACACTGCTTATCGTACAGGCGTTGGGGGCCTGTATTTGTGCTCCCCTGCTGTTGCACTGTCATGTGGGGGGTCCTCAGTATGTGGTCCGTTCTGTGCAACTTTGCCATACAGACGTTGGGGGTCTGTATTTGTGCCCCCTGCTGTTGCACAGTTGTGTGGGGGGTCCTCGGGTCCTCACAGTTCGCTTGTATGTTTCGCGCCAGTACATCTGGTCTGTTCCCCGGCTACTCCGGGTGATAACTTATGTAGGATGTGTTCTTGGCTACTCCAAGAAAATGTGCAGTAGTGTGCTGTAATTATGTGTAGTGGTAGCATGTGTCTAGCTGTTGGTAGTTTGTGTTGCCGCACCCGTACATCGGGTCTGTTCCGCGGCTACTCTGGGTGATAACTTAATTTGTAGGGTGTGTTCTTGGCTACTCCGAGAAAGTGTGCTGTTTTGTGCTGTAATGTGTAGTAGCTGGTGCTTAACAGTACCAGCTTGTCCGGCTTTGGCTTAGTGCCGTTGTTTGCTATGTACTTGTCTACCTGCTCTGGAAAGGGCCCGTTTGTTGCTTTTCTTTGCTGCAGACGTGGGCTTTGCTTCTGGCTTTACGTACAGGTTCCATTCATTGATGGTCACCTGGATGTTACTCGTTCAATTGCAGCTTTCGCCTTTTCTCTGTTGGTGGCCCCTGGTGGCTTTCTTAGGTCCAGGTCGGTATGGTAATTTCGGAACCATTGATTATCATTTGGTAAGTTACTTCTCCACTTTATGTGTGACAGTAGTTCTGTTAGGAGAGGGTAATTCTCGGCAACATTGCTACAAGTTAGTTGGGAGTTTAGGCTTGCCTGGAGCTGCTCTACCTATAATACCGCTCCCGTCTTGGTGGATCGCCTGTTCCTGCATACTGTTCCTCAGCTCTTAGGGCAAACCCTCTCCGACGGAGCTACACCCTCCAAAGGTCGTAGTTTACAGTACTGTGTCCTTGTTAGGCACACTAGTGCGGGTACAATAGTTAATGGTGTGGTATCAAGCCCTATGCCAGACATTGCAGGATTGTTAAATAGAATTTAAGTGGTTTAAAATATTAATTTCCACTTTATTCTTGAATACCGCAGACATTCACACCGACATATCGTTTCCAGAATAATGGCTTCACTGGTAATGTAGCTAATGTCCTTTGTTCAATATCTTCGATTGCTAAATTAACAATGAGAGCAGATACTGGCTGTGCCAAAAACCTGTGAGATAGTACGTGACGTCATACGCAAAACTAGTTGTGTTACGCAGTTATTGCTAATTTAGGCCTTCATCAGAGTAAAAAAGTCGAAAGCAATAAATCAGCAATAAAAAATAAACGTGGTGTTTCCACAACTTCTTGCTTGTATTACAATTTGTCACCATGCAAAACATTCAAAGAGTTAAACATACAAAATTGAGTTAATTTTCTTTACATTTCTCTGCTAATTTCGAGGGGTTGAAGTGGTCCAGGGGCATTGCCCAAACCATCAAGGGTACGTGGCTAAAAAGAGCTTGAGAAACCCTGGTGTAGACATTTGGGTACATTGGCAAAAACAATAAAGCACTCTGTGTATTAATTAAAAATTGTGTAAACCTAGATATCATTGAAAAGCTTATATACTGCAACTGGTTACAACACTATGCTAAAATATTTTGGTCTATCAAAAAGGAAAAAAATTATTTCATACTTGTCAGATAATTCATTATAATTTATACATCATCCGGGACATACGCCTTAACGTAAATACATGTAAGAAAAAAGATGGAGGAACTTTTAGTATGGAATTTGTAGTAGAGATTAAATTTCGATTCGTACTTCATACTTTTACATGGTGTCAGGTGTGGGGTTGACGATGTTCTGCCAACCATAGTACAACAATCTATTCAATACACTGGTGTAAGTGAAAGAGTGAATTTACAACTACATTAAAACACTTTGAACAAGCGAATACGCCGAATAGGACATGGCGACGAGTGCCTCGGCCTCGTTCATCGACAAGGGGCCGTCAATGGTTGGAGCGCTGATGACAACATATATAGCCGCTTTAAAATGTGGAAACAAAGATGTGAACTATTATTTACTGGCCCCATGGCAAAGATGGGAAAGGAAACAAAGTGTAAACACCTACTGTACTGGTCTGGAGAACGTGGAATAGAGCTCTTTAACACCTGGGACCTAGGAACAGAGGAACAGAAAAAGCTGGAAAACTACTGGGAAAATTTCGAAAGCTACTTAAAGCCTCACTCAAACGAGTTGATTGCAGTTTGAGAGCTGCACAACCTTCGTCAAGGTACGTTATCTTTAGAAGAATTTATTGCTAAGCTCAGAATTCTCGTTAAGGAAGCTAATTATCCAGTAGATCATTATGATCGATTTTTGAGAGACTTCCTTGTCCTTGGAATGAATTCTGACCGTGTCAGAAAAGAAGGAAACACACTCACTTTTAACAAACCGAGGAGTCAGCAGACAAACAACTCCAGTTGATGAACACTGAAGTACACCTCATCAATTCAAACAAAAGATTTCAGAACCAAAGAAACCAGCCTAGAAACAACCCAGGGGCCAACCCAAGCAAAGTTCAACACTGCAGAAATTGTGGCTGGGGTCCCCACTCTCGAGAACAGTGTCCGGCAAAAAATGGCACTACTGCCAAAAGGTAGGACACCTAGCTAAGGTGTGTCTGTCAAGGCTGAGAAATAAGAATGTGCATGAAATTGTAGCTGCTAATGATAACCTGAACCAATCTGAACCACAGCCACACCAAGTACCAGGTGACCATGTGTTTCTAGGCCCAATAGAAGCAACACCCCTGGCTACAAATGTACATACTATCTCATGCAAGGAAAAAGCTATGCTAGAAGTTTCTTTGGCATTGAGTCCAGAAGAAAAACAAATACACATATATGCCCATTGTAAAATAGACTCAGGTGCAGACACAAACATTATACCCAAGTCCTTATTCCAGCAGCTACTGTAAGCCGTGGAAAACATGAGCTAAAACAACCTACAATGAAGTTAACAGCATATGGTGGGACCGATATACCAAACCTGGGTTCTTGCCATGTCTATGTGAAGGTTCCCAACAACCCCAGTTCCAAGGTAATCCAAGCACAGGTTGTTGATGTCCATGGGCCTGCAATAATTGGTAATACCTCAGCACAGGCTCTTGATCTCTTAAAGCTAAATTGGGTCATCGAAGCCAAAAGCAACACTGGCAGTACTATTCCACCAGTCACCCACTCAGTCAAGCAAGACCTAAACACATCAACCAGTCCACAGAAAGTCAAGCTCGTTGACGTACAAGGCAAGCAGCACCCTTTCCCCCTGACAAAAGATTACCTTTTGAAAGAATATCGAGATGTTTTCACTGGAATTGGCTGCTTTCCAGGAGCTCCATACCACATCGAAACAGTTGAAGATGCCATTCCTATCCAACATGACCCAAGACAAGTCCTGGTCCAATTACAGCCAGCTTACATAGAAGAGTTAAATAAGTTGGTGGAATCTGGAATCCTAAGTGAAGTGCAAAATGTGTACAAGCAAACCCGTGACCTCAACAAAGCCATCAAGCGCAACCCTTATTATGTGAGAACTATAGACGATGTGATACCAAAGGTTAGTGGTGCAACCCACTTCAGTATTTTAGATGCACGTAGCGGTTTCTGGCAAGTCGAGCTTGATGATGAGAGCAGTCGAATATGCACCTTCAGCACCCCATGGAGCAAATACAGATGGAGAAGACTCCCCTTTGGCCTCACCTGTAGTAGAGACATATTCCAAGAGAAGATGGACACCACCTTTGGAAAACTGAATGGCCTGAGTGGAATCGCTGATGATACTTTCATCTATGGCAAGAGTGACGCTGCACACGATCAACACATACTTGACGTCTTGGACACAGCAAGAGAGAACAATGGAAGGTTCAACCCAGATAAGTTCCAGTTCAAAGTTGAAGAAACATCATTCTTTGGGTTTACATGGACCCCTGGTGGAATCAGACCGGATGATCATAAGATCAAAGAAATCAGAGATACAGTATGCCACAGCCAAAGAACATGGCAGAACCGCAGTCCTTCTTGGGCATGGTAAACTACCTAAATAGATTCTCTCCAATTCTGGCCCAAACATCATTGCCTCTACGACAGTTCATGAAGAAAGATGTACCATTCACCTGGCAACCTGAGTAGCAGCAAGCGTTTCAAGCAAGTGACTACCAAAGCTCCACTTCTTGCCTATTACGATGCTGAGAAGAAAAACTTGATTCAATCAGACACCAGCATGAAAGGAATTGGATGTGTATTGATACAAGAAGGCACACCAGTATGTTATGCAAGCCGCTCACTCACTGAAACAGAGTTGCGATGCAGTAACATAGAGAGAGAGCAGCTCGCTGCCAGTTGGTCCTTGGAGAAATTCAACCATTACGTCTTTGGCAAGAAGATGGTTATCGAAACAGACCATAAACCCCTTGAAATTATATGGAAGAAGAGTACAAGTGCATCACCACGCCTACAGAGGCTTCTCCTGAAAATGTCAATGTACGACGTAGAGCTGCGATATATCCAAGGGAAGACCAACGTTATAGCTGATGCCCTCTCCAGAGTTAGCTGTATGGAACCTCCTGCAGATGACAATGAAGTGCCATTGATCGAAGTCAACGCAATTACAAGCACTCTGCCAGCAACCCCCGCCAGATTAGATGAAATACGTGAGTACACAAAACAAGATGTTTTACTCAGTCATCCAAAAGAAATCATACACCATGGTTGGCCAGAGTATCCAAATGAGTGCCCTCCAGACCTGAAAGAATTCTGGAATTTCAGAGAAGACCTAAGCGTTGAAAACGGGCTGGTTCTAAAAGGACACCGAATCATCATTCCAAGTGAATTACGTACACAGATGCTCCAGATTGTACATTATGGCCATATGGGTAGTGAGATGTGTCTGCTGAAAGCAAAGGACTGTTTGTTCCGGCCAGGGATCTAAAAAGACATCAAGGAGATGACTGCCAGCTGCGCCACCTGCATGCAGCACTCCAAGCAACAGCCGAAAGAACCACTACAACCACACACGGTACCCACCTTTCCATGGCAGAAACTTGGCACAGACCTGTTTGACTACCAAGGCACACAGTATCTACTAGTGGCCGACTACTACAGCAGGTATTCAGTCCTGAGAAAACTGAACTCAATTACATCAGCTGCCGCAATAAATCACCTGAAGTCAATCTTCGCAGAGCATGGAATATCAGAAACCTTGGTCTCTGACAATGGCCCGCAGTACAACAGTCGAGAGTTTGCAGCCTTCTGCAACCAGTGGAGTATTGAACATGTTACCAGCTCACCGCTGTACCCCCAAAGCAACGGGTTGATAGAGAGGATGATTCAGACAGTAAAGAACCTACTACGCAAGTCAGAAGCTTCTTGACAGGACCCAGATCTTGCATTACTATCGTACCGCACAACACCTGTGGACAGCAACTTACCGTCACCAGCTAAGCTACTGAACCAGAGGGACTACAGCACGCAACTACCCTGCAGTGGACGACTACAACGTTGTCAAGCCAAGGAAAATAACCAAAAACAGCTACAGTATCGCCAAGATGTTCAGAACAGCAGTATGATGGAAAGTCTTCGCGTACGCTGCCCAGACTGGTGCCAGACCAACAAGTGACCGTCTTTCAACCCCGAAACAAGATATGTGTTGCAGGAAGAGTAAAGGAAGAATCTGATAAGCCTAACTCCTACATCGTCGAGACACCCAATGGATCCGAGCTAAGGCGTAACAGAATACACCTTAAACCCACAGGCGAAGAGAAAGTACAACAAACAGATCAATCGCTGAGCAACCAAGACAGCCCTGTCTCCGAATTTGGTTTCCAAGAAGCAGGAGGACATACTGTGGAATTGGAAATAGCATGCACAACCAACCCGCAAACTGGAAACATTGACGAACCAAAAAAGAAACCTCCCAACAACCAGGAGTGGCTGTGTTGTAAAGAAGCCAAATAGACTGGACTTATAAATCTTATAAACTATAAACAGAACAACACTCATAGTGTATAGAACATCAAGATTATATATTACATAATCAACATCTGTGCTTCAGGGAGGAGATGTCACATAATTCATTATAATTTATACATCGTCCGGGACTTACACCTTGACGTATATAAATACATGTAAGAAAAAAGATGGAGGAAGTTTTTGTATGGACTTGTAGTAGATATTAAACTTCATACTTTTACAACACTCGCCTTGCTTGAACATTACATTCTACTTTAAGAAGCTAAAGCGTTGCATACATTAGGTTCAAAGTTTTAATTTAGACGGCCGGCCAATCTCGATAAAAGTGTCTCAAAAACACCGTTGATGGCATTTTTTGTTACAAGCATGCAACCATGCCAGATCGTATCGGATAGTATATACTTTGAACGTGAGGGCAACAAAAGGCAACTGGTCTAGTCATCTTCATCAATGTCTAAGCTACATTTCTATGGTGGTTGCCTGCTTGTAACAAAAAGTTGGCTGCTTATTGTGGCTGTTCTTCGAAGTGTTATATTTAGGTGAATTTGCGCCATGTTTCTTGCTTGTTTATGATTGTGAGTTATGCGAATTAGAATAATCAGAACTTCACGCACGCTGATTGGATAGCATTCTGAATTTAGCAATTCAAATAAAACACAAACGTAAATAGGCAGCACTTTACAGATATCCCATCCATCACATTGTACTTTCAAAAAGCTCTATATTTTAGTATATAAATCAATAATCACAGATGGCAACCCCCCTCACCTTCAAAGTATGCACTATCCGATACGATTTGGCATGGTTGCCTGCTTGTAACAAAAAATGCCATCAAGAGTAATATTTTGAAGCCTTGGCCGGCCGTCTAATTGTACTTGTGGCGTTAAAATGGTGTTATGAAATAACCAAGGTTAGCAGCTAAGGAACTGTGTGTGGTGAATGGGGAGAACCAGCATGGAAGCACTCGAAACAAACAACTAGGTGCATTGGGCAGCAGAGTCATTACACCTTCAAACGGCTTGCTGGAAGGTTGGAGAAAACATGCTCCAGACTTGACTGGTTTTTATCAGTATAAATTAAAGATTTAATAATAATAATAAAAAAGAAACATAACACAAAATTACCCTGTTAGTTTACACATTGTCTGCCTGTCTGGCCAGTTCGAGTCATCTTAATTCTTAAATAGTTATAAAAAAGACTGACTTTCTATTTTCATTCTTTTCTCAACCAACTGACACAGCAACTATTGCCCTGAGAAAAAATGTGTCTCTCAAATTGGTCTAGCCAAAGAAAAAAAGCTAATTTGTTTTAAAGTTTATCCAATATAGTGAGAATAATGCAACAATGTTCATAAAGAATACTCACCAGCCATTTGGAGACCTGAACTGCCACCTTCAGTTTTGGTTGTAATGTCGCAACCTTTGCTGATCAAGTACTGCACCACATGAAATTTGTCATCAAGGCATGCAGCATGAAAAGGTGAGTAACCCTCTTTGTTTCGAGATTCTATGTCAGCGCCATGCTGCAGAAGACAGTCTGCCACTGCTGTATGTCCTCCTGAGCATGCACGATGAAGGGCAGTATTGCCATAAGTGTTTCTAGAAGTGATATCACTTCCTTTAATAAGAAGAAGCTTCGCAACTTCAAAATGACCACACGCACTGGCAAGATGAAGAGGAGAGGAACCGTATTCGTCTTCACAATGAACATCGGCTCCGTTTTTAATAAGATAATCAACTATAGCGATGTATCCTATAAAGTTGCAAAATAAAGGAATATTATTATGTTTTCGTTTACTGCTTTGACTTCTGATTTGTGATCAATCAATATTTGAGCATTTCTAGTTACCTTCACTAGCTGCGTAGAATAGAGGAGTTCCTTCCAAGAACCCTCCCTTTTCATCTATGTCTGCTCCACCATTAATCAACTCTTTCACTTCACTCAACTCGCCATCACGTGCAGCCCGCCATAACTCCATTCTGCGAATGGCTTTTTCTTTCGCTCGAAGGAATCTCCGCTCGCTTTGGCTTATGGGTCCACATGGGACACAGGACACCCTAACTGACTTCCTATTTTACACAGTGTCGTGATTATTAGATACTAGGGACATTATTAAGGAAGCTAGGATGACGACGGCAAATAAGTTACTGCATGTATTTAAAAGAAACCATGGATCAGGACATCGTATATTGTATGTTTTATGTATTTTGTAAGATCTTTAAAAAGTAGCCATAGCTGCGACAACATGACGTATAATAGATTAACGCCTAAGTAAACTAACAACTTTTGCTGTTCTTTACCACAACGTTGTCTTGAAAACGTAAAAACGCTTCAGTTGACGTTGTATGTGCAACGAGGACGGTGTTGGGATTACTCTTGGGACTGCAAATTGTTCAACGTTTTGTTTTGGTTGAAAAATACTATTGTACTTGGGTCGTCGTCGTGACGTTCGCGTTGTGCTTGCTTAAGGTCCCTAATAATTTAAAATTAAACGAGACTTACCTGTAAGTTGAAGTTTGATTTGGATTCTATGAGTCATCAGCTGGGAGTGTGAGAGTTGTACGAGAGAGAGCGCAGCGCATGCGCCAGACCAGTCTTTAGAGCATAAAAAACAGGGGCTCAATGAGGAGTGTGAGAGTTTACCCTGGGTGGGGTAATGTTAATTATGGGAGGGCGTACAACTCTCACACTCCCAGCTGATGACTCATAGAATCCAAATCAAACTTCAACTTACAGGTAAGTCTCGTTTAATTTTAAATTCTATTTCGTCATCAGCTAAGGTCGTGAGGAGAGTTGTACGAGATTTTAGAGTAACATTGAGACACTGTTTTCTGTCATATTTTTTTTTTTTTTTTTTTTTTTATAACATAACATGAACATGGATAACATAACAAAGGTATAACATAACATGAATAGCTTGTCTATAATATAATTCATTTGTTGTAAGATTTAAGTACAGAATCTCCATAGTTAAACTCATCTTCAATGGGCTTCTGGTAAAAACGCTGAAAAGTCTTCTCGCTTGACCAGCCAGCTGACAGCATGATGTCGACCATACTCAGATTATTGTCTGCAAGGAAAGATGAGGATGCAGCTCGTACGCTGTGGCCCTTGAACTTGGCAGTATCGATGCCTGCCAAGCTCAAAACAGTTTTTCACCCATCTAGAGATTGTGTTTTTGCTGACTGGATGGTAGGGTTTAACAAAACTAATTAGCAGTTGTGTAGCACCATTTCGAAGGAGTGATGTGCGTTTTAAATATTCTCTAAGATGTATAACTGGGCAAAGCTTATCATCAGCGCTATAACGCATAAAAATCAAAGGCTTAACATGTGTGCCTACCCGTGTCTGTTTAACTTTCTCTAATATTTGAAAAGTGCATTGTTCTTCATCAAACACCATACTATCAGTACGCAAGAGGTGTATGGTCTGACACCTCTGACCACTTAATAGAGCTAAAAGGAAGGTTACTTTCATGGTCAGGTCTTTACAACTAAGTAAGGAAGCACTGTTTTGTTGGTGGAAAAAACTAAAAACTTTTCCTACATCCCAAATACATTTGTACCGGGGTAGAGCTGGGCGAAGTTCAAAAACACCCTTCATGAACCTTTTAACCATAGGTAATTGTCCAAATGTTACCTCAGTGTTGCTTAATTGTAAAATAGAAGACAGAGCACAGCGTGCTGTATTAATAGAACTATAGGCTAAACCAGACTGATATAGTGATGATAAAAAATCTAGAGCGATTGGCAGTGGAGGTGAAATTATATCACAACCACTGTCTTTGCAAAAGGTAAACAATTTCTTAAAATAAACTTGATACTGGGATTTAGTACTATCCCGCCATGAGGCCATGATAATTTCTACAGCACGAGTTGAGTATCCACATTCTTGTAATTGCTTCCTGATACAAGGCATATGAGTATCCTCAGTCTCTTGTATAGAGGGTGTTTCACCTCTGGAGACTGAGGCAGTTTTAACAAAGTTGGAGTTGGAGGCAGAATTACAGGGGGATACACAAGCAGGTGAGTCAGAAGGGGATACCATGGCTGAGTTGGCCAATCTGGCACCACTATTATTCCTTTTGCATTCTCTTGCATGATTTTCTTTAGAGTTCGCAATACACAACTAAATGGAGGGAAACAATAAAACTTTTGATCAATCCAGGAGATTGAGAAAGCATTAACACTGGATGCTTCTGGGTCTGGTCGGTATGAGCAATAGATAGGAAATTGCTTATTTAGGCATGAGGCAAAAAGGTCAATTTTAGGTTTAAACTTCAAGACAATTAGTGCCCTATGCAATAACTCTGAGTCAAGTTTCCACTCAGTATCCCGAGTGTGGAAATGCCGGGATTCCCTGTCAGCAATCACATTACACGAGCCACGTATGTGGGCTGCAGTAACCCAGATATTATTTTCCATGCAAAATTCCCAAATTTGACATGCAACAGTATGGCAATTACGACTGTGACAAGATCCCATATTATTGATGTTGGCAACTGCCGTTGTGTTATCAATCAAGAGTTTTATGTGCTTGCCAGATATGGCTCTACGGAAAGACTTTAATGCATAAAGGGCAGCCAGCAGTTCCAGGTAATTTATATGATACTCCCTTTCATTTGGTAACCATCGCCCCCCAATAGATAAGTCTCCTTGAGCAGCACCCCACCCTTGAAGAGAGGCATCAGAGGACAAAGTAAGTTGTATTGGGGGCAACTGTAGAGTATTAAAACTAGTTTCAAGGTGGTTTAACCACCACTTTAACTCCATGATCCCCTCGTTTGAAATAACCATCATTGCATCAAAATGCCCTTTTGATATCTTAAGCGCATTGACTTTATCCATCTCTAAATATCGATAATACAACGTACCATATCTAACGCCTGGTAAACTGGAGACAATGTAACCAATCACTTTTCAATTTTTTTTTTTTATTTTTTTTTTTTTTTTTTTTTAATTTTTTTTTTTTTTTTTTTTTTTTTTTTATTTATTTATTTTATTTTTTTTTTTTGTGAGTTATCCAATGTGGATATTAAAATTGTTTTAATCTTAAAAATCTTTTCTGTTGTCAGTCTCACAGTCATTGTGATTGAATTGATAACAAAACCTAAAATAGTTATTTCTTGTTTTGGAACTGGCTTAGACTTTTCAGGATGAGTAACAAAGCCTAGAGTATCAAAGGTTGTCACTGTGTCAATTACATTCCTAGCACAGTTAGAAAAAGTGTTCCCTTGTAGATAGAAATCATCAATGTACCCACTTATGATATGGTTCATGGCTCTTATTGTTGCTAAAGGAGGTTTCATGAGTTTGGTAAAAACCCTGGGACAAGTACATAGGCCATTGGGTAGGGCAGTGTATTTGTATAACTTGCCATTGTATCTAAACTTGAGATACTTCTGGTAGTGTGGGTGTACCTTGACACCATAGTAGGCATCCTTTAAATCTAAGGATGCCATCCAACAGTTTGAAGTTACTAATGCAAGTATAGTATTAATGTTTTCCATCTTAAAATGGAATGTTTTGATGTAACTATTTAATCGTTTGAGGTTTAGAATTAATCGGACGTTGCCATCCTTTTTTGGCACAGTAAATATTGGAGAGATGAACTCCCCAGGTTCATGAGCACATTCAACAATAACTTGTTTTGCAATAAGAGCCTGAATCTCTTGGTTTGCCAACAAGGTGTGATCTTTAGAAATAGAATTTGGTGGGTGCATACTTTGGCATGGAGGGGAAGATATAAAATCAATTTTTTCCCCCCGAGATTGACTGTAAGATTGTGCATCTTTGCGTTTGAAGGAAATCTCCTTGTGGACATGGCTAATAAGAGCAATTGAATCTGTTAGCCGTGTGACAAGACTCCGATAATCAGGATTAGTCTTGCTCTGTTTACTCTCAAGGAGAGTATCTACTGTCCCAATAATAGCTGATGATATCTTTAATAAGATGTCTTGTAAGACGGAGAATTTTATATCGGTTTTCTTTGCATTTGAGCTTAACCGACCCCAAATCTCAGAGTTTATACGAGGTACGTATAAATTTTCACAATTTTTTGGTACGCTGTACTTTTGGGAAATCTCTTTTCGTTTTGCTAGGTCAAAATCAAGAGTAAACTTTTCGTTCACTAATTTTGCCAGTTTTTCAGAAACTGGAGGACCTGTCTCATCAGATGGTTGCAGCGACTCGTTTATTGAGTCTAACAAGTCAATTTCATTGGCATGGTCAAGATCATCTGGATCAAGATCATTGCCGCCAAACAGGCTAAGTATGTCGTCTGCAATGGACGCCGATTGTTCGTTAATTTCGTTTGGAAGGTTATCAGCTTCTGCTGTGATAGTATTTGCTTTCTCTGAAGCAGCAATAGGCTCATTTTGTCGGCTTGAACAAGCCTGACTAGATCGAGGACGCTTTGGCTTTGCTGTGTTTTCACAGTCAGGATCCTCGAAGGACTGTAAAGCCCGTTTCCCGCGCAAAGGCGAGTGGCTGATGGATTCTGTATTCTCGTGAACTAGTGTCCGGAGCAAAGTGTTATTCATCATCATACTTTTTTGCATCTCAGACAAAACTGAGAGAAGGCCAGAATCAGCCTGAGTCGGAGGGAAGCTTTCACCTTGCTTAGGTGGAGAATTTTCTACTGATAAATCGTCAACCTCGAGGTCAACGTCAACGTCATGTGTTGTACAAACGTGCACAATAGCAGCATTGTCATTAGACATGCATGGCTGATCTAGAAAGCTCGCTAAAAAAGAGAAAACACAATAATAAACAATAACAGGGTACTTAGCTCGCAACAGTCTGCAAGACGAATGATTTCCAACAGGGACTTATAGCCATGCAACGATTAATACCAAATTGAAATGTTTCACACAGGAACAAGAAAATGATCGACTGTATCACGGCGCGTGTTCCACACAACTGGTCTGGCGCATGCGCTGCGCTCTCTCTCGTACAACTCTCCTCACGACCTTAGCTGATGACGAAATAGAATCTGCCATTGTCGGACCAGAGCCCTCCATACGAAAGAGTTGGGACACCGGAAGTGTGGGCGTGAGTGATCCGCCATTTTGGATCCTAAACTAACAAGGCAGAAACAGAGCCCTCCATACGAAAGAGTTGGGACACCGGAAGTGTGGGCGTGAGTGATCCGCCATTTTGGATCCTAAACTAACAAGGCAGAAATAGCGTGAAAGCCGTCAAATGACACAAAAACGAATATTACTCCGCTTTTCAGAAGACTTGATGGGTTTGTTTTTTTGGCTAGCTGGTGTATTAGTTGATCTGAGTCATTTTTAAAGAGTTTAGGTGAATATTGATGAAAATTCCGTCGAAATGAAAGCCTGAAAGAAAAGTCGCTGGTGCCTTCCCTGCAGCTAAACAAGTAAGATGATCATGTATAGATTTTGTCTTTATTTTTTTTGTACGATAAGATCTAAAAGCTTCAAACTTAATTTGAATCAGTTTAAAGAGATTATAAACTTCTGTGTGTAGTATTTACTAAAACTTAGATCATGTAAAGTAGAGTAACCCCCATTTATTTTTAATAGCAATACTATTACATGTAAACATATATTCACAACCTATATATGTATAATTACAGTAAGTTATGTTTCGAGAGTTTCGTTTGCTATTAGCTTTTTAAATTTTTGGTGGTTGTTTATGTAAAGAACCGATTTGGTTCTTAAAGGTTCTTTTAAGAACCGTTTAAGATTTGGTTCTATTAAAAGACCTTTCAAATTTGGTGTTCCATCCACTTCATGTATGATGTATCTACTTGTCCACCAACTCTCTCATTGCAACTGACCGGGATCCTTTGCCACTTGAACTCTTTTGATTTTGTTTTTTCTTCTCCTCTAGTAAGGTTGTTATCCCTGAAGGATGTTTTTAATATTCTGGATACAGCCCAATGGCAGTCAGGAATGTTGTGGTGATCAGAACTCGAACAAGCATCAACAAGTGTCATCAGGACATTCTGTGTAGTCATAATACCTTTCTCATTTTTTTTGTGAAGACTTTCTCAGCTGCTTCTAACAAGTGCTTTACTGCAGGAGAAATATAAACTAATGCTTGCTTCGTGTAATCACACAACTGAACAAGACTCTGGCTCTGCATGGGCATAGTCATGTTGTGGTGGGACAGGAGGAGGGATTGTTAAAGCTTAACACAAGTATCACAGTGATGATTTAACTTGATAAACTGATGATTTTACATGCAAAATGAAAATAATTTATTAATAAAAACTTGCTTTATGTGACAATGGTATCTACTATTTGGTGTAGTTGCATTCTTGCTATTTGCATAAAATTGTTACATTGCATACTGTAAGTACAGTATTAATGGATGGGAGAATTGTGACTGTACTTTGTTTCAACTCTGTGACAATTTACATTTTGAGATAATGCAAGAAAAACTTCAACAATAAGGCCACATGAAAATTCAATATTCTGATTATTACAAATTGATGGCAATGGGCACTTCATGTTTAATAGCATTGTATAGCCAGTAGCCCTACAGGAATATCGCAGTTTCATTGCATTTTCAACAGTCAAATGACCGATTATATTGACCTAGGCTGCTATACATTAAAATTACAGTGCAAGTGATGAAAAGGATAATACTGTAAATTTCCAGTGATAAGCCACTTACAGCATATGCAGTTCTACATTAAGGGGGTTTCAGTTGGCTTATGTATTCTAAAGGATTCTATTACCTAGCATACATAACGAACAAGGTAGCTTGTTACCTTTTACATATTTGAAGCCTATATCAAGAAGACTGATGGGCATGAAACAAAGGTCCAAGAGGACATATAACTGGGAATTTGCAGTATTTTTCAAGAAATTCATCATACCCCTTCCAGAGCCTGTTTTTTTAGTCATCTTCACTTATATGTTGCCCTCATTAACTGGAATTGAGTCATGCAGTTGAGAATCGACACTGTCACCCCCATCCTTATTCTGACTACACATACTTTGAAGATTGTCTGAAAAAAGTGAACTAGGTTTAGGTTTAGGTTAGGAGATAAAATATAAAATGATTTAGATTCGAGGTTCATATGAATGAATTTTTGGAACAGCAATGTTTACTTGCCAGCTGTTTCGCGATCGGCGCTGTTCTCTTAGCTGGATTCTTTCTTCGAACAACTGGCTTCCGATGAGAAAAGAGAGTAGGGATAGCATTGGGTTTTAATTTACTGGCCACTTTTGGTTCAAATTGACTCGTTTCGAAGTGAGCCCTTTATATTAGAGTTTAGAGAATACGAAGTCACAAATTAACAAGGGAACAATGCGTTTAT
Source organism: Paragorgia papillata (assembly GCA_035771165.1). Classification (NCBI taxonomy): domain Eukaryota; kingdom Metazoa; phylum Cnidaria; class Anthozoa; order Scleralcyonacea; family Coralliidae; genus Paragorgia; species Paragorgia papillata. The sequence goes on along the minus strand of JAWNZC010000368.1, from coordinate 361,899 downwards.
AAATTGATAGGATAAAATCAAATATATATTTTAATACTCATCTATTTTATAAAATCTATACTAACACTGGTTTTTATACTCGTTAATAAAGAGATTATGTGCACAAATCTATATATGAATATTTAATATTGTGCTAATGAACAAAATCAAAACAAAGAAATGTTTGTTGCCTCGAAAAGTCGAGAAGAGAAGCCTTTGTGTGGGTCAAAATTCAGTTCCCTCTTGATTGCGCACGGCCATTTCTTCCTTCTTTCGACGTCCCTGTTTACCAGAAGGTATTCTGTACATCTTGTACCCATCTTCACTTCGATTACTACAACCAAATTAACGCACTGCAAAACACCATCTCAAATCCTAATATATATCCAGTGTTTTCTAGGATCCATAATGGCGGAAATCGCCCATGTGACCGGAATTGCCCAATCAGCTTTTAGAAATCCGTAAACAATAGATGTCCCAACTCTTTCGTATGGAGGGCTCTGTGTCGGACTACTAAAAGTGCCTATGAAACGAAATTTCACTTCAGTTTTTTAAGATTGTATTTGGAAGAACACCTAAGATAATGAAAAATGGCTTTTACACGCCTTTCAAATCTTATCCCATTCCTCGAGTTATTGGCTATGAAATTTGAGCAATGACGTCACACGTTGTATGTGGGAGAAAACGGAAAATCAGTCATATCTTCGGATTTGTTTGACTAAGCTGAATCAAACGTTGGAAATTTTCCTTGGCGTATGGTCTAATTACATCTGCAATGTGTGGTTTTCTATATAGTTAAACCAATCCAAAGATAGGACTGATTTTCCGTTTTCTCCCACATACGTGTGACGTCATTGCTCAAATTGCATTGCCAATAACTGAATAATGAGTTAAGATTGGAAAGGCATGTAAAATCTTAAAAAATAGGCACGCTCAGGCGTGCATGTCTACTGCGAAAGCGCGTTGATCATTGTTCAGACAATTATAAATCAATGTGTTACCAGAATCTAACATAGTAAAGAGGGTAGGTTGGAAAACCCGGAATCCGGAATGGAATCCGGAATGGAATCCGGAATGGAATCCGGAATGGTATCCGGAATGGAATCCGGAATGGAATCCGGAATGGAATCCGGAATGGAATCCGGAATGGAATCCGGAATGGAATCCGGAATGGAATCCGGAATGGAATCCGGAATGGCATCCGGAATCTGTAGGAATCGTCATAATTAACATAAAAACGGTTTTCATAAAATTAGTAATATTAGTTATATATATATTATTTACTATTAATTATTAACTATTAAAATAATAATAATTACTAACCAATATGTCAACATAAATTGTATGGAATCTTGTTTTGGCTTACAAGAAATTTGTTTTGTACAAATTGTTTTATTATTATTTTTTAATTTTGGTGTATCATTTGGTGTTTGGCATTGAGTATCACACAAAATAGAATAATTAAAGCAAAGCATATTTTCAATAAAGATCTTTGCCTCTTTGCTGCAAGAAATTATAATTCTATCAAAATCACTGAATGAGTCAACGCGTCACTGTATATCTCGCTATGCATGTTTTGCAAACCGCAGCTAAAAGGGTGTTAATATTGTCTATGGATTGGAGGCAAGCCGCGAGCTATCCTGTTTACCGGGCTAGCTCGCTAGGCAGTAAATAGTTTCTGGCGTGCGTTTAATATTATATCAGTGAATTTCATCATGCTTAAGTACCGGGATGATTTGACATCAACAACAATATCGAAACAATGCAATCCGATACTCCCCCAATAGGCAATATACATGTACAGGATAATACGCGAGGCGCTTTTGAATAAGTCTTGAAAACGTCAACCCTACAACTACTGTGAATCGATCTATTGTGTTTATGGGCTAAAATCGCCTGCATGAGACGCCATGCAGATGTCATAGACGGGTAAAGAAACCTAAATATTGACCATAACTTGATATAATATCACGGAGAGTGTCGTAAAAACACATCAGGCAGGTCAAAAACTTTATTCTGGATTGTGGGACAGCAAACTCAGGCGAATAATAATGATATTAAATAATTGCTACTCTGAGATGTTCACACGATCTGATCTATCCGATTTGTCTCTATTTTCAAAAGCTGTTATTTAAAGTGGCCTGTCGGATGGCCAGGCATTTTAATAGACTTGCTTAAATGGATTTGTCATGCATTCAGATTGCTTTTTGTTAATCGCAGCACTCGCTGTTGCGCCGGTACAACCAATATCATGTGCATGTACAGTATATAGTCTATTTTATTACTTTTGTTCTCTGCGCGCTCTCTCTATCCATTTACGCACGTATATTAACTTTCAGTTTCCATACACGCAGTCAAATTATCGGGATTGCAATCGAGAGCTGTCGCTTTATCTCGTTTGCAATCACTGCAATAATTTTTGTCATGTGAACACTCGATCGCGATTGGAATAAGTTCAATCCTACTAGTCAAAGTTGATCAACACGTTAAATATGCAGGGTCAACATTTATACGAATTGCGATCGTGATCCACCAATCCCAATCGCAATCCAGCTCATGAAATTCATTTCAGGCGAATAAAAACTAGTTTTAATTCGCACAACTGCTACAATTTTAAAGCGCAATATACCGCAAACCACCTCCGGAGTAGGCATGGTGGAAAATGCGGAGTGCGGAGAAAATAGAAACGCCGACTACTAAAACTTTTCATTATAATAATATAATAATAACAAAATTCAAAGGACTGATCGTTTGATTTTCAAATTTTACACTACCAACGCTTATCGTGCAGCTGGTAGTTGTTATTACGTGTCCTATTTCAAACAACAAAGCCGTTTCGCTTAAGTCTTTGTGTTAAGTGAAAAACCGTGTCTAAACCAAGTCAATATTATTCGTATGGTCGTGTCTGGTTGTTACCTTGCTTAACGTATGATAACGTACCACGTTCATCGTAAAAAAGCATGGAAAACGTCGCGCGTGCCGACCTGACTCCGCATTTTCTACCACTTGCTTAAGGGTGTTCAGACATATTTATTTTGACCCGTTGCTAGGGAAAACTTGATTTGACCACAGAGCTTCTAGAGCTTTACAAATTTGATCCCCATGCTAGAAATGCTAGATATTCTGCACGTAGTATATTAGCCTGCGTGGCAGGCGTTCTGCCAGCCTCTAATAAATAGGGTGTTATGTCATCAGACACACCAGCAGGTAACTGTCCACTGTTAGGTTCACCTTGCAGCTACAATGAAACAAATTTGTAAAATAAATTATTTATATACAAACAGTCCAATTACAGTATGTGCAATGACTGTCAGGTCTCTAGACGTGCACTACAGTCTAAAAAATCTAAGTTTAAAATTTTTTTAAGTAATTGTGATAATAGTACTACTAGTAAATTTGAAATCGTTTGGCTTCTTAGTTCAAAAATTGTTTATACATGCATGTACCAGTATACAGTGTATGTTCAGAGAGTTAGACAGTAAAATACCAAGAGTGCCAATTGGCACTCTTGGGAGTCAGAGGGGTAAACTTGTTGAATGTGAGTTTTGGATAGCCCAACCAATGAAATTAAGAAACCAGGTAGTAGTGATCACTGTACTGTACAATGTATTTTGGTCAGGTACCAGGACACCCACACAGCCTTGCCTGACCCCCATGTCGTTCTTGGCCTGATGGTCACCCGAATAGAGGTCAAAACAAAGGGACTAAAGAGTCGAGAAACGAGTCGATGTCATCGAACAATGAGTAATATATAATATGCTAATAATTATATAAAGTCCTTTAAACGTGCTGGTTTTCTCAGTGCTACGGTAACTGAGTAGGAATAGTGTTCGTGTGAAAACCGTGAGTCATATAAACTATTACAATTTAAGTTAACTTAAACCTTGACTTACTTTAATAGCTTACTGTTGGTATTTTGTTTAACTTTGTTTGTTGTTATTCTTAACTAATTTGGGGAGAGATGTAGGGCCCAGGGCCCAAACGGGTTCTGGAGTCAGCCCACAATGGATCTCAGGGGGAAAGAACGTAGAATGTATGTGAAGAACAAGAGAGTGTTAAATATATATTTTGTACAAATGTAATGTTACGAGTGCAATGTGAGGACTCTACAGTTGGATTTGAAAATTTCAGATCAGCACACCCCACCCCCCAACCATATGGATGCAAACCATGACCGTAGTGATTTTGAAAATTAGTTGTGATTCTTACTTGTTCCAAAAGTATTTGTAGTTCCACATCTGGTATATCTTTGATTTCTAGTGGAAGTGGGTTTGTGGATACATCATCACCAGCTTTGTATGTGAAATAGTTTTTAACTGCTGGGGATAACCCACATAGAGTTGGACCATCGTGCAGAAATGAATGTCCAAGTATACGTCCAATAGCTTGAAAACTACCAGTTTGTCTGAGACCCTGGTTATGAATTGGAAGTTTGTGGTCAGTCTCCCCTTCAAAGTATAACACTGGTTTTGGAGAGAACCCATTTCCATCTTGGGCTATTTTAATAGCCGACACAAGGAATTCCCTGGTGGGTCCAGCACCTACACCTTCCTCGCCTTCAAATCTGACCCTCGGCCTTGCTCTTAGACTAGTGTTAGGATTTTTGTAGACTGAGAATAAATTATATCCATTTTTAGATCTTCATCACCATCACTTCGACAGACAGAAAATAATTGACGAGGAATGGTGCAATCAACATTTCTAGTTCTGAATGTCTCCACTGCTTTTTGCAAAGGATCAGTGTTTTCTGTAGTATTTTCGTAGGCACTGTGTGAAGTATATGCAAGAGGAAGGTCTAGGTCCTCTGCATCACTTGAATCTGATGAAATATTTTCCACATCTAAAAGAGAATTAAAAATATACATTCAAGAAGTCTCATTAATTCATGAGGAAAACACAAAGGAAATCAGTACCATGTCTGTGGTTTTATACCTGGTAAAACAACTTGATGTCAGAAAGAATACTAATGAACATACAATGTTATATAAAGAATACTAATGAACATAACATCCAATAACGAATCATTTTTGAAGCCATTCAAAACACTCACATTACGTGTTTTATCAGATCTAAATCAGATCTAAATCTAAATCTGATAAAACACTCCTGCTTGTGTTTTAAATATTACATAATGTACTGTACATGTATCTACTTACTGGTAAATCCTAAGCATACTGTATTGCCACTCACATTCTGAAATCAATTGTCTCAATTCATCTACATGTAGTCTAGTCTAGATACTTTAGCCTCTAACAATTTTACTCTGGCTAACACCCATGATCTTATACCTCTCCAGGGGGAGCTGGCTATTAAAGTACGTAGACAAGAACACTGGATCATTACAATGGTTTCAATCAATGTAAATAAGAGTTTCTATGGTGGCAGCACTAGTCTGAACACCGTACTCGAGTGAAAAACTGAGCAGTGCCCAAGCACAGGGAGTATCTCAAGAGCTAGTACCCAGGCACCAATCTGAACAGGATTTTCATGGTGCCCAGCACTTTTTCCCAAATACTCTAACTTCTCCAAAAATCATCGCCAAAAGCATCTAGGGTTTATAATTTGGGAATGTGATCTGAACACCAGTGCATTTGGTGCCCAGGCTACAGTACTGTATGTGGCTGAATTATGAAAGAAGCAAGAAACAATGATTCTGAAATGTACATGTAGATATATTGTATATACAGTAATACAGTGCAATCATACTGTATCATTGACCTACATACCTTGTCTTAAAATTATATCAATTGCTCTGCTTGAATTGAAATTGGAATCCTGCAGAGCAAACTGTAGGCAAGTTTCATCATGATTTGGAAATGCTTGTTTCAGTTGAGGCAACATGATTGACATTCTGATATCTGCTGGCTGAGGAAACAATAAATTCATTTAAATTAATTTACATTAATAAATTTAAATTAATTAGTATTAATTTCAACACTAAGTATGCCACAATTGGCAATTATTTTATACTGTATTAGTTAAAACTTCTATTTGTGCACTAATAAAGAAATCAAACATACTGTACCATTTCATCACCTACATTGGCATCATCACAACAACTAGAAGAACAACAAGGATTATCCACCACAGTCTGGGCACTCAAAGCTGATATTCTAAAGGCAATGTGTTATACAAAATTCACTTACTGGTAGATGATATGTTTAACTACCTTAGCAATATCAGTTAACATGTTTTGTACATGTACAATTTATATTATACTATGATTGTTTGTTTTCCTGGTTTAGGTTTATAAACGTTAGGATTAAGGTCTGGAATTAGGGCTAGAATTAATGATTATTGTTAATTTTTTACCCTTTAACTCCCATCATATCAGGAGGTCATCCCTTGACAAGTAATTAATCGTCTGGCATTAGACAGAGCAAAAAATAAAAAGTGCCAAATGGCACCGATGTTTAAGAACATGTTACAATTAAGTTAACAATTATTGGTTAATTCTAGGGAGGAAGATAATTATGCTGTCAATTTCCCAGCACACTTCTGCTACAATCATTTTCAAAAGTCTTGGGACATTTGTGTCATTTATAGGTTTTCCAACTCCCCGAACCTCCTGTTCAATGTTGTACTGTATACCATTGTTTATGCTGAATTTCACCAGTATTGTTAACTCGTTTCAATAGACAACATTGTAAAGGGAGAGGGAGGGAGGGATTGTGTACATATTGCAAAATAGATGATGTTGAACCAGTATATTTAGCAATTTAGTAAAGCTCAAGTGTCCCAACTACTATTGAAATTGATTGTAGCCCACAACCCCAACCCCCCCCCCCCCCCCCCCCCTACCCCCCACCCCCCCCCCCCCCCCCCCCCCCCCCCCCCCCCCCCCACCCCCCCCCCCCCCCCCCCCCCCCCCCCCCCCTCCCCAAAAAAACCCCCCAAAAAAAACCCAAAAAAAACCCACAAACAAACAAACAAACAAACAAACAAACAAACAAACAAACAAACAAACAAACAAACAAACAAACAAACAAAAAACCAAACTTACAGTATATGCAACTATTGTAAAATGGGAGCATGCAAAGGGATGCAATTTTCTCAAAAAAATCTGTCCAATTGGTTTTTTGAAGTTTACCTAAAACCACTGACAAGAGTTTAATAAGATTACACATACATGTACTTTTGAATTTTTAAAGGTGGGATGTGTACCTACAGTATACCATACAATTATTTTATCCCATACCAACTAAAATTTCTCTTTTACAGTAGTATTTATCCAACTAATCTAAAAATTGTACAAAATAACCTGAAAACAGTACTTACCCACTGCATTCTGTTTGGTGATTTCTCATCATAGTAACAGGAATATTCAAATTACAATGGACACAAATCACTTTTGGTGCATCTTCAATCCGCTGTAGAATAAAATAATAAATTATTGTTAATCATGTTACATGTAAATGTACAGTAGTTACAAAATTGAATATACAGTATACTGTATACATGTATATGCATTCTACCACACAGTACACTACATGTAAATCAGCAGTATTACATAATATTGAGAAGAATAATCAATGTTTGTATGAACATTTCAGTGGAAATTTGCACTGTCTGAAGGGGGATGGGGTAAAATTAACTTTAGAATTAAAATTATTGTAGGATGTCCAGAGAGGGGGAGACAAATAATTATTTGCCATTTTTTCTGTGGGGGAGGATGGATATTTTTTGGAATGACCCATCTTTAGGCACCCCTCCAATTTTCAATGAAAATTCAAATAGAATGAAAAGAGAAAGGGTAAATCCAAAGTGGAATGTCCAAGAAATTAGGCCAATATTTGGAAAAATTAAACTGTTATACAATATTAGTATGAAAAAAATCAAATCCAAGTTACAGTATGTACAGTAAGCTTAAGTGTCATAGGGGTGGGCTGTGGCACAGTGGTTAGTGCACATGCTTTTCACTGCTGCGATCTGCAACCTAAAATTTCACCTTAGCCGCATGTAAGAGTGGTTCCAGTTTGTTTGACTCCACGAAACACCACAGGTCCTGTTTCCTCCTGTAGTAACACTGGACCAATGAGGGAGGGCCCCTACTGGACCTCTGGGGAGAACAGTTTAGATATATTAACTGATAGTTATAAAACATAAAATATAGTTGATTACCACCCAATTTCATGCGAGTTTTTTGCTACAGTGTACATGGTTTAATACTTAATAGATGAAATGGCATATGCAACAAATGATATTTTTTCCCCATTTTTATGCCCATCATGTCATTTCGTGCACACACCTACAGTACATACTGACATATTGCATTTTTTTCACACAGGTTGAGGACATGCTTGTCCAAACAGCTCATTTTCAGGCAACTTCCTGGAATTTCCTAAAACGTTTATTCCAAGCCACATATCCTCCCCCTCCTGGGATTTTCCCTGTTTTTTCCAAGGTCCTCAACCCCCCTGTGCAAATAAAAAATGCAATTTTGCATAATTTATAATACATGTATTAAACAGAGCTTTACCTTTGAGTCGAAGTTAGTGACATCAACTTTTCCAGGTGACACGTCAAGGTTCATTTGAAGAGGCCGTACAAAAATTAGGGCTTGACCTATACCAGAGGAATCTCGCAGAAAAGGTACTGAGTAACCACTCGGTGGTGGGTGAATTTCAACTAACTCGTTTGCTGAAGATCCTCGTCGAAAAAGCTCGAACCCTCCTCCGTCTACCAACTTTGGGAATACTTCTTCCAGCTTCTCCTTAAATGCCCTGGGAGTGGCATTGCCATCAAAGCGTATCTTGCTGCGCCCTAACCCAGCACGCTGAAGTTCTTCTTTCTGGGCTCTCGACGGCGTCGCTTCTTGAGCCATGTTGGCCAGACAGAACACTTCGTGGGTCCACGTTTCCCTAGCAGTCGATTGTTTGCGCCTGCATACCTTTTTGTTTGGAGGTTTGTGTAATACATCACGTACAGAGGCGTTTTGGTAAGGACGAAAAAGTGCTTGAAAGTTACGCAAAGCAGTTTCTGTTCCGTTGTTGCTGGTTCCAGGCTGGCAATAAGTCGAACCAGATGGACAGCTCAAACTTCCACTAGCGATGGTAGGCGTCGTTACTAAACTCGTACTGCTTGTTGACGAATTAAGAGCTTGATTACCAGTGTCAGTATCATGGTTGTGATTCAGTGAAACAGAATTGCCTGAAAGCAACACTGTAGCTTCGCGAAGTAAGTTCATTGCCCGACCGACGTTTTCAGCGCCCCTATTCGCCATGTACCACTGTGAAGTATGCACCACATTCAGCCTTCGATTCAGCCTTCGATTCGGCCTTCGATTCAGCCGTCGATTCAATTATCTCACTTATTCCGAAGTTATCTCCATATTCATCAGGTGGTCGCTATTGCAGAATATCATACAAAAACAAAATGTTCTCAGGCGCTATACTATAGGATTTCTTCAAATTTACATATGTTGTACAGAATTTCATGCTCTTTAATCTCGTACAAGTCGCCAGAGTGGCACAGACCCATGAAAAACGCAGGCGAGCGTTAAACAAATTGCGGCGCGGCGTTATTAATACGACTGACGGGAGTTGCGTTGCATATTTCAGATTACCTCAGATATAAACACAATTATCTCAGGCGCTATTCTATACGATTTTTTTGAAATTTACATATGTTGTACAGAATTTCATGCTCTTTGATTTGGTATAAGTCGCCAGAGTGGCACAGACCCATGAACGACGCAGGCGAGCTTTAAACAAATTGCGGCGCGGTCTCTTTAATACGAATGACGGGGGTTGCCTTGCATATTTCAGATTACCTCAGATATAAACACAATTATCTCAGGCGCTATTCTATACGATTTTTTTGAAATTTACATATGTTGTACAGAATTTCATGCTCTTTAATCTGGTATAAGTCTCCAGAGTGGCACAGACCGATGAACGACGCAGTCGAGCTTTAAACAAATTGTGGCGCGGCCTCATTAATACGACTGACGGGAGTTGCGTTGCATATTTCAGATTACCTCAGATATAAACACAATTATCTCAGGCGTTATTCTATACGATTTTTTTGAAATTTACATATGTTGTACAGAATTTAATGTTGTTTAATGTAGTATAAGTCACCAGAGTGGCACAGACCCATGAGAAACGCAGGCGAGCTTTAAACAAATTGCGGCGCGGCCTCATTAATACGACTGACGGGGGTTGCCTTGTATATTTCAGATTACCTCAGATATAAACACAATTATCTCAGGCGCTATTCTATACGATTTTTTTGAAATTTGCATATGTTGTACAGAATTTCATGCTCTTTAATCTAGTATAAGATTCCAGAGTGGCACAGACCCATGAGAAACGCAGGCGAGCGTTAAACAAATTGCGGCGCGGCGTTATTAATACGACTGACGGGAGTTGCGTTGCATATCTCAGATTACCTCAGATATAAACACAATTATCTCAGGCGCTATTCTATACGATTTTTTTGAAATTTACATATGTTGTACAGAATTTCATGCTCTTTAATCTGGTGTAAGTCTCCAGAGTGGCACAGACCGATGAACGACGCAGTCGAGCTTTAAACAAATTGTGGCGCGGCTTCATTAATACGACTGACGGGAGTTGCGTTGCATATTTCAGATTACCTCAGATATAAACACAATTATCTCAGGCGCTATTCTATACGATTTTTTTGAAATTTACATATGTTTTACAGAATTTAATGTTGTTTAATGTAGTATAAGTCACCAGAGTGGCACAGACCCATGAACGACGCAGGCGAGCTTTAAACAAATTGCGGCGCGGCGTCATTAATACGACTGACGGGGGTTGCCTTGCATATTTAATAGGGCTTAATAGCAAAGCTGCATTCACACCCAGCTATTAATCAGACTGATTGATGTTTTAGATACGCGATAAATAATCTGTTATTTATAGTTATGAGAGAATTAGGCCATTTACGAGCAAAATAGAAACACAAACAAACGTACGAAATTGATTAAAATTTTTATTAAGGTTATATCATTAAAGCTGAACAAAAGATACGTATATACACAGCCCATGAACTGATTAAAATATCACCACAATTATCAAGTTATAAATAACTTACCGTAACAGTATGATGAAAAAAGTCCAATTTACAATTTCGTTGACAGTTTTTACTATTTTTAATACATCTAAAACATAAATCGGCATGATTAAAACAGTCTGTAAATGCAGTCATAATCTTTACTCGCTTTCGTGGTTAATTTGATCTTTAATTTTATTGGGTTCTTTTAGGGTAAATTGAAATTCTGTGTCTTGTACGTTATACAATTTATATTAATAAAATAGAAAGCATTATCTTTAACTTTAATTGCAATCGATAATGCGGTGTAACTAACTGCAAAACAATTTTCTAGACTTGCCCCAAGTCCGCCTCGGTTGTTTCGAGACGAGTTGGTTTTGAGATGTACTTTATTTTTAAATCAAAATAATAAATACATTCACGGGTAGTTCATGGGTATGTGCCACCCTGGAGCCTTATACTAAATTAAAGAGCATGAAATTCTGTACAACATATGTTAATTTGAAGAAAATCGTATAGAATAGCGCCAGAGAAAATTGTGTTTATATCAGAGGTAATCTGAAATAGGCAACGCAACTCCCGTTAGTCGTATTAATAACGCCGCGCCGCAATTTGTTTAACGCTCGCCTGCGTTTTTCATGGCTCTGTGCCACTCTGGAGACTTATACTACATTAAACAACATGAAATTCTGTACAACATATGTAAATTTCAAAAAAATCGTATAGAATAGCGCCTGAGATAATTGTGTTTATATCTGAGGTAATCTGAGATATGCAACGCAACTCCCGTCAGTCGTATTAATAACGCCGCGCCGCAATTTGTTTAAAGCTCGCCTGCGTCGTTCATGGGTCTGTGCCACTCTGGAGACTTACACCAGATTAAAGAGCATGAAATTCTGTACAACATATGTAAATTTCAAAAAAATCGTATAGAATAGCGCCTGAGATAATTGTGTTTATATCTGAGGTAATCTGAAATATGCAAGGCAACCCCCGTCAGTCGTATTAATGAGGCCGCGCCGCAATTTGTTTAAAGCTCGCCTGCGTCGTTCATGGGTCTGTGCCACTCTGGCGACTTATACTACATTAAACAACATGAAATTCTGTACAACATATGAAAATTTCAAAAAAATCGTTTAGAATAGCCCCTGAGATAATTGTGTTTATATCTGAGGTAATCTGAGATATGCAACGCAACTCCCGTCAGTCGTATTAATAACGCCGCGCCGCAATTTGTTTAAAGCTCGCCTGCGTCGTTCATGGGTCTGTGCCACTCTGGAGACTTACACCAGATTAAAGAGCATTAAATTCTGTACAACATATGTAAATTTCAAAAAAATCGTATAGAATAGCGCCTGAGATAATTGTGTTTATATCTGAGGTAATCTGAGATATGCAACGCAACTCCCGTCAGTCGTATTAATGAGGCCGCGCCGCAATTTGTTTAAAGCTCGCCTGCGTCGTTCATGGGTCTGTGCCACTCTGGCGACTTATACTACATTAAATAACATGAAATTCTGTACAACATATGCAAATTTCAAAAAAATCGTATAGAATAGCGCCTGAGATAATTGTGTTTATATCTGAGGTAATCTGAGATATGCAACGCAACTCCCGTCAGTCGTATTAATAACGCCGCGCCGCAATTTGTTTAAAGCTCGCCTGCGTCGTTCATGGGTCTGTGCCACTCTGGAGACTTACACCAGATTAAAGAGCATTAAATTCTGTACAACATATGTAAATTTCAAAAAAATCGTATAGAATAGCGCCTGAGATAATTGTGTTTATATCTGAGGTAATCTGAGATATGCAACGCAACTCCCGTCAGTCGTATTAATGAGGCCGCGCCGCAATTTGTTTAAAGCTCGCCTGCGTCGTTCATGGGTCTGTGCCACTCTGGCGACTTATACTACATTAAACAACATGAAATTCTGTACAACATATGTAAATTTCAAAAAAATCGTTTAGAATAGCCCCTGAGATAATTGTGTTTATATCTGAGGTAATCTGAGATATGCAACGCAACTCCCGTCAGTCGTATTAATAACGCCGCGCCGCAATTTGTTTAAAGCTCGCCTGCGTCGTTCATGGGTATGTGCCACTCTGGAGACTTATACTACATTAAACAACATGAAATTCTGTACAACATATGTAAATTTCAAAAAAATCGTATAGAATAGCGCCTGAGATAATTGTGTTTATATCTGAGGTAATCTGAGATATGCAACGCAACTCCCGTCAGTCGTATTAATGAGGCCGCGCCGCAATTTGTTTAAAGCTCGCCTGCGTCGTTCATGGGTCTGTGCCACTCTGGCGACTTATACTACATTAAACAACATGAAATTCTGTACAACATATGTAAATTTCAAAAAAATCGTTTAGAATAGCCCCTGAGATAATTGTGTTTATATCTGAGGTAATCTGAGATATGCAACGCAACTCCCGTCAGTCGTATTAATAACGCCGCGCCGCAATTTGTTTAAAGCTCGCCTGCGTCGTTCATGGGTCTGTGCCACTCTGGAGACTTACACCAGATTAAAGAGCATTAAATTCTGTACAACATATGTAAATTTCAAAAAAATCGTATAGAATAGCGCCTGAGATAATTGTGTTTATATCTGAGGTAATCTGAGATATGCAACGCAACTCCCGTCAGTCGTATTAATGAGGCCGCGCCGCAATTTGTTTAAAGCTCGCCTGCGTCGTTCATGGGTCTGTGCCACTCTGGCGACTTATACTACATTAAATAACATGAAATTCTGTACAACATATGCAAATTTCAAAAAAATCGTATAGAATAGCGCCTGAGATAATTGTGTTTATATCTGAGGTAATCTGAGATATGCAACGCAACTCCCGTCAGTCGTATTAATAACGCCGCGCCGCAATTTGTTTAAAGCTCGCCTGCGTCGTTCATGGGTCTGTGCCACTCTGGAGACTTACACCAGATTAAAGAGCATTAAATTCTGTACAACATATGTAAATTTCAAAAAAATCGTATAGAATAGCGCCTGAGATAATTGTGTTTATATCTGAGGTAATCTGAGATATGCAACGCAACTCCCGTCAGTCGTATTAATGAGGCCGCGCCGCAATTTGTTTAAAGCTCGCCTGCGTCGTTCATGGGTCTGTGCCACTCTGGCGACTTATACTACATTAAACAACATGAAATTCTGTACAACATATGTAAATTTCAAAAAAATCGTTTAGAATAGCCCCTGAGATAATTGTGTTTATATCTGAGGTAATCTGAGATATGCAACGCAACTCCCGTCAGTCGTATTAATAACGCCGCGCCGCAATTTGTTTAAAGCTCGCCTGCGTCGTTCATGGGTATGTGCCACTCTGGAGACTTATACTACATTAAACAACATGAAATTCTGTACAACATATGTAAATTTCAAAAAAATCGTATAGAATAGCGCCTGAGATAATTGTGTTTATATCTGAGGTAATCTGAGATATGCAACGCAACTCCCGTCAGTCGTATTAATGAGGCCGCGCCGCAATTTGTTTAAAGCTCGCCTGCGTCGTTCATGGGTCTGTGCCACTCTGGCGACTTATACTACATTAAACAACATGAAATTCTGTACAACATATGTAAATTTCAAAAAAATCGTTTAGAATAGCCCCTGAGATAATTGTGTTTATATCTGAGGTAATCTGAGATATGCAACGCAACTCCCGTCAGTCGTATTAATAACGCCGCGCCGCAATTTGTTTAAAGCTCGCCTGCGTCGTTCATGGGTATGTGCCACTCTGGTGACTTATACTACATTAAACAACATTAAATTCTGTACAACATATGTAAATTTCAAAAAAATCGTATAGAATAGCGCCTGAGATAATTGTGTTTATATCTGAGGTAATCTGAGATATGCAACGCAACTCCCGTCAGTCGTATTAATGAGGCCGCGCCGCAATTTGTTTAAAGCTCGCCTGCGTCGTTCATGGGTCTGTGCCACTCTGGCGACTTATACTACATTAAATAACATGAAATTCTGTACAACATATGCAAATTTCAAAAAAATCGTATAGAATAGCGCCTGAGATAAATGTGTTTATATCTGAGGTAATCTGAGATATGCAACGCAACTCCCGTCAGTCGTATTAATAACGCCGCGCCGCAATTTGTTTAAAGCTCGCCTGCGTCGTTCATGGGTCTGTGCCACTCTGGTGACTTATACTACATTAAACAACATTAAATTCTGTACAACATATGTACATTTCAAAAAAATCGTATAGAATAGCGCCTGAGATAATTGTGTTTATATCTGAGGTAATCTGAAATATGCAACGCAACTCCCGTCAGTCGTATTAATGAGGCCGCGCCACAATTTGTTTAAAGCTCGACTGCGTCGTTCATCGGTCTGTGCCACTCTGGAGACTTAAACTAAATCAAAGAGCATGAAATTCTGTACAACATATGTAAATTTCAAAAAATTCGTATAGAATAGCGCATGAGATAATTGTGTTTATATCTGAGGTAATCTGAAATATGCAACGCAACTCCCGTCAGTCGCATTAATAACGCCGCGCCGCAATTTGTTTAACGCTCGCCTGCGTTTTTCATGGGTCTGTGCCACTCTGGAGACTTATACCAGATTAAAGAGCATGAAATTCTGTACAACATATGTAAATTTGAAGAAATCCTATAGTATAGCGCCTGAGAAAATTTTGTTTTTGTATGATATTCTGCAATAGCGACCACCTGATGAATATGGAGATAACTTCGCAATAAGATACGATAATTGAATCGACGGCTGAATCGAAGGCCGAATCGAAGGCTGAATCGAAGGCTGAATGTGGTGCATACTTCACAGTGGTCGCCATGTTGGATACAAGTCGAGAAGGCCGAAGGCGCCAAAAATGCAAATTATAGTGAAATATTTACAACTAGTCCCAGGGCTACGCGGTCAGGAGTCCAAAAAATGTCAACTGAGTGTCATGCATAATGTTGCGTTAGCATAATGAAATGTGAAACAGAATTGCAGAACGAAAGTTTCCATTGCAGAATGCCAAATGCTAGTCATGCATAATGTTGCGTTAGCATAATGAAATGTGAAACAGAATTGCAGAACGAAAGTTTCCATTGCAGAATGCCAAATGCTAGTCATGCATAATGTGACGTAAGCATAATGAAATGTGAAACAGAATTGCAGAACGAAAGTTTCCATTGCAGAATGCCAAATGCAATTGCATAATACAGTATTGGATTTTGGCGGTAATCACCAGTGCTTCCACTTGGAAGGAAATTTCCTTCCAAAAGGAAATTTTGGCATTTGGAAGGAAAAAAAAAAGGAAATAACATTTGGAAGGAAATTGGAAGGAAATTTGGTCATATGGAAGGAAAATGGAAGGAAATTTTGAAATTCGAACTTTTTCAGTAATTAAAAGTTGATGAAACTGCTTATTTTTTACTTTCGGGTTCAAAAACTTGTATAAATTAAAAACACGGGTAGTAATATGATCCACGGGGATGCGGGGGGTTAAATAGGGTTTTAAGCGGAAAACTGCTACACAAATAGCGCAGGCTCAATGTTTGCAATTTCTATTTTCTCGCCATGGTATGATTGAATGACATTAACATAAATCATGGAAAGAAATATGATGGACTCGGATCCAGAATCAACGTCGTCAGAGGATGAGGTTGATGATGGGGCTGCAGTTCCACCTCACTTGCAAACTGGTACAAAGCGTGCAGGACAAATACCTGGTCCAAAGGCTTCGAAACGAGTAAAAAAGGATCAGATATTCGTTGATAGTTGGCTACATCGCGATGAATTTAAGATGTGGCTTGGAAAGAAAATCGGCAGTGATGGTAAGCTGAAACCTTTCTATAAAACGTGTGATAAGATATTGAATTGCACGAAGACGGGATTAAAAAGGCACATATGAAAAGTAAAAGTCACGAGAAGAGCCAAGCCTCGAACACCCGCACTGACACCGTCGATAATATTTGGAAGAGGGCCGCAAGTCAAAGTACCGATCGTGCAAAGTCGATGGAAATTAAGTTGTGTGCTTTCCTTGCTGAACACAATTTGCCGATATCTCTGTCCGACTGTCTTGTAGAGCTTCTACAATCGCTTTTTCCACGCGACGATACCTTGAAAACCGTAAAGCTTGGAAAGCAAAAAGCCACAAACGTCATTCGCCAAGTCCTGGGATTCGACTATTTACACCAAGCGGTTTCTACATTGCGATCGCAGAAGTTCAGTTTTATCATCGATGAAGCTACGGACTTAAGTACCTCCAAGCAGCTTGCCATTTTGGCGACTTATTTTGACATGAACTCGTTTGAGTCAAAGCATTATTTATTGGATATGGTTGAAGTCGAGGAAGGCACCGCTCAAGGGATTCACTCGTCAATAAAAAACATGTTTTCTGAGCTCCATATTCCGATGGAGAACATAATTGGTTACTCATCAGATACCACTAACGTCATGTTTGGAGAGCGAAATTCAGTTTCCCAGCTATTGAAATCAGAGCACAAAAACGTGCACGTGGTGAAATGCTCATGCCACCTGATTCATTTGGTGTCTTCTTATGCAGCAAAAATATTGCCGAAGGGCTTAGAAGATCTGTGTAGGGACATCTGTGCACATTTTCACCGTTTGTCGAAGAGGCAAGATGTCTACAAAGAATTCCAAAGTTTCTTCGATGCCGAACCACTTAAGTTGCTGTCGCCTGCTCAAACACGTTGGCTCTCTCTACAAGCATGCGTGAATCGAATTTTGGAGCAGTATGAAGCATTGAGGCATTATTTCGTGTTTGTCGTTAATGACGATCCGACGCATTCCAACGATCGAATACACAATTCACTCCAAAACAAGTTTACATTACCTGGAATTTCTCACCTACCAGCTTGAGCGCTTCAATTCCTTCAATCTTCTCTTCCAAAGTGAAAGACCTCTCCTTCAAAGTCTTAAGCCAGAAGTAGAAGGGCTCATAAGGTCGATCGCAAGCGATTTTATGACCATGGATCATGTAAAAGATACAAATCCAAAGGAGATTATCCCAACGTGTAGTCGTTTTCACGTACCGCTAGAGAAAGTCTATGTTGGCATGGCAGCAACGGCAACCCTACGAGAAATAGAAGTTGGTGCCAGAAGAGAAGATGTGGTGCAATTTCGTACTGACTGTAAAAATTTCCTCGTGGAATCGATTGTACAAATCCAAAAAAGGTTTGACCTTGATGCGGAGATCCATGAAATCGTACAGTGTACCTTGCCTGAAAACGCTGCCTCTATGATGCCACCTTCTCTCGAGGCCATATGTCATAAGTTACCCTATTTAAGTGAGATGCTCGACACCGGGAAGCTGGATCGTGAATGGCGAGCACGGCATTTGAAAGTAAAATTAAACGCGACCTCCACTGGGACGAGTACTGGACCATCATCCGAGATGCGAAGAATCCAACCGGGCAGCAGAAATATTCAGTTCTTACTAGATTTGTTTCGATCCTGGCGTCGTTTCCTTTCTCAAATGCCGCCGTAGAAAGGATTTTCAGCTCGCTAAAGCTGATCAAAAGCGATCGTCGAGCTTCGTTAAAGTCGTCATCTTTAGTTTCTCTTCTTCAGTTCAAGATGGCGATGAAGAACGGAAAGTTTTCTGCCCCAGGACTTCAACCAAGCAATAGCATGTTAGAACTGGCATATAACATGAAAGCAAGCGCGACGGATGCGGAGGTCAAAGATATAAGAAAGAAATTCATTGACGAGCTTTTTGAATAAACTCACGAGTCACGACTCAACGACTTGCATGACGGAAATGAGAACATTGAAAAATTTGACTGGCATTGATATTTGATAATGACATTATGTTTCAAACGTTTATCTGACAATTACACTAGTTCCAAAGGACTAAAGAGTTTGTAAATTTTTTGTAAACTTGAAGCTTATCTTTAGTTATATAATTTGGGAACGTAAATATGTAATTGCGAATTGTTAGTTGAATTGTTGATTAGAGTTTCACATTGAAAAAATGAAAATGGCCGTTGTCTAACTTGTCTATGCCTATATCAGCTGTATGGCTCGTGCGCATTGCATTTGCGCTTGTCCAGACTCCAGATACAAAAATAACTCGCTTTCCGACACTTTCCGGACCTCGGAAAGCGTCGGACATGTTCGGACCACATTCGTATTTTCTCGTTGCGAGCTTTGCCATGCACAATTTCGATCTACGAGCCAAATTTTAATCGTTAGAAGAAGGATTTATAAGAGATTTTGGAGGGAAAACTGGAAGGAAATTTCAGATTTTGGGAAGGAAATTTTGCTAAAAAGAAGGATAAAAAAGGGAAATTTTGCTTTAGCCGAGTGGAAGCACTGGTAATCACCCCTCATAAATAGCAAGCACCGCAATATTTTAAGTCAGTACGTATTACTGTCAATCAAATCCATGGGGGCGGAACGCTTATATGAATAGAATTACGGCAGGCGTTCCTTTCACCCACCCGCAAACTCCCGCCCGCAAGCAGAACGCCTGCCACGCAGGCTAATATACTACGTGCAGAATATCTAGCATTTCTAGCATGGGGATCAAATTTGTAAAGCTCTAGAAGCTCTGTGGTCAAATCAAGTTTTCCCTAGCAACGGGTCAAAATAAATATGTCTGAACACCCTTAAGCAAGTGGTAGAAAATGCGGAGTCAGGTCGGCACGCGCGACGTTTTCCATGCTTTTTTACGATGAACGTGGTACGTTATCATTCGTTAAGCAAGGTAACAACCAGACACGACCATACGAATAAGCGAAACGGCTTTGTTGTTTGAAATAGGACACGTAATAACAACTACCAGCTGCACGATAAGCGTTGGTAGTGTAAAATTTGAAAATCAAACGATCAGTCCTTTGAATTTTGTTATTATTATATTATTATAATGAAAAGTTTTAGTAGTCGGCGTTTCTATTTTCTCCGCACTCCGCATTTTCCACCATGCCTACTCCGGAGGTGGTTTGCGGTATATTAAATTTATTTGATCAACAACATCAATACCAGCTTTGGTATATAGGATACAAACGTGACACTAACTACAACTACATGACATACATATTACATATATATAAAGTTAATTTCTATTATCTACGTTAAGTTATCAAAAATTGTTAAAACATCGAAACAGTATTTCCCTGCCAAAGCCATAACTGTTCTGTCTTGCATAGACATAAGGTACATAAAAATATCTTGGGAATTAAACAATTTGAATGAACTATTTACTTTATATAGGTTATCAATAAAATTTACTCTGAGATCGGCGAACTTTGTGTTTGTACATGACGTTAAAAAGTGTTCTTCATTCCCGATCTCGTTAAGATCGCAATGTTTACATAGTCTATTACTGTATGAAACATTGCTGTATCGACCAGTTTCAACAGGTAATCTATGAGCTGAAATCCTTAATTTTGTGACAGCTTGACGGTGTTTGAAATTGTGAATTTCAGAAAGGTATTTTTCACAACCAAAGTTAGTTTTCAGTTTTTTGAAAATTCTTAACTTGCCATTGTTTTCACCCTGTTGAATCTGTTCTTTCCAGTATTCAATAAAATATTCTTGTATTTTATTTTTCAAGTAATGGCAAAAATTTCCTTGTTCTTTGGTAGGTAATACAAAAGATTGAGAGTTGTAAATTTCTACCCCACCTAGCTGTAGTAAATAGTTTGTGAATGATATTGGTTGTAGGTTAAAGTTCATGCATACTCTCGCCGCTTCACCAACAATGGTATCTGAAAAAGGTGAACTTTGGATGCGAAACCAATATTTTGTTACTAGTTTAGCTATTTGTATAATTAAGGGTGTCCTGCCTAGTTCAGCGTAGACGGCCAAATTTGTTGATTTTGAATGAACGCCTAGAATTCTTTTGCAAAATTTTAAATGAAGTCTTTCAAGATCATTTCTTATTTTAAAAATTTTAGATTTAAACATTTCGAAATAATTTATTTTGCCCAGTAAGTATGGGCCCCAAACTTCGCAGCCATACAGTAAAATTGGAACTACCATCGAAGAGAAAAGTTTTAAAAGTAATTTGATTGGTACATTTTCCACGTTTGAAAAACTTTTGAATAAACTATGATAGGCACATAATGCTTTACCATATATTATTTTTTGTGTTCGTTTAAAATTACCAGAAAAATGAAGAGTAATACCAAGGTAACAATATTCATCAACTTGTTCTAAAATGTTATTTTCAAAGGACCAATTTGATGATAAGTGTGTACGTCTTTGGGTTGGTGTTCCAAATAATATGACTTTGGATTTTTTAAAATTAATGTTTAATTTCCATTTCTTGGTGTAAAATTCAAGTTTTGTGAGACAGTTTTGTAAACCAGACTTGGATTCAGATAACAAAACTAAATCGTCTGCATAAAGTAAACAATTTAAATCTGTTTCACCAAGTTTTACTGGAGCACACGAGCTGTTAAATAAATCAGGTATATCATTTATAAACATGTTGAATAAAGTAGGACTTAGATTACATCCCTGCTTTACTCCAATATAGGACTTAAAGAAAGGAGTACTTCCCTTATCCAACTTTACCGAACAATTGACTATATTGGTATATTGCGCTTTAAAATTGTAGCAGTTGTGCAAATTAAAAACTAGTTTTCATTCGCCTGAAATGAATTTCATGAGCTGGATTGCGATTGGGATTGGTGGATCACGATCGCAATTCGTATAAATGTTGACCCTGCATATTTAACGTGTTGATCAACTTTGACTAGTAGGATTGAACTTATTCCAATCGCGATCGAGTGTTCACATGACAAAAATTATTGCAGTGATTGCAAACGCGATAAAGCGACAGCTCTCGATTGCAATCCCGATAATTTGACTGCGTGTATGGAAACTGAAAGTTAATATACGTGCGTAAATGGATAGAGAGAGCGCGCTGAGAACAAAAGTAATAAAATAGACTATATACTGTACATGCACATGATATTGGTTGTACCAGCGCAACAGCGAGTGCAGTGATTAACAAAAAGCAATCTGAATGCATGACAAATCGTCTATTAAAATGCCTGGCCATCCGACAGGCCACTTTAACAGCTTTTGAAAATAGAGACAAATCGGATAGATCAGATCGTGTGAACATCTCAGAGTAGCAATTATTTAATATCATTATTATTCACCTGAATTTGCTGTCCCACAATCCAGAATAAAGTTTTTGACCTGCCTGATGTGTTTTTTACGACACTCTCCGTGATATTATATCAAGTTATAGTCAATATTTAGGTTTCTTTACCCGTCTATGACATCTGCATGGCGTCTCATGCAGGCGATTTTAGCCCATAAACACAATAGATCGATTCACAGTAGTTGTAGGGTTGACGTTTTCAAGACTTATTCAAAAGCGCCTCGCGTATTATCCTGTACATGTATATTCAACTATATTGCCTATTGGGGGAGTATCGGATTGCATTGTTTCGATATTGTTGTTGATGTCAAATCATCCCGGTACTTAAGCATGATGAAATTCACTGATATAATATTAAATGCACGCCAGAAACTATATACTGCCTAGCGAGCTAGCCCGGTAAACAGGATAGCTCGCGGCTTGCCTCCAATCCATAGACAATATTAACACCCTTTTATGCTGCGGTTTGCAAAACATGCATAGCGAGATATACAGTGACGCGTTGACTCATTCAGTGATTTTGATAGAATTATAATTTCTTGCAGCAAAGAGGCAAAGATCTTTATTGAAAATATGCTTTGCTTTTATTATTCTATTTTGTGTGATACTCAATGCCAAACACCAAATGATACACCAAAATTAAAAAATAATAATAAAACAATTTGTACAAAACAAATTTCTTGTAAGCCAAAACAAGATTCCATACAATTTATGTTGACATATTGGTTAGTAATTATTATTATTTTAATAGTTAATAATTAATAGTAAATAATATATATATATAACTAATATTACTAATTTTATGAAAATCGTTTTTATGTTAATTATGACGATTCCTACAGATTCCGGATTCCATTCCGGTTTCCATTCCGGATTCCATTCCGGATTCCGGGTTTTCCAACCTACCCTTTTAACTAATGTTTCAAGTGTACTGTTGACATGTTAGCTATAAGTTTATACGCGGAAAGATTATAGAACGCTTAAGGAGTAAGTAATAGATAAATCCCTCGAACGTCGGGGTGTTAATTTATTATCGAGGAGGTTTTGCAACAAAGTTTTGTCTATTTTTTCCACCTTGGACAAAGATTTTCCTTGTTTTTTTTCTTCATTTCGTATCTAATTAGTATTCAAGGTCTTTATGCGATATAAAGACCTCGGAAGAACAAAGAAACCCGACTCGATAATAAATTAAGTAGGGATTAAGACCTTCCAGGAAGAAGGGATTAAGACCTTCCTGTACATAGTTTTATTAAGTAGCCAAATTGCATGAAAGGGGACATTGTAAAGGGATTAGTTACGTAGTAGAGTAGGGTTGTGTATCAGAGAGTAACATTATAAAATAAGACGATATATGTAAAACTATCAGATTGGAAATTTGGAATCAGAGATTGCAACCGATTGTTACAGACAGACCGATTGAGACGAATGATATGCGTGCGATCTGAAGTATTAGGTTTGTTGATCTGTAAGACTTTCATGTAATAAAGAGATACAAAACGAAAGATACAGTCTCCAGTCTTCGAAACCGGCGTGTGTAAAGTTCTCCGGATTGCTTTGTGGAGAATTTTACGAAAACGCTTTCGATGGCCGTGTCGGACCCCTGGCAACAAATTACAACGAATGTCGTTTGCTCGAAGGAATCTCCGCTCGCTTTGCCTTATGGGTCCACATGGGACATAGGGCACCCTAAACGACTTCCTACTTTACATAGGTCGTCACTGTTACTTAATTGTAACGAACTATTCAAAGTTTCTAGTCCTTGATATAATGCACCCTCTCTTACAAAACGCAGGGGTTGATTCTTACACTTACCTTTACAAAGTACAAGTATACATCTTTCGTCGCGGTTCAACACATACTACTGAGCATACCATTCTAAGAGTCTAGTACTTTGTTCGTACCATATAGCTAAACCTAAAATATTTGAAACATACAGTTTCATGTTATTGAACTCCAACGAAGTGTCCGGGATGAAACGACGTTGGTATCTGGTGCACAGGGGCGTAACTAGGGCATAAACATTAGAGGGGTGTGTGGGATTTTTTGCTGGATAAAAAAGGCGTGGCCCGGTCCTTTTGCACGACTAAATTAGCTTACGCCATTACGCGTACCAGTACTGTGTACATCGGTACATGGCTACAATGCGCAAGTGTTACATCGTATAAATAAGTGTATAACTCAGGTCACATGCTGCACAATTTCACGAACAGCCAAACACAGGTAATTCGAACAGGACAAAACCAGGACCAAAAGGCAAAACGCAATCTCGAGCAAAACGTAAAAGCTTTTGTGCTTTGAGCCCGCGCTAAATTATGCACGAAACCGACTCTCAGCTACTTCATGTATAATCACAGCAACTGAAACTTTGTAATAATAATAATAATAATAATAATAATAATAATAATAATAATAATAATAATAATAATAATAATAATAATAATAATAATAATAATAATAAAAATAATAATAATATCAAAAGCGCTTTACAATAATTCAACAATATATATACAATGCCAGTAAACTAAAATAATAGAATATCCTAAGCTAGAAATGATATAAGAACGTTTCACAGAACACTGCAATGAAGATTCAATGGTATATACAGAGAACTAGGCTACAGCATAAAAGCCTCCTTAAATTAAGAAATATATTAGGAATAAGAAATATCATATTGGGGGTTAAAAAGTTATATGAAAAGCTTTCTTAAAAAGAAATGTCTTCAATTGAGACTTGAAGCAATTAATAGTTTCACTTTGTCTGATGTGGTACGGCAGCGAGTTCTAAATTGACGGAGCAGCATGGGCAAACACTCTGTCACCAAGAGTCTTGGCTTTAGTTTCCGCAATAAAAAGCAGGCACTGATCATCTGATCTTAATTGATAACGGCTGATGGTTTTGGTTGACAGCAATTCCGTTATATAGCTAAGCGCCATACCATGGAGAGCTTTGTAAACAAGGAGTGGAATCTTGTAAACAACTTGAAACTTTACAGTCATCCAATGAAGGTGCATCAGCAGTGGCGTGGTGGCAAGTTTCAGTTTGGTGTGGCCAGATTAGCTTTGGTGCCTCCCCCCCTGAAAAAGAAAAGAAAAAAAGACATTACTGCCACAAGTTTTGTTTTAAAACAACTCAAGTTGCAATATGTAATATTACGACAAACAACGGCTTTTCTCAAAGGCGACACCTATGCTTTGCGAGCGCCTGTGCGAGCGCTGAAGTAGCGCCGAACCTCTAGGGGGGTCCGAGGGCATGCCCCCCGAAATTTTTTGAAATCTAGAGTCTCTGATATGCCATTTCCTGCATTTTGGAGTGAGATTTTACAGAATTCTGAAGATTATAAATCATAGGAAACACAAAAGATTACACATTTCAGATCTTTATATCCCCCCAACTTTTCTCTAATTTGGACGAATTGGAAAATCAACCTAGTCCTTCCCGTGGCGCCGCCACTGGGTTATATATATATATATATATATGAATGCGCCGGACGTTTCGACGCCCACACCCACGCCCCAACTAACAAAGTAAAACTATACTTTATATATATATATATATAGTTCAATATCTACAGACACGGTGTTTCGCTGTACAACAGCTCATCAGTGTAGCTTGGAACAATCTGAATGAATTTCACCAATTACTTATACACATGCGATCGTCGGCGACAACCGCATGTGGGACAGCATCGGTGAAGTACATTCAGATAGCGTGAAGTGGGCATGGGCCCAGAGTGCTCAAACTTCCACAAGGGTAGTGAGCGTATATATATATATATATCAGCTATCGATTGACCAGGCGGGAATCGAAATCTTATGATAAATATCAAAGCCCAGCATAATATTTTGACATAAACCATTATATAGAGTAAAACAAGAGTGAAATCATAATATTTATTTAAAGTTCTAATGTGATAACAACGAAACGTTAGAACTTTAAATAAATATTATGATTTCACTCTTGTTTTACTCTATATAATGGTTTATGTCAAAATATTATGCTGGGCTTTGATATTTATCATAATATATATATATATATTTATTATATGGAGAAGAGTATTTTACTAGCAACTAAAACACTCGTAGAATCCATATTTCACTACATCCGGGAACCAAGTGGCGTATTTCTCGTATGTAACGCTCGCGAGTGACATATCGACAAGTCAAAATTTACGCCTTTCGCCACAAGTTTCGAATCAAGTAAATTTGAGCCAGTAACTTCTCTTAATTCAGTTTTTCACGTAAGATGACGTATTCGAAGAAGCTGTTGTATTTTTCATTTGTATTTCCTAAAGGTTTTAGGTCAAGCGGTTGTAGTTTTTGCATTAAATCCAGTTTATCAACATCACTTCCACGCATAATTTCATTGTCCATATAATAAATAGAACATTACACAGCTGCTCAAAGATATGGATTTTATGTTCTCGTGGCAAGAGCAATATCTCACTCGTTCGCTGCGCTCGCTCGTGAGATATTATCCTTGCCACTCGAACATAAAATTCATATCTTCTCGCCCATTCTTCATATCCCCTTATATATATATATATATATAATATATATATATATATATATATATATATATATATATATATATATATATATATATATATATATATATTATATATATATATATATATATATATATATATATATATATATATATAATTTATATATATAGTCAACCCGTCCCTGAGTTTAAATAAAGGGAAAAAAGACAGTATTTGCGACGGAAAAAACATCGTTCCTTTCCGATCCAGTTTATCAATCCACTTTTTTTCCAGCTAGGACTTAGGGGGTCCACGTGACACTTTTCGGACAAACAATCTCAGATGAACATTCGGACACTGAGAAAACCGCACAATAAGAGTGGTTAAAAGATGGTCTTAGAGTGCTGTAAAAGTGATTCTCGGTAAAAGCTAAAGAGAAAAGACGTGACTAGGCTGCTATGTTTCACTGTTTCTTCAGCAGCGAAAATGTAGAGAACGAAGAAACAGTTTGATAATGCTTTATATATTAAAAGCGTTAAAATATATTAAAAGCGTATTACAGTGAAACCTGAGTTTTGCGACCACCCCAGGTGCCACGTAAAAGTGGTCGTTAAGGACAGGTGGTCGTTCAGACAGGTAGTGATGTGACGTCATAGCAGCCATTTTGGCAGCGCCGCGACTCGTACTGTCGTTCACTTCAGTTTTTGCGCTGTGTTTTTGTTACGTTTCAGATTCTATTTTTGCGCTGGTTTGGTCTTGTTAAAAGCTCTTGGCTTTATTTACGATCTTCCAGTAGTATTTTTTAGATGTGAACACTCAGTTTTGTCACTTTCCTTTCCAAGTTAAAAAGCCGTTGTAAAATATACAAACTTGTCGCGGTAAACGATGGTCAAGATCAACTCGTCTAAAGTTAACAAATATTACTCATGGTTTTGGATTGTTCAGTCATTGTATTAACTCTCAAACATCAACTAAAAAGTATTTGGCTTTGGCAGGAGAAATTCACACAGATTTTCATCAAATAATGCTCAAAAGAGAAGCAAAACAAGATTAAAATGCCGTAACACAGCAATTGAGCAACACTTCCGGTTTCTTGTTTTCACATGTGGTCGCATTCGCGTTTGTTTACTATGAAAAAACGGGTATTTCTTTAACGTATTTCGGCAGTTTTACGTTGAGTTGGTCGCTCATAACAGGTAAATATCTTGTTTGGGACACAAAAAACCGGTCGCTGGTCGCGTAAGGCAGGTGGTCGCTCATTGCAGGTATATTTCAACTACAAATCGTCCGTGCCAGAAAAAGTGGTCGTATATGACAGGTGGTCGTAAAACATGGGGGTCGCAAAACTCAGGTTTCACTGTTCAGTGTAAATTCGTTTGCGTGAAAGTCATCTACTGTACATCTACAACCTAGCTTCCATTGCCTGCGTATCAAGCAGGGATTGATTTCACGAACAACTGCGACCAGTTCTTCTTGAACTGATGAAACATGACACTTACATTTAATATGCCATCATCACAACAACATTGTATCCCGCGGCGTCTATTTCTTGGCGTGCTTTTTGTTTGAATGACCAAACCGAACGTTAAATGTATGGGCATCAGCAATGATTCCACAGCAGATTTTTCGTGATTTGTTGTAAATCGTTCGCCATGCGCTTTCTTGTTTGTCGCTGACTTTCGCTTGCTATACAACTGCACAACATTCGTATAAATAACCTGTTCAAACACGGCAAGACATATTAATCATAATTGTCGCGTTTAAAAATCTAAAAATTTTGACTTACATTTTCTCTACTATAGCTGTAGCTGCTATTTCTTTTATGTTTAATCGTTTTGGGTCTCGAGAATCACTTTTACAGCACTCTAAGACCATCTTTTAACCACTCTTTATATTGTACGGTGTTCTCAGTGTCCGAATGTTCATCTGAGATTGTTTGTCCGAAAAATGTCACGTGGACCCCCTAAGGTCCTAGCTGGAAAAAGATGGATTTGAAGTAAATAAAACTTACCTTATTCATCGCCGTGGCCCATTCGAGCCATAGTGAAGAGAAGTCGAAGGACTCCTCCTTTTAAAACCACCATCTTGGATTTGACTTTCATAACCTCCACCCCGGGATATTTAAGAAGTTATAGTATTAACGGGGGATGTCTTCGGAAAGTATGGTACTTTATGTAAGAGCTTTATATAAAACTTTGTTTGGAACCAGACCCAGTCCTAACTCCTAAGTAGCCTCCTTCGCAGGCGTTCTTTGCGGGCCTCGATATTTTCGTCCCCCACTAACGCCTGCTCAAACGAGCAACACATTCCGTTCCGAGAGATTGACAAATCAGAGATAGGCTCCTAAAATCTGGAAGGCTGACCTTCACCTTGGCCATATATACATTATACAACATGACCGAGCTTGATGAAAGTTAACCGATCTAAATTCATATGGAAGGGAAGGGTTGGTGTGGTATATTTATAATTATAGTGAAGATGGAGTATTTATATAGGACCGATACAAAGAACGCCTGTAAATGAGACTACTGCGACGGATTCGTTGGACAACGAATGAAAATCTAAATCGGCGAATCCGATACCATGCATCTCATGCATCTACAGCTATAGACCTTGAGGCTTGAGCTGACCGTTTTAACCAATATTTCAAAGACTATAAATGAAACGAAAATTAAGTTTGTCTTATTTGAAAGTACTTTTGAAATGACAGAGTAACATCTTTTGCTGTTTTTTTGTTTCCTTGCTTCGTTTTTGAGATATTTCAGTTCGTTTGATATGCATGAAACTAACCAGTTACATCACAACGTGCATAATGACTTTACTGGGAAAAGTTATATATCTTTGCTATTATTAAACGGAATCAGTTCGAAGTGATTCCATTTGATAATAGCAAAGATATATAACCTTTCCCGGTAAGTCATGATGCACGTTGTGATGTCACTGGTTAGTTTCACATATCAAACAAGACGCCTGCGCAGGCGTTCACTCGGGCTACTGATTTCTGAAAGCTTCGCGTAGCCTGTGCGTACTCTAGCAAGACTACATGGCAATGGCAATGCATAATTGCATAGATTTTCACAAATAGAATCTATGGTCTTATATGAACTGCTGCGGTGCAGGAAGCGACGAAGGTATGTAGCATAAATGTAAACAAGGCCGTTTTTCTGAATCCAATATATTTAGTTTCCGAATGTATAAATACGACACGCGATATCTAGACATGCACTGAACAATTCAACATATTGATATCTTACCGGTATTTGCTCTATTCGGTGCTTATTATTATACTTGCATTTTGTAGTTGTCGGGCTATAAAGCAGCAAGGCCAGGACCAACCTATTTTGAAATAGCTCGTCATCTTTTACGTACTAGGTCTACCGCGATCGCCGGCGTGTGCAGTTGTAAACATTGTAAAGCCTTTGTAAGCCGCATTACTGATCAACTATAACTCGGTCACTTGCAAAGCTATTCAAACAAGTAAACAACTGAGAAACAGTGAAATGTCTTTCAAATATTCAAAAACATCGATAAAATGGCAATAAAAGCTTCGTTCAAAAGAGACAACCACTGATCATCTGGAGACAACTCGGTCAAACATCGGTTTCACAATTATTAAACACGACTGTTCTCTGACGTCCTTCACTCCTTCAGTTTAAAGTTTCCAATTATTATTAACACACCTTGATTCGCTGACAGTCCGACTACTCTGACATCTTTGTTTGAGACCTCTGGTTTGAGACGAAACATCGATAAAATGCCAAGAAAAGCTTCGTTCAAGAGACAACTTGCCATGAAAGTGAAATCTCGGTTTCGCAAAGCCTGTCGGGTCAAGTTTGTCGCCACAAAAAATAACAGAGCCGAAATTTAGACTCGGCTACCACAGGTAGCCCAAGTAATAAACTGAAATATCTCAAAAACGAAGCAAGGAAACGAAAAACAGCAAAAGATGTTACTTTGTCATTTCAAAAGTACTTTCAAATAAGACAAACTTAATTTTCGTTTCATAAGCACTTTAAGAAAGGCCGTGCATTAAAATAACCACTTGCTTACCTGCCAAGGAATGACAAGCTGACAGCAGTAGTAAGCCGAAAGTAACAAGTAACATCTAAAAAGAAATAAAATTTGTGCGTTAATTCTTTGAAAGTTTGCCTGGTGACAAAATAGTACTACAGTACACACGTAAAAACGCACAGTCTGACCAGCTCTGATATCAGATCTGCTCAGAGAAATGTAGCGACCCTTGATATAGCCTGACAGCTACAGAATATACCAGCGCTGATGTATAAACATTTCCTCTAAGTACCAAGCTATTGTCATGGGGAAAACACAGACCAAGCCTGAATTCTGTTGTGAAAATACAGCTATTCCCAACAGCGAGGACCTTGAATTACTTGGGGTAACCGTAGATGACAAATTAAAATTTGATAAACATATAGCAAAAGTTTCTCGGAAAGTATCTCAGCAGGTCGCTGTGCTAAAACGCATGAGGAACATGCTGTCATTTGAACTACGCCTGAGCATCTATACGTCATTCATTACTCCACATTTCAACTACTGTTCTGAAACCTGGCACTTCTGCAGTAAAACCTCGGCTGAAAAATTAGAGAGAGTAAACAAGCGTGCTCTTCGTTTTGTCTTCAATGACAAATCCACCCCATATGAAGAACTACTTAACAAACTGGGGTTAACTACTTTAAGGCATCAAAGAGTTATGAAAATCCTTTGCTCTGTGTATAAGTTAATTAATAATACTGGTTCGCCAGAGAGCTTAAAGGATTTATTAGAACTAAGACAAAGCGTATATGCATTGAGAGGGAAAGATATTTTGAGACTCCCGAAGGTCAATACCACCACGTACGAGCTAAAGTCATGGAGGTATCAAGCAGCCAAGTTATGGAACGTCCTTCCGGACACAATAAGATCTGCAGAGAGCTTTAACGTTTTTAAGAATAGTATAAAAAACATTGACATTGAGCAAATTTTACAATTACCATAGTTGCTAATAGTTTTAACTATTTTTATATTCTTTTATCTTTTTTTATATTATTTAGATCATAATCTCTGTTAGTTTGTATATGTTTTGGATTAGGTTAGCTTCGTGGCAATACCTGCAAATTAGCTGAATATAGCTAAGTGTATTTGTCCACGTTAAATAAAGTTTATTGCATTGTAGTTAGAATTTCTAACAGATTGCGACAGCTCCGTAGACAACATACCTGTTCAGTCTGTTGTATCAAACTGATACAGCACTGACCGTGTCAGGCTGATACAGTTTGACATAATCTGTTCTGAACAGTCTGTTGTAGCTGCAGGTATGATACAGATATGATAGCATAGGTGTATCATAGCTGATACTGCTAGATTTTTCTGAACAGATCTGACATCATTCTGCATGTCTGACACAGAGTGCGCGTTTTTGCGTGTGTACAAGCGAGAATTCGTGATAACACCACGTTTATTATTTATTACTGATCTTTCGACCTCTTGACTCAGACCTACTGATCTCTATACAACTGCATGGATTGCCCATCCTTTAAAGTGCTTATATCACTTGTGGGGTTTTAACATATTTAAATAGATCAAAAAAAGTTAGTTAATAAGTTATTTTGCCGTTTTTGATTTAGTTTAATAGTTTCTGAGATATAGGCCTTTAAACATGCCAATTTGGGCCTTACGCCAAAAATTTCCGTCGTTCATTTTTAAGCACGGGGGCCTGGGACTCAGGAACCTAAGACGACCGTCTTCTTAGTTGGAATCAATGTGCGTACTGGAAAACGGGTGTGAGCTCGCCATTTCGATTTTTCAGTCAATATATGTGTTTTTGTGAATCAATAAGCCGAAACGTAGTTGCTTTGAATTGACTCGTTCCTGAGTCCCAGGCCACCAAGGTGTTAAAATGAACGATGGAAATTTTTGAAAATTGGCATGTTCAGAAGCCAATATGTCAGGAACTATTTGACTAAATCAAAAACGGCAAAATAACTTATTAACTAACTTTTGTTGCTCTATTCAAATCAGTGGCGTAACTTTCGGCTAGGGTGCCCCCGGCCCAAACTGAAAAGCCCCCCCCCCCCCTCCGGCCCCTGGGGACCTAGGGCGCAAAGCCCTCGAATTGAGTTTCACATGCCTCAGAAGTGCATTTTCGGCGATTTCTGCGAGGAATTTTCCAAAAAGTTAATCGGTATAACAAGGGGAAATTCATCATTATATATATCAACCGTTTGTTGGATTATAAGAATATTTATCAACCCGTTGATACCGGCAGGTAAAACTGTCTTATATCAAGAATATAGTCACTGAGGAAAATACCGCAATCACGTAACTACATCGTTGAAAACTCACCTTACAATATAAACACAGATTTATTTACAAACAAAACAAAACAAGCTAACCTGGCTCTTACACTGCATTAAAAGAAAAAATAAAACATTTTGTTTTTATGATTTGGGTGAACACAAAAATGTTAGTCTAACTGCTATGCCTGAGATAATACTGGTCTTTTGGCATTTTGAAATTGATCCTGTTTGAAATTTGAGACTGTTTGAAACTTCGTAGCAATATTTAAATGATGGAAAGCTATATCCAGTTCAACGACGACTGACGATTTCCCAAGAAATACGTGAAAATGACGGAATCGACGGAATCCCCATAAAGGACATCCGACATCCTGGCTCAGGGCCTCCCTGTGACAGGGGCCCCCCTGGCTCTTGCCGGGCAGCGCCTATAGGAGCTACGCCACTGATTCAAATACATCAAAACCCCACAAGTGATATAAGCACTTTAAGCCCTAATCAAACGAGAACGCAAGTCATCGCAAGTTAGCTTACGACAGTGAACTCCATACTTCCTCCATTCTCCCCTCATATCTGGAACGCTAACTTCGGGTCAAAAAGTGAAGTCAAGCCTATTACATCGCCTTCAGTCCCCCCTATATACGCGGCCAAGACGCAGTTCGCGTCAGGGGACTGGAAGCGACGTAATAAGCACAAAATGTTGACTTCACTTTTGAAGCGTGATGACTGAAGTTAGCGTTCCAGGTATAAGAGATGGATATAGGAAATGGAGTTCACTGGCTTACGATGACTTGCGATGCCACCAGTCAAACGTCGGCACAAGTCGTCGCAAGTTCTGCACTTCCGCTAGTTTCCACGCCTTTTCGCTAGTTCTCATGATAGTTTCTATGGCGACGGAGCACGAAAGACTTGCATCGACTTGTGTTTTGCGTTCAAACGTTTCGCAAGCTCTCGCAAGTTGAAGAAAACTTGCGATGAAATTTGAACAAGACCAAATTAGTCGCAAGCTAACGCAAGTCACTGCAAGTCATCGCAAGCTGGCGGTCCGGCGTACGTCAAGTACGAAATATTCATGACTAGAGCATTACACAGCATAATGCCACGCAAGTATATCACAATGTTGCCTCGTTCTTTATAAAACTCTGGCTTACGTCAAGTACGAAATATTCGTGACTAGAGCATTACCCAGCATAATGCCACTAGTATATCACAATGTTGCCTCGTTCTTTATAAAACTCCGGCGTACGTCAAGTACGAAATATTCATGACTAGAGCATTACACAGCATAATGCCACGCAAGTATATCACAATGCTGCCTCGTTCTTTATAAAACCCCGGCGTACGTCAAGTACGAAATATTCGTGACTAGAGCATTACACGGCATAATGCCACTAGTATATCACAATGTTGCCTCGTTCTTTATAAAACTCCGGCGTACGTCAAGTACGAAATATTCGTGACTCTATCATTACACAGCATAATGCCACGCAAGTATATCACAATGTTGCCTCGTACTTTATAAAACTCAGGCGTACGTCAAGTACGAAATACGTCAAGTACGAAATATTCGTGACTCCAGCACTAACACATGCAGCATTTCTTTATAAAACTCAGGCGTACGTCAAGTACGAAATATTCGTGACTCTATCATTAACACAGCATAATGCCACAAGTATATAACTATGTGAACTCGTTCTTTATAAAAATCCGGCTTACGTCAAGTACGAAATATTCGTGACTCCAGCATTAACACAGCATAATGCCACAAATAAAGTCCTGTTAGCGTTAACACGATAGCCGTGCATGTCAATTAACCCGTATTGTCGGGTGACCGTTTACAAGCATTACACTGCATAATGCCAAAAGTATATATCACAATGTTGCCTCGTTCTTTATAAAACTCAGGTGTACGTCAAGTACGAAATATTCGTGACGAGAAAGCATTGTGATATACTTGTGCCATTTTGCTCGATAACACTGGCACTGGCACAGTGAAAATTGAGAGGAGAATTCTCAAGTTTCACTGTGGGAGTGCTCTAGTGACAAGATCGAATATTTGATTGTTTGTCTAAAGGACTATACAGCAGTTCTTAGATTCGTGAAATTACTCGTGTAAATAAATAAATTTTGACATTTGAACGAAAGCTTTATTAACCATTATTGATGTTTAATTACTTACTTGTCCATCCTGAGATTCCTGAGAAACATTTGTTTCTTGAGCTGATGCCATTTATTATAATCTAAACTTTCTAGATTTTCTAAATAATAATACAGTAAGAATGTCAATCAATACATCATATACATCTAAGTATATAAAAATTTTTTTTTGAAAGAATTGATAAATACATCAATGAAGTGCTTATATGAAACAAAAATTAAGTCTATCTTATTTGAACGAGCATTTAAAATGACAGAGAAACATCTTTTGCAGTTTTCATTTCCTTGCTTCGTTGTTGAGATATTTCAGTTTCTTTAATATGCAAATTAAACATTTTGACATCACACGTGCATAATGACTTATCAGAGGTTATACTGTATATCTTTGCTATTATCAAACATCATATCACTTCAAATTCAATTTAATTTGTATAGGTAATAGCATGGTTTCAAGTGCAATTTGGAAAAAACATGCACAAGTGAGTTTTTCAAAGACTATCAAAATTACACGAGTCCTAAGGACGAGTGCTATTTGAGGTCTTTGAAAAACTCACAAGTGTGTTTTTTTTCTTTCAAATTGCACAAGAAATCATGCTATTACTTATTAATAATATACATGAAAAAATTTAACATGAAGGGAATCTTTCCAATCAAACTGCTTTGTGCAAATAACATACATGAAAAAATTTAATAGGAAGAGCTTTTTTTCTAGCCAAAAATGATTTTTGTACAAATTTAAAAAAATAAAAAATTTGCACTGTATTTCCTTTTTTCTGCACTGTATTTCCTCAAAACTGCACTGCTCTCAGCCAATCAGAATTGAGAAATTTTTTCATGTATATTATTAGGTTTAGTATAAATACACAGTCAGGTGATTACAGAAAATCACACGCTGATTGGTTGAATTACTGTACTTCAGACTAATTCTCAATAATCACCTACAGCGTTTATTCAAAATGGCCACCAGCCAATTTGTCAATGCAACAAATGAAGAAGAAAATGTTGTTCCTAAAAGTACAAAAATGTGTATTTATACTAAAACAATTATTCCCCTCAGGCTCAGTTAAGAAAATCAGTGAATGATAACCTCGACTTTGTCTCGTTGTTATTCACCGATATTCACCTCACCTTTGGTGAATAATTGTTAAATAATAATAGCAAACTTAAGATATATAACCTCCTCCAATAACTCATTTTGCACATCACATGTGACATCACAATGTTTAATTTGCATATCAAACAAACTGAAATATCTCAAAAATGAAGCAAGGAAACCAAAAACTGTAAAAGATGTAACTTTGTCATTTCAAGAGTTCTTTCAATAAGTCAGACGTAATTTTCATTTTATATTAAACACTTTAAACCCAATACCATTATGTCAGCCATTTAACTGATTTAAGTCATCGTAAAACAGATTGTGGTAAACATGCATTGTTTACTGAAGTCAAACCACATCTACATCAAGACTAAAAATTGAAAAAGAATGAAGTATATTTAATATAACATAAGAATTTAATCTTAATGATGAGTAGTAGTACATCAACATGAGACCTACTTCAACAAAACCAGCAAGCAGACCAAATTCATCCTAAAATCTACAAAGCCTTTCACAATCTATTAATGTTTTGATCTATCATTGACACCACTGGAACTGTATACCAACCTGGAAGTGTTTCCCAATACCTTTATATCAGACTGCCTTATCTTACTATATATACTGTATGAATTCACCATACAAGACAGTTCCAATATTGCTTCTCAAACTAACCCCAGTAAATGGATACAAAATTTGTTTCAACTGATATACCACTCAATTTAGAATTATGTTTGATAATAATATAACTTTCCCCATCGGCATTTCAATTTTTATTTGCCATGAGACCATTCTTGAAGTCAGCCTTAGTTATTAATCAAATATGGTTGCTCAGGTTGGATTCTTTCGCAATGGCATAATGTAACAGACGTTTGGTAGACATTCTTCAAGCTCGAATACTCAGGAAATGTTTCTGAGCCCCAGAGAGAATTTGAACCTGTAACCTTCTAATGACCAGATAGACACTCTAACCATTGAACTACCAAGACTCAGATGGAGAGCTAAGGTTGCAAATGTGCTCCTGAGTAATAGTGTTTGCACATGTATATGAGATGTAGTTGAAGTGATATGATGAGTTGTACCTACTGGTATATCATATCATGATACTGTACTGTACATCATATCATGAGGTGAGTTATCTCAGGGGTAGGGTTTATCTCTATCCCCTGAGATATCTCCATGTTTGTTCATTTCCATCTTAAAAAAGTAAAACCGTTCACATGAGCTGGAGATAACTCGGGGGATAAGAGCCAGAGTTAAGCACGCTTTCACTCGAGTTTATATCTTCGTTTAAGAATTAGTAGACGTTCGTCAAGCTCAAATAGTGAGAAAATGTTTCTGAGCCCCAGACAGGGATTGAATCTGCAACCTTCTAATGATTATAGTTAGACGCTCTAACCATTGAGTTACTGAGCCAAGGTAGCTAGTTTGTTTACAGTCTTATGTGCTGTTGTGTTTCCTGTGAAGCGATATTAATGAGTTTACGTACCACACAATTCTATAAACTGCGTATAAAAACAAAGTCACCAAAAAGATAAAGACTCGATCGCCAACGTTTTCGATTTTCATCGCCATAAGGGCTTATAATATAATATATTTTGTATGTAGCTCACCTTTAACACCAAGTTTTCAGAGAAATAATTCCAAATAACGTCCCAAAATGATACAACCAACCAAGGGAGCACGTTAGAATGTGATACGTTTTGTCACTCACTCAATCAAGCAAGATCACGCCGACATTGTGGCTCCCGCTGACAGGTCAGCGGTAGTCACAAAAAACGATTTTGAGCAAAATAAAACGCTTTTTACTCGAGTCGCCCCGAGTGAAGCCCTCTGGTTTTAATTAAAAAATTCACAACTATTAACGGTTTGTGTTTATCGCGAAACCAAAGACACCATTGTATTCTACAAATGAATAGCTTTCTAACGATATCTATTTTATTGCTGTGGCATAAATTCTGACGAATTGAGAGCGCTTTACAGAAATGACCATGAAAACCTTAACGAAGACCTTAAACGTACCGGTACTGTGTAGATCAGTACATGGTAACAATGCGCAAGTGTTACATCGTATAACTCAGGTCACATGCTGCATAATATTTCACGAACAGCCTAACACAGGTAATTCGAGGCGGTGGGTCGGTGTCGCCCTCTCCCCCAATACACCCCCAGTACTTACGCCCTTGTTTGTGCATTGTCGGATGAAACATAATTTGCTGAAGGTATTGGATTGGTGGACAGGGGAAAACTGGTGGTAGCCATCCTGGAAACACGGGAAGGGAAGGTACCACGCCAGGGGTTAAGCTGGATTCTACGGTAGTATTTAAAGTGCCTATGAAACGAAAATTAAGTTTGTCTTATTTGAAAGAACACTTAAAATTATAGAGTAACATCTTTTGCAGTTTTTCCTTTCCTTTCATTGCTTCGTTCTGGAGATATTTTAATTTGTTTGATATGCAAATTAAACATTTTGACGTCGTGGATGCATAATGAGCTACCGGAGAAGGTTAGATATATTTTCTATTATCAAACCAAATTAATTTGAATGAAGCATGGATGTGTTTCGTCCACAACACTAAACATGTCGGTCTTCAAATGATTATTATATTTGATAATAGCAAAGATATATAACTTTTTCGATAACACATTATGCACGTGTGACGTCAAAATATTAATTTGCATATCAAACAAACTGAAAAATTCCAAGAACGAAGCAAAGAAACGAAAAAGTTTGCAAAAGATGTTACTCTACTATTTTAAGTGTTCATTAAAATAAGACAAACCTCAATATTTCGTTTCATAGCACTTTCAAGCCTGGCATGCAGAATACAGCGTGGTTTCCAGGTTGATTATATCCAAATATCGCTGGAGGTTGTCACATGCGCTGAGAAAGTTCTCTCCGCACTAGTTCATCTATGTTCTCGGCTTCATCACTGCTATCCGCTTCGTCAACTGGCTGGATGATGTTTTCTTCCTCCGCATCTTCACTGGGATTTTCTTCATCAGGAAGGTCTTCGTCTGCAGGTAATTATATCATATTAACCTGATCACAACCCCCCTCCCGGCAACCCACGGAAAGAACGTTTAACAACCCGCATGTGGGACAGAGAATTACCTACAATTACCTACTATCGGTAATTAAAGACCATAGGTTAAAGATAAAGGACTGGGGCTAATCATCCTTATTTGCCACCAGCGGCTGAATTACGAAGGACGCAGATCAACGTGGCCGTGTCTTGGCATATCAAAGGCGCTCCAGGCAGCCGCCATACAACACAGTTCAGACCACGGAACACAGCTAAGATGTCGGGGTTATTTTGCGGAGGAAGGAAGGAAAACCCAGTACTGAAAAACCCTCGAAGCACAGGAGAGATCAACTACAACTCTACTCACATAAGTTCCGAGCACGACAACGGAGTCATTCCCAAGCAGTCACCCATCCAAGTACTAACCCCGTCTAACCGGGCTTAACTTTTTGGTGAGAGGCAACGCGCTAACAGCACACGCCAGCAGTGCTCTCCCCTAGGACACTTGCTGATTATTAGTAATTCTGGTAGGAGGATATGTTGGCTATTCTGCACTCAGTTGATGTTATGACGTCATACTTTAAAAACAATTTAGTCACTATGTCGTTTCTAATCCATACTCAAAATCAAACTCTAACCCTAAATATAACTCTAAACCGAACTCTTACGCTAGCCTTAATCCTAAATCAGTAAGCTAATAAAGCAGTTTTGTAACATCACAACATCAACTCACAACCTCGTACCCAGCTGCAAGCTCGTTTCTTCTCTCCTTTCTTTCTTATTTACCATCATGCAACGTGTCGCCCCTGTAATTTCTTTGCCTGAGAAGTGAGAACCATATTCACGCGGTTTAAATTTAGGAAACTGTGTTACTTTAAAAACGCCAATTAACCAGCTCGAATCCCACGCGATGCCACGAGCAAGCATACAAGATTAGAGCCCTGAAAATGCAGGAAATACTTTCAGAGACTCAATTTTAAAATAATCTCGGAGAAGCAGGACCAACAATGAAAATTAATAGATAGTCCCACAAGATGACGTCATATGACGTCAACATTTATTCAGGCAAGTTATATTCAGTCCCCGTACAAAATTTTTCTCGTACGCCTATGACTACAGTCTACAGCTACTAGAATACTTTGCCAATAATTATGTCCTAGCACTAAAAGATAGACGATACTGGTAAAGCACTGTAGCTGTAGTCACATAACGCAGTGTCATGACGTCATTCGACAAGACATGACATACATTGTATGACACTACATTGTACCGGTATAGTTACCCTGCGAGTCAGAGCCCCTTTCCGACCTACGCAGGCTTCGGCGGAAAGTGAGCTCCGCCAACAAACTCGATATTTCTTTTTGAGCATGCGTGAACGGTTGCCAAGATACTATTTTGGGCCCAGGCTCTAACGCGTCACTTCCTATTTTCCTGCTTACGCGTGTTCGTAAACCAGAAATTGTTTGACCAGTTTAAAACCTGACTGACTCGCCCCAAACTTGGGGCAAAGATCGAGTTTGTTGGCAGAGCCCACTTTCCCCCGAAGAATTTCAACGCCCTGCACCTCTAAGAAACAACAATAATTTCGGATCCTTTTCGGGATCGATTAAAACTTTGCTAGCCAATAAACCTTACGAAAGACTTTATTTCTCTAGATTAAGTTTAAAGGCAAAGCTACTACGTAGATATGCCTTAATAAAAACGTTATTATTATTATTAATTCTAATCCTACACGTGCTTAAACCTATCCCAAACTAAGATTTGGATCTTACATGAAGTAGTCACGAAAGTGTCGACGTTCAATATATACACTACAAACTTTCACTGTATAAAGTATAATAACTGTATTTATTGACTTAATCTACATCTTACTCTTAATTAATCTACATGGTTTTACTTGCTATGCGCACTTGTGGTGCAATCCTTTTATTTACATTAAATAAAAACAATTAAAAAACACGGAAGCATAGACTAGACTTCAATAAGAGAGCCCCATACTAACAGACAGATACTTTATATGTACATTTTATTTAATTGCCACGAGTTAGGACTTCACTTTAAACTGTTGTGAATAGCAAGAAAATGTTTCTGGTTTATAATTGGTCAAATTCAGTGCAACCTTTTCACTTTTTCCACGTTTGTACGATGTTTTTAACTTGAAGTCGCTAAAGTTTTGTTTGTTTTTGCTGTACAAGCTGTCGTAAACTTACAAAAATATTTAACTGAAAATTGAACTGACACAATGTAACTTGTAGCCCAACAAACACTTGTGACACACGTACGGTTTCACTCGTTCCCAGGTATAAATATCGTAAACAATCTCGGTCTGTCATCTGAGTTCTAGTGACTCAATGGTTGGAGGGTCTGGCTAGTATTTGGAAGGTTGTGGGTTCGAGTGTTGTCTGGAGCTCAGAGTTTTCTGAGTTTAACAACTTACGACAGCTTGTACAGTAAAAACAACTTCAAGCTGAAAACACTATACTAACGTAGAATAACAAAACTAAGTTAAAGTGAAATGGCAGCAACAATCAAAATTTTCAATTTATGACGTTCTCATAATAAACATAATCGTAATAAAATATTAATGTCCAGCATAAAACACGAAATAAACTCATATTAATATGAATATTTATTAAAGAGTATAGAAGTAACGTTTCGTCGCATCGCGCAACATCACCAGAGTGAGATAAAATACAGTAAACAATAAATAATTTAGAAATATATGAGTATTATATGAGATCTCGTGCTGTTTGTTAAACGGCTCGCCATTTACACACACGAGTCTCAGATCATTTAGGGGTATCTACTCTATCGATAAGAAACGTGCCAGGCCTCCACCTATCAGAATTGGGCTTGTGTCGGAGACTGGGTCATTTATGTCAGTAGGTGAATTACGAACGTGAGAGATTAAAATTAGGTTAAGTTAGGTTTAGGTATTAGATTAAGTAATGAAAACTAATATCAACATTCGCAACAATTTAAGTGTAAGGTATTTGTAATCCTTTTAGGTTAGGGCAGTAGCCAATCAGGTCATGAGATAAAAGCGTTGGTATGAGAAGAGTGCGTGTGTGCGTGATAGAGAGGATTTTGTGTGTAGTGTGTCTAGGACTGTGATTCGAGAGAGAAGAGAAATAAACCAAGAAAAAGTGATTGTGATTTTGTGAAGTGTTGGCCGAACAGGGAGGCAATCCCCGACATAGTGGCACCTCCGACGGGATCATCTGTGATTTAGAGCTCGACCAAGAGCAAGAACCTGTGTGGAGACAACAATATGGAAACTAAACTCGCCGAGTTGACTGGGAAAATCAAGGCGTTAAATCTGACCCTTGGCAAATGTGACGAAGCTATTGCCTCACGTAACAGAGAAGCATTAACGAGACACGAGGCCTCTATAACGAAAAGAATCGTAGCGGTGTATGCTTTGAAGGAGGAGATCGAAGAATTAAAATTCGTAAAAGACGAGATAGAGGACGAAGTGCGACAATGGGCCGAAAATGTCGAAGCAAAAATGACCGAAGCAGACGGCAAAGTTGCGGAGATACGGCAACTTTTAACCAGAATGGACGAAGAGAAGAAAGCAGTTGAGCGCGCAGAGGATGAGCAAGTGAAGCGCACGGCCGAAAACGTGGAAAAGGAAAAACAATTGGCCAAAGTACACGAATTTTACAAGACCCTCTTGTACAATGTGCAATCACTGGAAACTCTCGGTAAGCTCGAGAAAGTGAACGGAACAAGCCGAAATGTGCTAGAGAAGCTTAAGGGCATCAAGGCTGACCTTGTGCGCGGCGAACCTGGGTGGCAAGACTGGGACTTTTCTAAGTTGATCGTAGCACTAAAAAAGTGGAAAGATATAAACCCAGTAGAGGACGGTGTCAGTGAATCCCCGCGAAAAGCCCCTTCCTCAAAAAGCTGGGGAAAAAGCAAGTTTTATCACACCAAAAACACTGAACGTCGTAAACCAGCATGCGTTTACTGCGAGGGGGGTGACCATATCTCCAGAGATTGCACCCGTGTGATTACAGTAGATCAACGCAAGAAACTCCTGGCGCAAAAAAAGCTCTGTTTTAATTGTACCGGTAGCAAACATCGTGCATCAGAGTGCAAAAGCAGCAACTGCCAGAATTGTAATCTAAAGCATCATACTTCCATTTGCAACAAGGAAGAGCCTCTCCTTACAGGAGCAGGAACAAGTGAAGGACCGCTGGTGTATCCAGTAGTGGTCGTGGACGTCGAAGGGTTGAAGTGTCGAGCGCTCTTAGACACTGGAGCAGGGAGCTCGTATGCTTCAGTCGCGTTACTAGACGGTCTTCCAAAGCGCAACCATCGCAATGAAGTACGACGCATAGAGATGATGCTTGGCACCGTGACCAAGGAAATGGAGATTTCAACGGTGGAAATCGAAGCTCTCAATGGGAAATTCAAAATAAATGTGAACGTGACAAAAATTGACAAGGGAGAACTGCTTATGATTGATAACCCGAACTATCAGGAACTGATAAACAATTACAAACATCTCGAAGGAATCCAGATGGACGACAACGACGACAAACCAA
Source organism: Paragorgia papillata (assembly GCA_035771165.1). NCBI lineage: Eukaryota > Metazoa > Cnidaria > Anthozoa > Scleralcyonacea > Coralliidae > Paragorgia > Paragorgia papillata. The sequence goes on along the minus strand of JAWNZC010000368.1, from coordinate 318,163 downwards.
AGCTTCCAGTCCATCTCATATTGGGAGCGAGTGACTACATGCGGATCAAAACTGGGGAGCGACCTCGAGTTGGTGAGACCGGAGAACCAGTGGCCGAAAAGACGAAGTTTGGGTGGACCATCATAGCCCAGGGGAAGGAGATCGACTACACCGCCTTGTTATTGAAGCAAACAAGTCAAACAGACAACGAAGAGCTGTGCCGACTTGATGTTCTGGGCCTTGCAGATTCACCTGAACATGATCAACGCGAAGTCTACGCTGAGTTCCGCGAGCAGCTTGTGCGAAGTGAGCACGGTTGGTACGAGACTGGGCTTCCGTGGAAGGGCAACCACCCTCCTCTTCCAACAAATCGAGATGGGAGTTTACGAAGACTTGCCAACCTGCAACACAAGCTACACAAGACCGAACTGACCGCTATGCAGAAATCATCGAGAAGCAAAAGGCAGAGGGTATCGTGGAGATCGCTAACCAACAATCACATGGGATAGATTTCGACATCCCACACAAGCCCGTTGTTAGAGAAGCTGCAGAATCAACGAAGTTGAGGATCGTCTACGACGCATCTGCCCGGGCGCATCCAGATGCTCCGAGTCTTAACCAATGCCTGAACGCAGGTCCACCTCTTCAGAACCGGTTTTGGAATGTTCTGGTGAGAATGCGTTTCCATTTAACAATTAGTCACCGAAGTCGAGGTGACTATCGGTGAATATTTACCGAGCCGCGAAGCGGCGAGGTAAATACACCGATAGTCACCGAGACTGAGGTGACTAATTGTTTTAGTATAATTTCAGAGGTTGATAAAAAACAAATAACGTTGAAACAAAAACTTTTAAACAACTGCTTTCATTTTAACAGTGGTGATTATGTTTATTCACAGACGATGTTAGCATGCCACAGTCTTTGTCAGTAAATAATTTCAAAAAAAGAGTAAACAACATCCTACTTTGGAATTGAACTTGTACATACATTCAAATATATGCTAAAAAGACTTTTATTCTGGTGTTTTGGATCCTGTGTTACGGCTTTTTTGCACTTAATTCATATTCAATATGTTCTTCACTCATGTCGAATTTTTCGAAAACATCGCTACGACCAAAATCTACCCAAAACATACAAAAAATACAAAGAAATATAGAAAATATACTTCCTTACCTTTATAAAGTTTTGTTTTTACGATATTTGATATGTACAACATCTCAGTGATAAATGTTTTCAGTATTATGCTCTTTAGTTTGTCTCAAAAACTACAGACCCCATTTTGAAAAAAAAATCAACACTTCAATGAATCGACAAATTCTAAAATCTTATACTTCAAAATGACAACTCCGAGGGGGAGACTGAAACGAGTAAAGTCAGTGAAGTGTTGAATAAGTACCAGTCTCTTTTCCAAAACTACTTTTGAAGAACAATTTCTTGTGATGTAATAGTCACCGCGCTAGGCGGTGACTATCACCTCAGATTCACCGCTGAGCGGACCAATCAGAAAGCTGGAAAGCCTCTTTTCCACTATGAAATTATACTAACCAGTGATAGTGACGGGAGATCTTAAACAAGTATTTCTGCAAGTGCGAATTAAAGAGGCTGAGCGAGATGCACTCAGGTTTCATTGGAGGATCAACGAACACTCAGAACTTGAGACTTTGAGATTTACTCGAGCCCTGTTTGGTCTCGCACCTTCTCCTTTCCTGCTTGGAGGTGTGATCGAGCATCATTTAGAGTCGTGCATGGGAAAGCCGTATGCCAGAGGTAGTAAGAGAGCTTCGCAAGAGCCTCTATGTAGATGATCTTATCAGTGGTGGGACGACGGTTAAAGAAGCGCTGCAATTAAAGCAAGAAGCAACCACGATCTTCAGTCATGCAACGTTCACACTCCATAAGTGGCATTCGAATGCAGTAGAGTTGGAAGAAGCGACAGTAAATGTGACCAGTGACCAAACATTCGCCAAACAACAACTTGGAACACCGAGTGGGGGAGACTGCAGTCTTCTTGGTCTCTCTTGGTCCAAAGGTGACGACAAGATCAGTGTGGTAATTCCGGAAGGAAAGGCGACGACGACCAAGAGAGGAGTCTTACAAAAACTAGCCAAAATCTACGATCCGCTTGGACTTGCATCTCCTCTAACATTGCAAGGGAATTTCGTGTATCGAGAGGCGTGCCAAACCAAGTCAGCGTGGGATGCGCCATTGGGAAATGAGTTGGTAAAAAGGTGGTTCAGATGGGAACAACTACTACCCAGCAAAGTGACTGCACCAACGACTTTGGCCGAGTTTCAAGAAAACGTCGAGTCGATTGAACTCCACGCCTTTGGCGACGCGAGTGCTAAGGGTGTGTCGAGTGCTGTTTATGCGATCGTCAGACAAACCTCCGGGGTGACTCAAGGTCTTGTGACAGCAAAGGCAAGGTTGGCGAAACAAGGACTGACAATCCCACGTCTCGAGCTTGTGTCGGCGCATATGGCAGCTAACCTCGTTACTAACGTGCAAGAGGCGTTGGATGGATTTCCGGTAAAGAGTGTGCATTGTTGGTTGGATAGTACCGTTGCCCTCCATTGGATCAGAGGTGGAGGCGAGCACAGACAGTTTGTCGAGAATCGAGTTCGCAAGATCCAATCCAATCAACACCTCCAGGGGCGTCACGTGCCTACACAAGAGAATCCTGCGGACCTTGGAAGCAGAGGGGGTGAAGTGAAAGGAAACAAGCTTTGGTGGGACGGACCAGAATGGCTATCTGAGCAAGGGAAGTGGCCTCCAGATTTTGCAACGAAAGCTTCCAAGGTAAAAGTGACGCAAAAACCAAAGTTGTTCGAGAGCTTTTTGCTTCAACCGTCGAAGTGACTGACAGTTTCGACAAGATCCTGGAAAACTTTGAGCTACGCAATGTCTTGAGAGTTTGTGCATGGGTCTCGAGATTCGTGTTAAATTCTCGCAACTCAAACCGACGTGTGAAAGGGCCGCTGACAACCAAAGAGATCGAGCAACAACGCCTCTTCTGGATAAAACGCGCGCAACGAACCTGTGACATAGAAGACCGGTTGCGACTGAACTTGCAAGTGAACCAGCAAGACGTCTTGGAGTGCCGAGGGCGTATCCAAGGGCAGTACCACCCATAGACAGCGAAATTGGTGGATGATGCTCACTTGCAAACCATTCATGGGGGAGTGGGGCTGACGATGGCACGTGTGAGGGAGATCTACTGTGTCTCTAGACTGCGACAGCTAACTCGTAAAGTCACCAAGAGTTGTGTTGGATGCAGTCGTTTCCAAGCGAAAGCTGTGGCGCAACCACCACCAGGCCTACTTCCCTTAGACCGCACTCGTCCCTTCCAAGTCGTAGGCGTGGATTTTGCTGGGCCCATAAAGTATCTGAAGAGACCCAAGAATGAAGCGAAATCATACATAGTGTTGTACGCCTGCAGTCTCACACGAGCTGTCTACCTAGAACTGTTGCATTCCTTAAACACCCAAGAATTCCTGCAGAGTTTCAAACGGCTCATCGCCAGAAAAGGAAGACCGAGCAAAGTCTACTGAGATAATGGATAAACGTTCGTGGCGGTGGCGAAGTGGTTGAAAACAGCACAGAGCGACGAGAAATTCAACGAGTTCCTAGCAGCAAACCGCGTTAGTTGGCAGTTTAACCTAAGCCGCGCCCCATGGTGGGGCGGACAGTTTGAGCGCCTCATTGGATTAGTGAAGCAAGCTTTCTACAAAACCATTGGAAATGGTTGCCTCAAGTGGAGTGAGCTAGCAGAGATTCTCCTTGATATTGAGGTGGCTTTGAACTGCAGGCCCCTTAGTTATCTTGAGGACGATGTCCAACTGCCGACATTAACACCCAACTCCATGTTATTTGTTGGGTCAACCTTCGCACCCGAGCTAGAAGTACATCACGAAGAAGTAGATTTGCGAAAGCGTGCGAGATACCTTCGAAAATGTAAAGATGCAATGTGGCGCAGATGGTCGAACGAGTATATACGTGGCCTACGAGAACGTCATAACATGAAACACCAAAACAAGTCGTTCACCGTTGCGAAGGGTGACGTCGTGATCATCCGATCAGATGAGCGTAATAGAGGTAAGTGGCCTCTTGGAGTCATCGAAGAGTTATACCAAGCCAAGGGCGAGATGGCGTAGTTAGAACTGTGAAATTACGTGCAGGAAAGACCTTCCTTGATCGAGCAGTGAACCATCTCTACCCACTGGAGTTGTCCTGCGACATGTCAGAGTCGAAGCCAGAGGCGGAGCAATCTAAGCAATTGAAGCCAAATACACCACCTTTCCGACCCGCTCGAGATGCAGCAGTTGCAGCACGTCAACGAATTCAAGACGTCGCAGAACATGAATGTTAAAAGGGACGTAAACTTTATATTGTTTATTAATTGTTTTGTTACATTGGTTGAATTTTGATAAACTTAAATCTTTAGTCGGTCCAGTCTCCTAAAAACATATACCACGTGCAGCATGCATGGTATCAATGGGGGGAGAGTGTCGGAGACTGGGTCTGATTTATGTCAGTAGGTGAATTACGAGCGTGAGAGATTAAAATTAGGTTAAGTTAGGGGTTTAGGTATTAGATTAAGTAATGACAACTAATATCAACATTCGCAACAATTTAAGTGTAAGGTATTTGTAATCCTTTTAGGTTAGGGCAGTAGCCAATCAGGTCATGAGAGATGATAAGAGCGTTGGTATGAGAAGAGTGCGTGTGTGCGTGATAGAGAGGATTTTGTGTGTAGTGTGTCTAGGACTGTGATTCGAGAGAGAAGAGAAATAAACCAAGAAAAAGTGATTGTGATTTTGTGAAGTGTTGGCCGAACAGGGAGGCAATCCCCGACACTTGCATAAAAGACCGTAAAACGATAAATATGGAAAATTTTACAATTCCCAGACACACTTTTTTCCACCAGAATATTAATTTACTCGAATATTAATTACTAGATGATTCTGACAAGTTCGTGTTTACTTATAGCTTTTTAAAGTTCTTAGTTTAGCTTAAAACATTTCTTTGAGAAAAAGCCGTGTGAAAGAAACCTCTTGTCACTTATACCCACAAAGTAAATAATGCGCTTTTTCTTTGTTTAAAAATAAAAAAACATGATTTCCTCTCCAGAATCTGAAAACTCTCATAAAATGCTTCACCTTCAACGAATAAAAAAATTAAAAAATTATGGTTTGAAGGTCTACAGTAACCTTAACGACTTCAAAATTCTTTCCTCTTGCTCTTCAACCTCTGAACTGCTCGTACGTGAAAGTCTTTTAATCTCCAAACTTAAACCTTCTATAAATACCGATATTAGCTCCGTCCCTCTTTCCTTATTTTGATTTTTCCACTATACTTGCGTCTTTCTGAACATGTATGTACTATAATACTCATATATTTCTAATTTATTCATCATGTACTTTATTTTTTGTCACTCTGGGCAATTTATCGGCGCTGACCAAAAAATCGCGGGCGTATTTGCTCTTTATTGACATTTTCTTTATGCGAGTCAAAATACAATTTTAATAGCGGGTTCTCTGAGCTTTTATTCATTTTTAATATGCCTTCCAAGCTTGTCGACCCAGAGATTTGCTGTTCGACTTGGTGTTTTTCGTTGAAGCTGAAAAGGTTCGTAATCGGAGCAGCGGAAGTACGGCATTTTACGAAGATGATCTTAAAGAAAATTGATTTCAACTCCTCGAGTCCTTTCTGTTCGACCTCACAGGATCGATAGTTAGTTCAGATATTTTAGCTCATACTTTTATGTTCCCAAAATGTGCTTTACATATTCATTTAAAAGCTTTTCTTGCGAACACGAGTTGATCGAATTACTCTGTTTTCAACAAAAACAGCAATTAGCCTTCCTCTTTGACGAAGGATAGCAAAAAATCTAACCGTTCGCATTACTTTCAAAATAGCTTTAAGGCAGTTTATTTTTATCTGTTTTTCTGAATCAAACTTATCTTGGAGAAAAATGGGTAACACGTTCAAAAACCGCTCACGATGACCCATGGTCGGCCCAAGCAGAATATAGTGGGTTTGAAGACTGAGCTTTTCACGAACACACGCGAAATCCACGCATTCTTGATTTCGCGCATGTGCAGACAAATTGCCCACCTGTTGTCACTCTGACGATGTTGCGCGATGCGACGAAACGTTAGCTCTATACTCTTTAATAAATATTATTCATATTAACATGACTATATTTCGTGTTTTATGCTGGGCATTAATATTTTTATTACGTTTACGTTTTCCGCCTGGTTCCTCATTGGTTACCATAATAAATATACTAAGGTAATATACAAGTAACTAGAATAATTTTTTTATAACAACATTACTAATTCTGGCAAAGCACATTCGTATCGTCCGCCATCTTGTTTCAATATTGTGCCTAATTAACTTTAAAATTAGTAACGTCACAAGCTGGGTTTAGATATTATACAATTACAGTTTGCTGATAGCCGAGTGCTTTCCATGCTTTTGAAAGTGTTGTAGTGCAATGATATGATAACGACATTCAGTAAAGGTGAACTTCAGACATGCATACGTATTGGGGTAACTAAAGATTTTGCTTTACCCAGTGACGTCAGATGCATATCAAACAATCTTCCAAGATAGTGGATAACAATATTTTTTGTCGAAATTATCGAGGTTGTTGTTGATAAGAATCGTTCATATTGCTTGGATTACATCACCAAGTATATTCATTAATCAGAACGTAATAAATTGAAATTTTTTATTTTTGTTGTTGTTATTACTATAAATTTTTGAAAAGTGAGTTTGCCGCCATATTTGACAGACGTAGTAAAAGCGTTGCTGAGACTACATTGAAACAGAAAACAGTGAACTCGGGAGGAGAATAATAATAAGGTGTTACTCCGAGTGACGAACCATACTGGACAAGTAGAAAAAACTCTACTTGGCCCAGCTGGGATTCCAACACGCGACCTTCGGTTTACTAGTCCGATGCTCTACCAACTGAGCTACAGGTCAAGTTGGGAGCTGGTGGTCGTGCCCGGAACTTGACTTGTAGCTCAGTCGGTACGGTAGAGCAGCGGACTAGTTAACTGCAGGTCGCGGGTTCGAATCCCAGTCGGGCCAAGTAGAGTTTTTTCTATATGTTCGGTATGGTCCGTCACTAGGAGTAACACCTTATAATAAGAACGCTTATACGATGTACTTTACTAATGGAAAAGATCGTAATAACCAATCAGAAAACGTTTCTACTGGAAGAAATATCGTACAGCAAATGAAAGCCGTGGAAATCTGAAACGTACGAGATTTCTCTCTTTCGTTATTCGCACGGAAATCTCAGTACTTATATAATAAAAACAGAATAAGCGACAAATATCCATGATTAATGCTTTGAAAGTTTGCATGGCAACATTAGTATTCAAGATCAGGGCGGCCGAGAGAGGAGGGGGGGGGGGGGGGAGTTGCCCCGGGGGCCCAACTTGAGAAGGGGTCCCTAATTTTTTTTAGATTTGAATTTTTGACGTAAGAAAACATGAGGCCCAGCAAGCGTAAAAGATCAGTAACACTAACTTCATTTTTAGCCAATCCAGAGGACCAATTGAGAACACGTAGACACGACCTTATGACGTGTGACGTCTTCGGGGCCCCGCAAATCGACCCATGGACGTCATCAGGGGCCCCAAATCGATAATTTGCCCCGGGCCCCACAATTTCTCTCGGCGGCCCTGTTCAAGATAAGTTTTGTGGAAACACCACGTGTAATATTTATTTGCTAAGCTTTCAGCCTGCTGACTCAGGCCTTCATCACAGCAATATAACAACAAACTGTTGGTTAATTATAACTAATACCATGACTTGAGGGAAATTAGCGATTAAATTTCCCCGCAGTCGTGGGAAGATTTGAAAAATCTTCCCGAGGCAAAGGGGAAATTTAATCGCTAATTTCCCGAAAAGTCATGGTATTAGTTTGTAATATTATGATCGCCGAGGAAAACTTTGAGAATCTTACCGACAGGAAGTTGCATCTAATTTTCCCGTGCATGTTGATGAGGGAAAATATATGCAAGCGGGAAATTTAGAAGAAGACAAAGGATTTCTTTGTCTTTTAATTTTCCCTCATCAACATGCACGGGAAAATTAGAAAACAAAGGGAAAATTTCCCTCTTGCATGAGCAATGAGGGAAATACGAGGTTTACATTCCCGCGGAGAACAAAAGAATCCGAGGCGATCATGGTATTATGTAATTTATAAACTACTACTGATATATTAAATCACGGAAGCACACAAGCACACAAAAAACACATGGTTTACACCTGGTGTTTACACAAAACTTATCTTGAATAAATATCCATGAGTTAGCTGGCATCAATAAAATATCCAGAAAGAACTTTCTGAGCCAAGTCGTCACTAAGAACTTCTCTAATGACATTACTTAACTCTCTCCTGCTTCCGTTCCTGGTAAGGTAGAGCACAAGCATGGTGCCGAGCCTTTATCGATGGATCTTCATCATATCTGCAGTTACGTATATTTTCAATCTCGTGTGGCTCAAACTGACCCGTCAGCAAAGCTACATCAACCCATTTGGAATCAATCCTCTGGGATATTCGAACGATCTCTGGTGACTGCAGATTATCTATCAAAATCAGATGCAAAACAATTCAACATTAACAGAAGCTGATTTAAGGTGGCTCCACACGGTTTCTTGAAAAATGGAAAATACAAGTATGAGAGTCCAAAACACGTGCATAAACAATTCCGAAAAAGAATAAAACTAAATGTTATGCATAATTAAACAGTCTGACAATCAAAAACTGTTACCAAATAAATAGCAACAGTTGTTGCTATGGAAACAATGACGTGTTTTTTTCATTAAAACTTTTCTTAAGTATAAGTGATCATTAGGTCGATTTTAAAAAAATTCTGTAGAACGAAAAAAAATTTTTACGGAAAAATCATGTTTGTTAATTTTTAAAAAATTTCGTTCTACAGAATTTTTTTTAAATTGGCCTATTGATTACGCATATATCAAGGAAAGTTTTAATGAAAAAAAAATTGGGGGTCACCAAAGTTTTTTTCGAATTAAATTAGTTTGAAGGGTAATTGGCAGCCATTTTGAAAAGCCAATATTGCCATAGCAACAACTGTTGCTATTTATTTGGTAACAGTTTTTGATTGACTATGCATAACATTTAGTTTTATTATTTTTCCAAATTGTTTAATCACGTGTTTTGGACTCTCAAACTTGTATTTTCCATTTTTTAAGAAACTGTATGGAGCCACCTTAAGATGTCTTCCTACAATTTCTTCAAAAGTGAAGAAATGCAAATTTCATCCTCAGGAGGGGGAGCGGGGGAGCATGGCCTCCTTCGAAGATCTTTACAGGACGAAAAAAACGCGAAGAAGGCGCCAAACACTGAACAAAATGACGCCAAAACGTTTGTCAAAAATAAAAATCTCCAACCTTGTTCCCAGGGCCTTTTTGAAATTGGGAGGCTGCCTCCTCCACAGGCCCTATTGCATCATGGACAGGACACACACGCCGAATTTAGGGCCTGCAAGATCCTGTAAAAAATTTGGCAAAACTTGGCACGGAATAAATTTGCATAATTAACTACCATTATTAATAGCCATGGCTATATCCGAAGATTTTGAAGGCCATTGAAGACTTATTACATACGAATCCTAGCTTTAAAATGCAGGAATTGTTGAAGAAAGCAATTACGGTTGAACTTTGTCAACTTTCGGCCGGAATAATCAACGAAAATACACTTTAGGGGCTGTTTATATGGGAGGCGGGACGGGACGTTTGCCGAGACGGGACGTTTTTCATCCCGGGTTTACTTACATGAGTTCTACCCGGGACGTTCAACAAGCATCTCTAGTTCGTGTTGGACATGTTCGGTATTTCGCTTTTTTTTAGGGAAACTAAGCTATTTGGTCGGATAAACTGTATGTATCTTGTAGCCAGATGAATTATCTTTCTTCCAGTATATTTTATAGCTTCTACAGTGGTTTATTTCTCAAGAAAACATTCGGAGAAGACAGATTATAATACATACGAAAAAGAATTTCAAAATAGCGGCCGCTATTATTTGGACATGTTCGGTATTTCGCTTTTTTTAAGAAAACTAAGCTATTTGGTCGGATAAACTGTACATATTTTGTAGCCAGATGAATTATCTTTCTTCCAGTATATTTGATAGCTTCTACAGTGGATTATTTCTTGAGAAAACGTTCGCAGTGACAAACGACTAGGCATTTTTGTTTTTGCATCACATGACAAATGTTGCAAAGTCAGCATAATATCGTCCCGGCAAAGCGGGACGGAGTGTTTACATGAGAAAAATTGTCTTGGATTTGCCGGGATCCCGGGTGAGCGAACCGGGATGAAAAACATCCCGGCAAACATCTTTCCATATAAATGGAACGGGATAAATAAGAGAGATTAAATCTTGGTCAGTTGACAGTCTTCGATAGCTAAATAAACCAAAAAACAATACGAAAAACCTGTTACTTTCCTGACCGTCGAATTTGCTTTTGTTCGCCAGATATTTTTCCCTTCAATTCCTTTTTGTCGCTAAAAATATTATTGGCAGAAGGTCGGTGGTTCTAAAACATACTGGTTTCTTCATTGTCATGATCTGTAAGAAAGTTTAGACCGAATTTCCTGGTGGGTCACAGTGTTTAAAGAACTTGGACGTACGTTTGTCGAACAGCGGCCGGAAAAAATTTGCAGGCCCTCTCAAAACTATCGCCTCTAGGGCCTAGTCTCGCTGTGCATAATGGGATCGGTCACCATTTTGTTTACAGGATCTGGCAGGCCCTCTAAACAGTGTGTCCTGTCCATGATGCAATAGGGCCTGTGGAGGAGGCAGATTGGGAGGGGGGAAATTACACCCAGAAATACTGGGTGTAATAAATTAGCAATTTAGTTTAGTATGCAAAATCCTTCGGAGTATGGGCGGTCCCGTAGGAAAAGTTCTCGTGCAACCGGTATTTCAGATTTCCAAGTTGCACGAAAAGTTGGTTTGGTATCTACTTTGGCAACAAATTTCTACAAGTTGCACCAGCAAAATTACGTTTAACAAAAAGTCGTGACTGCAACTTGTGTTTACAAGACGATTTTTAAAAGATGGCAGACGCTGGAAAGTTAATCCGAGATGAAGTTGGAAATAATAAATCAAGTTACCAAAGCTTTCTTCGACTTTTCTCATTTTGATTGTTGTTTATCTTTCAATTCCATTGTTAAGAAGAGAATTACGAACGCTTTTCTGTTGTTCGCCATGTTGGATTATCATTTGCAACTCGCAACATCTTTTGTGCCAAGCAAGTTGCGAGAAAAAATTGACGCGTGACATGTGCGAGTACAACACGTAACATGGCATTTATACCTTTATATTTTGCTCAAAACTACCTCAAAATGCGGGAAATGCTGTATCAGAGACCCCAAATACCCCTTGGAAATGTGTCGTCACAGTAGCAGGCACTCTATATCTGCGATACCTATAGTACCTAGACGCACACATTTTCAGAACAATAGGTCGCCAAATTTACTGTTAGCCTCCTCTAATGAACAAAGATCAGCACGCTACTGATAACAGCTCAGGATAATTCACGCAATCCTCGCTTGATGTTACCCTAATTAAGATCTACCAGCCTCGATTTCAAAGAATTCACAATAGTCAAACCCAGTACCCCAGCTGGGTATTGCATACGGTGTATAAGATTGTTCACTTTGATAATTAATATTTATTTTAATATTAAGCAAGATTGAATTTTCTCTGTAGTGGAGTTACACTTTTGACCACCATTGTCAAAAATAAACACTGCACCCAACGCCATTGTATAGATTAATGCAAAAGCAAAAAATTCTACAGTATGTCAAATATGTCTTCTTAGCTAAAAAGAAAAGTCGTCTTAAAGTTTCTTAAAACAGATGTACCTGGAACATTTCCTGAGCCAGATTCCACCACCTTGCTGCTTGTATTTGGCTCACTTCCTTTCACATCTGTTTCATTTAAGCATACTTTCTCTAAAATTCAGGAAAGACAACATGGGTCAGTGAAGTGCATGTGTACATTTACTAATTCTAAACACCTGTTAACCAGTACTTAGAGATCAGTATAAAAGCATATACCTGTATAAAACAATTGTCAGTTATAAGATGTGTTTTACCTACATATCAAGCAATAATCAGATGTGTTCAGGGGGGAGGAGGTCGAAACCAGCAGGGGTTATATAATTACAACATCTTCTTAACAAGATTTGATCAATCTGTCCGTTTTCTTATCAATTTTCTCGATCTTCTAACTAACGGTTGAGAAGTATTTACTCCATCTGGGTCTGCGTTCGAGGATGTAGGTAGCACTGTTTTTCTAGAGAACAGAGCAGGTTCTCACGTCTCCACTAGAGTTCTACTTCATTTGGCATTGGATTCTACAGCACTGTCGTGTGAAACTGATATTATTTATCTTCTGTTCCTTCAGTGCATTCCTTCACTTTGATCTTGAACCAAATACGATCGTGGTAGAATTTCTGTTTGACGCCTGAATGGTAATCATTGTTTGAGCGTATCATCACTTTGTCCATTGCTTTCCAATGAAGCATATCTCCGCCGTTCTTTTACAACGTCCTGGCGATGTTAAAAAGCTTCACAACCCTGCTTAATTCTAACGTTTGGGGATGCCGCAGCCGTCGCAGGATTTTTTTAAAGGGAGGGCTTTCACTAAAAGCGACTCTTCTAGCGGGTCCGTGGGCGTGTCCCCTCCCTGAAAAATATAGAGGTCTTGCTCTACTCAGAAAATTTGTTTATCGAAATTTAGTGGTAACAGAACAAAAAGAAAGGTATTGTTCAACTACAAACTATACATTTCTACTTAGAATTTATTTTAGAAAAAATTTGGCAAAATTGTATTACAATTGAACAAAAATGAATATAAAATGCAACTGTTGCTACCAAAAGATATTTGATTTCACACTATTTTAAATATTACAAAAAAAACAAACAAAAAAAAACAACACAAGAAACGCATGGCGTTCGTAAACATGCACAACGCATATACAGACATTTAGAAACAAAAATCAACGCTAGAATTATAAGGTTTAAAGTTTATCAGTTTAGCTGTTGCATGTGTTCTGAATATAGGCTACATACAGTAGACAGCTTTAGTAATTAACACCCGTTTCATACGTTGAACGTTTCGTGTGTAGAATCTAATGGAAATTACTAGAATTTTTTAAGCTTATTCGCTTTGGATTATAAAACAAGATACAAATAAATAGTTACAACAAACACGTAAAAAGTCCAATTTGTATAGGTAATATCATGGTTTAGAGTGCAATTTGGAAAAAACATGCACGAGTGAGTTTTTCAAAGACTATCAAAATGCTATTTGAGGTCTTTAAAAACTCACGAAGGCATGCTTTTCCAAACTGCACGAAAACCCATGCTATTACTTACTTATTAATAATATACATGAAAAAATGGCCAAGTCAACTGTACTTACAATTACGTACAGTTCTCTTACGTACAGTTCCCTTTCGGCAGTGTCTACTCCTCGTATGCTTGGTTGTTTAAAAACGCTTTGCTTCTTCTACCACTACTCGAGAAAGTTTACTAAAAGCACTAAACATCTTCTAGTTTTCTTGCAGGTACTTTACTTGACAACAATAAGGATTAATACTCAGCTTCAAATTTCAACAAATTGTTCTTCTCCGTTTCAAATCTTGGCCGCTATATTTGTTTATGTGGAGAAAGAGTCTGGGCACGAGGTTGGAAAATGCCATCCACTGATGATCCATTGCAGAACGTGATTGGCTCTTTTCATTTTTTATTGTTTTTGATTGGCTTATTCGCTTCAAAAATTTGCACTGTATTTCCTTAAAACTGCACTGCTCTTAGCCAATCCAAATTGAGAAATTTTTTCATGTATATTATTAAACTAAATAAGAATGCTTACTTTTCTCTTCGTCGCGAGGTTTGTCATCAAAATTCAATCACTTTCTGGAGCTACTCTCTGCTAAATAAAGAAAAGACAAAACAACAATAAATCTTTGTAGCTTGCATGATTCAATGGGGTACAACTGGGCTGGTTTATTGCGCAGGCGTGTCGCCAGGAATTCCCCGACACATGCAGGGGCTAAGGTCCCTGACAGAGGGGCTAAAATTAATAGGGGTCTGGGGGAATGTTCCCTGGAAGAAATTTTGCAACTTAAAGTTCAGAAATAGTATTTCCATCGCTATCATGAAAATTACATTAGCAACTTGCAAACCAAAGTCTAAAGTCGAAATAAAAAATAAAATGTCAACCTGCTTGTTTATAGCTATAAAAAGTGCTTTATTAACTGGCAAAGTTTCTTTTTATATTTTTCAATTCTTAAAACATTTTTCTTGCAAATCATTTCCCGAAATATGACGTATTTTTCCCCGAAAGGGGGGGGGGGCTAAGTGTCTCACATGTTCACACGTTGCAAACTGAGTTAAATCTCCAAGTTCGTTCAACAAAATTACTTAAAACTATGCACATTAAAACTCCTCTTGACACTGCACAATCTATGCTCTTGAACTGTGCACATAAAATAATACTGTGTTTAAAATTAACGACATTATCTAATGCACGTGTCTTGTGTTAAAATGTAGTGATTACGATCACACAATCAAGAGACCACATGCAGCTACAGTCTATAAAAAAATAGTTTTCTGACCAGCAAGAACATTTTTCCATATATAGTTCTTGACATTGTATTTGCCCAGAGTTGAATAAAATTGCCTAGTGTTCACCAAAATATACTGAAGACCGATTCGGATAAAAGAGTCGGGAATAATAACATCTTTAAAGGGTATGGGAAACAAAAACAATTCAAAAGCAAACCAATGACATGAAAATACAATCTAGTGTGCTATTTTGACCCAAAGTATTCCAATAAAACAACTTAATTGCACGTTTAGGTGGATTAGATATCCCCCGATGAGCTACGGTAATGTGTGCGATATTTAATATATGGATATTTCTGACTGCCTCAGCCGGGAGTCCCAATAGCTCAGTGGTAGAGCGCTGGTACGTTAAACCAGAGACCTTGGGGTCGATTCCCGGTTGGGGCAGTCAGAAAACTTTTCTCTACAGCAGTGATTCGACTTCATTTTAAATTCTTCTTCTTAAACTATTTAATTTACAGAATAGAGAAGTCGAGCGGGCGATATTTTTATACGCCTAGTGGAAATCCAGGTTTAGAGCTTCTCACTAGCGATCAGAAGGTCGGGGGTTGGAGACCCACTTGGGAACTAAGAAAGCTCGAAGAGCATTTACATACAATTGCTTCTGAAGGTCATTGAAATGGAAGATCTAGCAGTATTAGAAGCGACATGACAGTCGACATAGATATAGATAAATATTCTAAAAACAAACCAAGTACCAAAAGGTTCGTTGTTCATTGTGAATCCAGGAAGTATCCTGACTTCACTTGCTGAGCCAACTTAAACTCGAAATTACTATCACAAGTGAAGTGCTGACTGGAATGGGAGAATACCTTCAGATACTCTGCAGGCAACTTGGGCCATGTCCACACGTATGTGTTTTCATAGCGTTTTTATATTGTTCTCGGTCCTCAAGGAAGCTGGAAACAATGGTTTCATTACCTGAAACAATATGAAAACGCTAGGAAAACGTATATATACGTGTGGATGGGGTCTCTGTGCAGTCCGTGGCCAACATGATACCCCTTGCCCACTCCACCCACATTTGCCCACTCCACCCAAGTTTGCCCACACAACCCAAGTTTGCCTACTCCACTCGAGTTTGCCCACTCCACCCGAGTTTGCCCACTCTATCCAAGTTAATTGCCCATTTTTCCTGGCTTGCCCACTCCACCCAAGATTTCCCAATCCACCCAAGTTAATTGCCCATTTTTCCTAGCTTGCCCACTCCACCCCAGTTTGCCCACTCCACCCTAGTATGCCCACTTTATCCAAATTTGCCCACTATTTACTTACTATAACTTATCTCTTGACATGATTGGCAAAGGGTTTTGACAGAATATACACACAATTAATATACAAATAGTACATCTAGAACAACAGTCGGTAAATGGTTCAGCAAGAGAAATTCCTCACGCGGAGTGATATCATTCTTAAAAACATTGTCGAGTTCCACTTCAATACTGGAATGGCTCGCTCTTACGGTAAATTTTCTATATAGAAAGAAGGTAAACTGCTCATGATATTCCCAGTTCAGAGACTCCTTTGGCGGGTCAATTGAAATTGCGTATATCGCGACAAGCTCACCGCTGACCACAACCTTTCATTGGCCGTAAAACGCATAGATGTCTACGTCACAAAACGTCATAAATCGTGAACATCCAAACAGACGAAATTTTCACAAATCGAGATATTTGTTGACTCTATATAGCTCGGCAAAAGGTCTGGACACAAAGTATAGGTGCCCAAAGCAAGATTAGTGTGCACTCGCTAGCGCTCGGCAGCAACAACATACTGATTTTTTAAAAAAATTCATAAGATAGAACGTTTTTTAATCCATTAAGTTTATAGCGAAAAATCTGTCTTGACAACTTTCCCTAATATTTTGCTGTAGTGCTCTATGTGAAAAAACCCTGATCAGATGACAATTTTTAGAAATTTTGACCGAAGAATGTTGACTGGAGATATGCATCTAAATAGACGAAAACCGTAAAAATTTGACAAATTTCAAACGCCATTATTACCATGGTAACAGCAGATATTAGCACCATTCAACACATACTTCATAAGTGTGGTTCTCCTTCTGCAGTTCAGTTTACTGAATAGTTATGTAATACTTATTTTATAAACAACAATAACCATAGAGTATAACTGAACGTAACAAGCCATGAAAAACTAAAACTCTAGGGAGCCACCTTAAATAATGCGCGGCTCTCTCGTTTGTGGTAAGTAGCGACTATAGTTTGCGCGAAACGCAATGTTTTCTTCAAGATCTAAGTCTAGAATGTTGTTCTGGATGTTATTCTGGGTTTTCTTAAAGAAATCATCTGCAGAACGGATCGAAAAATTCGAAACGCTCAGGCCAGACTGACAAACGTTTATCGAACGTTGTCAACTAGCCCAGAAGTTTTCCATGCAGATGAACCCTTATAAGCAAAGCTAAAAACAGCGCTGGTTATATTCTCAGCGCCAACTTTCTACAACATATTGATAAGAGCTATGTTCACAACAGTTTGTCACCTTAGAGATCAATGATGAACTTTCTCGGGTAGCGTTTGTATATTTCCAAAACTTACCCCCTATTCAGACTAGGTGCCCGGGCACTAGTGTGAACACGACTTTTTCGCGGTGCCCAACTCAAGCTAATCAAAACCGGGCACCGTGCGTTGAGGTAGTACCCAGGCACCGTGTGCGGGCACTAATGTGAACACGTTTTCATAGTGCCGGAGTGCCCAAAGTGGTGCCCACGCTTTTTACTCCATATTCCTTGTAATTCGAAGCCTCAAAGCCACAAAATAGCTACAAAAGCCATGAAAAGCTTTCTGTGTGAACGCTTATCAGATCCAGGGCGCCGTGAATGTGAACAAGTGACCCATGCCCGAGCACCGTACCCGGGCACCTAGTCTGATCAGACCATTAAAAGCGGAAAATCGTGTCCTTGTATAACATTCTCAAGTTGAAAATTGTCTGGCAGCAATTTAAATGTGTCTTTTGTTCACAGTTTAGTGATTTCCAATTTTTCCGTAGATTTCATTATATTTTGAAATCCCGAGTATTGTTACCCAGTCTCACGCAATTGTGCCCCATGTTGTGTACAGCACTTGGCAGAGACTTTCTCTTTTCTGTCTTCCATCGTTCCCTGCAAGCCTCTTCGCTAGAGAGAGGGGAATTTGATCAAAATTTTCAAAACTCACATGTTCATGGGTTTGCCGCAAGCGTAGGGGGGAAGGGGGAGTGATCACAGTAGGAATTAACTCGTACATTACCTTGCTATCTCCACCGTTAAAAGCAGGAACTCTCGCGTTGTCATTTTAAGCGATCCGTTTGTGATGAGGAGAAATCTTTTCAATGTTATTATAATAAAATAGAAGCTTATAACGTGTTGATTTTCATTCTTTACGACGTGAAATATTTTTCATCTAGAACTGCAACAAGCAATTAGTTTAGTTCAAGCACTGCTAACCTACACACCGTATTTCTAGTTTGATTAAAATATTCAAATAGCTACTATTGCAAATAAGATTATAAAGATGAAACCGTCGCCTATGAAACGAAATATAAGTCTGTTTTATTTGGAGAAACTCTTAAGCTCTAATCAAACGAGAACGCAAATCATCGCAAGTTAGCTTACGATGACTTGCAATGCCACCAGTCAAACGTGTTCCCACTCGGCACAAGTCGTCGCAAGTCTGCTCAAAAGGTGGCCTAAAGACACGTTCTTGCTTCGTATTCCTTTATTAACTTTTGGAGGCCCGTCGGAAGCGGGGGGGGGGGGGCTGGGGGCAGGCTGCAGCACTCCCCCCCCAAAAAACTTAATTTGCTAACAAATTTTGCAACATTTTTTTGAAGATGTCCCAAGATGTGATTCTTCATTTTTATGTAAACTTTTAACTATGCCTGCCGCAAAATGAGCGAAAAACATTCGCTCAAATTGCAGGAAATGGTGTTTCCGAGGGTCTATATTTCAAAAATTTCCGGGGGGCGTACCCCCGTGTACTCCCTAGAAATGCGGTCACTAATTCAAATGCCCCGCCCTTTTCAGCCCCCCAATATGAATTTGCTTCATTGTTTACTATACACTTGTTGACTGGCGCCGAGGGAAACATCGAGTTTTTACGGACCCGAAGGCTTCAATGTCACCCGAGAGCTTTAGCCCAAGGATGACATTGAAGCCTGAGGGACCGTAAAACTCGATGTTTCTCGAGGCAAAAGTCAACAAGCGTTTTGTTATATACCAAAGACTTTTAAAATACAAAATACCAAACTGACTCGAAACTTCCAAAAGGCAAAAAAACTTACCAAAACACTTTGACTTTGTCTTCGTATAAATTTTAATAAAACTAAACAAATACACCAGACTCAACAAGTACAAAGAACAGCTTTAAATTTCTCCAGGTTTTCCTTCAGAACCTCTTTGAAAATATGTATAGATATTTATATTCCCTTTTTTTGGAAAATGGACTTTTTCGTACCAAACAAGCTCGAAACAAGCTCTTGTTTTCAAATACTCCGATGAGTCCAAAGTTCTTGATCTGATGCAATAATCATTGTGTATTCACGTGAACAACGCATGGTAAAAGCTGACGTCAGAGGGAAACATTGCACTGTTTCCTTCTTCATTGTAGACGTCAGAGGGAAACAGGGCAATGTTTCCCTAGGCAGAAAGAAACATTGAGTTTGAACAACACGTAACCATAATTTGACCAATAGGATTTCATCTTTGGCAACCGAAAGTCTTTGGTATATAACAATGTATTTTATCTCACTCTGATGACGTTGCGCGATGCGACGAAACGTTAGTTGTACTCTTTAATAAATATTATTCATATTAATTTGACTTTATTTCGTGTTTTATGCTGGGCATTAATATTTTTATCACGTTTACGTCTTCCGCCTGATTCCTCACTGGTTACCATAATAAACATATTAAGATAATCCAAGTAACTAGAACAATTTTTTTAATAATAACATTACTAATTCTGGCAAAACACAATCGTATCATCCGCCATCTTGTTTCAATATTGTGCCTGATTAACTAGGAAGTTAAGGACGTCACAAGCTGGGTAAATATTATAAAATTACAGTTTGCTGATAGCCGAGTGCTTTCCATGCTTTTGAAAGTGTTGTAGAGCAATGATATGATAACGACATTCAGTAAACGTGAACTTCAGACATGGATATACGTGTTGGTCCAACATAGCGGATGACAATATTGTCGGTTTTTTTGTCGAAATTATCGATGTTGTTGTTGATAAGAATCGCTTATATATTACTTGGATTAATATTACCAAGTATGTTTATTAATCAAAACATCATAAATTGAAAATTTTGAATCTTGTTGCCATTACCTCAATGACTAGTTGGCAAGTGAGTTTCACGTCATATCCCACAGATGTAATCTTTAAGTCATTCTGAAGATGTTACTGTTTAAGTAACGAAACGTCAATAAATATATTTTGTTTTAAATGGTTTCCTTTCGTTATGGTATTGCATTTTAAAATTTTGAGCTGGGCTCTTATATTCATTTTGCGATTACGGTTTCCGCCCGGTAAATCACTTGCTACGATCCACAGATGCTGCAAAAGCGTTCCTGAGACTACGTTGAAACGGAAAACCGCTAGCCATTAAGAACGCTTATACGATGTCTCTCACTAGTGGCAAAGATCTTATAACCAATCAAAAAACTTTTATACTGGAAAAGAAATATCGTACAGCAAATGAAAACCACGGGAATCTGAAACGTACGAGATTTCTTTCTTTCGTTATTCGCACGGAAATCTTAGTACTTATATAATAAAAACAGAATAAGCGACAAATATCCATGAGTTACCTGGCATCAATAAAATGTCCAGAAAGAACTTTCTGAGCCAAGTCCTCACTAAATATCGTGCGGCTCAAACTTACCCATCAGCAAAGCTACATCAACCCATTTGGACGCAATCCTCCGGGATATTCGAACAATTTCTGGTGACTGCAGATCATCTATCAAAATTGAGAGCAAAACAATTCAACATTAACAGAAGTTGATTTAAAATTCAAAACATTTCCGGGGGGAATGCCCCTGGAGTCTGGACCCCTTTGGAAATGTGTGTAGCAGGCAATCTATATCTGCGATACCTATAGTACCTATAGACGCACACATTTTCAAAACAATGGGTCGCCAAATTTACTGTTAGCCCACTCCAATGAACAAAGATCAGCACGCCACTGATAACATCTCAGGATAATTATCGCAATCCTCGCTTGATGTTACCCTAACTAATATCTACCAGCCACGATTTCAAAGAATTCAAAACAGTCGAACGCAGTACCCCAGCTGGGCATTGTATATGGTGTATTAGATTGTTCACTTTGATAATTAATATTTATTTGAATATTAAGCAAGATTGACTTTTCTCTGTAGTGGAGTAACACTTTTGACCACCATTGTCAAAAATAAACACTGCACCCAACGTCATTTTATAAATTACTGCCAAACCAAAAACTACACTAGAGTATATGCAATTGCGTCTTCTTAACTCAAAAGAAGAGTCGCCATAAAGTTTCTTAAAACAGATGTACCTGGAATATTTCCTAAGCCAGATTCCACCACCTTGCTACTAATATTTGGCTCACTACCTTCCACAGCTGTTTCGTTTAAGCGTACTTTCTCTAAAATTCAGGAAAGACAACATGGGTCAGTGAAGTGCACATGTGTACATTTACTAATTCTAAAGCTCTATCCGTTTTCAATCACCAACACTATCCTCACCATCTAACTACACCAGTTAACCAGTAATTAGAGATTAGTATAAAAGCATATACTTATATAAAACAATTGTCTGTTACAAGATGTGTTTTATCTAAATATAAAGCAATAATCAGATCTGTTCATGGACATAAAACTCAACAATGAAATATAAATATCTTATTAGATGTTTTGGTGTGTAGTATCGCTGTATATTTTTACGAGTTCTGCGGTATTTTGACGAGCCGGGCGTGCTCGTCAAAATACAAACAACGAGTAAAAATATACCGCGATACTACACACCAAAACATCTAATAAGAGATTTATTATGCAACTGCTCTGATCTACAAATTTTTATGGAAAAAGAAAACTTTAAAAAGGCCAGAGAAGTAGCGTGACTTGCACCAGGACAAAATAATAAGCATACATGAAGTAGTCTCCAGTGTGATAAATTTGATTGGCTAACAATCCAAATAACCAGTGCAAATAACTAACTATCCGAATATTGATGTATATTTGCACTCATTTTAGCGTTATTTGGACAGTTTTTAATGCAGTTGTGTAATATTGCCTGCGAATCAACAACACGAGGAAGGGGTCTAAACTAGCAGGGGTTATATAATTACAACGTCAACGTCTTCGGCACAAGTAAGACATTCCAATAACCTGACTTACACGTATATACCTCTTACCTCCTCATAAACACTTCTTAAGGTCTTCATCAATAATTCTGACGCAATCAATGCGTCCCATATCCAACAATATTGCTCGAAGTTTTCCAGTGGTGTTAGCAGGATTTTGTGCAGCCCATCTCCATACTTTATGCGTTGGATTAAGCTCTTGAGCTATGAGATCTAAGTCGTCATAAGGCATTTTTAAATGAGCAGCAAGCTTTCGAAAATCTCCACCAATTTCATCTCTTATGTCCATCTTCTTGCAAATATTTTGTCTCGTCAGCAATTGAAGCTTGTTGATAGACTGCTCCAAAGCAGGAATATTCGTTTGCTGATCAGCTTTGCAAACAATAATAAAGAAACAATAAACAAAATAAACAACAATAAAGAAATAATACTTCAAAATAGACAACAATAAAGAAAATAAACAAGATAAATAACAATAAACAAAATAGACAAAATAAACAAAATAAAAAATAAACAAAATAGACAAAATAAACAACAATAAAGAAACAAACAAATAAACAACAATAAAGAAAAAAAACAAACATAATAAACAAAATAAAGAACAAGAAAAAAAAGGTCTGCCCTGTCACCTTTGAAACGTTGCGGTAGCCGAACTCTATATGCAAGCAATCATTTCGGTAAAATTCGTTAAGATAAAGCAAAAGAAACAGTTCAATCAACGAAAATGTCTTTTCAAACAGATTTATAATGCTTTGAATAGTCTGCGTCGCAAGTGGAAATAGCTCTTACAGACTAAAACAGTTCATACTTCGAAGCATTTCCACAAGTATCAGATTTCGGATCACGGTCTGGATGAGTTATAAACAAAACAAAACGCGCTACAGCGAAAATCTGATCGTTCCATGAAATTTAGCTCTCGACTTGTATATCAAAATAAACCAAAACGTACGAAGGACAATCCTGTAACGAAATTATAACGATGGGAGTAGGCAATATCGTAAAATATTAAAAGCTGGAAGGGGTCAATGACTCATTGTATTTTTTCAGCTATCATTCCTTTACTAAGCCTCGTTAGTCAATTGACAAACCAAACTCGCTTGTGCAAACTCTCAAGTAAGAAGCAGTAACTCCGAACGTATTCGGAGGGCCAAACTTATATCCTTGGCATTAACCAAACGCAAAATAGTCCGAAATTGTTTTGAACTCAACGAGCTAAATAAAATTTCAAAATTTTTTTGTTAAGAATATTAATTTTAATCCGACTGACAAACACAATAATACATAAAGCAGCAGATGCAATTATACTCTGTTGGACTTACGACAGTTCAAATATGATCCGATGGGACGAGGGAAAAACGCAACGCACCACGTGACTTGCACATACGGTCGTGGACATAGATAGTTACAGGATACACGATGACACGATGCCTGTCTTAGTCAGGCAGACACAAAAACAACATAATAGACAAAATAAACAACAATAAAGAAGCAATAAACAAAATATACAAAACAAACAATAAACAAAATAAACAACAAAGCAATAATAAAGAAAATAAACAACAATAAACAAAATAAACGAAAGAAACAACAAAGCAATAATAAACGAAAGAAACAACAAAGCAATAATAAACGAAAGAAACAACAAAGCAATAATAAAGAAAATAAACAACAAAGCAATAATAAAGAAAATAAACAACAATAAAGAAACAATAAACAAAATAAACGAAAGAAACAACAATGAAAAAGTATTAAACAAAATTAACAAAAAATAAATAAAAATGAACAAACAAACACAAAATAGAATAAAAGAAACAAAACGAAACGAAACAAAAAAAGAAAAGAAATAAAAACAAAATAAAATAAAAAAATAAAGAATTTAATAAATAAATAAATACTTTAAGAAAGAGAGAAAGAAAGGAATAAACGTATCAATGTATATTTAGCATTTATAGACCTGGAGCGAGGGGAATTCGATTAAATATTACCCCGAGGTTCGCCCTCGGGATATATCATCCCGAGGGGTAATATTTCATCGAATTCCCCGAGCGAAAGGTCTATAAATTATATATTATACCGAAACATATTAATCTTTCAAAAAAACCTGAAATAATGTTAATAAAGTTCGCTTAGCTTAAAGGTGCTGTCCAGTCCGTTCTGCGCATGATCCGCATCTTTGTTTATCGAGACCTTCAAACATGACATTCGTGGATAATTACATGAAGTACTCAGCTCAATGTAAACCGTTAGAAACAACATGGCAGAAAACCAAGCGATTCGGTGAGGATATCTCTTCGGATTTCTTCTATTTCTTCTGAAAATGTTTTGTTTTGGGTACAAGTAATGAAGAGGAAGCAAGAAAAGCTTACAATCTTCAATAAGGTATCAGTAAATATTTTTATAAACGAAGAGTAAACATTAGTTTCGTACATGCGCAGAACGGACTGGACAGCACCTTTAACTTTTGTCCGTTTTTCATTGTCTGTTTCCATTCTGTTGTCGTCTCAAGGCTTCTGGATGCATTGTTTGTTGCTTTCTTTGTATTCCCTGAATCCTTATTTTCTTGTAACCTAACAATCTTCTTGTCAACATCTGAATATTCAGGCGAAACGTTTTCTTGTTTCTCCAAACTCTGCCATTGTTGACAGCTTCGTGAATCGTGCGTGGCGTTCACGCGTGGTACACGAAGCATATATATATATATAAATTTCTGTTTCTTTCTTAGTTAAACCTATAACTAGAAATACACAAACGCAACATCCCCGCGCCCGCCAGCATAGATTTCTCTCATCTAGAATTCATGATTATCGTTATCAATTGTCAACTGGTCTAGAATTAATGATAATCGAGAATTATATAGGAATTGAAACCCAACCCCACTCCCCAACCCTAAAACCACAACTCCTGGCAACCCTAACCTAACCAGAACCCCCCGGTGGACTTAAACCTAAGCACAACCCTCCAGGGAGAAAGTTCCACCTCTCAGACCCCGACCACAACACGTTACCGCATGTCGGACAGAGAATTACCAAAAAGTAGTACATATTGCATAAAAGGAATGTAATAAGCTCCTTATTTAACGACTCATGCCTGCCCATGCATATATATATAAATATATAGTGGTCTTCATCATTACTTTCATCACATTACTTACGTCGTCCTTTCATTCGACTTTGACGATGTTCTTCATCACTTCTTTCATTACGTTGCTTACGAGATCTTTCCTTTCGACTTCGACGATGATGTTCTTCATCACTTCTTTCATCACGTTGCTTACGAGATCTTTCCTTTCGACTTCGACGATGTTCTTCATCACTTCTTTCATCACGTTGCTTACGAGATCTTTCCTTTCGACTTTGACGATGTTCTTCATCACTTCTTTCATCACGTTGCTTACGAGATCTTTCCTTTCGACTTCGACGATGATGTTCTTCATCATTACTTTCATCACGTTGCTTACGATGTCTTTCCTTTCGACTTTGACGATGATGTTCTTCATCACTTCTTTCATCACGTTGCTTACGAGATCTTTCCTTTCGACTTTGACGATGTTCTTCATCCCTTCTTTCATCACGTTGCTTACGAGATCTTTCCTTTCGACTTTGATGATGTTCTTCATCGCTTCTTTCATCACGTTGCTTACGAGATCTTTCCTTTCGACTTTGACGATGTTCTTCATCCCTTCTTTCATCATGTTGCTTACGAGATCTTTCCTTTCGACTTCGATGATGTTCTTCATCATTACTTTCATCACGTTGCTTACCATGTCTTTCCTTTCGACTTTGATGACGTTCTTCATGATGTTCTTCATCCCTTCTTTCATCACGTTGCTTACGAGATCTTTCCTTTCGACTTTGATGATGTTCTTCATCGCTTCTTTCATCACGTTGCTTACGAGATCTTTCCTTTCGACTTTGATGACGTTCTTCATGATGTTCTTCATCACTTCTTTGATCACGTTGCTTACGAGATCTTTCCTTTCGACTTTGATGATGTTCTTCATCACTTCTTTCATCACGTGGCTTACGACGTCTTTTCTTTCGACTTTGACGATGTCCTTCATGATGTTCTTCATCACTACTTTCATCACGTTGCTTACGGCGTCTTTTCTTTCGACTTCGATGTTCTTCATCACTTCTTTCATCACGTTGCTTAGGACGTCTTTTTTCTTGACGGCGAACATGTACTTCTCCTAAAACAGTATTGAGGTATGATAATTGTGTATTTATAAGCAATATAATTTATAAGCAACAACCATATACACTTAAAAGTTTAAAAAAAAATTCGAGGGGCATGTCCATGAACCCCTTGGAAATATGTCGTCACAGCAGCAGGCACTCTATTGCTGGTGTGCACCTTACGTCATTGTGGAATCAGGAATTTTCTGCCATATAAATATATCAGGAATTTTCTGCCACATAAATATATCAGGAATTTTCTGCCATATAAATATATCAGGAATTTTCTGCCATATAAATATATCAGGAATTTTCTGGTAATACTTCATGTATGCCGATTATTAGGTCTTCTCAGAGGTGCCGTAGACTGCAGCACAAAGCTAAGAGTAGAGTACAATGCATTACAGTGATTATAGTGCATTGGACTGCTGTGGACTGCTTTAGAGTGCTTTAGACTACTTAGAGTGAATTAGAGTGAATTAGAATGCTTTAGAGTGAATTAGAGTGCATTAGTCGCTTTAGAGTTGCTTTATATTGCTTTAGAGTGCTTTAGACCGCTTTAGAGTGAATTAGAGTGCTTTAGAGTAATTAAGCCGGTTTTCCACTTCACCATTTCGCTCGCCGCTGGCGAAATTTGTCCTGCCAGCATCGAACTGTTCATAATTAAAGTTTATTGATCTACGGATATTAGATTTTAGAGCTTTTTCCATGTATTTGTTTAATAGTTTGCCTTAAACTGTATAAATAAATCAGAGTTAGAGATAAAACAAAATATTTTATGAAAGAATATACATATGTGAGAGTGTAATTAAAGTATAAAGCTTTCGAGTTTAATCACTGCCTATATTTACATATTAAGAAGTTTGGGGATCAGCAGAGGCCAGAGGATGAAATATTAAGATCGTGTCGAAGTAACAAAATAGACATTGTATAATATGAGAATGAAATTCGGATCAACCTTGGTGACTTAATATTTTTTACATTGAAACAGAAAGGGTTTTTAAATCACTGGGAATATTTTCCCAGATTTTTGTAGCTGAGAATCTAAATGTTTGTTTACAAAAATTAGTCCGGCGGGGAGAAAATAGTTCGCGCTACGGCTAATTTGCTCACAATGCCAGAGTGTGAATTATTTGAGTGAGCCATGCATGAGTTAGCGCTTGATGCGATTGTGTAATATTCAAGGATGATAATTTTAATGCCACGATCAAGTCCATCATGAAACCGAACGCCGATCATCTACACAACGATGCACCACCATATATATTTGTTTACGTCTTATTTGAGAAATGCGCGACTTAAAAACTCTCACGGTCCTGTTAAAACCAATCCGATCTTTTTGAGGTGATTTCTTTGTGCACACAATCATATTATTGAATAAACTAATATCTAAAATTAACGCAGAATCAATGTAAATTACTGACTACAGTATACAGTACTGTCGCTGTCTTAAGTTCGTAGGTCGTCAAATACCGAATTTTGTTAACGAAGTACAAGGGTACTCCTTGGGACTTAGTATCATGTTTCTTGTGGATTTTTAGAAGTCACCATAACCGACATCGTGCCGTTTAACGAAGAACAAGGTATAATCTAATGTAAGCCATATGAAAGAACACACTGGCCATGCCGGTTCAAGATCACGTGACGCTCAGGCGAGCAATTTTCAACATCAAACCGGAAGTTATATTGCTTAAGAGCGGAGTTTCACAGCCCTCTCCCTTTCCAGTGGCTCTGAGCTGTGAGACATCGAAATTGTGCCTGGATACCATGTGCCTGCGTGGTTTTAATTTTTTATCCATTTTTTAACTTCCGCTCATTATCATTTTACACCCGCTACTTGTTTTGTTAATAGACGGTAAAAACAGCAAATGTCTTTCTCCTTATTGATTTGTTGTTGTTTTCATCTGATTGGCTAATTTTTCGCATCTTATTATTGATTTATTGTTATTTTGATCTGATTGGCTAATTCTTTGTCACATGATTATCTTTCTGATATATGTTAGCTCGAAACGTTGGACTCATACGTTCCATGTTTTGGCAGTATATCCAACCTTACTATATTTCGATTTGTGTTTCTTGGCTTGCGAAGACCTTATATCAGCACAAATAACCGCTAAACATGCATTATTTATCATTCTATAACATGAATTAAAAAAGCAAGAACTTCACTCGTACAGAAGTTGGTCGTTTTAAAACCCTATCGCCCGCTAATTCTGCAAGAAAAAATATATTTACTGTGCGCAAGGTAGTGTGGTTAATTAAAATGTCGGCAGTTCAGCAGCAGCAGTTCTGTACTTTTATATTACTGAACGACTTACTTAGGAAAAGTAGAAAAAAACCCGCAATATACGGAGAAACCAAACTGTGCCAGAAAAAATCAGTCGCAATAAACATGGTGGTCAATTTACCTGTTAATTCCTTTGCAACACTGTCGTCGTCGACAACTGAACTGCAAACAAAAACAAACCAATTAATACCGTCAAATTTTGACAAAGTTCACAAAGTATTTTTACTGTAAATAATTTTATGAAGGTATTTTAATATGAATGTGTGTCAGGTTGCGTTGGCTTGTGCTGTCCGGTGTGGTGTAGTGTGTTGCGTTGGCTTGTGCTGTGCTGTCCGGTGTGGTGTGGTGTGTTGGCTTGTGTTGTGTTGTGATGTCCGGTGTAGTGTAGTGTGGTGCGTTGGCTTGTGTTGTGTTGTGTTGTGTTGTGCTGTACTGTCCGGTGTAGTGTGGTGTGTTGGCTGGTGCTGTGCTGTAAGTATTGTACTGTCCGGGGTGGTGTGTTGCATTGCGTTGGCTTGTACTGTGCTGTACTGCCACGTGTAGTGTGGTGCGTTGGCTTGTGTTGTGTTGTGTTGTGTTGCGTTGTGTTGTGCTGTGCTGTGTTGTGCTGTGCTGTGCTGTGTTGTGCTGTGTTGTGCTGTGTTGTGCTGTGTTGTGCTGCGTTGTGCTGCGTTGTGCTGTGTTGTGCTGTGCTGTGCTGTGCTGTGTTGTGCTGTGTTGTGCTGTGCTGTGTTGTGCTGCGCTGCGCTGTGTTGTGCTGTGTTGTGCTGTGCTGTGCTGTGCTGTGTTGTGCTGTGTTGTGCTGCGTTGTGCTGTGCTGTGCTGTGTTGTGCTGTGTTGTGCTGTGCTGTGCTGTGTTGTGCTGTGCTGTGTTGTGCTGTGTTGTGCTGTGTTGTGCTGTGCTGCGCTGTGCTGTGCTGTGTTGTGCTGTGTTGTGCTGTGTTGTGCTGTGCTGTGTTGTGTTGTGCTGTGCTGTGTTGTGTTGTGCTGTGCTGTGTTGTCCTGTGTTGTGCTGTGTTGTGTTGTGTTGTGCTGTGCTGTGCTGTGTTGTGCTGTGTTGTGCTGTACTATTCGGGGTGGTGTGGTGTGGTGTGGTGTGGTGTGGTGAGTTGGCTTGTGCTGTACTGCCCGGTGTAGTGTGGTGCGTTGGCTTATGTTGTATTGTGTTGCGTTGCGTTGTTGTGTCGTATTGTTGTATTGTGTTGTGTTGTGTTGTGTTGTGTTGTGTTGTGTTGTGTTGTGTTGTGCTGTACTGTCCGGTGTGGTGCATTGCGTTGCGCCGTGTTGTGCTGTGTTGTGTTGTGTTGTGTTGTGTTGTGTTGTGCTGTGTTGTGTTGTGCTGTGCTGTGCTGTGCTGTTTGTGCTGTGTTGTGCTGTACTATTCGGGGTGGTGTGGTGTGGTGTGGTGTGGTGTGGTGAGTTGGCTTGTGCTGTACTGCCCGGTGTAGTGTGGTGCGTTGGCTTATGTTGTATTGTGTTGCGTTGCGTTGTTGTGTCGTATTGTTGTATTGTGTTGTGTTGTGTTGTGTTGTGTTGTGTTGTGTTGTGTTGTGCTGTACTGTCCGGTGTGGTGCATTGCGTTGCGCCGTGTTGTGCTGTGTTGTGTTGTGTTGTGTTGTGTTGTGTTGTGTTGTGTTGTGTTGTGTTGTGTTGTGTTGTGTTAAGTTGTGTTGTGTTAAGTTGTGCTGTTGTTGAACCCTCTGGTAGTAGTTCTCTCATTCGAGCTATTACTAACATTGCTTCTAAAATGTCAATGACATCATTTCTCTTAATTTTCTGCAACAGTTTCTTCAAAACTTCCACAGTGCTTTCTTTTCCAAAATGCCAGTCATTCAAGAGAGCTTCTGTCGGATTATCGAATTTCCCAAATTCTTCTATTTCTTTAATATCGTACTTCATCTTGGCAGCAAGACCACGGAAATCCTTCTTCAAAACTGTTTTGACGTTAAGTTTCTGGCAGATTAAATCTCTTGTCTTACTATCAAGATCCCGAACAAGAATTGATTTCTTACTTGCAACTTCAGCTAAAGTAAACAAGTAAACAAGTAATATGTTTCAAGAAAAAGCCAGAGGTACATGTATATCTAGCACACCTTGCTTTGTGGTGGGATTCTTTTTCTTTATTCATTTTTACTTTTTGTAATGCGAAAACTTTGCACCATTCGTTGCAATTTACTTTTTGTAATTTGCAACAAATGGTGCAAAGCTGAACTAGCGGCTTTGGATCAAACATTTAAGCTTTAAAATCGAATTTCGGCGCCAACTCTCTAAATTTGAAAACGCGTTTTGAAACTTCCCGACCGCAAGCCTTCAATCCAATTGTTCAAAAGCAAGCTAAAATAGAGAGTAAGACTGACCAAGGCCTGTTTTATGTCTTGTAAAAAGAAACAAAAAGTGAGAAAAAGCAACGAGGAGATCAACCTCGTACCCAGTCTCTTTTCAACCCGCAGCACGAAGAAAAGATCCTGGTATATCATGGTCACATGACTACCAAAATCTGGTTGTGACAAATTTTGTTTGGACAGGGGTGGGGTAAAGAAGATTTGAAGCTTCTTGCGGAAAGATTTACCGTTTGAGAAAAGACTTCGCTCTTGGATTCAAGGGTTCAGCGCTACGTGCATGGGCACGATATGACTATGAATACTTTCAAAAAACGGCTGTTCACAAAAACGGCTAACGTACGAGAGACTCGCGGCGCAAACAAGCGAAGAAAAGAAGCAGCCGACATGCAGAGGGTAAATAATTTTAATACCATTTCAAATTATCATTCCTTCTCTAGATGCTCAATATTTCAGCTATAATGCTTTATATTCTTATATATAACTTGTATATTTTGATGTGAATACTATACGTAAATTATTGAAGTGTTGAGCGGAGAGAAATTCGAACGGCTCGACGATCGTCGACATTTACCCAGACGACAGAAGTTTTAAATTGGATAAACAAAGGTGACAAGTAGCCGAGGAAAATATCTCAGCGCTTTGTATTTTTACGATTTATTTGGTATGATCATAGTTAATAGAAAATAGACATGGTTTGGAAACCCGGAAAACTTCAAAGCGGTTAACAATCAAGCTACGATTCATGTTGAAAGGTACATGAAGGTGCCAAATCCTTTGTTTTAGGTTTATTAATATTTAAACAGTACGGTTGAGTGATTGAACTCAAACGTTGCTATTGGATGATTACTTCATTATACAGAAAACACAATACGTTCAGTAACCGTGAAAGTGCAAAAATTTCCATAAACCTGAACAAAAACGAAAAACAATGACTTTTGTGAGCTTCCAAACCATGTCTATTTTCTATTAACTATGGTATGATGTTGTCGATAATTGTTCGTTTAAAATTAATGATCAATCTTCAAGTTTGAGTACTGATTATCTCTGTTTATTCACTTGTTTATATAAAAAAATTGTCTCGTCCTGTGCGAGACGGATCAGTCTCCGTCTCCGTTCCACAACTCGGTGTAAAGACTATTTCTCTCCGCTCCACAGTGACACTTTGATAATTTGCGAAGTATTCACATCAAAACAAGTAGTGTGTGTAAGGATAGCATTATAGCAAAAAAACCTGGGCAGCTAGATAAGAAATCGGAATGAAAGCGAATAAATTATTTACCCTCTGCAGCCTGCTTCTTTGCTTCACTTGTCTGCGCCGCGAGTCTCTCGTAAGTTAGCCGGTTTTTTTGTGAACGTATTCGAAAATCCTAACCATATCGTGCCCACTGAATCCCTGAATCCAAGATCGAAGTAGTTTCTCATTTTCTCAAACGGTAAATCTTTCAGGCACGAAGCTTCAAATCATCTCTACCCCACCCCCGTCCAAACAAAATTTGTCACAACCAGATTTTGGTAGTCACGTGACCATGATATACCAGGGTCTTTCTTCGCGCGGCGGGTTGAAAAGAGCCTGGGCACGAGGTTGCGAAGCGATGCAGCTAGAGTTGGGTAAGAGGGGAAAGGAAGCCTTGCTTATAGGTTGATAACGTCAGCTATACCAAGAAGAAACCGAAATCCCAAAATTTGGTTTTAGGCAAGTTTTGTATTTTTACCCAATTTACTGCTCTCTGCCTTATCTGACGAAGATGCATCTCCAGGATCAACCAAAACTTGTTCTATTGGCTTCTGTTGTTCTCTCTGGCTTGCACTCTTGGCCTCTGTGGTGAAGATAAAAAAAACAGTGTTGGTTTTATATCAGTAGCAAGGTGGGCACTTTGAATGTGAGCTCTGGAATGTACAAACAAACAAGTTCCTTATCGGAACACCCGGAGCAAGGAAAATCGGAGAACCCAATGAAAAACCCCTCGATGGACAGGAAAGAACCAACCACTCTACTGACATGAAGCTAACAGCATGTGCCACCCATGCCTCCCACGTGCTTGCAACTTGACCTTGTAAGCTCAGTCGTAGATAAAACTCCACCAAAAATATAACTTTAGTGGTAACACAAGTTAGTTTAATACTTCAAGCATTTCGAGAAGCTTTAAAGAAGGTAGTTTGCAGAAAAGGAGTGTCGAGACCTGACTAAATATAGCCAAAAGTGCGACTTAAAATCGTCAGTTTAAAGCCTGGTTTCCATTTGGTTGTGAACGGTCGTTATGACATTTTGTTATGACAAAAGACATTCGTTGCAACGCTTCACTTCCACGACCGTTAAAGACACGGTCGCGACCAAATGGAAACCAGGATTAACAACACGAAACATGACATAATATTTTACGCATTTGAACCGTGTTTTCGACAGCTCAATGTAGCTGGTAAGATGCAGGCTTTATCCTATACCGAAAAAAGCACTTGTACTTCTCGTATCATGTGTAAAAATAGAAATTCTGCTGTTTTTGTGGTGGTTTTTGGCTGTTCTAGGTTTTAGTCAACAAAATTTGTTGTATATGACCGCGTAGGCGCTTGGAGCTAACATCCGAAAATGCCTTACGACCGCCATTTTCCGCCTCACTTTTTGGTTGGCAGCCAGTCTTCCAGGTGTATATAGAGTTCACCGCACTAAACTAAATTAAATAAATTACTAATATTGAAATTACATTAAATGAAATGAAGAAAGATGGCGTATGGTGAATTTAGGTGAGATGAAGTAAGGTGTGGTAAGGAGGGTTGAGGTGTGATGAGATAAGGTGCGATGCGGGGGGTTGGGTGAAGAGAGGTGTGGTGTTGCGATGTGTGGTGAGCTGAGGTGGGGTGGGGTGAAGTGAAGAGATGTAAGCTGTGGTGAAGTGATGTGATGTGGGGTGAAGTGAAGTGAAGTGAAGTGAAGAGATGTAAGGTGTGGTGAAGTGAAGTGTTGTGGGGTGAAGTGGGGTAAAGTGAAGTGATGTGATGTGGGGTCGGGTGAAGTGAGGTGAAGTGGGGTGATATGCAATAGAATAAAAACAAGATATGGTCTTATAAGTATTTATAAAAGTTTTTAAAAAGCCACGGGTTTGGTTATAATTCAACGCCAAGACCTCGCACTTTGCACTCGATTTTTACAGTTGAATAATAACCTCGTTCTTCCTAGACTTGACTTATATGTAGAAACTCGCCTCGCTCGCTGCTTTTGTCTGCTACGCTCGAAATAAATAAGCACAAAAAGTAGTTTAACTAAAAAGAAATGCTTTCTTGTTATTAGTGTTTTCAGCTTGAAGTTCGTAAACATACAAAAACATTTACTGAAAATAAACCGACACAAAGCGACTTGTAGCCCAACAACTACTTGTGACACACGTACGGTTTGACTGTAGTTCCCAGGTATAAATATCGAAAACAACCTTGGTCTACCATCTGAGCTCCAGTAGCTCAATTGTGACAGCGTCCGGCTGACATTCGGAAGGTTGTGGGTTCGAGTCCCGTCTGGAGTTCAGAGTTTTTCTCTGAGTTTAACTTACGACAGCTTGTACAGCAAAAACAAACGAAAAAACTTTACAAAGATTTATTGTTGTTTGTTTTTCTTTAATTTAGCGCATAGTGACGTCAGAAAGCAATCACATTTTGGAGGTGAATGCAGCTCCCAAGAGAAAAGTAATCTTTGTTTCTTGAATGATTCAACGGGGTGCAACTAGGCCAGTCTATTTAATAAAATTGTAAAGAAAAATCGCAAAGAAAAGATTACTCGTCTAGTCGTCTATCATGCCTCGCGACAGCAACGTATAGCTTCCCGCAATTGTTGCCGAAAGTTCAAAACGTTGAACAATTGCGGTAAGCTTTAGCGTTGCTGTCGGGAGGCATGATAGACGAGCAATTTTCTCTTCGCGACGGTAACACAACAATTTTATCGCCACTGCGTTGCCGTCGCGAGATGAATATTGCCCACGTGTCCGCAGCTTCAAACAAACGGCTTAATCTTCAAAAACTTAATAATTTGGGGAAATAAAAGAAAATCAGTATCATGTCTTTAGTTTTATACATGATAAAAAATCATTCTGATTTACATAAACTTTAGTTTTATTCGGCTTAATCTTCAAAAACTTAATAATTTGGGAAAACACAAAGAAAATCAGTATCATGTCCTTAGTTTTATAACTGATAAAAAATCATTCTGATTTACATAAACTTTAGCTTTATATTATCGGCTTAGACAAGGTTGTTTTTTAAAATTACTACGCCAATAAACTTACAAAGAAGATCGTTTTTTGTTAAAATCTGATAAAGCACTGCTGCTCATGTTTTAAATAATGCTTAACATATTTCGGGTTTAATTAGGAATTTACCTGACGACATAGCTCCATCTGTATTTCTGTTATCTCTCTGGGATTCGTCAATGCTACTGTCTTTAGGATCTACATTAAACCGAATAAAATTATTAATAACATGCGGTATATTGACATGGTTAACAAGCTAACCCCAATAACACAATGGTATTATGACGGTTTTCAACTAAGCAACTTTTTTCGCGCGAAGCGACTTTTTCTTTTGACTTATAAGTCATGGACGGGAAATAATTCGAAATCTATTTTAAAGTTGTCCTGTGATGAAAATATTGTTGGCAATGTTTTTACATAAGCTTAAAGAGGATGTGCTAGTTAGTAATATTGCAAAGTTTCATTTCAAAATTTGTTGAGGAAAAGGTGATATTTTACGTGTGAAGTATATATTTTGGAGCGCCGCCATTAAAGTGGCCGAGCTTGGAAAGAATGAGTCGAGGAAGCTTATGACGTCATAGACTCAATAACAACAATGACTCTTTTGTTGACAACAATGATCTTTTGTTTTTGTTGAGTCTATGACGTCATAAGCTTCCTCGAGATATTCTTCTCAAGCTCGGCCACTTTAATGGCGGTGCTCCAAAATACAAGCTTTGCACGTAAAATGCAACTTTGTTTTGGAGAATTTCGAAATGAATCTTTGCACAATTACTAACTACCATAATATCTTTAAGATTATGCAACAACATTACCAACAATATTTTCATAAGAGAACCACTTTAACTTTAACAATAGAAAGTCGATTCGCGAGAAAAAACCGCCTAGTAGAAAATCAGCTTAAAGCCTGTTTTCCACTTGCGAATTTTTTCGCGCGAATGCTGAAACTAATTAGAAATTTATTCAATATTTACAATAGAAATGTCGAATTCCGCAAAAGAATTCGCAAGTGGAAAACCGGCGTAATGCAAGTCTTATCCCCCTTTCCGAAGCAAAGAGAACAACAATAAATTTCTAATTAACGCTGGGTTTAATCAATTTCTTAACTGCATGTTTCTCTGACCGTACTGGTAACTACTAATTTCTTCATTGCAGCTAAAGCTAAATTTATAACGAGAACACATGCTAAAAGTGCGCGAAAGTTTCAACAATAGATCATAAAGTTTTGGCGGTTACTTGGGCTGCGTCACATCAAAATTATGCCTGGATACCATACCAAAGCAAATAGTGTAAATTCTGAAATCAAATATACATTACTAATTGTAGCAAAAACGAAAGAGTTAAAAACGAAACATTTACAATACAAAATATTCCATAACTCATTAATGATTTATAAAAAATGTTTCCAATGTTTAAATGTAATAAACAACATTTCATTGTTGACGACAAAAATCTCGTTTTATTGAATTTCTTGGGAGCGAGACAAGGTCAGTTTTCAAAATGACTACCGCTATGAATGTCTAAAATGGTTTGCTATAGAAGTTCAGTACACTCCGAGCACGGAGTTTTTAAAACATGTCGAGTTTTTATTAAAATTTCGATGTCAATATTATAGGCACATAACACAGTAAACACACAAAATTAAGCAATACAATAATTGAACTTACCATGACACCAAAATTTCACACGATCCAGATGAAATTCCAACGCCTCTACTTGGGTGAAATTACAGCAGATGCTTTCACTTGGGCATTGCTGAATCTTCTCTAACGGTTGCATATGTGTACATTCGTTATAGCTGCAATGGATTTTGCTATGACGACGACAAGGCATCTCGTTCACTTTAGAA
This sequence comes from Paragorgia papillata, assembly GCA_035771165.1. NCBI lineage: Eukaryota > Metazoa > Cnidaria > Anthozoa > Scleralcyonacea > Coralliidae > Paragorgia > Paragorgia papillata. Next base: position 281,264 of record JAWNZC010000368.1, on the reverse strand, counting down.
CAAGCGGTACATTTCACAAGAAACTCATATCTCAATCCACGGTAAAACAACGGCTCTTCGGATTTAATCTCTTTCAGACAATCTTCGAGAAGATCTTTGAGGCGGGCAGCAAACTTTGCATGACTTTGTGGGCTGGAGGTTCTTTTGGCCGCAACACCAATCTTTATTTTGTCGATCAGCTGTATCAGATAGACCTCGAATTTGATATTGTCAAATTCAAGGGGGAGAAGCGTATAATTGCAAAAAAGTCTTGGTTCCTCGCTGAACTTCTGGAGCATCTCCCTGCATTTACGAATAAGCTTCACTTGAAGGCGTGTGAAAACTCCAAGCGGGATAAGCTCCACTAAAAAATTGACAAACAGCGAAGCAATAGGACTTGCGTTCAACCTTTTGTCAATCGGCTTTCCTTCTTTCATAAAAGGAGCAACCGACGCTACGAGAAAAGCGGACTTTCCTTTATGCTCCAATGGGCACATCAAGCTAACTCTTTGCATGACCTCCTCCAACAGCTCTCCATGTTTATTCTTCCTTAGGAATTCTTGCATCAGAATACCATTGTCACGGAGCTCGCGTAGGTAGGGCGCATCAATAGGTCTGACATCATCATCCGTATGAACGGTTATTACTTTGGTGAAAAGATTCATGAGCCACTGGGGGTTTAGCACAACCATCGGAGACCCACTGTAATACACGACCATGCTCTGACGATTTAGAAATTTAATAGCATCGTCAAATGAATCAACATTACACTTCTCAGCAATAGCTTTGGCTTCTTCCACAGGAATATAATTACGTTTCTGTATTGCAAACAGTTTCTCGCGCAGTGCTGCTTCAAATTTCAACCATCTCGTCGGCATCGGTACTTCCTTTTCCAGGATTGTCTTGCAAAGTTCAAAAACGTCACTTCTAAGTCCTCTAATGGGGTCCTTCCTTCCAGACGTAGTTGTGTTGTCGATGACATACAGGTTACGGAAAACATTTTGAAACTTATCTGTTACTACTTTGATTTTTCTCTTCACCTCTTCGATATCGCCTTCGAAGCGATCTTCGTTGGTCAAAACAATCAAAACTGGTGGAAGAACAAAATCAGGGAATTCTGCGGAATTCTGGCTTTCACTTTCTCTCAATTGCCCTAGGACTGTTAGCCACGATAACAAATAATCCAAATTAGTGGCAAGAAGAGGGTTTGCCGATTCCAGTTTGATATCAACATTCTTGGCTTTGAATCGCGGTTGAGCAGGCAGATCTAGCTCTTTTGTTAGATCATGGACAAGAATATACGGGCAATGCGATTTCAGGAAAAGGTAGTGGGTATCATAATATATCGCTTGACCAGCCAGATCATGGACTATCATTCGGACAGGGGGCGTCTTCGTTTCTTTATCCATATCTACGAAGTCCATCACTTTCCTTTTCTCTGATAGTGACGGCTTGATGGCAGTCTTGCTTCCAAGCACAGTTTTTCTTTTAAGATCTCCAGACTGATTGGTTGGACTAGGTGGTTGGATGGGTGATGAAATCCTCTCTGGGTCTTGGGTCCCTGCAACACTCGTCCCTGAATACGGTTCGTTACACGTTGAACCTGCTGATGGGGTCATGTCGATCATCTGGTGTTGTTTGGACGGTTGTATTGGAACTGGTGAAATACTCATAATTTCACTATGCTGGTATAACGGTGGATTTGGAGATAGTGGTTCATCAATCGGCTGCACTGATTGATCCAAAGTTTGGACTGGAGAAGATGTATTGCTAATCGGCATGTATCCTGAGGCTGATTGGGTTGGAAATAGGGCATCGTTCGTCATACTGTCCTCATTTTGAATGAATGTCTCTCCTGGAGAGGAATAATCATCTTCCGTATCTTTGAGATTCTTTCGTTGTTCCTTTACATCTTCGTACTCTGGGATTCTTTCACGGCTTTCTTGTCTTTCTCTTACCATAGTTGCCGCCTTTTTACATAATTTGTCGTTGGCAGCCTGTTTATTCACGAAAAACCGTTGTTGACCTCTTGGTTTCCATGGCTCACTTGACGTGTTATCTGTCACCTCAATAAAATCTACATGGATACCGACCGTGCTGGGTTCTTCCGCATCGAAAGGTTCTCCTAAGAGACGTTTCCGAAGCGACGTTTTCCCAGCTCGATCTTGCCCTATGATCATCACCGGTATTCGATTGCTCTTTTCTTCTCCATATTGTAGTGCTCGCTGGTAGGCTTCATCATAGTCTAATAAAGAATAATACAAAGTATATACTGACATTACTAATTTTGTACAGATGACGCGTGAAGCTGTTGCAGGCGCGTATCCTCCCACCGCAAGGGTTCAAAGTTAAGCATAATTAACTGTTTAAAAGGGGTTAGCACTTGGATGGGTGACCGCCTGAAAATATACCATGTTGCCGTGCCGATTCCCAAATTAAAGACTCGTGTGAGTAGAGTTGATGTTGGTTCTCTTCCCTACTTAAAGAGTTTTTCTCTAGGGTGTGTGTTATCCTACTGGAGAGCAAGTTCGTTACACTTGAAACCAGATAGTATTGTGCTTACTTCAAGATACTTTGTTTCAAAAAGGATTCTTAATCTCGAATATCCCTCATTACGTAATAATGATTAGAAATATTCGTCCATTATACATCCTATATGAGAGACCATTAGAACTAAACGTCCCTCATTATTATTCAAGAGATAATCGCCCCTCATTAACCATCATCTGGACGACGACAGCATGCTTATGCACTGCTATAGAACTGCTCAGAACAATCCTGTCATAAACCCGACAAATTAGCACAGCGTCTATTTATTGTTCTTTAGGCTTCCAACAATGTTGGAATAAGAACTTTGTTGGATAATGGAGTCAGGGAATAGATTGTTCTAGTTCATCATACACAATGCAGACGACCTGTCACTGACCACTACATCTGAGAGGAAGCTCCAAGTTAGGTTGAACACCTGGCAAGAAACTTAAAAAAAGAAATTACTAAAAGTAAATTCAGAAAGGACAGAGGTTCTAGTCAAGACAAAATAAATTACCAAGACCAAAATCAAGATTGTAGACCTACATGGGAAAAGACTGAAGCAGGTGCCACATTTCAAGAACCGTGGATGTATATGATAAAGGAAAATGATGACTGTGAAAAAGAAAGGAAAGTCAGAGTAAAAAGCAGCTTGGCAAAAGTGAAGTCAGAAGCGTGATATGCGATCCAAAATTACCAACAAAGTTGAAAATAAAAATCTATAAGACTGTGATTCGTCCAGTCCTCATATATGGAGCAGAGACATGGCCATTGAAAAAGAAAGAAGAACTGCTACTGACAGCTAGATCCCAAGGATAGTGCAAAGTTTCTAGTCAAAGATAATAACAATTTTTGTCACGTGTACGGACAGAGCTGCCAGGTACAGATACATGTAGAACTTAAACATTCACGTTTACATGTAATATATGGCCAGGGTTCTTCGTACAGTTGTTTATTGAACGCCAAATCAAAATTCGAAGACAGTCTACAATCTGCACTATACAGAATTTGTTATTGAGCTGACGTGCAAAACTGCTCGAGCGCCACTCGTGTTAAATATAACAGACACGAACCAACAACACTCTACAAACCGACTTCACAACATCGTCAACATGCCAGACCATATTAAAGTTGAATATAAAGCTTTTAATATTTATTCGCACCTTCCGCTAGGCGGACATTAAATCCTTTCGTCCAGACCATATTTAATTAGCCATGCAGCTAAGCCTAGAAAGTCGTTGTTTCGGGAAGAAAATTGATCGCTCCTTTGCGTTTCTCCGCCATTGTTGTATTCGCTAGTCGCAAACACAACCACGCGTGCGCAGTGCTATTCTAATATATTCCGGGCGGGGAACTTCTTTCATTCTCGATGTATTAATAATGCACCAGGATTTTACACGTCTTTCAAGAAATACCCATACAAACCTGTCTGTTATCGCTCTTTAGGATTTACGAGCTTTAAGCGACATAAATATTTGTCGCATATGAAAGACTGATACTGGTGTTTCACATTTTCACTGGTTTTAGCCTTTTAACTACGACAAGTATGTCGTTAAACCTGGTAAGTTTACCCCCCGGAAAGTTTACTATCTATCTATCCTATCCCGTCCCGTCGCGTTCCGTCCCGTCGCGTCCCGTCCCGTCGCGTCTCGTCGCGTCCCGTCGCGTCTCATCGCGTCCCGTCGCGTCCCCTCCCCAACTTTCGCCACTCATCACAATACTGCAAAGTTTCTGTGAAACTTTGCACTGCAAAGTTTCTGTGAAACTTTGCACTAAAAACGGAGATGAGAATGTTGAGATGGGCACAGGCACCTGGCTCAGAGAAAAGAAGACCAACAAAAAAAGTCGGACAGCAAACTGGAGTGGATTGCATATCCTAAGGTTGAGAGATACACGACTCAGTTGGATTAGCCATGTGTATTGACGGAAAGAAGATCATTCCCTGAGACAAGCATCTGACCTGCCAATCATGGAAAAACGAAAGAGAGGAAGACCAATAAAGAGATGGAGTAAACTAGCATAACCTGAAGAGAAGGTGGTTGGAAAAAGAAGATACAGGGACCAAAAGAGCTGGCGACTACTCCTGCGCTCCTGGCCGACCCAACCATATATAGAAAAGACAAAAGAAGAAAAAGAAGTTGAAGTTACTGCAAATTTTAAATTCGCAAAGAAATAACAATTTGATCCAAGCCGCTTTTTCACCAAATCAATCTTTGTTGGAATTGTTTGGACACAGATAAACCACAAAAAATGTTAGGTCTCCTTTATCGTTCAACACGAGATATTGATGACCTCAAACGTTAAACGTTTACTGTACATAACAACGGTCAGATCAATAATAGAGTATGCCAGTCAAGTCTGGTCACCATATAAGAATGCGAACTTCACGTCTTATTCTCGGTAGCAACGTTGAATATAAAGAAAACCTGATAAAACTTCGCTTGCTACCGCTTTATAGGCGTAGAGAGATATAAGATGTGCTTATTTTTCTTCTACAAAGTCTTACATGGCCAAGTACTAATACCTATTGACCTAATCACATAGTCCATCACTAGTCGGAGCTTACGCAATACTGATGACCTTAAGTTGGTTATTTCATTTGCCTGCACCGATGTTGTTAAATATTCACACTTTGTGCGTACCAAAAGATTGTGGAACTTTTTACCGTATAACATTCGTTCTTCTTAATCGCTAACATTATTTAAGACTTGACTTTCCAATCTGTACTATGATCAATTTTCTATACTGTTCTTAACCTTAGTCTCCAGTTTGACAATACAGTAAAAACCCGCTAACAAGAACCTACATTCTACCAAATCAGCATGGGATAGGTTCTGATATTCTTATATAAATAAATTCTTAATTTCATCCTGGGTTTTTACTATATAAATCTAATTGATTAATGGAAATATAATGATTTAATATTTTTTCTTTGATTATTTCCTTAGTTAGTAGTCGGGTGGCAAATATTCAAAGTATTTTTGACTGATTCTGTTTCTGGCCTCCCAAATACATTCAATTTCATCTGGTTAAAATGCCTCTTACCCCAAAAAACGTTTTTGACTGTATCAAATCGTGGCATAATTTCTAGTGTTTCTGCCAAAACAGAATTTAATTTCTTAAAAAACTCCGATTTTTATGGCAGTTTGAAATTGGCAAAACTGCGATTTTAGCTGGCACACTTCCGTCAAAATAATTCGTTTCGAGGAGGCTAGAACGAGTGTATTTTGTGACGTCACGCAAGGTACTCGTTGACTAGCGCCTTGAAGGCTTCATGCTATAAATGTCGATATCTACACTCTGATATCTACATATATTTGCGTTTGCTGTATCGTTAGAAAGGTTGTGAAAAGATGGTGTTTAGTTGTGTTGCTGCCAATGGTACGAATAAAGCTAGTCTCAAGGATGGTACAAGTCTTCGCACCATTCCATATTTCAAGGACCGGTCTGACGCTAAGAAGCGAAGAAAACTTTGAGTTGATTCAGATTTCGTGAAGGCAAAACGTGTCTGCGAACCTTCGAAAACTTCAATACTTTGCTCAGATCATTTCAAGCCTGAGGAATTCGAGAGAAGATATTGCGTGTTACCTGGTCAAACAAAACCGAACTATCAAAAATTAAGGCCTGATCATCTCGGGATTTGTGTATTTCCAAGTATTCATGGCCGAAGACCAGAGTGTAAACACATCGCTAAACACCATTCGCTTGTTTCCAAGGAATCATTTAATCTTTACGTTGGCTTTTCCTCGACCTGTAACCGCTCCTGTTCTTCTCTGTGGTAATTTTCCAACCAGTCTTCGTCAGCCAAAGGTTCTTCGGTGTATTGCTAAGCCGAAGGTTAATACCTTCCTCTCGGCTTGAATATTCATGTTGATTTTCATCGACATTGATTTCTGCATCTTCTATCACACCATATCCCCGAATAAAGTTTACGCCGTTGTTATAGATCCGACATTGACATAACGCGTGCGAAATAGAGTTTATTTTCAACTTAGTGCTTGTCGAATCTTTTCAACAACCAGCACAAGGCCCGACATTATTTAGTCTTTTGAGTTTTGAGCAAAAGGTTAGAATGAAAACTTAACTGACGTGGGAAATTTATTCATACTGATGTTTCTCGTCTGAAAGATGCCTTGTCGTTGACATTCTCAGTCTTTCAGTCTCTCAAATGATTAAAGTTTAAGGTGGCTAGACATAGTAACAATTTTCATCAAATTCCGTGCAAGTGCGAAAACGTTATTTTTTGCTTTTTAAAAATATTGGCATTACAGTTTGTTTTTTTAATCTTTCTATTGATTGTTTATGCTTGAAGGAAAAGTATGCAAGAAAAAAGAATTGGGGGTCACCGTGCTTTTTTTTCTAATACACGAGGTAATAGGTCATTTTGAAGAGAATTTGTTACGTCTGTGTTGCCATAGCAACTGACTCAATGTTACTAAAAATAACGAAATTCAAACTTAGAAATATTAATTTATCTATATAAAGCAGTATCTGCCTGTCGAATGAAGCTTAAACATGCAAAATCTCACTGTGTCAAACTGATATACATCGAAATTTTAAAAAACTGTATCGAGCCACCTTAAAAGAAAGTTTCGATATTTGACAGAACCTAGCCTGATTCAAAGTTCAAAGCAGAAAACGAAATGTACAGATTGACCGACTTAAATTCAGTCACGGCCGTAAGTTCGTCAGTTCGGTAACCGCATTAATCTTCCCGTTTCTATATTTCTATAATCGCTGCACTGTGTCAGCCTTCCCAAGTGTTTATGCTACGATGTCTCGATGAGCTAAGACTGAGTGATAATGTCGGACACTGTGCTGTTGTTGAAAACATATAAGACGAGCACTAAGTGTGAAATAAACTGTATTGCGCACGAGTTATGTCAATGTCGAATCTATAGCCATCGAACCTAAAGATCCGGTGTCGGAACTATAACCACGGCGTAAAGCTTATATCCGATTCATCAGACTGATAACTGATTTCAGAATCTGATTCACTGCTATAGACATGATTGCTAAACAATACTGAGAACTTTAAGAATGTGAAGTTTGTCGAGCGCCGGCCGAATCGATCGAATGATATGTAAATCAAAGCAGCTCAGATCATCGAAGCAACACCATCAAAGCTATATACCGACTACCTTGCGTGACGTCAAAACGACGTGCTAGACCCAGGCTCCTGGTTATAAAAAATTCCGACGGCACTGGGCCACCAAAAGCCAAATTCAACACGCCATAAAAACCGGACAATTTACCCAAATTTTTCCATCGTAAAACACTACAAATAAAGAGCACATTCCATCAGCTGAAAATTGATTTTGGGGTTAGGGGCACTTTAAGTAGATAATTGACAAGTATTAAATTCAATTCAATTAAAGCAAATTTGGTACAAGTTGTCCTAACAACCTGTTACCATCTTGTCACCTAACAGCTTATTAATATAGGTTGATGCTAACAAGGTTGTAGCAGCTTCTTGAATGAACACCATTGTTACGTGTGAACAGCTGTGCTCCTGACGTTTTGCGACAACAACCTGTTGACAAACTATGAGATTTTTTAGCTTTTCTAAATATTCTCGTTCAACACCGTCTATTTTGCAATATGCACACAATCCCTCCCTCCCCCTCCCTTTACAATGTTGTCTAATGAAATACGTTAACAATTCCGGTAAAATTCAGCGTAAACATGTATAAAACATTGAACATTGAAGTAATTTTATTGCTTAAAGTGCATATACGAGAATTTTCATTTTTTTTCTAAAAATCGGCCGTATTGAGACGATTCTAACGATATATAACACTCCTTCAACGGATGAAAACTGCCCGAGATATTTGGTTCCAAACATGAGTTTTTCAAAACATGGCCGGGAGAAAAGAGTCTGAGTACGAGTATGGTTGATGACGTCAAATCGGGACAAGCTGTAATTTCGACTACAGTTGTTTACTTTACAATTGCGGACAAAATAACCTTCGCGGTGTGTTTTATTCGAGTGTTTCAACAAACCAGTTAATGGCATAAACTCAGAGAATGGTACAACACTTCACAGGAAGGCTTACACTAAAGGTTTAAGATTGGAGGCAAGAGAAAGACGCCAACTTTGCGTTGTTAACTTGTTAAGCGGAAACGCACACAAAGTGTAAGCCAGTACGTCGGTTTCGCTGGAAGAGTAGTTTTCCAGTACAAGATAAGCTCTATATCTCGTGTATAGAAATGGATGGTATTAGAGTAACGTTCTACCCACCCGCATCTGCTCCACACGACCACCAAAAGGGGCTGTTTATATGAGAGAGGAGTCAGCCCGATAAGCGGGATGGCCCAGTAAGCGAGATCTCACTGTAGTTATTTTCCTGTTAAAAATTCCTCTGCGTTTATATGGCCAAACGGGCTAGCCCGGTTAGCGAGATCTCACTTGAAAGAGTAGATTGAAAGAGGCGAGATCTCGGTTACCGGGATGATTTTTCAAAGGGATGCCGACGCCATCTATTGTTTTGACTAAAATCATCCCTGATCCCGGTAGGCGGGATGAAATTCGTTCATATAAACGCGAGCCAGAAATTATCTCGCTCACCGGGCTATCCCGCTACCGAGCTGACTCGCCTCTCATATAAACAGCCCCCAAGAAGCGCTTTCAGGGCGAGCGATCCGAGTCACAGTGAGAAATCAACAAAGCCGTTGTATATTGTAATTTAATGCATTTTTTCCACAAATATGGACCCTCGGTATAATAACTTTTTCGATATTTAGGAAATACGAAGAAGAGTCAAATACCACTGAAAAATCACAATCTTCCATATACCCTTGAAATACATCTACTCTTGAATATTTAATGAAAACAAAACAAAACAAGCAGTCTGATATCGTCCTGTCAAGCACCTTGTCAGCTGCATGTCTTCTCGCAGGAACCACTGATATTTTTCTCTTTACAGCTTTTACGTAAATCTGTTACAGCTGAGGATAATTGGGCCTTAAGCCCTTTATAACATATTCATCTCTAGCCTCATCCGTAGGCAACTCTGTATTTATCTCCGTTTCTGTAATTTCCAGAGTCTGTTTATGTTTTAGCTAATTTGCGGTCTGACAGGACCGACAGGTAAAACACTTGTGCCATTGATAAATTATAATATTTATTGGCATATCAGGAATACAATTTTAATGATCTTCCAAACTGTAGCTTTATTATATACAGTAGATACGAATACGCAGAAAACCCTAATCATACCAACCACAGTAAATAGCTGTAAAGCTCGAGAAAAAAGTCGGTGGTTCATGTATAAACGCGAGAATTAAGGCAGCTGACAAGATGTTCGACATAACGACATATGCTTGTTTTGTTTTCATTATATTTTCATGCTCGATGTATTCAGATGATCTGCAAGGTTGTGGTTTCTCAGGAGCACTTCTTTCTAATTCTAAATATCTAAAAAAGTTATTTTACCTGGAGTCCGTGTTTGTTAAAATAATTGAATCAAAACATGCAACGAGTTTGTTGATTATTGCTCATGTTGCGTTGAATCCTCTTGTCGCGCTCGACTCTCAATTCAAAGCTTTCCTTCGCATTTGTCTCCAGTAAATATGGTGGGTAGAAGGTTTCTCTAATATATCAGCCCTTTTTAGCCACGGGATATAGGGCTTCTCTTGTCTTGAAAACAATGTTTTCGAAGAAACCGTCTGGCCAGTTGAAATGCTTAGACCATACAGTGCGCCATACTGTATCTTTGCGTTCGCACTTAACATCCTAACATTGGCATCATTCTATTGCTTCTGGTATTAAATCTTCATCGTGAAACTTTCCTATGAAGTATTGTACGGTTTTTAGGGTCTGGCTTGTTGAAACATTCAAATACAACACACCGCGAAGGTATTTCGTCCTCAATTGTATACTAAACAACTGTAGTCGCAAATACAGCTTGTCCCGATTTGACGTCATCAGCCTTATTCGGACTCAGGCTCTTTTCTCCCGGCCATGTTTTGAAAAAACCTATTTTCGCCATGTTTAGAACCAAATATCTCGGGCAGTTTTCATCCGTTGAAGGAGAGTTATTATATCGTTAGAATCGTCTCAATACGGCCGATTTTTAGAAAAAAAATGAAAATTCTCGTATATGCACTTTAAGACGTCTTTGCACGAATTATTGAAAACATATTACAATTAAAATAATCGCCCCCAAGACAATGCAATTGAAAAAGCTTGATTTATCTAAAAAATAATTTAAATATATTTACAATCAATCGATTGCGCATTTATTTAAGAATGTGGGGAGTCTAACTTATGCAATATTCCCTTCACTTAAACGACTTCGCGTTAAAGGGGAATTGAAACGTCTTTGTGCTAACCTGAGGTGCGCAGCCTTTAATGTGTTCTGCGCGTGTTAGCGAAAACGCTTTTTGGAATAGCAAATATTTTAATTTCACAAATGCCATAGAACATGTGCGTTACTCAATTTCACTACGGAAAGCAACATTGCAGAAGTTAACTTCGATCAAAAAGCACGAAATTTTAGACATCTACTAACGCCTATTGAAGACAAGTAAATTACGTAATATTTTGAAAATTGTTTTAGGTTTTCATTAGCATACATATCATGTACGGGAATAGCAGTATACACTGCGATAACACGTGGTAATAATGCGCTAACTTATTAACAATTATAACTTGATATTCGGTTGTTATGACAAATGCCAGCACGGTGCTCGCTATACGATGCTCACCACGATGCTCACTGATTATCAAGGGAATTATTTCGGTGGATCTGTGTTGTTTCTCCAAAACTAGTCAGTTCGGCTGTTTGCTGGTGTTAATTGCACTGTGTGGTTTTCTATTAAAGGTATTAACTGTTATTTTCATTTAAAAAATAATTGATTTTGATGTTAAGCAGCAACGATGCTCACTTCTGTAGTTTAAAATAGGAGACATAAGATCAAGTTATTTATAGTATATAGCGAGCATCGTTGTAAAAAACGTTTTTTAAAAGCGTCAATTGTAAAAATGGGTTATTATCTTATTCAAAACTAACATATTACAAGGCGGGTGTACAACATTGAACAGGGGGGGTCGGGGGAGTTGGAAAACCGAAAAATGACGCAAATGTCCCAAGACTTTTGAAAATGATTGTAGCACATGACAACTTACCTGTTTCTCGAATTTTTCCAATTTTCTTTCTTACATAATCAGCAAGCCCATGATTTCCGTCACGAATACATTTTTTTAAAACTTTATCCCAAGAGCAGTTGTCATCAGACTCCGCTAATTGCTTAAATAGCGCTTCTGCTTCAGCATCTACAAAGAGAGATTGTTAAAGAAGATAACTTTAACCAGAGTCAGTTAAGATATGGTCTGGACACTACGCAAGCTTCAAAGCGCCTATAATGGGCTGTGATTAAGCGATTGCATCCAAACGTCCCTATTGGATGACTGCTTCATTATCTTAAAAATACATTTTCAATACACAAGTTTGCATAAACCTTAACAAAAAGAAACAGAGGTTTTTGCTAAGTTTATAGATCATCTTTCAATAGACTATGCTTTAACGTAGTGTTTCTCTATTTCTTAAGCAAAAAAATATTGCCAAGTGAAGGAAATAGAAGTGTTACTTAAATAAATCTGCAAATTAGCTCCTCGTCGCGACCAATTCATTTTATAAATTCCGCCGAAATTTTCTAGCTTGAATTATTTGTCAACTATAATCCTATTTGCGGTAAGGTTGACTGCTCAATGTGATACGTTATAGCCAGTACAATTGGTGATAAGTTCACACAACTATACTTTTTTCGGATTTTTCAGAAAAATGCAAGCGTTTTGATAATCCTGGGCCCTTGGAGAAGAAGGGGCGGAAAGAAAAGAAAGGGCTAGAACTAAACCCATGTACTTTTTTAATTAACGTTCAGATACTGAATGCTAAATACTGATTGGCTAACAGGTAATCCCCTTCATTTTGACATCCGGCTTTAGCAGGTTAAGAACTTTACGACATTTACAAAGAATAGTATTTTGACTATGCTCTGTCTGCCTATGCAAACAAATCTACGCAAAGACCAATGTAAAAGGTATGAGACAGAGTATCAGGGAAATATTGTAAACACAGGCTGATGTGGATTATAACAAAGTGGAGTGAGTGATTACTGGAAAGCTAATATTTCGGGAAGTATAGCTCAGAACTTCACAAAATTTACAAAGAAAGACATTTTGATTATGTTCCTGCTGCTCATACTGTATAAATAAAACTGCGAGAAAGTCTTGAAAAAGGCTACAAGTGTAGGGAAAATATCGTAGCTGCGCAAATAGAAACGCTATCTACACAGAAAGTACCATAAGTGATTTTGATTGGTATATTTTGACTACACAAAATTGGGAGCGGAAAGTAAAAATTTTCTTTCACGTGCCTTTTATTCGAAATGTATTCTTCGCTACAACGGGGGATTTTAAAAAGTTACAACTTAAAGGGGATTTGTTCGATTACCCTACAATTTTCAGAAATGATAGATAAATAAATAAATCACAAAACAAAACAAAACAAAACAAAAAACAAAAAACAAAACAGTGACGGGCAATTCGATAATTCCGAAAGCTTTTACATGTACGTTGACGGCTATTCCCGTGCGTTTACTTCAGGCTTTTTGTCTGCCAATTTACAAAATGTTATGCAACTTTCTACTAGAATCGAATATCAAAAACCCACGGTCACGTTTTTTAGCGCTTTGTATCAGGACTACCAGGAAAGAAAAAATCGAATAAAACAAATAGTACTAAAATAGAAATAAGAAAACCAACTTTGAAGTAAAGCTTGTGAAAGGTGATCATGACATCCGTCTAGAGGGATCATATATTACAAGTAATATTTGGCATTTCACTCGATTAAACTGGATATACTAGGTAATTTTAGTGAAGGAAAATTTCGAGTGCAGAATATATACATTAAATATATAGAATATATACATTAGTTCAGTGGTCAGTGCACTGCACTAGCATCGCAGGATCGCGAGTTCAATTCCTACCCGGAAGGTCTTGATGTTGCATTTTTCGGAACTGGTCCCGGTTTGGTCTTATAATGTTATTGTATATATTCTATACTCGAAATTTTCCTTCATCAAAATTACCTAATAGAGGGATCGTAGCCTCTCCCGCAGACGTTTTCAGGAGAACTGCGAACCTTCGAAAACTTCAATACTTTGCTCAGATCATTTCAAGCCTGAGGAATTCGAGAGAAGATATTGCGTGTTACCTGGTCAAACAAAACCGAACTATCAAAAATTAAGGCCTGATCATCTCGGGATTTGTGTATTTCCAAGTATTCATGGCCGAAGACCAGAGTGTAAACACATCGCTAAACACCATTCGCTTGTTTCCAAGGAATCATTTAATCTTTACGTTAGCTTTTCCTCGACCTCTAACCGCTCCTGTTCTTCTCTGTTGTAATTTTCCAACCAGTCTTCGTCAGCCAAAGGTTCTTCGGCGTATTGCTAAGCCGAAGGTTAATACCTTCCTCTCGGCTTGAATATTCATATTGATTTTCATGGACATTGATTTCTGCATCTTCTATCACACCATATCCCCGAATAAAGTTTACGCCGTGGTTATAGATCCGACATTGGCATAACGCGTGCGAAATAGAGTTTATTTTGAACTTAGTGCTTGTCGAATCTTTTCAACAACCAGCACAAGGCCCGACATTATTTAGTCTTGAGTTTTGAGCAAAAGGTTAGAAAGAAAACTTAACTGGCATGGGAAATTTATTCATACTGATGTTTCTCGTCTGAAAGATGCTTTGTCGTTGACATTCTCAGTCTTTCAGTCTCTCACATGATTAAAGTTTAAGGTGGCTAGACATAGTAACAATTTTCATCAAATTCCATGCAAGTGCGAAAACGTTATTTTTTGCTTTTTAAAAATATTGGCATTACAGATTTTTTTTTAATCTTTCTATTGATTGTTTATGCTTGAAGGAAAAGTATGCAAGAAAAAAGAATTGGGGGTCAGCTTGCTTTTTTTTCCTAAGAGAATTTGTTACGTCTGTGTTGCCATAGCAACTGACTCAATGTTACTAAAAATAACGAAATTCAAACTTAGAAATATTAATTTATCTATATAAAGCAGTATCTGCCTGTCGAATGAAGCTTAAACATGCAAAATCTCACTGTGTCAAACTGATATACATCGAAATTTTAAAAAACTGTATCGAGCCACCTTAAAAGAAAGTTTCGATATTTGACAGAACCTAGTCTGATTCAAAGTTCAAAGCAGAAAACGAAATGTACAGATTGACCGACTTAAATTCAGTCACGGCCGTAAGTTCGTCAGTTCGGTAACCGCATTAATCTTCCCGTTTCTATATTTCTATAATCGCTGCACTGTGTCAGCCTTCCCAAGTGTTTATGCTACGATGTCTCGATGAGCTAAGACTGAGTGATAATGTCGGACACTGTGCTGTTGTTGAAAACATATAAGACGAGCACTAAGTGTGAAATAAACTGTATTGCGCACGAGTTATGTCAATGTTGAATCATAGCCATCGAACCTAAAGATCCGGTGTCGGAACTATAACCACGGCGTAAAGCTTATATCCGATTCATCAGACTGATAACTGATTTCAGAATCTGATTCACTGCTAGACATGATTCCTAAACAATACTGAGAACTTTAAGAATGTGAAGTTTGTCGAGCGCCGGCCGAATCGATCGAATGATATGTAAATCAAAGCAGCTCAGATCATCGAAGCAACACCATCAAAGCTATATACCGACTACCTTGCGTGACGTCAAAACGACGTGCTAGACCCAGGCTCCTGGTTATAAAAAATTCCGACGGCACTGGGCCACCAAAAGCCAAATTCAACACGCCATAAAAACCAGACAATTTACCCAAATTTTACCCAATTTTTTCCATCGTAAAACACTACAAATAAAGAGCACATTCGATCAGCTGAAAATTGATTTTGGGGTTAGGGGCACTTAATTGACAAGTATTAAATTCAATTCAATTAAAGCAAATTTGGTACAAGTTGTCCTAACAACCTGTTACCATCTTGTCACTTAACAGCTTATTAATATAGGTTGATGCTAACAAGGTTGTAGCAGCTTCTTGAATGAACACCATTGTTACGTGTGAACAGCTGTGCTCCTGACGTTTTGCGACAACAACCTGTTGACAAGCTATGAGATTTTTACCTGATTTTTCGAACATGAAAACAAGCGATAAACCATTTAAAAAGTGAAGTGATGCGGGTTTTTAGCTCTGATTTAAGTTTTTATTATCTTAACAACTGATGGAGCTAGGTAAACTTATATTCTGATCTAAAGACGCATTATAAGTCAACATGGCAACACGTTTCAATTGAGAACAAATACCTACAATCAATTTCAAAAGTAGTTGGGACACTTGAGCTTTTCTAAATATTCTCGTTCAACATCGTCTATTTTGCGATATGGACCCTCCCTTTACAACGTTGTCTAATGAAACACGTTAACAATTCCGGTAAAATTCAGCGTAAACATGCTATACAACATTGAACAGGGGGTCGGGGGAGTTGGAAAAATGACGCAAATGTCCCAAGACTTTTGAAAATGATTGTAGCACATGACAACTTACCTGTTTCGTGATTTTTTTCAATTTTCTTTCTTACAAAATCAGCAAGCCCACGATTTCCGTCACGAACACATTTTTCTATAACTTTATCCCAAGAGCAGTTGTCATCAGACTCCGCTAATTGCTTAAATAGCGCTTCTGCTTCAGCATCTACAAAGAGAGATTGTTAAAGCAGATAAATTTAACCAGAGTCAGTTAAGATATGGTCTGGACACTACGCAAGCTTCAAACCGCCTATAATGAGCTGTGATTAAGTGATTGCATCCAAACGCTCCTATATTCGATGACTGCTTCATTATTTTAAAAATACATTGTTCCCACCACAATTTTGCCTAAATGCGATCGCGTTCACCAAAATGCTATAATATTAGGGTAAAACTTACACTATACACTGGTTGACTTTTGCCTCGAGAAACATCGAGTTTTATGGACCCGAAGGCTTCAATGTCACCCGAGGGCTTTAGCCCCAGGGTGACATTGAAGCCTGAGGGACCGCAAAACTCGATGTTTCTCGAGGCAAAAGTCAACCAGTGTTTTGTTGTATACCAAAGACTTTTAAAATACAAAATACCAAGCTGACTCGAAAGAGAAAAAAGACTTACCAAAACACTTTGACTTTGTCTTCGTAATTTTAATAAAACTAAACAAATACACCAGACTCAACAAGTACAAAGAACAGCTTTAAATTTCTCCTATATATATACTTTCTTTTGGAAAATGGAAACAAAATGTTTCAAAAATCTTGATCTGATGTAATAATCATTGTGTATTCATGTGAACAACGCATGATGAAAACTGACGTCAGAGGGAAACACTGCAATGTTTCCCTGGACAGAAAGAAACATTAAGTTTGTTGAACAACATGTGACCATGATTTGACCAATAGGATTTCATCTTTGGCAAACGAAAGTCTTTGGTATATAACAAAAAGGTTTAGTTTCTCAACCTGTTTCTCTAATAAGGGTAAAACGTAAACCCAGCAAGACTTAGGTATTATACCCAGCAAGACTATAGGTGTTAGTTTTCTTAGTCTTCCCATTCTCTTTCGCAAATGTGTTTTTCTCTCTTCGTACCGCTTTAAAAATGTTGAAACACCAGATCGTGTAACTTTGATCTCTTCACCTTCTAAGGCACGACTAATTTCAGAGAGTAAATTGTAACTCTCACTAAGAGAGATAATTTGTCATCGCGTGTAGTCGTCAAATATTTTGCCCGAATAGAATTTAAATGTGGAGGCGAGACGATATTCACACAGAATAGCATATATGCTCTGTCTGCCTATGTAAACAAATCTACGCAAAGACCAATGTAAAAGATATTATGAGACAGAGTATCAAGGAAATATTGTAAACACAGGCTGAAATGGATTATAACAAAGTAGAGTGATTACTGGAAAGCTAATATTTCGGGAAGTATAGCTCAGAACTTCACAAAATTTACAAAGAAAGACATTTTGATTATGTTCCTGCTGCTCACACTGTATAAATAAAACTGCGAGAAAGTCTTCAAAAAGGCTACAAGTGTAGAGAAAATATCGTAGCTGCGCAAATAGAAACGGTATTTGGTCCCGGTTTGGTCTTATAATGTATATATTCTACACCCGAAATTTCCCTTCACCATAATTACCTAATAGAGGGATCGTAGCCTCCCCCGCAGACGTCTTCAGGAGACGCCTTTACGTCCCCACAAACGCGTGCTTGTCGGAGAACAATATTATGTTCCCTTTGTGTACCGCGAACAATCAAATCAAAACGGTACTGTGTCAAATATGGATCAGCCAGTCACAGGGCCCGGGCGTGGGAAAATAACTTGCTGGAAAGTGTGACAATAACCGTCTATTATGTATAGGTTAGTTACCTCAAAACTACGTCAGTTTTTTAAATCGGCCCGAACTAACCTACTTTAGTTCTAGATCACAGAGGTTGCCTAACAAAACTGAGATACTGAGTTCGTTATCACAGAGGTTGTCTAAGAATACAGCAATTAGGCAAAATAAGTTTAAATATCAAGTTAATTGTCCCGGATAATATATATTATCCCGGGGAAATTAACTTGATTTAGGCGTGGTTGGGAGTAATTCTTACAAATAAAACGCGGTACATCAAAAACCCCGAGGTGATCATGAACTAATAGTATTTATCACTCTATTCGTGAAAATGTTAAAACAATTCACCTGCTTTTCGTTGATGCATGCTTTACTCATGAAAGTTAAAGACATTACACACTCTTTCAGTTTAATTCATTGAAATGTATTCCTTATTAGCTTATTAGCTCGTTGTTTACCATTGTTGGCGGCTTGGCGACAGTAGACTGTCTACCCGTAACAAATAAAATTGTCTGGCGTTAGCAAGAGTATTAAAAAGAATCTGGCGTAAATAAATTCGTCCAACTCGAACGACAACAACGCAACGTAAAGTGTTAATTCATCACAGTGTGGATGAACCGTTCATGCGTCGCTTGTCGAGACGTCTCTGACGGCACGGCCGAATAAAAATCTTCTGGCATAGCCGCTCTGCCCGCTCAAGGTAAAATAATAGAGTTGTCTATAACGACAACGCGACGTAACGAGTTATCAACGATCAGAGATACGCCAGTTTCCAGATATTAGAAGTCTGAGTGATGATAAAATGATTGGAAAGAAATTTGGGACTCAACGCACAGCAAGGTCACTCACTGAGCTGTCTAAGCAAGGTGAAGGTCAGCTTTCCAGAATTTGGTTGTGCCCCGACTGCGGGGGAGGCTAGAGGGATCGTGAAAAAATAGTTCATTCAATAAAACAGAAAATTATACAAGCTTTAATTTGATGGGGGTTAAGGTATCGTCGACGTGATAATGACCTTACGAAATACGAGGGCAACTTCAACGACGACGTCTTTTAAACAAAATAATTCTAGTTGAAAAACAAAGAGAGTGAATAATTTTTCTTCCCTAGAGTAATCTCAACAGCGTCCTTGTTCTTTATACAATGCCACTTAGAGCATGCTTGAGATTGACTTCAATACGGACACTACAATAATTTTAGCAATACTGGGGCGTTTTGAAAGTCATTAAAGTGCACATAAACCCAACACAGTTTTCAGTTTTCTGTATATAGGACGCAAAAAGAGCTGATAAGTTCTTTTACAGTTTTTGATTTGGTCCATTCATTCCAGAGATATCTCGCTTTAAACATAGCTATTTGAATGAAAAAGCCGCAAATTATAGAGGATTGGGGCGAGACACCTGTGACGTCATTTAAGTCCAAAATCAAATTTAATTTGACGTCATCGGCTACACTGGCCGTGTTTGAGCAACCGTATACAGCACACCTATCTGGCATTACTACAATTATTAAGCTGCAAATATTCGACGAAGTTTAAAGCTAAACTTAGTATGGCAAACTTCGTGCGTACACGGCTAGTGACAGAGCGATCAGAGTTGACGTTTCTTAAATGACGTCACGCCTTGTCGGTTCCAGGCCCTATTTTGATCATATAATATTTGTGGCAATTTTTCGCGGGACGTTCAAATTGGAGCATTTTGCCGATGTTTGAAGCAAGATATCTCCGAAACGAATGGACCAAATCAAAAACTGTAAAATAACAGTTCTTTTGCCGTGATCTATACAAACAAATAAAAACTGTGTAGGGTTTATATGCACTTTAAACTAGCTTCAAATATCAAATATAATAGTCAGTCAGTCGTGACTTTATTTAATTATAAAATTTGTGTTGTTTTTTAACCGCCGTCGTCCACCTAGCATCGTAAGGTCTGTAATGAGGACGCACTATGTCGTTTAGACAGGAGACACCCCTGAAGGTAGTAAGACATTCCTTCTCCAACCTTTATCCTCTCTTGCTAACACATATTACCACTAAGCAGCAGAGTCAGGGTCACTTTGAAATGCAGTTAGTGACCTATCTGTAATTATTAATATCTAGTGTTACCTTGTCTTTCCTGCAACGTTGTCCTTATATAATTAGCAACGTTGCCACCTTTTCTCTCTAAAAAGCACAACAATATTGATGTCAATGCAAATCAAATGTTTAAATTACATGTAATTAACAAATAGATTTCCAACACAGCCAGGTGAAGAATCAGACATAGTTTAACGCTACTAGTGTAGGGAAGAGGGGTTCTTGCGCGGGTGGAGCAAGCTCCGCCGATGACGTCACCATTTTTAGCTTTAAGACGCTTAGCAACGTTCAACGAATCAATACGAATATATTAAAACACTTAGAACCTAAATATTCAAACAGATCGAACTAAGTCATCACAGAATTATTGCTAAGTTAACCCATAGTTAATAGAACATATACATGGTTTGGAAGCTCTATTGTCTTTCAACATGAAGCATGGTCATTTTGAACTGACAATGGAGTTCCTTATATGGAAGTAAATTCCATGGACACGTGACGATGAAGCACCACAACACGTGACGCTAAAGCAACTCACTAATTAAACCCGATCGTTCCTATTGGATGACTGCTTCATTATACAGAAAATACAATACCGTGAAATTGCACAAATTTCCATAAACTTGAACAAAAACATAGAACAATCACTTTGGACGAGTTTCCAAACCATGTATATGTTCCATTAACTATGGTTAACCATAAAATAAGTGAAATCGAGAAGTCGTGAGAATAACTTAAGATTTCGGACGAGGAGTCACTTCGAGACCCTGTAAGAAGAACATTAGACACTAACGAAATAATATTTGGCTATGGGATGGCTGAGTGCACACGTACATGGAGGATATATTTACATAATGTAGTGTACTTAATTAATTTTTTGGAGGTATTCAGGAGATGTTGGGGATAATAAGGGGCATTGCCATCTTATCTTCCCCTTATCTTCCTCTATCCTCCTTGTCTTCCCCTTATCTTCCTTTATCATCCTTATCTTCCCCTTATCTTCCTCTATCCCCCTTATCTTCCTCTATCCTCTTATCTTCCCCTTATCTTCCTCTATCCCCTTATCTTCCTCTATCCCCCTTATCTTCCCCTTATCTTCCTGAATCCCCCTTATCTTCCTCTATCCCCCTTATCTTCCTCTCATCTTCCTTATCTTTCTTACTGAATCCCAGGATTGAATAACTGAAGCCTAAGATTGAATCATTGAATTATAAGGTTCAATCCTTAAATCCTAAGACTAAATTAACCTTAGGATTTAAGGATTAAATCTTAGAATCTAAACAAAAGATAAGGAACATAAGAGGAAGATAAAAGGAAAATGAATATTAGGAGAAGATAAGGGGAAAATGAGAGGAAGATAAAGGGAAGATATGAGGAAGATAAGGGGAAGAGAAGGAATATAAGAGGAAGATAATATGGCAATGCCCCTTATTATCCCCTACATCTCCTGAATACCAAAATTTAATTAAATACACTACACTATGCAAATATATCCTCCACATACGTGTGCACTCAGCCATCCCATAGCCAAATAATATTTCGTTAGTATCTTACGTTCTTCTTACAGGGTCTCGAAGTGAATCCTCGTCCGAAATCTTAAGTTCTTGTCACGACTTCTCGATTTCTTCACTTATTTTATAAACTAGGGTTAACTTAGCAATAATTCTGTGATGACTTAGTTCGATCTGTTTAAATATTTAGGTTCTAAGTGTCTTAATATACTCATATTGTTTCGTTGAACGCTGCTAAGCGTTTTAAGGCTAAAAATCGTGACGTCATGAGTGGAGCAAAAAGCTCCACCCGTGCCAGAACCCCTCTTCCCCCATACTACTAACGCTACTCTGGATTAAAAGTCTTTTGAACGCAACTTAAAAAGTTACTGTTCATGGCGCAACGTTGCAACACTTCGATTGTCTTCATCAAGGGTAATCGTTGTAAGGAAAGGTCCCACATTTATCATCGCAAATATAACCAATGATGACGTTATCATCAACAAGATGCAAATCGGCTTCTGGCCCGCGGTCATCCTGGTTTAATGGAGCGTGGGCGCTATTAAAATGCCATGCCTCCAAACGTCTTTGATGATACCATGGATTGCTGGTGATAATTTTTGAATCATGCCGCGCGATCTTATGAATAGTTCAGCACGCGTGCTCCAGCAAAGCAGAATTTTCTTTTTTTGAAAAGAAAACAGCCTTTTGGTGCTCTTTCAACCGCGTACCAAACTGACGTTTAGTCTGGTCGATGTACTCCTAATTACAGTCATTGAAGGCAATGGAATAAATAGCATTTTTTTCTCTGTTCTTTCGCAATACGATCCTCAGTTTTTGCAAAAATATGACCCAACGTTAAGAAAAGCTTTTGCACCAATTTTACGTTGGATCTACCAGAACAACCGCAAAACCCATCACCATATTTTCATTTTCAGTGGTAGTGCGTGGTGGAGTGGTTGTACAATAACTGGTTTTAAACTATTTTTTAAAAAAGATCATCAGGATAGTTATTTGCTTTCAAAACGTCATACACATACTGTGCTCATTTCCCTCAAATCGGAACTAGATGGTATGCCCTGGGCTCTCAAAAACAAAGTTCTACAAACGGACTTCTTATCTATGGCATATGCGATGATGAGAGTTAAATGGAAGGTACAGTACTTTTCAGTGTGCATAAACCCCAGTTTCCCGTGGTCTGTTCTCTTGACAATGAAATCCAAAAAAAGCAAACCATTATTCGTTTCGCCTTCTACCGTGAATTAGATTGAAAGTTCGATAGAATTTAAGTGGTTTAAAATATTAATTTCCACTTTATTCTTGAATACCGCAGACATTCACATCGACATATCGTTTCCAGAATAATGGCTTCACTGGTAATGTAGCTAATGTCCTTTGTTCAATATCTTCGATTGCTAAATTAACAATGAGAGCAGATACTAGCTGTGCCAAAAACCTGTCATATAGTACGTGACGTCATACGCAAAACTAGTTGTGTTACGCTGTTATTGCTAATTTAGTGAGAATAAATTATTAATCACACCAAAATTTGTCGCAATACCATGTTTATTCTTTATTGCTGAGCTTTTGACCTGTTGACTCAGGTCCTTCATCAGAACAAAAAAGTCGAAAGCAATAAATTAACAATAAAAAATAAACGTGGTGTTTCCACAACTTCTTGCTTGTATTACAATTTGTCACCATGCAAAACATTCAAAGAGTTAAACATACAAAATTGAGTTAATTTTGTTTACATTTCTCTGCCAATTTCGAGGGGTTGAAGTGGTCCAGGGGCATTGCCCAAACCATCAAGGGCACGTGGCTAAAAAAAGCTTGAGAAACCCTGGTGTAGACATTTGATTACATTGGCAAAAACAATAAAGCACTCTGTGTATTAATTAAAAATTGTGTAAACCTAGATATCATTGAAAAGCTTATATACTGCAACTGGTTACAACACTATGCTAAAATATTTTGGTCTATTAAAACGGAAAAAAATATTTCACACTTGTCAGAAAATTCATTATAATTTATACGCCTTAATATAAATAAATACATGTAAGAAAAAAGATGGAAGAACTTTTTGTATGGAATTTGTAGTAGAGATTAAATTTCGATTCGTACTTCATACTTTTACATGGTGTCAGGTGTGGGGTTGACGATGTCCTGACAACCATAGTACAACAATCTATTCAATATACTGCATATTATAAGTAATATTGCCCAATATTACTTATAATATACCCAATTCTCTCCTGACATTACCACCTTATTATATATACAGAACTCGCGATCAAGCTCTCGGCAACGCCCTCCGTGGCTCAGTGGTCAGAGCATTGCACTAGAATCGCTAATCCTGGCTACAAATGTACATACTATCTCATGCAAGGAAAAAGCTATGCTAGAAGTTTCTTTGGCATTGAGTCCAGAAGAAAAACTACTATATACCCTTTGTAAAATAGATTCAGGTGCAGACACAAACATTATACCCAAGTCCTTATTCCAGCAGCTACTGTAAGCCGTGGAAAACATGAGCTAAAACAACCTACAATGAAGTTAACAGCATATGGTGGGACCGATATACCAAACCTGGGTTCTTGCCACATCTCTGTGAAGGTTCCCAACAACCCCAGTTCCAAGGTAATCCAAGCACAGGTTGTTGATGTCCATGGGCCTGCAATAATTGGTAGTACCTCAGCACAGGCTCTTGATCTCTTAAAGCTAAATTGGGTCATCGAAGCCAAAAGCAACACTGGCAGTACTATTCCACCAGTCACCCACTCAGTCAAGCAAGACCTAAACACATCAACCAGTCCACAGAAAGTCAAGCTCGTTGACGTACAAGGCAAGCAGCACCCTTTCCCCCTGACAAAAGATTACCTTTTGAAAGAATATCGAGATGTTTTCACTGGAATTGGCTGCTTTCCAGGAGCTCCATAACAAACAGTTGAAGATGCCATTCATATCCAACATGCCCCAAGACAAGTCCCGGTCCAATTACAGCCAGCTTACATAGAAGAGTTAAATAAGTTGGTGGAATCTGGAATCCTAAGTGAAGTGCAAAATGTGTACAAGGAAACCCGTGACCTCAACAAAGCCATCAAGCGCAACCCTTATTATGTGAGAACTATAGACGATGTGATACCAAAGGTGAGTGGTGCAACCCACTTCAGTATTTTAGATGCACGTAGCGGTTTCTGGCAAGTCGAGCTTGACGATGAGAGCAGTCGACTATGCACCTTCAGCACCCCATGGGGCAAATACAGATGGAGAAGACTCCCCTTTGGCCTCACCTGTAGTGGAGACATATTCCAAGAGAAGATGGACAGCACCTTTGGAAAACTGAATGGCCTGAGTGGAATCGCTGATGATACTTTGATCTATGGCAAAAGTGACGCTGCACACGATCAACACATACTTGACGTCTTGGACACAGCAAGAGAGAACAATGGAAGGTTCAACCCAGATAAGTTCCAGTTCAAAGTTGAAGAAACATCATTTTTGGGTTTACATGGACTGGTGGAATCAGACCGGATGATCATAAGATCAAAGAATCAGAGATACATGTACACCACAGCCAAAGAACATGGCAGAACCGTAGTCCTTCTTGGGCATGGTAAACTACCTAAATAGATTCTCTCCAATTCTGGCACACACATCACTGCCTCTACGACAGTTAATGAAGAAAGATGTAGCATTCACCTGGCAACTGAGTAGCAGCAAGTGTTTCAGTCTGTCAAGCAAGTGATTACCGAAGCTCCACTTCTTGCCTATTAAGATGCTGAGAAGAAAAACTTGATCCAATCAGACGCCAGCATGAAAGGAATTGGATGTGTATGGATACAAGAAGGCAGACCAGTATGTTATGCAAGTCGCTCACTCACTGAAACTGAGTTGCGATACAGTAACATAGAGAGAGAGCTGCTCGCTGCCAGTTGGTCCTTGGAGAAATTCAACCATTACATCTTTGGCAAGAAGATGGTTATCGAAACAGACCATAAACCCCTTAAAGTATATGGAAGAATAGTACAACAAGTGCATCACCACGCCTACAGAGGCTTCTCCTGAAATGTCAATGTACGACGTAGAGCTGCGATATATCCAAGGGAAGACCAACATTATAGCCGATGCCCTCTCCAGAGTTAGCTGTATGGAACCTACTGCAGATGATAATGAAGTGCCATTGATCGAAGTCAACGCAATTACAAGCATTCTGCCAGCAACCCCCGCCAGATTAGATGAAATACGCGCGTACACAAAACAAGATCTTATACTCAGTCATCTGAAAGAAATCATACACCATGGTTGGCCAGAGTATCCAAATGAGTGCCCTCCAGACCTGAAATAATTCTGGAATTTCAGAGAAGACCTAAGCGTTGAAAACGGACTGGTTCTAAAAGGACACCGAATCATCATTCCAAGCGAATTACGTACACAGATGCTCCAGATTGTACATTATGGCCATATGGGTGGTGAGAAGTGTCTGCTGAAAGCAAAGGACTGTTTGTTCTGGCCAGGGATCTCAAAAGACATCAAGGACATGACTGCCAGCTGCGCCACCTGCATGCAGCACTCCAAGCAACAGCCGAAAGAACCACTACGACCACACACGGTACCCACCTTTCCATGGCAGAAACTTGGCACAGACCTGTTTGACTACCAAGGCGCACAGTATCTACTAGTGGCTGACTACTACAGCAAGTATCCAGTCCTGAGAAAACTGAACTCAATTACAACAGCTGCCGCAATAAATCACCTGAAGTCAATCTTCACAGAGCATCGAATACCAGAAACCTTGGTCTCTGACAATGGCCCACAGTACAGCAGTTGAGAGTTTGCAGCCTTCTGCAACCAGTGGAGTACTGAACATGTTACCAGCTCACCGCTGTACCCCCAAAGCAACGGGTTTATAGAGAGGATGATTCAGACAGTAAAGAACCTACTACGCAAGTCAGAAGCTTCTGGACAGGACCCGCATCTTGCACTACTATCGTACGACACAACACCTGTGGACAGCAACTTACTGTCACCAGCTAAGCTACTGAACCAGAGGGACTACCGCACGCAACTACCCTGCAGTGGACGACTACAACGTTGTCAAGCCAAGGAAGATAACCAAAAACAGCTACAGTATCGCCAAGATGTTCAGAAACAGCAGTATGATGGAAAGTCTTCACGTACGCTGCCCAGACTGGTGCCAGACCAAGAAGTGACCGTCTTTCAACCCCGAAACAAGATATGTGTTGCAGGAAGAGTAAAGGAAGAATCTGATAAGCCTAACTCCTACATCGTCGAGACACCCAATGGATCTGAACTAAGGCGTAACAGAATACACCTTAAACCCATAGGCCAAGAGAAAGTACAACAAACAGATCAATCACTGAGCAAACAAGACAGGCCTGTCTCCGAATTTGGTTTCCAAGAAGCAGGAGGACATACTGTGGAATTGGAAATAGCATGCACAACCAACCCACAAACTGGAAACATTGACGAACCAAAAAAGAAACCTCCCAACAACCAGGAGTGGCCGTGTTGTAAAGAAGCCAAATAGGCTGGACTTATAAATCTTATAAACTATAAACAGAACAACACTCATAGTGTATAGAACATCAAGATTATATATTACATAATCAACATCTGTGCTTCAGGGAGGAGATGTCACATAATTCATTATAATTCATACATCATCCGGGACTTATGCCTTGACATACATGTATATAAATACATGTAAGAAAAAAAGATGGAGGAACTTTTTATATGGGACTTTGTACCGTATTTTCTGGGTGATAACCTGCACGGCGTATAACCCGCACAGCAAGAAAAATGTCACTTTTGGAAAAATAAATCAGCGTATTACCCGCACCATCGGATAACCCACAGCTGCTAATAATAGGTTTGGGCAAGGGAGCACACCAGACTGACTTGTATTTCTTCTTTGTTCGGCGTTCCTTCATTTATATTCAGCCATTTTGAATAATGCGGTATATACATATCATTAGCGTATCGCAGGTGCAGGTTACAGCGCCCCGCGCCTGCGATACACTAATGAATATACCGCATTATTCAAAATGGCTGAATATAAATGAAGGAACGCCGAACAAAGAAGAAGAAATACAGGTCAGTCTGGCATGCTCCCTTGGTTTGGGACCACAAAATTTAAAAAAAGTACAGTACCAGTAGTTGAAAGATGAAAGTAGAATTAAGAATTCAACAGATTACCCACACCACCCTATAACCCGCATTAATTATGTTTCCTAGCAAAATTAAGAGATAACCCGTGGGTTATTGCCCAGAAAATACAGTAGTAGATATTAAACTTCATACTTTTACAACACTCGCCTTGCTTGAACATTACATTCTACTTTAAGCGTTAAAATGGTGTTATGAGATAACCAAGGTTAGCAGCTAAGGAACTGTGTGTGGTGAATGGGGAGAACTAGCATGGGAGCGCTCAAAACAAACAACTAGGTGCATTGGGCAGCAGAGTCATTACACCTTTAAATGGCTTGCTGGAAGGTTGGAGAAAACATGCTCCAGACTGACCAGTTTTTATCAGTGTAAATTAAAGATTTAATAATAATAGAAAAAAAGAAACATAACACAAAATTACCCTGTTAGTTTACACATTGTCTGCCTGTCTGGCCAGTTCGAGTCATCTTAATTCTTAAATAGTTATAAAAAAGACTGACTCTCTATTTTCATTCTTTTCTCAACCAACTGACACAGCAACTAAGCCCTGAGAAAAAATGTTTGTCTCAAATTGGTATAGCCAAAGAAAAAAAGCTAATTGTTTTAAAATTTATCCAATATAGTGAGAATAATGTAACAATGTTCATAAAGAATACTCACCAGCTATTTCGAGACCAGACCTGCCATCTTTAGTTTTGGTTGTAATATCGCAACCTTTGCTGATCAAGCACTGCACCACATGAAATTCGTTAGCAAGGCATGCAAGATGAAAAGGTGAGTTACCAGCTTTGTTTCGGGATTCTATGTCAGCGCCATGCTGCAGAAGATAGTCAACCACCGCTGGATGTCCTGCTGAGCATGCTTGATGAAGGGCAGTACTGCCATTATTGGTTCTAGAAGTGATATCACTTCCTTAAGAAGTAGCTTCACAACTTTCAAATGACCCCCGAAACTGGCCAGATGAAGAGGAGAGTCGCCGTATTTGTCCTTACAACGAACATCGGCTCCGTTTTTAATAAGATAATCAACTATATGGATGTGTCCTATAAAGAATGCAAAATAAAGGAATATTATTATGTTTTCGTTTACTGCTTTGACTTCTGATTTGTGATCAATCAATATTTGAGCATTTCTAGTTACCTTTACTAGCTGCGTAGTGTAGAGGAGTTCTTTCCCAGTATTCTTCCTGTTCATCTATGTCTGCTCCACCATCAATGAACTCTTTCACTTTACTCAAGTTGCCACTACGTACAGCCTCCCATAACTTCATTCTGCGAATGGCTTTTTCTTTCGCTCGAACGATCTCCGCTCGCTTTGGCTTATGGGTCCACATGGGACCCTAACTGACTTCCTATTTTACAGTGTCGTGATTATTAGATACTAGGGACCTTATTAAGGAAGCTAGGATGACGACGGCAAATAAGTTACTGCATGTATTTAAAAGAAACCATGGATCAGGACATCGTATATTGTATGTTTTATGTATTTTGTAAGATCTTTAAAAAGTAGCCATAGCTTCGACAACATGACGTATAATAGATTAACG
Source organism: Paragorgia papillata (assembly GCA_035771165.1). Lineage (NCBI taxonomy): Eukaryota > Metazoa > Cnidaria > Anthozoa > Scleralcyonacea > Coralliidae > Paragorgia > Paragorgia papillata. The sequence continues at coordinate 252,056 of JAWNZC010000368.1, read as the reverse complement.
CCTAAGTAAACTAACAACTTTTGCTGTTCTTTGCCACAACGTTGTCTTGAAAACGTAAAAACGCTTCAGTTGACGTTGTATGTGCGACGAGGACGGTGTTGGGATTACTCTTGGGACTGCAAATTATTCAACGTTTTGTTTTGGTTGAAAAATACTATTGTACTTGGGTCGTCGTCGTGACGTTCGCGTTGTGCTTGCTTAAGGTCCCTAATAATCTGCCATTGTCGGACTACTAAAAGTGCCTACGAAACGAAATCTCACTTCAGTTTTTTAAGATTGTATTTGGAAGAAGACCTAAGATAATGAAAAATGGCTTTTACACGCCTTTCAAATATTATCCCATTCCTCGAGTTATTGGCTATGCAATTTGAGCAATGACGTCACACGTTGTATGTGGGAGAAAACGGAAAATCAGTCATATCTTTGGATTGGTTTGACCACAGTTACTGAATCAAACGTTGGAAATTTTCCTTGGGGTATGGTCTAATTAATCCAAAGATATGACTGATTTTCCGTTTTCTCCCACATAGACAATAACTGAATAATGAGTTAAGATTTGAAAGGCATGTAAAAGCCATTTTTCATTATCTTAGATGTTCTTCCAAATACAATCTTAAAAAAATAGGCACGCTCAGGCGTGCATGTCTACCGCGAAAGCACGTTGATCATTGTTCAGACAAATCAATGTGTTACCAGTCTAACATAGTAAAGATTATAGAACGAAAAGCGATATAGTGTGACATTCTTTTAACAATGCGATTAGCGACCGCGTTTCCTGGGCGAATGCTCGTTTGGCTTCGAATCAAGAGTCTTTCTAAAATCTGAAGAGCCTTTTAACTAATGTTTCAAGTGTACTGTTGACATGTTAGCTATAAAGTAGGGATTAAGACCTTCCAGGAAGAAGGGATTAAGACCTTCCTGTACATAGTTTTATTAAGTAGTCTAATATATTGTCAAAACAACAACATGTACGACACGCATGCCAAATTCCATGAAAGGGGACATTGTAAAGGGATTAGTTACGTAGTAGAGTAGGGTGCATGTATCAGAGAGTAACATTATAAAATAAGACGATATATGTAAAACCGTCAGATTGGAATCAGAGATCGCAACCGATTGTTACAGACAGACCGATTGAGACGAATGATATGCGTGCGATCTAAAGTATTAGGTTTGTTGATCTGTAAGACTTTCATGTAATAAAGAGATACAAAATGAAAGATACAGTCTCCAGTCTTCGGAACCGGCGTGTGTAAAGTTCTCCTGATTGCTTTGTGGATAATTTTACGAAAACGCTTTCGATGGCCGTGTAGGACCCCTCGCAACAAATTACAACGAATGTCGTTTGCTCGAAGGAATCTCCGCTCGCTTTGCCTTATGGGTCCACATGGGACATAGGGCACCCTAAACGACTTCCTACTTTACATAGGTCGTCACTGTTACTTAATTGTAACGAACTATTCAAAGTTTCTAGTCCTTGATATAATGCACCCTCTCTTACAAAACGCAGGGGTTGATTCTTACACTTACCTTTACAAAGTACAAGTATACATCTTCCGTCGCGGTTCAACACATACTACTGAGCATACCATTCTAAGAGTCTAGTACTTTGTTCGTACCATATAGCTAAACCTAAAATATTTGAAACATACAGTTTTCATGTTATTGAACTCCAACGAAGTGTCCGGGATGAAACGACGTTGGTATCTGGTGCACAGGGGCGTAACTAGGGCATAAACATTAGAGGGGTGTGTGGGATTTTTTGCTGGATAAAAAAGGCGTGGCCCGGCCCTTTTGCACGACTAAATTAGCTTACGCCATTACGCGTACCAGTACTGTGTACATCGGTACATGGCTACAATGCGCAAGTGTTACATCGTATAAATAAGTGTATAACTCAGGTCACATGCTGCACAATTTCACGAACAGCCAAACACAGGTTATTCGAACAGGACAAAACCAGGACCAAAAGGCAAAACGCAATCTCGAGCAAAACGTAAAAGCTTTTGTGCTTTAAGCCCGCGCTAAATTATGCACGAAACCGACTCTCAGCTACTTCATGTATAATCCCAGCAACTGAAACTTTGTAATAATAATAATAATAATAATAATAATAACAATAATAATAATAATAATAATAATAATAATAATAATAATAATAATAATAATAATAATAAAAATAATAATAATAATATATCAAAAGCGCTTTACAATAATTCAACAATATATACAATGCCAGTAAACTAAAATAATAGAATATCCTAAGCTAGAAATGATATAAGAACGTTTCACAGAACACTGCAATGAAGATTCAATGGTATATACAGAGAACTAGGTTACAGCATAAAAGCCTCCTTAAATTAAGAAATATATTAGGATTAAGAAATATCATATTGGGGGTTAAAAAGTTATATCAAAAGCTTTCTTAAAAAGAAATGTCTTCAATTAAGACTTGAAGCAATTAATAGTTTCACTTTGTCTGATGTGGTACGGCAGCGAGTTCTAAATTGACGGAGCAGCATGGGCAAACACTCTGTTACCAAGAGTCTTGGCTTTAGTTTCCGCAATAAAAAGCAGGCACTGATCATCTGATCTTAATTGATAACGGCTGATGGTTTTGGTTGACAGCAATTCCGTTATATAGCTAAGCACCATACCATGGAGAGCTTTGTAAACAAGGAGTGCAATCTTGTAAACAACTTGAAACTTTACAGGCATCCAATGAAGGTGCATCAGCAGTGGCGTGGTGGCAAGTTTCACTTTGGTGTGACCAGATTAGCTTTGGTGCCTCCTCCCTGAAAAAGAAAAGAAAAGAAAAAAAGACATTACTGCCACAAGTTTTGTTTTAAAACAACTCAAGTTGCAATATATAATATTACGACAAACAACGGCTTTTCTCAAAGGCGACACCTATGCTTTGCGAGCGCCTGTGCGAGCGCCGAAGTAGCGCCGAACCTCTAGGGGGGTCCGAGGGCATGCCCCCCGAAAACTTTTGAAATCTAGAGTCTCTGATACGCCATTTCCTGCATTTTGGAGTGAGATTTTACAGAATTCTGAAGATTATAAATCATAGGAAACACAAAAGATTACACATTTCAGATCTTTATATCCCCTAATTTGGACGAATTGGAAAATCAACCTAGTCCTTCCCGTAGCGCCGCCATTGGGTTCTCTTATATATATATATATATATAATTTATATATATAGTCAACCCGTCTCTGAGTTTAAATAAAGAAAAAAAAGACAGTATTTGCGACGGAAAAAACATCGCTCCTTTCCGATCCAGTTTATCAATCCACCTTTTTCCAGCTAGGACTTAGAGGGTCCACGTGACACTTTTCGGACAAACAATCTCAGATGAACATTCGGACACTGAGAAAACCGCAGAATAAGAGTGGTTAAAAGATGGTCTTAGAGTGCTGTAAAAGTGATTCTCGGTAAAAGCTAAAGAGAAAAGACGTGACTAGGCTGCTATGTTTCACTGTTTCTTCAGCAGCGAAAATGTAGAGAACGGAGAAACAGTTTGATAATGCTTTATATATTATAAGCGTTAAAATATATTAAAAGCGTATTACATGTAAATTCGTTTGCGTGAAAGTCATCTACTGTACATCTACAACCTTCGTTTCATGCGTCAACATGGTCTAACGATAAAAAATCCAACCCTAACAGCAACTATGGCGGTACACGTAAGTCACAATTTGTCCATTACTGAGACGCGATCATGATATATATATGCCATCATCACAACAACATTGTATCCCGTGACGTCTATTTTTTGGCGTGCTTTTTGTTTGAATGACCAAACCGAACGTTAAATGTATGGGCATCAGCAATGATTCCACAGCAGATTTTTCGTGATTTGTTGTAAATCGTTCGCCATGCGCTTTCTTGTTTGTCGCTGACTTTCGCTTGCTATACAACTGCACAACATTCGTATAAATAACCTGTTCAAACACGGCAAGACATATTAATCATAATTGTCGCGTTTAAAAATCTAAAAATTTTGACTTACATTTTCTCTACTATAGCTGTAGCTGCTATTTCTTTTATGTTTAATCGTTCTGGGTCTCGAGAATCACTTTTACAGCACTCTAAGACCATCTTTTAACCACTCTTAGGCCAATGGAATTGAGGTTTCAGTTTACCGTCCGAGGATTTTCAAAATGTGATGCGGCTTTTGTTCATTATTCATTATTTGAATCATATTCATTTATCTTGTCCGAAAATATAATGAAATCGATCTGTGGACCTATCATCCTTGTCAGTGGCGCCCATGGACCGAGGGAGGGCCATCGCCCATCGTCAGCCCACGGCCCGACCCAAGAAAAATTTTCATGCCAGAGTAGTGACATCGTGCACGTATCGAAGGCTTCGCTATTTATTAATAAAAAGTGCATACAACGCTGTGCAAATGATCTAAATAGTATATTTGAAAGTCCTGATGTGGAAAACCTACCAACAATGAAAATTATTTTGAATAATGAAAAATTCATGCGGTAGTTTCAAGCCCATGCGGGCGGTGGACGGTAAACTGAAACCTCGATTCCATTGGCCTTATTGTACGGTGTTCTCAGTGTCCGAATGTTCATCTGAGATTGTTTGTACGAAAAATGTCACGTGGACCCCCTAAGGTCCTAGCTGGAAAAAGATGGATTTGAAGTAAATAAAACTTACCTTATTCATCGCCGTGGCCCATTCGAGCCATAGTGAAGAGAAGTCGAAGGACTCCTCCTTTTGAAACCACCATCTTGGATTTGACTTTCATAACCTCCACCCCGGAATATTTAAGAAGTTATGGTATTAACGGGGGATGTCTTCGGAAAGTATGGTACTTTATGTAAGAGCAATTATATAAAACTTTGTATGGAACCAGACCCAGTCCTAACTCCTAAGTAGCCTCCTTCGCAGGCGTTCTTTGCGGGCCTCGTTATTTTCGTCCCCCACTAACGCCTGCTCAAACGAGCAACACATTCCATTCCGAGAGATTGACCAATCAGAGATAGGCTCCTGAAATCTGGGAGGCTGACCTTTACCTTGGCCATATATACATTATACAACATGACCGAGCTTGATGAAAGTTAACCGATCTAAATTCATATGGAAGGGAAGGGTTGGTGTGGTATATTTATAATTATAGTGAAGATGGAGTATTTATATAGGACCGATACAAAGAACGCCTGTAAATGAGACTACTGCGACGGATTCGTTGGACAACGAAAGAAAATCTAAATCGCCGAATCCGATACCATGCATCTCATGCATCTACAGCTATAGACCTTGAGGCTTGAGCTGACCGTTTTAACCAATATTTCAAAGACTATTGCTTATACGGTTTAGTAAAAATTTTGCGTGAATAGAATCAATAAGATGATTTTGTAACTGTGAATCCGATATGAATGCATGTGCATGAAATAAAGTTAAAAGCGTCACTGGAATATATGAAGCTGGCCAGACATCCAGGTAAATAATTATTATCCGCTTGATACATTTCGCCGACACTTGTAGCTTTTTTAAAGCTTTTCGCACAGATTTATTTACACGACCAGCAAGAACATATTCATGCATAATACCATTCTTCGTAAATTTTGTAAAGCTCTGAGCTATAGTAAGCGAAATATTAGCTTTCAAGTAAACTAATTCAATTCGGGCAGTCGCTTCGGACACTATAAGACACCTTAGCTTTGAGCTTTTGTTTACAATCTTAAATTTCTCTTACGCTCTTACGCTCTACATTAACTTTCACGCTTATTTGTTTGCATAGGCAGCAAGAACATAGTCAAAACAATATTCTTCGTAAATTTCGTGAAGTTCTAGGCTAAACTTTTCACAATATTAGCTTTCGACTAAACAAATTACACATAACAATACCAGCCCAGGACGGCTTTATTTAGCACGACAATGGTGTAATTTCATTGGTCCATGTACACAAAAGGAACGGAATGTGTTGTTCGTTTGAGCAGGCGTTAGTGGGGGACGAAAATAAAGAACGCCTGCGAAGGAGGCTACGTATATATGTGAAGAAGAAGAATTTCAAATGAAGTCGAATCACTGCTGTATAGAAAAGTTTTCTGACTGCCTCAGCCGGGAGTCCCAATAGCTCAGTAGTAGAGCACTATACGTTAAACCAGATACCTTGGGTTCGATTCCCGGTTGGGGCAGTCAGAAAACTTTTCTCTAGAGCAGTGATTCGACTTCATTTGAAATTCTTCTTCTTCTAATAATATATGCCTGCTGAAAATCTGCAGGCACGTTTGTAATTGGTGCAAATCGACAATGGACAAGCTCACGAGTTCAGCCGTGATTTCGGGGAAGGTAAGCACCGGGACCCGGTATACGGCTGGAAATCGAGCCTAATCTGACCAGGGCCTCTGATTTTCCAGTGTACTGAGAAAGCCCTGGGAACGAGGATATCTTTGTAACAAATCAGTATAATTTAATACCTTCGCATTGCGACAATCCTGAAAATCCAGACATACAGGAACAGACCTGACGGTTAGGAGAACTTTGACAGTAAGCATTCGAATAACAAGGAGCAAAACAACACAAGTCTTGAACTGCAAAAAAAAAAGCAATAAGAATATACTAACTATTTATTGACCGAGCGTGATGTCTGTGCTTGTGAAATATCGTTTTAGTAAAAACAGAGGTTCGATATTTCACTAGTACAGACCACTGATCTCGAAATAAAACTGGATAGTGCAACCTATTGTCCACTGGTTCATAAAATGAAGCCAGCTAAAGAAAAGAAATCCGTAATTACTAAGGGACCAAACATGCTGAAAAATGTCTTTATGTCTTCTTAAAACGTCTTCTGTACCAAAAAAGACTATTGAACTATATTTTCTTTCAAAGATTCAGCATCTCATTCAACAAAATGTTTATATCGGTGCCAGAATACGCTAGAAAGACCATCACTTGGTCCCTTAGTAATGGGTGACTTCCGGCTTTATTTTGTAAACAATAGATGCTTAATCCAGTTTTATTTCGAGATCAGTGGTACAGACCGCACAAGCGAGGTCAATAAGTAGTTTTAGTATAAATTTACAAGTTTATAATGCAAATCCTCGAATTTCATTGGCTATTGCAGGAGTTTATAATTGGTGATATAAACCTCTGGGATAAACCAATGAAAGTCATTCCTTTAAAAAAATTGACCAATCACAAAATGAGTAGTATGTTACGAGCAATGATCATTAGAGCCAGCGGTTGTTCTGTTAAGCAACAATGGCGCCGACATTTATATAATGAGTTGGCAAATGACAGAAGAAATTGAACATTTAGGCGAAAAAATAAGTTCTACAGAAAACATAAACGGCTACAAAATGGTTAGAATGGAAATTATTAATGGTAAGATCGTTAAATTGTTTATCTGTGTTCGTTTAAAACGAAATAACTGCAAACAAAACACATTTCAAAATTACGCTTGCTATTGACAACATTTCGTGATGTAAACTATATGCTAAATTGAATGTTTCTTTCAACTTTTTGTCATTTTTACAAATCAAATGAATGGATATATATTGTTTCAATATTGTACATGAAAACCCATCCTAAATTATGCAAGAAAACTTTACTTTTCGATCAGTTACCGCGTACGGGACAACGGAAATGTCCGAAATGACTGTTGAACGTTTGTTGTTGGCAGTTAAAAATGTATTAAACGAGCCTCAAAGAATACGTTCTGGATGAGAATGTATTTAACTTTTGTTGGTAAATTTATACTAAAACAATTAGATAACTCGTTGTCTAATTGTTAATTATTATATGGCACGGATTACTTCCGGTAAAATCACGCGCTGTGATTGGTTGCTGACGGGGCGAGATTTCTCCGTAACGCCCACGGGTATTATCCGTAACGCCCACGGGCATTATGAAAATTGTTAATGCCCTACGATTGGAAACAAACAAAAAATCCTAATAAGAAACTTTTATTGCCGAAAAGCGGCGAAAATACATGAAATAGACGACGATGAACATTATAAAAGTAAATTCTAGCATCCAGACGAGAAAGAAACAGAAGAAAATAACGCTAGTTCGGTGTTTCGACGAAGTTAAGGGAAGCGAAAACCAAGAAATACAAGATTGATTTTGAAATAAAAAGTGCATGGCATATAATAAACTACTTAATAACCTCGACCGTTCGGTCTTTGCGGTAAAATATTAAACCTTCGGTCTTGAGCGTATTAACCTCGCTATCGCTCGGTCAATACAGCAAGACCTCGGTTTAATATTTTACGGTAAAGACCTCACTCTCGGTTGTTAAGTAGTTAATTATATGGCCTTGCTGAAATAATTATTATTTAACTTAAAACTATCAGAGACATGAAAACGCTACTGCAAAACTCGCAACGTTTTGTTTAACAGATATTTTTAATTTTTATTTAGAACAAAAAGAACCAGAAAAACAAAGATAATTTGTTTAGCTTCTTTAGTTCTTCGTTAATTAATCAAAGTGCATTTGTAATTGAGTTCTTTATCTCAGATAAACTAAGTTTTAGGAACCAATCAGATTGCAGGATTTCCGTATTCGGACCTCTCAGCGCCACTGCCATATAATAAACCTTTTTACTTCATTACCAACAAAAACAGAATCATTCTCCCAAACTGAGATTCGGTATAGCGGTAAAAGAACGTTCTTTTAAGCCCGTTTTCCACTAGGCGACTTTTTTCACGCGAAGCGATTATTCGCCAGAAAAAGTAGGATCTGTTTCTACTTTTTCGCGGCGAATTTTGTCGCTAACCAATCACGTTGCTGAATATATTTTTTCGATTCGCTTCGCGCGAAAAAAGTCGTCTACTGGAAAATGGGCTTAACGTAATATATCAACAACGAGTTTGAGTGTTTCATCAGGGGATCCAAATACGAGAAAACATATTGTTTTCCAGTGTTTGGATTCCCCTGATGAAACACTATAAATGAGTTGTTGATTTAGATTTAATGACTTTATTGCCTATTGCAACTGGTGGTCAAACAGAGCGAAATGCCCCAATTGAACATAACTACCATGATGTAAGTGTTGGTTTTGCGGAGGGAGGAAAACCGGAGAACCCGGCGAAAAACCCTCGAAGCACAGGAGAGATCAACTACAACTCTACTCACATTAGTTTCCAGCACGACAACGGGGTCATTCCCAAGCGGTCACCCATCCAAGTACTAACCCCGTCTAACCGGGCTTAACTTTTGGTGAGAGGCAGCGCGCTAACAGCACACGCCACCCGTGCTCGAGCGATTTCAATAGACCATTTGCAGGTTGACGTACGATGGCGTTGGGTGACTACAACTACCAGAATGCTTTGCCAGTATGCTAGAGTTTCCGCTAAAGATATGACTGAAAAGGACCCGTCCATCCTTTCGCGGCTTTTCCAAAATATGTCTTTAAATTTGTTTTTTCCAAGTTTGTCGTCAAGTTTCAGTGAGTCTCAAGATTTTAGCAATCTTTTCGATACCCTAACCACAACATAAACCCTAACCCTAATCAGAAATCTTGTTTAATCCCTAGCTTTTTGGAAAAACATATTTGACGACATGTTTTGGAAAAGCCGCGAAAGGACCGGACGGGTCCCTTTGACTCATCCGTTTTAGCCGAAACCCTAGAATACTGGCAAAGCATTCTGGTAGTTTAGGTCACCCAACGTCATCGTGCAAATTGACCTATTGAAAAATGCAATTAAAATAAACCCTCGTGAGAATTTATTCATGATTTGTGTAAAATTTATTCATACAGCAACTCGTTTATTTTGCATAGATAATTGAGATCTTAAGAATTAGATGAACACCGGTTTTCATCTAATATCTTGGGTTTTACTGGAGTATCCAACTTCAATCAGGTGATTGAATGAACTATTGTAATTGGCTGATTATCTCATGAATTCTTAATGAGTTTGAGATGGGGCTGTCATTAATTCTACCCGGGAGGGGGCAGAAGGTAAGGTGCTAGGTCATGTAACTATAAATCAAAATTTAGTGGGCTACGAAAACATTTGGAAAAACTTTGATTGGCCATGAATTTAAGATGTACGGGGCCACAAAACTAAAACAAATTTTATAGTTGGGCCACGAAACGTTAACAGCAATTTTCAGTTTTGCTTCCACCCCCTTCTCAGATAGAATTAATGACAGCTCCCTTAAAGTGCTTATGCAACGAAATTTCACCCCAGTTTTTTATGATTGCATTTGAAAGAACACTTAAAATGACAACGTAACATCTTTCGTAGAATTTCGTTTCCTTGCTTCATTCTTGAGATATTCAGGTTTGTTTGATATGCAAATGTCATACTTATGACATCACACTGCATAATGACTTTTTAGAAAAGTATGATTTTCTTTGAGAGTGCTTATCGAAAGTACTTAATAAAAATTTGCACTTGCATGTATATAGCCATGACTGGTCACTAAACGTGTGTAGCTGGGTGTAAAATATTTGGACCATCCTAAAATTGATGCTATTTCAAAAAGTCATTATGCAGGATGATGTCATAAGTATGATATTTGCATATCAAACAAACCTGAATATATCAAGAATGAAGCAAGGAAACGAAATTCTACGAAAGATGTTACGTTGTCTTTTTAAGTGTTCTTTCAAATGCAATCATAAAAAACTGGGGTGAAATTTCGCTGCATTGGCACTTTAAATACAATTGACCTTTTCACATCGGTGAAACTGGCAGACGTTTATGTGACAGGTTTGCTGAACATCTTCGCCGGTTCCGTGAGGAACAATGATGTTGACAAGCCTGTCGCCCGACATTTTAAGAGTGTCAACCACCATATTTCGGACATGAAAGTTTGTGCCATCTCACCCATTTCTGGTGGTAATGACAGCCACAAAACACAAGAAAACCGTCTCATTTTCAAAATTGGAACCATTCGTCCTCACAGACTCAACGAACGTTTTTCTTTTATTTAACACTTCTGAAGACGCTGTTTTTGTTTAGCAACGGCGGACATAGACAGTGTTTTCACTTAATTAATTTATCTATTTTTTACTCTCGCTCATCCTTTTTACATACCCTCCTTTTTTGCTCATCGACGGTGGGAATAGCAAATGTCTTTCGCATCTCATTATTGATTTGTTGTTATTTTTATCTGATTGGCTTATTTTTGGTCACATGATTACCTTTCTTATATAAGCTCATTGTTTGTTTACACTCTTTACGTTTCTCTCTGACGAAGGGCCTTCGCTAGAAACGTTAGACCCTGTTTACATGAAGCGGATTGAGTGTCAAAGTCATATCTCGCATGTTGTTTCTCCTTGTTGTGTTTAAGAAGATTGAAAGTTTTCGAGCTAATCGGAACGGATGGCAGAAGTCAATCGACGCAGTTGAGTGGATTGACTTGAGATTCGAGAAAGGATCGACTTGAATGTCTCCAATCTGATTCATGTAAACACGGTCTGACTTGAAAATGACTTGATACGCATGAGTGAAGTTGGTGCGTGTTGTAAACATGGCGGACACTGAGGAAAGCCCAGAAAATAGTGTTAAAAAACCGCTTACAAAAAGCAAAAACAGATCGGATTCTCCATGTCAACATGTGCCTGGATTGACTTCACTCGCGTTTTTCGATCCGATTGGACTGTCAATCCGCTTCATGTAAACACGGCCTAAGGCGGTGATTACATGGTCCGGGCTAGCCCAGTTAACAAAGCGTTTTCACGAAGACTAATTAATTTATTAAGTCTTCGCTATGACCACGAAACACACGAACGACGTTTTGATGTTCTATTTCAGTTCCTTTCAGCACTATTTACTCACACAGTCAAGTAAACGAACGCGTATAGAAGCGAGTTCAACAGTTTTTCAGCCCGGTTTGCCGGGAGGAAATCGATTACATGGACATTTTCAGCCCGGTTAACCGGGCTAGCCCGCTTGCCATGTAATCGAAATGTTAAAAAAACATGCGTTTTATATATAAAGCGGGCTAGCCCGGTCCATGTAATCGCCCCCTAAGTTTCCCATCCAGTTCCCCTTCCATTATCTATGGTTTTAACATGTGGTCTAACTAAATCACGAGCTAGACCACAGACTATGTACTACAGACTATCTAAATCACGAGAAAAAGAGATAAACATAGGCAGCATATATACTTACTTTCAACGACTATCATATCCAGTGGATTGGACACAGTTGTAATATTCCCAACCATAACATCATTGCTCTTGTTAAACTTAACAATTCGGGAGTTTGTTGAGTCGAGAACATAATAGACTTCCCTTCCAACGCCAAGTGCAACATTTCAACTGGATATTGTTAGATTCTGAATAACGAACGACGTTCCGCTATAGCTTGTCTTCAGTATACTGTAGTGAGAGTCGCTGTTAAATCGCATCCAATACACCGCTTCATTCTGTTCGTCCACTGCTAGACGCAGAGCAACTGAGTTCTTCTTATACAGAACTGTTGTCGTCTTAGTTTGTAATGTGTACTGAACAATGTCGTTAGCACTATTTCGATTAACACTGCCAAACAAATTCCTAGTGAAAAAAATATTATATATTAAGACAATAAAAACATCTTCTTTTTTTAAAACAAAAGGAGCTGCAAAAGTAGATTTTTTAAAGTGCCTCAATCTCTCGTTCCCAGAGCCCACGTTCCCAACCCGGGAAACGAGAGACTCTGGGATAATCCGTTTTAAATCGTTACGTTATTGGCTGAATAGTGAGCATGAGTTGGTCTGAAGTGACCGGAAGTAGAATTAATAAAACCAAAATAACAAAGATGTCGGACGACAAGACTCCAGTGAAGACGTTGCCGCGATCGATATCTTCGCCGTATGTGTGTAGATGCTGTAATTCGAGCTTCACCAGCAACCCCATTGGCTTGTTTGGGGAAAAGTCAAATAAGGAGAACATACTATCCAGATTCCGCTCGGATATTTACGCATGCGTACCTCAACCGGAATAACAAGAATCCTGTGATTTGAAACGGATTATCCCAGAGTCTCTCGTTTCCCGGGTGGGGAACGGGGGCTATGGGAACGAGATTGAAAGTGCCTGTTTGGGATACATATACATTTGTATAATTTTGTTTATTTTGTGTTCAGCCGCGCGGAGACTGAAACCTGTAACCGCGCGAGACTGGTAGAGAATTACGTAATGCTTACAGTCCAGCGAGCTTTGCGGGCAGAAGAACGTACAAGGAACGTTTTTTGTTGTTTTTGGGAGAGACAGTCTTGCCGTCGTATACGAACCTTTATGTAAATTGAGTGAAAAAGCATTAAAATTTGCCGTCCATAACAGTGCCTATGAAACGAAAATTAAGTTTGTTTTATTTGAAAGAACACTTAAAATTATAAAGTAACATCTTTTCCAGTTTTTCGTTTCCTTGCTTCGTTCTGGAGATATTTTAGTTTGTTTGATATGTAAATTAAACATTTTGACGTCACACGGGCATAATTGAGTTATCGAAAACGTTATATATCTTTGCTATTATCAAATATAATAATCGCTTGAAGATCTACATGTTTAGTGTTCTGGGCGAAACACATCCACATGCTTCATTCAAATTAATTTGGTTTGATAATAGAAAATATATCTAACCTTCTCCGATAGCTCATTATGCACCAACGACGTCGCATATCAAACAAACTGAAATATCTCAAGAACAAAGCAAGGAAATGAGAAACTGCAAAAGATGTTACTCTATAATTTTAAGTGTTCTTTCAAGTAAGACAAACTTAATTTTCGTTTCATGTGCACTTTAAGGGGCTGATTACACGGGGCGAGTTGGCCCAGTTAACCGAGCTAACTTGAAGTATCCGGTAAGTCGGTGTCACAGGAAATTTACTCCCCGGGCCAAATCTCCCCCTCTTCAGAAATTTGTCCCCCCCCCCTTAAGAACACGCTTTAGTTTGTCTTGTAAGTTATAACGTACGCAGTACGTATAGGTAATCGCATGGGGCTGAAACTTCAAAACTTTTTAAAAGTAAAGAAATATATATATTTCTGAATGATAAATTATAACAGCTAAATATATATTTAGATAAGAAACTATTTTTTGCTTTCTAAAGAGCGTGTTGGCTCGAGGTTAATCAAGGGCTCCGCGTGAAACGTCAGTATTTCGTTGTCGAAATTCTCGGCAGCTCACCATTTTCTTGCTTTGTTATTGATAATGATAATGATAATGATTTAATATTTCTATTGCGCAAATTAACATGTGGATATGATCAAATGCGCATTACAATGTTATGGGTGGCTTATCAGGCAATTTAGAAATTTTCACCGTGGCCGTGTTGAGGCATATCAAAGGCGCTTTATGCTGCCGCCAACAACACAGTTCAGACCACGGATCTCAACTAAGACCTAGGTGTTGATTTTACGGAGGGAGGAAAACCGGAGAACCCGGCGAAAAACCCTCGAAGCACAGGAGAGATCAACTAACTCTACTCACATGGTCCAAGCTCGAGAACGAGGTTATTCCCAGACGGTCACCCATCCAAGTACTAACCCCGTCCGACCGGGCTTAACTATTGGTGAGAGGCAGCGCGCTAACAGCACACGCCACCTGTGCTCCCATTATTAATATAATAGTGTAGTTTGCTGTTTTTCAAAAAACGGTATATACGGAAGTATTTATTATGCATGGTAGTCATGATTCGCAAACGCAGTAGACGCCTTTTTTCAATGAGCGATGACTGATGACTCTCAAAAGCGATCCGTATTGGTCATACTGGTGTAGTAGCTGGGGGATAGGTGATGCTGCTGTCCGCCTAGGGTGAATTTTCGTCGACAAATAGTAACTTTTAGCTAACTAAACACTAATTTGCGGGGTAACACTGGCACAGGTAATTAAGATACGTCAGTTTTAAGATACGTCGTTTTTGTAAATAGATATTTAGCTGTTATAATTTATCATTTTCTTTACTTTTAAAACGTTTTCTCCACATTACACGTATATCAATTATCCTGTAAGGAATCATTCTGAGGGGGGCCAAATTTCCGAAGGGGGGGCCACATTTCCTAGGAAATGTGTCCCTGGGGGCGACAGATTTCCTAGGAAATCTGTCCCGGGGGACACACATTTTGGGGGGTACATATTTCCTGTGACACCGGACCACAAGAAAAGTCCCTATTAGAAAAGTCCCTATTAGTGGACTCTCCCCGAAGTGCTTATAAATGAAACGAAAATTAAGTTTGTCTTATTTGAAATACTTTTGAAATGACAGAGTAACATCTTTTGCTGTTTTTTGTTTCCTTGCTTCGTTTTTGAGATATTTCAGTTAGTTTGATATGTGAAACTAACCAGTGACATCACAACGTGCATAATGACTTACTGGGAAAAGTTATATATCTTTGCTATTATTAAACGGAATCAGTTGAAAATGAATATTTTTGTTGTTGTCAGTAAAACACACACACACATAATTGCTTCGAAGTGATTCCATTTGATAATAGCAAAGATATATAACCTTTCCCAGTAAGTCATGATGCACGTTGTGATGTCACTGGTTAGTTTCACATATCAAACAAGACGCCTGCGCAGGCGTTCACTCGGGCTACTGATTTCTGAAAGCTTCGCGTAGCCTGTGTGTACTCTAGCAAGACTACATGGCAATGGCAATGCATAATTGCATAGATTTTCACAAATAGAATCTATGGTCTTATATGAACTGCTGCAGTGCAGGAAGCGCTGAAGGTTTGCTAATGTAGTATAAATGTAAACAAGGCCGTTTTTCTGAATCCAATATATTTAGTTTCAGAATGTATAAATACGACACGCGATATCTAGACATGCACTGAACAGTTCAACATATTGATATCTTACCGGTATTTGCTCTATTCGGTGCTTATTATTATACTTGCATTTTGTAGTTGTCGGACTATAAAGCAGCAAGGCCAGGACCAACCTATTTTGAAATAGCTCGTCATCTTTTAGATCTACCGCGATCGCCGGCGTGTGCAGTTGTAAACATTGTAAAGCCTTTGTAAGCTGCATTACTGATCAACTATAACTCGGTCACTTGCAAAGCTATACAAACAAGTAAACAACTGAGAAACAGTGAAATGTCTTTCAAATATTCAAAAACATCGATAAAATGGCAATAAAAGCTTCGTTCAAAAGAGACAACCATGCACTGATCATCTGGAGACAACTCGGTCAAACATCGGTTTCGCAATTATTAAACATGACTGTTCTCTGACGTCCTTCGCTCCTTCAGTTTAAAGTTTCCAATTATTTTTAATACACCTTGATTCGCTGACAGTCCGACTACTCTGACATCTTTGTTTGAGAGCTCTGGTTTGAGACGAAACATCGATAAAATGGCAAGAAAAGCTTCGTTCAAGAGACAACTTGCCATGAAAGTGAAATATCGGTTTCGCAAAGCCTGTCGGGTCAAGTTTGTCGACACAAAAAATAACAGAGCCGAAATTTAGACTCGGCTAGGTAGCCCAAGTAATAAACTGAAATATCTCAAAAACGAAGCAAGGAAACGAAAAACAGCAAAAGATGTTACTTTGTCATTTCAAAAGTACTTTCAAATAAGACAAACTTAATTTTCGTTTCATAAGCACTTTAAGAAAGGCCGTGCATTAAAATAACCACTTGCTTACCTGCCAAGGAATGACAAGCTGACAGCAGCAGTAAGCCGAAAGTAACAAGTAACATCTAAAAAGAAATAAAATTTGTGCGTTAATTCTTTGAAAGTTTGCCTGGTGACAAAATAGTACTACAGTACACACGTAAAAACGCACAGTCTGATCAGCTCTGATATCAGATCTGTTCAGAGAAATGTAGCGACCCTTGATATAGCCTGACAGCTACAGAATGTACCAGCGCTGATGTATAAACATTTCCTCTAAGTACCAAGCTATTGTCATGGGGAAAACACAGACCAAGCCTGAATTCTGTTGTGAAAATACAGCTATTCCCAACAGCGAGGACCTTGAATTACTTGGGGTAACCGTAGATGACAAATTAAAATTTGATAAACATATAGCAAAAGTTTCTCGGAAAGTATCTCAGTAGGTCGCTGTGCTAAAACGCATGAGGAACATGCTCTCATTTGAACTACGCCTGAGCATCTATACGTCATTCATTACTCCACATTTCAACTACTGTTCTGAAACCTGGCACTTCTGCAGTAAAACCTCGGCTGAAAAATTAGAGGGAGTAAACAAGCGTGCTCTTCGTTTTGTCTTCAATGACAAATCCACCCCATATGAAGAACTACTTAACAAACTGGGGTTAACTACTTTAAGGCATCAAAGAGTTATGAAAATCCTTTGCTCTGTGTATAAGTTAATTAATAATACTGATTCGCCAGAGAGCTTAAAGGATTTATTAGAACTAAGACAAAGCGTATACGCATTGAGAGGGAAAGATATTTTGAGACTCCCGAAGGTCAATACCACCACGTAAGGGCTAAAGTCATGGAAGTATCAAGCAGTCAAGTTATGGAACGTCCTTCCGGACACAATAAGATCTGCAGAGAGCTTTAACGTTTTTAAGAATAGTATAAAAAACATTGACAATGAGCAAATTTTACAATTACCATAGTTGCTAATAGTTTTAACTATTTTTATATTCTTTTATCTCTTTTTATATTATTTAGATCATAATGTCTGTTAGCTTGTATATGTTTTAGATTAGGTTAGTTTCGTGGCAATACCTGCAAATTAGCTGAATATAGCTAAGTGTATTTGTCCACGTTAAATACAGTTTATTGTATTGCATTGCATTGCATTGCATTGCATTGCATTGCATTGCATTGCATTGCATTGCATTGCATTGTATTGTATTGTATTGTATTGTATTGTATTGTATTGTATTGTATTGTATTGTATTGTATTGTATTGTATTGTATTGTAGTTAGAATTTCTAACAGACTGCGACAGCTCCGTAGACAACATACCTGTTCAGTCTGTTATATCAAACTGATACAGCACTGACCATGTCAGGCTGATACAGTTTGACAGAATCTGTTCTGAACAGTCTGTTGTAGCTGCAGGTATGATACAGATATGATATCATAGGTGTATCATAGCTGATACTGCAACAGGCTGTATCAGGGCTCGCTACATTTTTCTGAACAGATCTGACATCATTCTGCATCAGGTCTGACACAGAGTGTGCGTTTTTGCGTGTGTACAAGCGAGAATTCGTGATAACACCACGTTTATTATTTATTACTGATCTTTCGACCTCTTAACTCAGACCTACTGATCTCTATACAACTGCATGGATTGCCCATCCTTTAAAGTGCTTAGATCACTTGTGGGGTTTTAACATATTTAAATAGATCAAAAAAAGTTAGTTAATAAGTTATTTTGCCGTTTTTCATTTAGTTTAATAGTTTCTGAGATATAGGTCTTTAAACATGCCAATTTGGGCCTTACGCCAAAAATTTCCGTCGTTCATTTTTAAGCACGGGGGCCTGGGACTCAGGAACCTAAGACGACCGTCTTCTTAGTTGGAATCAATGTGCGTACTGGAAAACGGGTGTGAGCTCGGCATTTCGATTTTTCAGTCAAATATATGTGTTTTTGTGAATCAATAAGCCGAAACGTAGTTGTTTTGAATTGACTCGTTCCTGAGTCCCAGGCCACCAAGGTGTAAAAATGAACGACGGAAATTTTTGAAAATTGGCATGTTCAGAAGCCAATATGTCAGGAACTATTTGACTAAATCAAAAACGGCAAAATAACTTATTAACTAACTTTTTTTGCTCTATTCAAATCAGTGGCGTAACTTTGGGCTAGGGTGCCCCTGGCTCAAACTGAAAAGGCCCCTCCGGCGCCTGGGGACCTAGGGCGCAAAGCCCCCGAATTGAATTTCACATGCCTCAGAAGTGCATTTTCGGCGATTTCTGCGAGGAATTTTCCAAAAAGTTAATCGGTATAACAGGGGGAAATTCATCATTATATATATCAAACGTTTGTTGGATTATAAGAATATTTATCAACCCGTTGATACCGGCAGGTAAAACTGTCTTATATCAAGAATATAGTCACTGACGAAAATACCGTAATCACGTAACTACATCGTTGAAAACTCACCTTACAATATAAACACAGATTTATTTACAAACAAAACAAAACAAGCTAACCTGGCTCTTACACTGCATTAAAAGAAAAAATAAAACATTTTGTTTTTATGATTTGGGTGAACACAAAAATGTTAGTCTAACTGCTATGCCTGAGATAATACTGGTCTTTTGGCATTTTGAAATTGATCCTGTTTGAAATTTGAGACTGTTTGAAACTTCGTAGCAATATTTAAATGATGGAAAGCTATATCCAGTTCAACGACGACTGACGATTTCCCAAGAAATACGTGAAAATGACGGAATCGACGGAATCCCCATAAAGGACATCCGACATCCTGGTTCAGGGCCCCCCTGTGACAGGGGGCCCCTGGCTCTTGCCGGGCAGCGCCTATAGGAGTTACGCCACTGATTCAAATACATTAAAACCCCACAAGTGATATAAGCACTTTGATCAAACGAGATCGCAAGTCATCGCAATTTAGCTTACGACAGTGAACTCCATACTTCCTCCATTCTCTCCTCATATCTGGAACGCTAACTTCGGGTCAAAAAGTGAAGTCAAGCCTATTACATCGCCTTCAGTCCCCCCTATATACGCGGCCAAGATGCGGTTCGCGTCAGGGGACTGGAAGCGACGTAATAAGCACAAAATGTTGACTTCACTTTTGAAGCGTGATGACTGAAGTTGGCGTTCCAGGTATAAGAGATGGATATAGGAAATGGAGTTCACTGGCTTACGATGACTTGCGATGCCACCAGTCAAACGTCGGCACAAGTCGTCGCAAGTTCTACACTTCCGCTAGTTCCCACGCCTTTTCGCTAGTTCTCATGATAGTTTCTATGGCGACGGAGCACGAAAGACTTGCATCGACTTGTGTTTTGCGTTCAAACGTTTCGCAAGCTCTCGCAAGTTGAAGAAAACTTGCGATGAAATTTGAACAAGACCAAATTAGTCGCAAGCCAACGCAAGTCACCGCAAGTCATCGCAAGCTGGCGGTCAAACGAGACACAAGCAAGCACAAGCTAAAACTTGCGATAACTTGCGTTCTCGTTTGATCAGGGCTTTATGGTCAGCAAACATTTTGAAGCCACTGGCGGCTATATTGGTACTGCAGGTCCAGTGTACCTTGCGGGCTTAAGAGTAGTAAGAGTTTACCGTGGGTCGGAAATGCCGTAAAACAATTGTCGGATGGCAATTTACCGTTACCACTGGAAAACAGAAGGAAAATACAAGCAAATACCAGCCCTTTTCGTTTGACGCGTGCGATCGCACGCGTTGGCACACACGTGAACCCAACTGCGCGTGCTGTTTATCGCACGCGTGAAAAGCCATGTTCAATTGTTCATTCACATTGCAATTGTGAAAATGTGTGAAAGTTTCAGTAATATGTCGCATCTCACAACGTACCGTAACGTAAGGTCTCACAGCGTAACGTAAGGTCTTACAACATAACGTCGGGTCTCACAACGTAACGGAAAGTGTCACAACGTAACGGAAGGTGTCACAACGTAACGGAAGGTCTCACAACGTAACGGAAGGTGTCACAACGTAACGTAAGACTTCACAGCGTAACGCAAGACTTCACAGCGAAAGGTAAGGTCTCACAACGTAACGTAAGGTCTCACAACGTAACGTCAGGTCTCACAAAGTAACGGAAGGTGTCACAACGTAACGCAAGGTCTCACAACGTAACGGCAGGTCTCACAACGTAACGTAAGGTCTCACAACGTAACGTAAGGTTTCACAACGTAACGTCAGGTCTCACAACGTAACGGAAGGTCTCACAACGTAACGGAAGGTGTCACAACGTAACGGAAGGTTTCACAACGTAACGGAAGGTGTCACAACGTAACGCAAGGTCTCACAGCGTAACGCAAGACTTCACAGCGTAAGGTAAGGTCTCACAACGTAACGTAAGGTCTCACAACGTAACGCAAGGTTTCACAACGTAACGGAAGGTGTCGCAACGTAACGGAAGGTCTCACAACGTAACGGAAGGTGTCACAACGTAAGGACTTGCAATGTAATGTATATCGTCTTTAAGCGTAGGCTTTTGTAACAGTTTTCACAGCGTAGTAGGTTTTACGTTTTACAACTAAACTAATACGTTAAAGCGAAAGATAACATCTTACAATGAATATCAAGCAACACAGCTTTCTTTTTCAGATGTGTAGAAAATAGGAACGTCAAGTTCATATTTCTGTGCCATAATTGATCATTTTAAACGCACGTGCGATTCACACGCGCAAAATTCGTTACGCGTGTGCATTATCGCACATGTACGTGTAATTTCGCTCCCGAAAAGGACTGAAATACAGTCCGAAGTTGTCAACTGCACACTTCAAGGCTTTGTAAAGACTCCTGTTTTATACCAAAGGTATATTATAAATAGTTTTAGGATGAAGTTATTGCCTGTTTTTCTTGGGTTTTTACGAGTTTTGTGATATTGGCAAGTTTATCGATTACCGGGCAGAGTAAAAAACTACAAAATAACACGTTTTACTGCCAAACAAACGCAAAAACTAAGCTTCTAAATCTTTGCACTGTTCCTTGTTTGATATACCCATAGCAGAAATTTTCTTAATGTGGTTCTCGTGCTGTGAAAACATATGTACAAAGTTTCCGTGGCGGCCATCTTGGTACACCAAATTCGTCATCTCCAGTGGCTTCATTTTTGGAGCCGGATGAGCAATGCAGTTATATCAGCCAACAAAAAGTTGAACAGCTTTGCCTTTTGATCAAGGTGTTCTTGCACATTGTTGGTAGATTTCGAAATAGACTGACTGACTTTGTAGTTTAACAGTGATCAGATGTGGCTGACAACTGTCTTGATCGTAAATATGTTCACCAATGTGAAGTATGCACCACATTCAGCCTTCGATCTGATCCTCCTCGAACCACTCCCACCTTCGCTCGTGCGGTATAGAGCCTCTCTGCACTTTTGCCAATCTCGTACCCAGAACCTGCGATCCTTTTGGTCAGTACCAAGGAACGGAGGCTCTGGGAAACTCCGTTAAAAAACCCCCCGAAAATTGGGTTTTTGTTCCCAGTCCTCTGGTTCCCAGTTCCCTATAATTTGTTACTGTCATCGACGATCTTTAGCTTGTTAAAAAACCAGGGAAAATATTTCTTTACCGATAAAGAATCGTCCAGTATGTTTTACAAAGTTCTTGACAAAGCGTTGCGATACAAATGGTCTTTCTTAGCTTTTCTCTAAATCATCAACCGGACGATTTGACGAGAGTGTTTTATATGTCCGCGTCGCCATCGGCACTCGGCAGTGATCGGCTCAGCCGCTCAGGTAAGGAATTGCACTTTCTGTCAGGAATTTTGGCTAAACTACATCGACCTTGTATTCTCTAATATAATTTTAAAGTTCTGAGACGAAACTGCAAATAATTACGAAACGAGCCCGACGATGGCTGTTTGTTTGTCGACGAAGCGAGAATAATAATAGTTTTAACTTGTAAATTGTCGGGATTTTTGCTGTTTGGAATTATTTCATGTGTTCAATTGTATTTTGGGTCTGGCGTTTGTCATTTGGTCATGTGTTACAGAACGTCGAAAAATCGATGTAAACAAGTTAGCAACGTGCACATTATTTGAAATTTTACTGTTTTTAAACTAACCAATCAGATGACAAGAGTTTCATCGGAGTTTCCCAGAGCCTCCGTTCCTTGGTACTGACCAAAAGGATCGCAGGCTCTGGGTGCGAGACTGCACTTTTGCCAGTAGCGCGAGTGAATGGCTGAGCCAGGCATCTCGTTATTATTATTGTCGTTATTGGAGACTAGTCTCTGTGGTCAGTTCCTGCCTTTGTCTTTGTAATTAATAACAATAAATAAGAATAATAAAAGCACTTATTTAAACACGATTAAGTTAGTTGAAAACTGATGTGGTCGTGTATCTAATTACTATAATCCCCCTCTTATTTTTAAAAGCCCATTTTTTAAATTAAGATTCAGTAATTATATATAAATATATATATTAAATTTATCTGAAGCGGACGCACCGAGGGGAAGGGCTCAAGCTTATGACATGAAGAGAATTTTACAATAAGTAACAAATAAAATTCAATTTAAACAGTATGCCTTCAGGGCTCTCCTAAAACTGAGGCTATTCTTCAGTGCTCTTGTGTCATTGTCAAGAGAATTCCACAAGGCTGCCGCCTGATAAAAAATTGACTTCTTAACATAGTCTAATTTAGGCTTCGGAAGTACAAATGTCATTTTCCCCCTAAAGTCATATTTATGACTGCTCTTGGTGGACAGATCTACTATAGACACTGGAGCTTTGCCATAATAGCAACTGTGTGCTAAATTAAGTAAGCGTTTGTTGTACATAGTGCTTAAGGAGATCCACTTGGCTTTTAGATGGACATCTTTGCTAGGTGTGAACCAGTTTAAGCTGTGTATATTTTTTGCTGCCCGTACATGTATTCGCTCAAGTTCATTGAATAGTGTCTTTGCACATGAAGGCCATACAATTAAACCATATATGACCGAGGGTAGGATAACTTTAAAGTAGAAATCCTCAGCAGCATATATTCAGTCTTGCCAGGATGAGGTGTTAATAGATTTTTACAGCACCAATCATACAACAGTCCTAGATAAAGCAATTTTCTTCCTGGCAGCAAAATCCAAAAATAAATATTTCCTGCTAAACTAAATTAACGATTTCCTGCCTGATAGAATTTTTCAATTTTATAAGTTGTCATACCACCAGACTTGCAAGTTTGTATCTCAAAACCATAATTTATCTATTAGAATGTGGTATCTATATACATACTTTGAAATAGCGAACTTTTTCAATTGAATACTACGTAATACAAGTACTAGCGTCAAAAATCGAAATGCTGAAAAAGTTGAATAAGATAAAAGCAGCTTGCATTCTTGCAAATGCACAATGACGGCTGCAGCCTGCAACAACAACACTATACTGAAATGATATATATTTCATTGTTTTCTAGAAAAAATCGTTGCGTCATTTGCGCCAGGATATACGAAACTTAGACAGGTTAATTGGTCATGTAATAAACCTTCAAAACACTTTCGAATTGTTTACAAATCGCCGCTGGGTTTGGCAAGAATGTAGAAAGATGAGTCATCGAATATGAAACTTGATATTCGATCAAAAGTGATGCCCATCAAAATTGTGCGATTGTGTAGGAAATTTATCTTTAAACTTTGAAATTTATCTTTTAACTGACAAATATTTCCTGCAAGATACAAAAAATTTCCTGCGAACAACTTTTACAAAAACATTCCTGGCAGCGGCGCTGCCGGACATTTTCCAGCACTGTCATACAATTTGCTCAGGATCTTATAGAGTAACTCAGCAACCCTGTCAGGTGACTGTGCAATTACATATAATGTAGTGTCATCCACGTACAGTTGTCATCATTGTTGTGTATTGTTATTGGCAAAACTTGTAAATAAATAAACAAATAAATGAACAAGACGCCTGCTTAGGCGTTCACTCGGGCTACTGATAGCAATGCAGCTTGGCATAGCGGTGAACTGGCAGCGTACATGTTTATCAGTATTTTTTGCATTATTTGGTGCTGTTATATTGTAAATAGTCACTTGGTTATTGTTATTCTTTATCACATGACATACCTTATATGGGATCACCTTAACCTGATACTAATTTAGATTAACTCCTTGATTCATAATTGTAAGATCCTAATACAAGCAAGTTCAATAAATACTTTCACCCAGTTATTCTGTGGCCTTGAGTAACATTATCTTACAATTATCTTAAAATGTCAACTGTTACATTTATGCCTCCAGTACCAATTGTTCCGCCAGCACCAAAAGAAAGTTTACGCGTTTGGAGACAGAGTTACGAAACCGCTACAACGGTGTTTACCGAAGAACAAGCGATTGCTTTACTGCCTGCGTATTGTAACCGAAACAATGCTGAACGAACGGCTGCGAAAGAAGTTGCAACGAAGTAGAAGGAAGGGAAGTTGAGCGAAGCATTGGATGCTTTAGTTGAAATCGTTGATGGGCCAGCGCGGCCACATGAGGAGGCGGAACGCTTTTTCAACTACACAATGAAAAATGAATCAATATTTGAAGCTATGTACGCACTTCAAACGCTCGCCAAGAAAGCACACATACAGTCGACCGAAATAATTGCCCAGAAATTCCTATCCGTTATTCCGCCAGAGATCCGTACAGCTATCCTAAAAGATGTCGACGGGAAAGCTTATATGGAATTAGGTCTGGAGAAACTCCTGGCCATTGCACGCCGCGAAGAAAGTTTAAGCGCATCTCCCATCAATAACGCGCAACGCGATTCACAACGTGTCCAAGTCGTCGAGCACAACCAAGCCACGCCATCGACAGAACAACTGGACGCGAGTCAACCTCCTCAATGGTTCACCACTGCCATGGACAGCGTCGTACATCGTTTAAGCGACCTCGAAGCTACACAAGGCAACAACCGCGAACGACAAGGCTTGCGCAACCGACAGAATGGTCGATCTAAGCGCGGCAAGACCCCCACAACCGAGGTGGTGAAATGTAGGAGTTGTCGCAATCCAGGACATTTTGTCAAACAATGCCCCCAAAGATTTTGTCAAGCATGTGGACAACGAGGACATGATTATTGGATGGACGTGTGTCCCAACTACAGTTTATGACTAGACAGCCCACACCACGAACAGAGCCTTGGACATTCCTATCGTGACACTAAAGAAGAACAGACCAGACACGTGAGTACGGAGATAATTAATGATATTTCTAAAGAAGATTATACTCATCGCACTTCGTCCTCATCAGTCATTGTGCGCGCGCGCCTAGGAACTGCCTACTGTAACGTATTGTTAGATACAGGCGCCGGTCCCTCGATAATTGACCAGGACACTATGAAAAAACTAAATCTTGAACAATTTTATTCTTCAAACACTTCAATCGGCCCTGTGTTTGATGCTTCCGGTAATCGGATTAACGTAATCGGGTCATTAACACTGGCAGTGGTAATCGGACCTGTCTCGTGCACAGCGCATCAGATCCAAGTTGTCAACACTTCCCACCGGAATTTGATTCTGGGTCGCGATTTTATGAGCCATTTCGATTCTACCACGTTTCACTGGGCGCGCAACGAAGTAGCTATCAACGGGTATATTATCAAAGGCATCACAGTCGATAGTCGAGCGCGAGTCACACGCTAGCAACGAACGTTGAAGTTCCGCCGCGAACAGAACTGTTGGTTCAAGCACGTTGCCCCAAGCGATTGGCGCTCCTCAACGTAGATTTTGACCCTTGTAAACATGTCCCAGGTGTTTCCCATCTGTACCCCGCCCACGCCTGTGTATCACCGGATCTGAATGGAATCTTTCAAGTCAAACTGCTTAATGTCACCGATTCGACAGTTAAGCTTAAGCATGGAAAATTTATTGGCCACATCAAACAAGTTTCGGAGGTGTTGAGGTGTCATACCCCAGAAATCCCTAATCCACGAACGGTACAAACAACCCCACTGGAAAAAAAATTCAGTGATGATGGGTGACACGCTCACACAGGCGCAACGCGATTGTGTTTGGACAACACTGTCGGACTTCCCTGACGTGTTCGCTGCGAATCCAAAGAAACCGGGCCGCACCCACCTAGTTAAACACCCGATCAACACCGGTACCGCCTCCCCGATCAATCAAAGATACCGCCGCATCCCCCACGGTTGGGAGGAAGAAATTAATGACCAGGTCGCAGAGATGGCCAGCAATGACGTCATACGTCCTTCCCAGTCCCCTTGGTCGAGCCCTATCATATTGGTAAAGAAGAAAGATGGTTCAACACGCTTTGTCCTTGACTATCGCCGCTTGAATGACGTGACCAAGAAAGACGCCTACCCACTTCCAAACATCCAAGACGTCTTAGATCGTATGGCTGGTGCAAAGTATTGGACAACCCTGGATTGTGCTTCCGGTTACTGGGCCGTACCCGTAAAAGAAGAAGACAAAGAGAAAACGGCGTTCAGCATTCCTCGAGGAAAGTTTGAATTCAATGTCATGCCGTTTGGACTATGTAATTCACCAGCAACTTTTCAAAGGCTTATCGACGTGGTACTTTCGGGTTTATCAATGGAGCAGATCTTGGCCTATATCGACGACATTGTTCTGTTTAGCTCCACCTTTGACGAGCTCCTGCACCGCCTCACTGCTGCCGGACTAACCCTCAAGCTCAGTAAGTGCCACTTTGCTATGGACGAAGTTGACTTTCTGGGTTACCGTTTGTCTGCAGAAGGAATTCGACCTCAAGCCGAACATCTTGAAGCAATAAGAGATTTTCCGGAGCCTACCACACAACGCGAAGTTAAACGCTTTCTTGGAATGGCTGGATTCTACCGCCAATTTGTTCCCAATTTTTCCGCCATAGCCAGACCCTTGACTGCCCTGACTGGCAGTCACGTATCGTTCCAGTGGTCGTCGAATTGTCAAAGTGCATTTGATCTCCTCAAGCAATACCTGCAATCTCAGCCAGTCCTCGCGTTTCCACGCTGGAACCATCCTTTTATCATCGAGTGCGATGCGAGCCACTCTGCAGTGGGAGGTGTCCTCTCTCAAGCTACCGACCATGGGGTCACTCACGTAGTCGCATACTTCTCGAAAGCCCTGTCGCCTAGTCAGAGGAAGTGGTCAACAACCGAAAAAGAATGTTTTGCGTTGATTCAAGCAACGAGAAAGTGGGAAGTTTACCTGCGAGCCAACCCATTCACATTCTATACCGACCACAACCCTTTAGTTTGGCTCCGCAAACAGAAGGACCCCCGGGGAAAATTTGCACGCTGGACGGTGGAGCTAGAGCAGTTCGAATATTCCATAATGTACAAGCCTGGAACACGAAACGACAACGCCGACTGCCTGAGTAGAAACCCGAAACATCAGGAAATGAGTGACTGCGCAGAATTAGAAAATGACAATGACCCATTTGAAGAACATGTGCTGGTCACCACCGACAACAACTTTCACACGACTCTGGCAGAAGAGCAAAAGAAAGACCCAGTGCTCGGGCCTTGCTGGCGTTTGATTAATGACAGCAAAACTGTTACTCAAGGACGGTATAAACGAGTGAGCAGACAACTACGAGTCGACGACGGAGTACTGACGAAGGCTGGAAGGCCTCTTCCAGCATGTCTACGAAAATTTGTCGTATCACAGCTTCATTCTGTAAGCCATGTCGGCGTAGATAAGACCTATTCCTTGGTAAAGAATCGTTTTTACTGGTACGGTATGTACAACTATGTGAAAAACTTCACATCCAAATGTGAGACATGTCAACAAGTCAAGCCACCCGCTAAAGCACCAAGAGCACCTCTCCTACCGATTGCCCCAGATGAACACCTACCCATGCGTGCTGTTGCTATCGATATCGCCACCTTACCCAAGACCGATGATGGTTACCGCTACTTTCTTCTTATTGGTGATATGTTTTCGAAGTACGTAGAAGCTGTGCCCATGAAAGACCAGACAGCTGATACGGTGGTGAAGGCATTTTGGAAAGGTTGGATCACAAGGCACGGTTGTCCAACGACTTTGTTGTCAGACCAAGGCAAGAACGTGGATGGTACACTCATGAAAGTTCTGTGCGACAAGTTTGGAATTGCAAAGAAACGCTCATCAAGTTATCATCCAGCCGGTAACGGGTTTGCTGAACGCTCCATTCGGTCAATCAAGCAGGTTCTGACAGCCCTTCTTACTGACCGCGGCCTACCACAGAAATCTTGGAGCGAATTACTACCTGAGGTCTTGCTTGGTCTTCATGTCGCTGAAAATGAATCCACCAAATGGTCCCCGTTTAGCGTTGTCCATGGTAGGGATCCACTTTTACCTCACGACGTGATATGGAACAACCACAGCGAGAACGATGAGCCAGTCAGAGCCAAAATATATGGAGAAGAAGTACGCCAGAGATTGACCGATGTCTTCCAAAAGGTGGCGAACCAGTTGTCCATTACCAGAAAACAAATGAAGATTCAACACGACAAGCATCTGCACGTTTCCGAACTCATACCTGGTCAGAAAGTATGGATCAAACGGAAGTGGACAAAGAGGGGACAGTCGAAATCACTGTCTACTCGCTGGCTTGGACCTTGGATAATTAACAAAAGGATGGCGAACGGGGTAAACTTCGAGATAAAAAATCCAACCACCGGAGAGCTACAAATAGTCCATCACGATCGAATTCGGGGAAGTAAGCCGCCTGATGATGACAGCACAGCTATACTACCGCAAGACGATTGGGGGTTTGAATCACCGACACTGAAACGAAGACGACGAAATAACGACAGCCACCCTAGCTTGCCATCACGAGTCGACAATGGAACACTGACAAGCTGGCCAGTGGTCACCATTCCCGTAAGAAACACTGAAGATGAACCAGACGACATTCCAGACCTTCGTGAGAATGAAGATATAGAACCGGAACAAGGCGAGCAACAACCTCCATTGCGTTACGATGACATGGAACAAGCGGATGAACCAGCCTTACAAGAGGAAAGAGAAAATGATGCACTCCCTGAAAATATTCAGCCACCAGAACTTGAAAGACGCTATCCCGCTCGCAGACGCATCCAAAGGCAACTGCCTGACTTTGTTAACTGGGATGATGTCCCGCAGTATACCGTTTAAAACATATAATTCTAATCTAATAACGTCCAACTTTTATTGGCATTATAGGAATGTTATATTGTAAATAGTCACTTGGTTATTGTTATTCTTTATCACATGACATACCTTATATGGGACCACCTTAACCTGATACTAATTTACATTAACTCCTTGATTCATAATTGTAAGATCCTAATACAAGCAAGTTCAATAAATACTTTCACCCAGTTATTCTGTGGCCTTGAGTAACAGTGCTACTCAGTAAGCAGTATATTACCTAGACGATCGACAACAAGCCAACGTACGTACCAAGGAACTATTAAAACTACGCACACACTGAAAACACTAATGAAATTATATTAAGCTGAAATATAAATAGCACAGCATCTTTAAGTGTAGATTTACCGCCATTAATGTCTGCCTCTGCAGTTGTAAGCGTAGTGAGCATATTTAACATTAACGCAGTTGTAAGCCACATGACTGATCAATAACAGTGTTCAGTAAGTCACTTGTGATCTTCTAAAAGCTTCAAACCAGGTCATCGAACACTCGAGCAATAGCGACCAGAGAAGATGGCGGCGCATGAAGATGAGGACACCACGTGGTTTTGCAAAGCATATCAGGATGATGCAATAATTGCAATTTGTCGACACAAAAAATAACAGAGCCGAAACCTAGACTCGGCTACCACAGGTAGCCAAAGTAATAAAGTGATTAACCAATTCCTATACAGTACCTGAGCATAGGTATAGGCAACTGACCTATAGATCTCTATAGGCACCAAGAGCTTCTATAGGTAATTGGAACATTCTCTATAGGTTGCCTACAGTATATGCACCTATAGACTTTTTTCATAAGGCACCCTTTATAGTTTTACTCTGTCTAACACCAGATGATTTTACCCATCAAAGAGAGAACCTTCAGACATCCTAGGCAGCAATGGCTTAACAAGTGATTAACCCATTCCTCTGTACCTAAGCCAGCTCAAAACAACCCCTTTATAGTTTTACTCTGTCTAACATACACCAGATGATTTTACTCATTAAAGGGAGAACCTTCAGACATCCTAGGCAGTAATGAGTTAGCAAGTAAAAATACTGTAATAACCCATTCCTACCTGAGCAGGCCCAAAAACA
The DNA here is from genome assembly GCA_035771165.1 of Paragorgia papillata. NCBI lineage: Eukaryota > Metazoa > Cnidaria > Anthozoa > Scleralcyonacea > Coralliidae > Paragorgia > Paragorgia papillata. The sequence goes on along the minus strand of JAWNZC010000368.1, from coordinate 221,315 downwards.
ACCCTGTTATAGTTTTACTCTGTCTAACGCAAGATATGATTTTACTCATCAAAGAGAGAACCTTCAGACATCTTAGGCAGCAATGGCTTAACAAGTGATTAACCCATTCCTACTTGAGCCAGCCCAAGACAACCCCTTTATTGTTTTACTCTGTCTAACACCAGATGATTTTACTCATCAAAGAGAGAACCTTCAGACATCCTAGGCAGCAATGGCTTAACAAGTGATTAACCCATTCCTACTTGAGCCAGCTCAAAACAACCCCTTTATAGTTTTACTCTGTCCAACACCAGATGATTTTACTCATCAAAGGGAGAACCTTCAGACATCCTAGGCAGTAATGAGTTAGCAAGTAAACATACTGTAATAACCCATTCCTACCTGAGCAGGCAAAAAACAACCCTGTTATAGTTTTACTCTGTCTAACGCTAGATATGATTTTACTCATCAAAGAGAGAACCTTTAGACATCTTAGGCAGCAATGGCTTAACAAGTGATTAACCCATTCCTACTTGAGCCAGCCCAAGACAACCCCTTTATTGTTTTACTCTGTCCAACACCAGATGATTTTACTCATCAAAGGGAGAACCTTCAGACATCCTAGGCAGTAATGAGCAAGTCTTTGAATTTCATCGAGGACATGTCCTCCAATAATCGTCATTTGGCCGCCGATAGGGATTCCCCATAATATGTAGGACACTTTTGTCCGCCGATGGAGTTTTGAGTTTTTAAATTTTCCCGATCAATCGAACGTATGATCGTAAGAAAATGTTCGGCAATAGAATATCCCAGCCAATGATTGAATTATCAGCGTGTAAATGTTTTGGCGGCCATTGCGGGATCAGCCTGGAAATGCAGGCACAACTGTGCTAACCACGTGTTCAAACACTGGCGGCCATGATTGTGCATTGACATTAAAATATGCAGAGGACATTGTTCAGTGTCGGAGTGAAGCAATCTGCATGTCCAAGCGAAGAAGACAGTCCTATATCTATATACCAGTCATTACTAACTAATACTATAGCACATAAATGACATAATATCATGTGAATGTTAGTCACTCTTTATCATGGATTTAGTCATTTCCTGACTGTATAGGATAACAGTTTTGTCCTAGCCGAGAGAAAAATGTCCTTGGATAGACTCATGGAAACTCATTATCGGAGGACATTTTTGTCTTTGGATGCAAAAAGTATAAGTCCGAGGCCTGGTAAGGAGTTAGCAAATAAAAGTACTGTAATAATGCATTCCTACCTGAGCAAACAAAACACAACCCTATTATAGTTTTACTCTGTCTAACACTAGATGATTTTACTCATCAAAGAGAGACCTAGGCAGCAATAGGTTAATAAGTGATGAACCCATTCCTACTGCATGTACCTAATTAAGCCAGCTCAAAACAACCCCTTTATAGTTTCACTCTGTCTAACATACACCAGATGACTTTACTCATCAAAGGGAGAACCTTCAGATGTCCTAGGCAGCAATAGGTTAATAAGTGATGAACCCATTCCTACTGTACCTAATTAAGCCAGCTCAAAACAACCCCTTTATAGTTTTACTCAGTCTAACATACACCAGATGATTTTACTCATCAAAGGGAGAACCTTCAGATGTCCTAGGCAGCAATAGGTTAATAAGTGATGAACCCATTCCTACTGTACCTAATTAAGCCAGCTCAAAACAACCCCTTTATAGTTTTACTCTGTCTAACATACACCAGATGATTTTACTCATCAAAGGGAGAACCTTCTGACATCCTAGGTAGTAGTCATGCAATTACTTATTAATAACATACATGACACAAGAGGGCACTCAGAGACTGCATATACCTGCACCAATGAGTTACATGTATTAGAGATATTCAAGCCTTTAACTCCCACCATGCCAGGAGGACTTCCCTAATGACGAGTAAAATTGTCTGACATTAGACAGAATAAAAAATAAAAAGTGCAAAATAGCACTGATGGGAGCGAAAGGATTAAAAAGAAAACGAGCTGTCCTGCTAACCAGGCTAGCTCACGTGAATTACACATGTACAGTACGCATGAATAAAATACTTCATTGCACTTGTATCAAAATTATGCAAAAATGTTTGCATGAAATTAGGATAATGAGCGCAATCAAGCATTTCTTCTTCACGAAGAAGCTTGTGGTCAGATTTTTATTAATTTGTCATCCAAATGTCAACCGAAACAAACAAACAAACAAACAAACAAAGTCCAATGTACTTACAAGTTACAACATTTAATACACATCAATGTCCTGTCCATTCCTCGTATATTTGGTTGTTTACAAACGATTCGCTCCTTTCACCATTACTTCTAATAAAACTTTACTCATAGCACTAAGAACGTTCTAGTCTTCCTTCAGGTACTTTACTTGACAATATAATTAAAGATTAATTCGCTTCTAATCAGTGAACAAATGTGACCTCCTTGCGACCCTTAAGGCCAGACTGTAAAGTTTGGTCTGCGCGGGGAACGCGTTCCCCGCGCAGAATTTTTCGTCCGGATTTCTGTCCGCGCATTTTCAAGATTTGTCTAAGAATCCACGCAGAATTTTTCTTATATCAACCCGTTACCCACGCATTTCTGACAAGAAGTAAAAAACTTTGTGAAATATGTTCATGAATCTAACAAAATGTAGTAGTTATAAAATCTCTTCTTTAACAACCAAGAATCCTAAAACATTTTCCGCGCCGCGCAAAATTTTTAAAGAAATTTACTGTTCCCCGCGCAAAAAAACAACTTTGCAGTCTGGCCTTAAGGGTGTTAATGAGGGAGCAGGGTCGCAACCCTAGAAAGCCTGGGGACGAGTTTGTAAAATACCATCCGTCAAAATCCGCTGTACGTCGGCTCTTCAGTTTTGATGTTTTGTCTGTCTGTCTGTCTGTCTGTCTGTCTATCTGTCTGTCTGTGTCTATGTCTATCTGTCTGTGTCTATCTATCTGTCTGTCTGTCTGTCTGTGTCTGTCTGTCTGTGTCCATCTGTCTGTCTGTCTGTCTGTCTGTCTGTCTTGCGACACTGTTTGGGGGAATTTGAACAAAGGACTCTCTACTCGTTTGTAAAAGTTCCAAAATTTCGCTGCTTGTATAATAACCAATCAAGGTTGTTATGTAGATCGGCAGATATATTAAAAGAACTTAAATGGGATAATCTAATGGTTATAATCACTTTATTCGCACAATCTTCGAATGCAATCAAGTATTTGATTATATGGCTGGGTTTGATTTCCGGTCCGTACGCAAAACGACGATGCATGCTGATTGGTTCCTGAGCGGTCGGGATTTTACGATATTGACATACCGGTCAATACGCTTTTTTCTCGCTCCTGTAAGGTTGACGGTAAAATTTCTGGGTATCTTTATTCAAACATTCTGAACAATAAAATGTGTTGGAACATTACTGCTGGTTTTCTTTAAAGTTGTTTATCTAAAAACACGACAAATAAAAGCCGAACTGGTGTAAAGAAGAAGAGGAAAAAGTTAACAGGTAAGGTAAACAGCATACTCTGAAAACGAAAACAACGCTCGAAACAAAATAAAATGAAGCAATTCAAGCAATAGCCATATAATAAATTCCTTATTAACCTGGTTTGCTCGCTCTGTACGGGAAAGTATTTGCCCTCGGTTTTATCGCACAAAGCTCGCTCCTTCGTCGCTCGGTCTCTACGAAAACCTCTTTCCCGTACACTCCTTGCACTTGGTTAATAATAATAAGTCTTTATTATTCATACATGCATATGTGTAGGTCTGGTAAACTAGCCTGATTAGCAAAATGGCTCGGTTTCCTTATTAACCTGCCTGAGCCGGCCAAAAACGACCTCTATCGTTAATCTTTATTCTTTTACTCTGTCGAATGCCAAACGATTTTACTTCCCTCAGACAAACCTAGGCAGCAACAGGTTAACATCCTCTATTAGTAGGGCCTTTACGATGTAGGACGACGACAACGGTTAAAAAGCAACATAAATTTTTGTATTAAAAAAGGTCCGATGACGACTCACTATTATATTAGATATTTGAAGCTAGTTTAATGACTTTAATAACGCCTCAGTACTGCTAAAATGGTTGTGGTGTCAGTATTGAAGTCAATCTTAAGCAGCAGGTCTCATTTTTTGGCCGTTGACGTCGTCCTGAAGACGAGAAAATGCTCTAATAAGGGGGCGATTATATGGAGCGGGCTAGCCCGGCAAACCGGAATGAGTTTTGAATTAACGTGGATGATTTCAGGCCGAAATTCGCAATTATCAAGTAAATTACGTTAGTTTTACTTCAGTTTTACACCAATTAGTCTATTATTTATTTTGTAAGCCCATCGTTAATAAAAAGATTGTTATAGTTTTAGCTAACTCGCGAAAGCGTCTTCACGAAGACTAATTAATTTATTAAGTCTTCACTATGATCACGAAACACACGAACAACGTTTTGATGTTCTATTTCAGTTCTTCAGCCCAGTTTGCCGAGATGAAAACAATTACATGGACATTTTCATCCCGGTTAACCGCGGTCCATGTAATCGACCCGTAAGGGGGTGTTTATATGGAGGACTAGGGCTAGTCCTCTTTGCCGAGATCCCGTCTCCAGCGTAATTCCTTGTAAAAATTTGTTTGCGTTTACATGACAAGAGGACCAGCCTTCCTAGGAGAGATCTCGCTATCGACAACCCGGGATCTCGCCTAGGAGGGCTGGAAATTTCCCATGTAAACGCACTCGAGGGATGGCAAATCGAAGCTCAGTATACACGGTAAAGTTTGCCTTTACTAATATTTTTTGGTCAACAGTTTTTATTTTACAAGTTGTGTTTGTTCATGCATGTTTGTTATAAATTCAAATCGTGTTTACGAAAACATGATTTCGGGCTTCGTGAAAAAGTTGCACAAGTCAGTAAACAAGCCAACGCGAGGTAAATTCCAGCTTCCTTACTATAGGCTAGCCCTACCAAAAAAGCTCATGTAATAAACGCGAGGTAAATTCCAGCTGCCTTACTATAGGCTAGCCCTACCAAAAAAGCTCATGTAATAAACGCGAGGTAAATTCCAGCTTCCTTACTATAGGCTAGCCCTACCAAAAAAGCTCATGTAATAAACGCGAGGTAAACTCCAGCTTCCTTACTATAGGCTAGCCCTACCAAAAAAGCTCATGTAATAAACGCGAGGTAAATTCCAGCTGCCTTACTATAGGCTAGCCCTACCAAAAAAGCTCATGTAATAAACGCGAGGTAAATTGAAGAACGAGGACGCTGTTGAGATTACGCTACGGGCGAAAAATTATTCAGACATTCTCTTTGTTTCGCAACTCTAGAATTATTTTGTTTAGGCGATGTCGTTGAAGTTGCCGTCGTACTTCGTAAAGTTCCTAATAACCCGCTGACGAAGGTATGCAAGCTATACTGAGTTAGCCGTGCTTTGATTTCAATAAAGTAAAGATAATAATTAAAGCACAGTTGTCAAATTTTTGAAATTCTGAAGTCACGTCGAGGAATACAAAAGACTGAACAGCTTGAAATATTGCAAAGTGAATAGGTGGTAAACTGCTAAGATTTTTAGCAACGAAAAACAGTGAAGTTTCAAGCGGAGCCCTTCATCAGAGTGAAATGTAAAGGGTTGCGTTAGAAACGTCAGCTTTACTTTTTTGTTACTAAAAATGTTGGCAGATACCACCTTTTCATTCTGCTCTCTTTAAAACACTGCCAACGCGGGCACTCTTACTTTTTTACAGTTTGAAATATTACCATTTCGCAAGGTAAACTATAGTTATACATGTAATACATGTGGTACGTTTGTGAGCTTGGTGTGATGTCACAGACATTTGGTGGACGTTCGTCAAGCTCAATTACTCAGAAAATGTTTCTGAGCCTCAGCCGTGTTCGAACCTGCAATCTTCTAATGACCAGTTAGTTAGACGCTCTAACCATTGAGTTACTGAGTCTCACGCGGAGAGCTAAGGTTGCAAATTCATAGTCAGATGTGCTTCCTAAGACGTAGCGTTTGCAAGATTTTAATAAAATATTAACGTTACGAGCGAAGCCCTTCAGTGTTAATTTTACTCTGGTGAAAGAATCGCTCAAAACGTCAGTATTTCCTTGCCAAAAATCTCAGCGGTTTGCATAGGACTACATGAATTTACAACCTTACCATTGAGCTACTGAAGCTCAGATGAAGAACTCGCAAGTTCGATTCCTGTCTGGGGCTCAGAAATGACTGAGCTTGACGAACATCTACCATGTGAGCCTCAGTAGCTCAATGATTAGAGCGTCTAACTGGTCATTAGAAGGTTGCAAGTTCGAACCCCGTCTGGGGTTCAGAAATGACTGAGCTTGACGAACATCTATACCATGTGAGCCTCAGTAGCTCAATGGTTAGAGCGTCTAACTGGTCATTAGAAGGTTGCAAGTTCGAACCCTGTCTGGGGCTCAGAAATGACTGAGCTTGACGAACATCTACCATGTGAGCCTCAGTAGCTCAATGGTTAGAGCGTCTAACTGGTCATTAGAAGGTTGCAAGTTCGATTCCTGTCTGGGGCTCAGAAATGACTGAGCTTGACGAACATCTACCATGTGAGCCTCAGTAGCTCAATGGTTAGAGCGTCTAACTGGTCATTAGAAGGTTGCAAGTTCGATTCCTGTCTGGGGCTCAGAAATGACTGAGCTTGACGAACATCTACCATGTGAGCCTCAGTAGCTCAATGATTAGAGCGTCTAACTGGTCATTAGAAGGTTGCAAGTTCGATTCCTGTCTGGGGCTCAGAAATGACTGAGCTTGACGAACATCTACCATGTGAGCCTCAGTAGCTCAATGATTAGAGCGTCTAACTGGTCATTAGAAGGTTGCAAGTTCGAACCCTGTCTGGGGCTCAGAAAAGATTGAGCTTGACGAACATCTACCATGTGAGCCTCAGTAGCTCAATGATTAGAGCGTCTAACTGGTCATTAGAAGGTTGCAAGTTCGAACCCTGTCTGGGGCTCAGAAAAGATTGATTCAAATCGCTGTTTGCCGAAGAAAGAGTTTCGTATCAGGAATCTACCAAACGTCTGTTACATTACACGAAGCTCGCAAACGTACCATATGCACTACATGCATTATACGTATGATATTCTATCAGATCACTTTAGCAACATCTCATATGCAAACGCTACGCTTAGAAAGCACATACAGATATAAAGCGACGGCTTTATCTATCGAATCTATTGAGAGTGACAACATATGGCGGTATTTAGATACTGATAACTCAATGGCCCTCACCCCTTGACAGAAGTACAGTTCGTAGAATTAACTGGGGAAACTACGGTGTTGATTTTTCGTTAGGAGGAAAACCCAAAAACCTGTTGAAAACCCCTCGAGGAACAGAGAAGAGAACAACTTTACAATCAGATGAAGCTAAGTTAGTCAATTACCATGCATCCAAGTACTAACACCATTCGACCGGGCTTAACTTCAGTGAGGAGAGGCACCCCGCTAACAACTTGTGCCAGCTATGCCTCATTGACTATAGGAATTTGCAACTAGAACGTCTAACCAGTCATTAGAAGGTTGCAGGTTCCAACCTGTCTGGAGCTCAGAAATATCTTCTGAGTAATTGAGCTTGAGGAAACGTATGTTATGTTACACCATCTATGTCTCCCTGACTATGAATTTGCAACTTTAGCTCTCCATCCGATGGCTAGAACGTCTAACAGTCTAACGTCTAGAACGTGTTGCAGTCTAGAGCTCAGAAATATTTTCTGAGTAATTGAGCTTGACGAGTCAACCGAACGTCTGTTACATTACATCAAACTCGCAAACGTACCACATGCACTCCATGTATACGTACAACTTATCATATCACTTTAACTATACATCTCATATGCGAACGCTAGGAGCACATATGACTATGAATTTGCAATCTTAGCTTCCATCCGAGTCTCAGTGGCTCAATGGTTAGAAGGTCTAACCGGCCATTAGAAGGTTACAAGTTCGATCCCTGCCTTGGGCTCAGAAACATTTTCTCAGTAATAGAGCTTGACGAACGTCCATCAAACTCTGTTACATTATATTACCATGTTAATATTAAGAAGCTAATACACAGGCTAAGCTGGGAGACTTATCTAATTAGGATCGTACTGTGGTTTTGTAATTGGCATAAACTAAAATTTCCAACAAGAATTGCTTTAATTTAGTTGCAAACTAATCCTAACCGTTGGTTCAAATCCCTGTTGGCCGAAGAAAGAGTTTCATAACACGAATCAAGCAAGTTTAACTAAATTAACCCCTGTACTCACAGCCTCCTAACAATATACACATTATTTACCGCTTACATTACCTTAATTACCACTTCAGATTGGAATCTCTGAAAACGGTGAAACATTTGGCTTTAAGATGAAACTTGCACTGTGCCCATACCGACAGAAACACGATCAAAGTGATGATTTTCTTTAACAATAACGGTTGTTAAATCTGCTGTAAGATATAAGTTCGTATCTCATACAAAGAAGAAGAATATTTGATCTATCAGTATCACAAGACAACTTATTGTGTAAGTAGAGAGCATAAAAAGAACAATTACATCGGCGAGATCTTTAATTCGTCTCCTGATGTGCAATACAATAGGTCCTAGCTCTTTGTAAAACCGTCTGAAATATTTTAGAAATTTCTCCAACAAACAAAACTTCTATATTTAACACTTTGGAGCCTGACGACGAGTCTTTAGTATTTTATTCTGGCTATCGCCAGATCTTATTCAGCACAGAGAGAGGTCCACGCCTCAAAGTGTTAAAACCTATATCTTAACCCTTTAAAGCCTGAAGACGAGTCTTTAGTATTTTATTCTGGCTAACGCCAGACGATTTTATTCAGCACAGGGAGAGGTCCAGGCCTCAACGTGTTAAACTCGAATCAGTGCTGTCCTTACTAAGAAAGCTTTCATTCACTACGATCGATCCAATTTAGACCCAGGTTTGCTTAATCGCTTTAGGAAAGTGTTTATTTGCTTTAAGGTGGCATTCGAGCATTCAAATTTCTTTTGAGTTAAACCGACCTTACTCGCATGCACGCTGTGGTTTTGTCAAACAGTTCTCTATAGCATTGTTTCTATTTAAGAATTATGAAATAACGCTCGCCAGTTATATACACGATACCGAATTGCTTTTTCTAACGGATTGCCCAGTCTTAAGGTTAAGGATAAACGGCGTATTTTTCATGCGCTGTATAAAATATGAGAATTAAGTTCATAAAAAATACGCCGTCTGTAACAATGCATCAACACTTTGAGGCCTGGACCTCTCCCTGTGCTGAAAAAAATCGTCTGGCGTTGGCCAGAATAAAATACTAAAGACTCGTCTTCAGGCTTCAAAGTGTTAAATACGGCACTAGTTGCATTGAAGTGCCTATGAAACGAAAATTAAGTTTGTCTTATTTGAAAGAACACTTAAAAATTATAGAGTAATTTCGCAGTTTTTCGTTTCCTTGTTTCGTTGTTGAGTTTGATATGCAAATTAAACATTTTGACGTCGTAGGTGCATAATGAGCTATCGGAGAAGGTTAGATAGATTTTCTATTATCAAACCAATTAATTTGAATGAAGCATATGGATGTGTTTCGCCCACAACACTAAACATGTAGATCTTCAAGTGATTATTATATTTGATAAAAGCAAAGATATAACTTTTTCGATAACTCATTATGCACGTGCGACGTCAAAACGTTTAATTTGCAAATCAAACAAACTAAAATATCTCAACAACGAAAAAACCCCTGCAAAATGGATCGTTTTCACTCACGTGATCGGTAGTCCCGTTGGGGTGGTGAGAACAATCCGTCTTAGGACCATCTTAACTCGATTCAGGGAACACGATTTGCGCGTAAAATTAAAGTGCGTATTCGCATCACCCCAAGTCACTTACCTAGGACACTCTATTAGCCAGCAGGGAGTCGCCCCCGATCCATCTATGGTAACAGCAGTACAACAAATTCCCTCTCCTTGTAGCGTCAAAGAAGTTCGCAGCTTTCTGAGGCTGACCGGTTATTAACGGTTTATACCTAATTACGCTACTATCTCTCAACCTACTATCTCAAAACTTACCACTAAGCACTACCACTGTCTATCTGTCTGTCTGTCTGTCTGTCTGTCTGTCTGTCTGTCTGTCTGTCTGTCTGTCTGTCTGTCTGTCTGTCTGTCTGTCTGTCTGTCCAAGCTGCGAAAAGTTTAGGCATAGATCGAAGACCAATCATTAAATTCTGCTTGAACTTTATAGTTTAACAAAAAATAATTTCATAAAAAATTTTCGCAAGCGTCTCAAATCTTTGTTATTAACAAACTAGGCAAATTAATAAACAACAATGAACCAGTGAACTCTATATATATACCTGGAAGACGGACTGTAAATCAAAAAGTGAGGCAAAAAATAGCGGACATGGGGCATTTTTGCAAGTCAGTTCCAGGCCCCTACGCGGCCACATACGGCAAAATTTGTTTAGCCAATAACCGTCACAAAAACAGCCGAATTTCTATTTTTACAGAAGATACGAAAAAGAACAAGTGCTTTACACGGCATAGGATAAAGCCTGTATCTTACCAGCTACATTAAACTGTCGAAAACACGCATCAAATGGGTAAAATATCATGTTCGGTTTCATGTTGTTAAACTGACGTTTTTAAATCACACTTTTGGCTATATTTAGTCAGGTCTCGCCACTCGTTCTCTTCAAACTACCTTCTTTGAAGCTTCTTGAAATGCTTGAAGTGTAGACGAAATCGGAGTTTAGACTGCGCATACAATCTGAGTCAGGATAAAACGTAGTTCATTTATAACACGAGGCCGAAGCAGCCGTAGTAAACATAACATTTCTGATTTCAGAAACTTTTTAATGTTTAGGTATTCTATAAGAATAAACTTTGCTTATCGATTATACTTGACAATAATCCTAAACGTTGCGTCTAAAAATAATGAACTCAAAACATGAAAAAACTGTCCCAGCCTATGTTATCTTCCCGTTATGCTTTAATAGACACGATGTAATTTGCATAGGGGCCCAAATTGAATAGGAAACTAATTTGCATGTGGGCTTCAATGAAACTACGATTTGGTGTATTAAACTAACTTGTGTTAACACTAAAGTTCTACTTTTCGTGAGTTCTGTCTCAAGCCGTACGGAAAACTGAAGCTGACATCCAAAATGGCCGCGTAGGGGCCCAAAACTGACGTCGAAAACTTTGCCTCGCTTTTATCGTGCAGCGACTGACTGGAGTCAGCCTTCCAGGTATATATAAAGTTCACTGCAATGAACTTGATAGTTCCATTGTTTATAGAATAGAGCGATCATAGACCTAAGGACATGCAATTATTTACTTTTGAATAATGTAAGTCAAACCGAGTGCAGCCAAGCGTTTTGTTTATACAGGGGGTGGACAAAAAATAGTGGCCATGAAGTATGATTAATGTGCTTTGTATAACTTTTATTAGAGTACAGAAAAATATGTGAAGTTATATATTTCTAGAATGCATGCGTCAAGATCTGCTCAAATATGATATCAAATTCTAATTTTACCCATTGATTTAAAAAATATATTAATTTTTCAGGATTTTCAATCTTGTAACAAATGAAGTGAATCTTAGTTTGACTTATTCCAATTGGTCTTCAAAATGATTAATGGAGTTTGTATACTACGAAAGTGTTAAAGCAGCAAAAGAGTTAGATATTTTTTTTGCCATTTCACTTGATCTCACTACAGCTTCACAGCGTGGCATGCTTTCAAAGTTAATGTACTTTTTAAACCAATAACAAAATTAGAATTGGATATCATATTTGAGCAGATATTGACGCATGCATTCTAAAATATATCACTTTACATTTGTTTCCCGAATAATAGTTACTCCTCATTAACCATATTTTTAATGATGGCCACTTTTTTTGTCCACCCCCTGTATATGCGTAGATCTGGTGGACAGGATGACTTACGTCCCTATAAACACTCCCTATGATAACCCACTGGCGGAGGTATGCAGTCTCAGAGTACTCTCAGCTTTTGTAATAGATTAGTAACGAAAAGAAAAAACACTTTGGCGAGCGCCATCCATTATTTACGACAAGGAAGAACAACTTGGATAGCACCATCCATTATTTACGACAAGGAAGAACAACTTGGATAGCACCATCCATTATTTACGACAAGGAAGAACAACTTGGATAGCACCATCCATTATTTACGACAAGGAAGAACAACTTGGATAGCACCATCCATTATTTACGGAAAGAAAGAACTGCATGGCTGGCAGCATCCATTTACGAGAAGAGAGAACAACTTGGCCAGCATCATCCATTTACGAGAAGAAAGAACAACTTGGCTGACACCATGCATTTACGAGAAGAAAGAACAACTTGGCTGACACCATCCATTTACGAGAAGAAAGAACAACTTGGCTGGCACCAACTATCATTTACAAAAAGAAAGAACAGTTTGACTGGCACCATCTACGTACGGAAAGAAAAACAAAAAGAATTTGACCACATTTATGTAAAATCCTCGTTATTTGATTTCAACCCTCCGTGACAAGGTTGATTTTTTGTTTGCGTTGTTTAACGAAATCTAGAAAAATGGTTCATAGCATAATTTGCTAATAATTTGGTCTAAAATGGCCTTGCATTGAAGTCGAGATATATAACTATACTTAATCCATCAGGCTAATTGTCTTTTTATTAACTTCCACATAAAGTACAACACGCTGTTTCAGGTGACGTTGAAATTACTTCTTGACATATTATTGTTAAAGTTGTACCTTCATCGTCTCTCTTTGGTTCATCAATCATCTTATCAGCTCGAGGGAGACGTTCTTCCTGTAACAATCACAACACACCCACAATTATTTTGCGTTTTTTGCATAAGATAGCATGCAAAAAAATATGCTGAAAAATTGTTTATTTCATAAACTTGGACTGTCTATTTTGCTATTTTGCCTAAGAACAATGGACAAACATTGTTCTACAATATTTATCTATTGTACTACAACACTTGGTCATTGCATATATAATATATACTCAGACATTGTTCTACAACACTCAGCCATTGTTCTACAATACTCAGCCATTGTTCTACAATACTCAGCCATTGTTCTACCATACTCAGCCATTTTTCTACAATACTCAGCCATTGTTCTACAACACTCAGCCATTGTTCTACAACATTCAGCCATTGTTCTACAATACTCAGCCATTGTCTAAGTGTTTTGCTTTGCTAAAAACTGACGGTCCCTTTAAAATGAAACCAAAAATCTTATATGTTTGAAGAAGTTATTCAATCTATGATACTCTAAAAAATTTTAAGCAACAAAATAAATCAAACCCGTAACCACTTCTGAGTCCGACTAACCCAAATAGTTAGAGCGTCTCACCTGAATAAAAAAGTTACGGGTTTAATCATTCTCTTGAAATGTATGTCTCTAGCATATGTTCTTCACAGGTCACAACAACTAGCAACAAAAATATCCTGGTAGATAATTTTTCTTTATGTTTCTCACCTTGGTCTTTCAGTAGAGAGACCCCACGTTGTTCGAGCTCCAACATGTCAACAGCTGCAACTTCAAAATAGCGACCATCCTCTTCATACCGCTTGATAATTCCCACCACTTCATTTTTTCTATTCACAACAGGAGCACCACGCGGGTAGTCTTTAAACGCCCCTCCTTTCTTCTTATAGTTATAACAGCCTCTGACTGAAGATTCCACTTGGCAAGATTTAGAGAGACATTTTGTCTGGAACTTGTCGCATTGGCGACAACGGGCCAAGCGTGGCACCATATAGATTTTTTTGCCGTTGTCAAGGCTGTCTTCGGAGGCGAGTGAGAGCTTCAACATACTCCAGTCTTCTTTCAGTGAAGTGGCCACAAGGTTGTTATTCTCGCTACCGGGTGTTAAATCAACGCGTTGAAATTCATACTGGACCGGGATAAGAGCATGGCACTGTTTACCTGGTATCGATGGAGAAATCACGTAGCACTTATTTTTCCATTGTAGAACAAAGCCTGTTCCTAATACCTCCTTACCAGACAGCACTGGGAAAACACTCAGATTGTTTTCGTAAGCTGGCCTTGGACCAGTGAGAACCTCTCCAAAAGCACCAATACATCCCGAACACGCTAGGATAGAACAAGAAATTATTTGAGTTTTTCATTTTTTAAATCAGTAAAGTGTCGTTTCGTGTACGCCATTATAAGATGTAAAAAACTCCCCCCCCCCCCCCCCCCCCCCTGCATGGTCTGTCTGCCCTTAATATCTCGGTTCAGTAAAATTTTGTAGTTTGATTATATTCCCAACACAATAACGAAAAAGATAGAAAATTGTACATTTAACCATCATTCTTTGCACGTATTAAACCAACTTTTGGCGCCATCAATTACGATTCTTGTTCGTTTCTCCGTCCGTTCACAGTATTGAAAAATTGAACTATAACTTAAGGATAAAGGATTTCCTTCATGACAAAAAGCTACAATCACAGCTAAAAGTGGACAGGGCACCACCGTGTTTTTGCAACTTCTTTCTGGCTTATCTTTTATTCTATATACCATCTTTCCTTATCGCTGCTCTCCCTCCCTCCTTTTCAATGTTGAAAGAATATATTACAAAAATTTCGACAAAATGTGTTGAGTCCGAAACTCTATATTTTTGTCAAATTTCAGTTATTTTCGACATTGGAAAGGAAGAAACGGGGACACCAACGTTTTGAAGAAATTTTAAAGCAATTGTCCCACAACATTTGGCCTTGATTGTAGAAGTCTATATAGCAACGCCTGCATACCGTTCCCAACATAGAGAAACGTCTGATTTGACTAAAATAAGACTGCGAGATTTTGAACCGCATAGTCCGGGACTGTCAACTCGCTTTGACGCTTCAGCTATCGTTTACGTGCTAGAGAGCTTTGCATTTTATTATGAGCATAAATACAAGATTCCTCAGTCGCGCAAGACATTCGATTGCTCATTGGATAATCCTATTAGCAAAAGTAGCAATAAGAAATGTTCTTTAGTAAATGTCTAAAACAGTTTAGTAAATCGTAACTGACAGTGTTAGAAAGAACAGTTCAGTTGTAACTGATCATAATAGAGTTACCTAGTACAGGTACTTTTGACGTATAAGAGATGATTCTTACTAATATTGGATCTCTTACCAAATTTTAAAGATTAATTTCTCACAGTACATGTATACATATAATATTCGAATGTAGTAAAAAAAATTCTGCGTAGGCAGTGTCAGTTTTGATCTTTTGGATATGTAGCCTAGAAACGTTAGTATTTCGTTACTAAAATCTCGGCAGTTTACTACTACCTTTTCACTTTGCTCTAGATATAATATTAGTTTGTAGTTACCTGGAAAAGTCTTTGGAACTGAATCTTTAGGATTTTCAGAGCTTTCTTCGCCGACAGCTGACGATCCTTTGAAAACAAAATAGACGTTTGCATGTAACTTTGAACAAATTACTCGAGCTACCAGCTAGAATGTTTAAAAAAAACGTTTTAGTAACAGACGGACCCAAACCAGGATCCAAAACCCCGTACCAATTATTACTCAGGCTACCTGGGGTAGACGAGATACGGGTCTGGATCGAAACTCGGCAAATTTCAAAGTGTTTGACAAATAAGCTGCGGTTTATGTTGAACCATGCCTTACACCGTGCACATCCTTTGTTTAGGTTTATTAATATTTTAAATAGCACGGTTGAGTGATTGAACTGAAACGTTACTATTGGATAATTATTTCATTATACTAAAACACAATGGGTTCAGTGGCCTTGCACCATGCACAAATCTGCATAAAGACAAACAAAAAGATGTAACTAAGACTTCAGCTGAGTTTCCAGACCATATTTTGAATGACTATAGGCCTTATTCAAAAATGGCCGCCGAATTAAAATTCTTTTTACCACCGAGCGTCAGCGAGGCAGCACACTAATGTTGACATGGGTTTCCTGTGTCTCATCTCCAGACCTCTTTGCCAAGTTATGTATAGTCAACGAAATCTCGATTTCGAGACTTTATTTATTTGTTGACCAATTTATGACGTTTTGTGACGTAGAAAGTTTCTTCTTACAACTTACATCACACGCTAGAAGGATTTGCTCTGATAAATTGCATGTACATTTGAAGTTTGTCAACACCACGACGGCGATGGATTTTCTGAACTGGCAATGCCACGAGTCAAGCCGTGCTAGACATGCTGTGAACTGTCTTACAATTTCGGTGAGGAGTTTATCTTGTCGAGGTAAGATATCAATTTCTATAACTGACAACAAATTGTGTTTTTTTGGTAGGAGATTTCACGGTTGTTTTCTTCTATCCTTAGGTATATATTGGTGTGGGTTCCTTGATTCTCACAGGAGCCATTGTGATCAGCATTCTGATCAGACACTACTATCTGCGTGTGTGCATTTTGACTTATACAAATTCTGCAAAATAATCTCATGGGCTCAATGGTACATTGCTGTATAATTACCTCCGTCAGGAGGTTATGTTTTTACCCTTTTCTGTCTGTTTACTTGTCTGTCTGTCTGTCTGTCTGTCTGTCTGTCTGTCTGTCTGTCTGTCTGTCTGTTTGTCTGTCGCCAAGTACTGCACCGATTTCCATGAAAGTTTGCAGAAGCGTTGGCCGTAGACCAACTACCAAACCATTAAATTTTGGTTGAATTTAGTCAAAATTTGGATGAGATTTTATTAAACATTTTACCGCAAGATTCTCCGTGTACAAGAAATGCTTGATTGCGCTCATTATCTTTATTTTATGCATATATTTTTTAATTTCCCACAATGCATGTATACATATAATATTCGAGTGAGTAAAAAAGTGCTGCGTAGGCAGTATCAGTTTTGAATAGCCCAGAAACGTTAGTATTTCGAAATCTCGGCAGTTTACTAGCTTTTCACTTTGCTGTAGATATAATATTAGTTTGTAGTTACCTGGAACATGCAAAATCTTTACAACTGGATCTTCAGACCTTGCTTCGGCAACCGCTGATGATCCTTTGAAAACAAAATAGACGTTTGTAACTTTGAACACAATAGTTACGATATCTAAAAAAGACTTTGTTGGTAAAAGACGGACCCAAACCCGTAACCACTTCTTCCCCCAAGTATCACAATGGTTTCGCCGTCTCGGCAGGCATTGAAAGGCTATATACTGTACAAGTTAGATTCTATGTATGTCTAATTTAAGCAAGCATACTGTATGTTTTATTCTTTGAATGATAACAGAACGATTGTATTATTACGCATTTTTCACTCTCTCATGATTGTGATTGGTTGTTAGCATACGGACAATTCGTGATATCACTGAATTCTGCCGTCAAATATCGTTGAATATTCAAACGACACGAGTCTTGAACGAGTATATAACACTCAACAACTATATCCGCCATCTTGGATACTCCGCCGAACCTTGTACCCAGAGTTATTTGCAGATTTTGGTCACGCAACAAGCGAGGTAAGTCTGCATTCCTTTGTCATTTAAATAGTTTATGACATCATCATGCATAAAGTTTGGTTGTTTAAGATTTTTTAAAGAAATTGTTTACAATCTTCTTAATTCAGCAACATTACTTTGGACTTTTAGAGGAGAGAAGGTCCCAGAATTTCGGTAAAATCCCACTAATTACAAACATTACAGACCTACAGTACTTTTAAAAAGTCAATTTCTACTTGAAATTTTAACAAAAACACTTGCAGTGCCACCCATGCCTCCCACTTGCTCCCAACTTGACCATGTAGCTCAATCGGGAGAGCGTCGGACTAGTAAACCAAAGGTCACGGGTTCCAATCCCAGCCACAATCAAGTAAAGTTTTTCTCTAAATATATAAATGTTTAAGAATGAGCACTGCATGCCCCAGCGCCATTTTATAAATTATTCTTCATTAAAAAAGCAAAAACTCTACTATAGTATATGCAATCACGTCATCTTAACAAAAAAGAAAAGTCGTCTTATAGCTTTAAAACAGGTGTACCTGGAACATCTCCAGAACAAGATTCCTGCACCTCGCTCTTGAATAGAGAAATGAAAGCCTCATCTAAAAAATTAAAAACAACAAATATCTTCAAGGAGGGAGCTTGCATAACAATTAACCTAATTAAACGAATTAATAAAATTATCAATAAAGACAATAAAAGCATTCAAAGCTTTAAGAATATTACTATTATTCGTGGATATTAAAACGACTTAGTCATGTCGATATTGAAGTAAATGTCACTAGACTAAATATTTTAATTATTTTATTGAAAAGTCTCGCAGGTAATCAGCTGTTTTCCCTTCACAACCCAATATTTTTTGAAGCAACAAGATCTCAAGAATGTTCAATGAAAATTACTGGGGTTTTTATTTGAAGTTACAGTTTGAATAACGCAAGCGACTTTTTCTTTCCATGCACCCAAGCTTTGTGTGGTACACTAAATCTGGTCGACCTCCAAGAAAGAGGTACTTACTATTCAAGACAAATGGGAAACACATGCAGGAAAGATGGGAAACATAGAGGCCGCGTATTTTCTTAGTTACCATCTTAGGTTACTCTCATGTCTATTGTTTTAAAACAAACTTGTTATGGTAATTTTTCAAAAGTAATTCTTAGATCACAGGCTTTAAAGTTTGTTGTGTGACGTAATGTATCATGCACGAGGAGGAGTGTTTCACCAGGATATCCAAACACCGAGACGTTTGTTGAAAACCGAGGCGAAGCCGAGGTTTTTTAACAAACTTCGAGGTGTTTGGATATCCTGATGAAACACTCCACCGAGTGTATGATATAGCATCTCAAACAAATCAGTATTTTAAGAAAAAATCAAGATGAAAGTTTGCTTAATTTATGTAATTTCTTCCTCCGATATCCAAACCACCGACATGGTACTGATTTCCTTTGTGTTTTAATTTCTTCATGAATAATTAATGAGTTTGAGGTATATATTTATACAACAAACTTTAAGGCATGTGGTCCAAAAATTACTTTTGAAGAATTACAGTAACAATACGAGGCTTATAGACCGTTCCGTCATTTTAAAATTGAAGAAACTTGTTATGGGGACAATAATATTCGCAACTCAGCCTCGCTGTCACTAATTCAGTTAATTGCGTGTCTACAGTAGACATTTGACTTAGATTTAGTTAGTTTATGATTGTTATAGCTTGAAGATCGGACGCTTTTTCTCAGTTTTCTCAACTCGATCCAAGATATAAATACTGTAAACAACCTTGTTCTGCCATCTGAGTTCTACTGGCTGAATGGTTAGTGCGTCTGGCTAGTATTCGGAAGTTTGCGAGTTCGAGTCCTGTCTTAATCGGAAGTAAGACACGCCTAGTCCCTTCAAATAAGGCAAATAAAAATCTTGGCTTTGTTTTTAAAATTTTCTTGACAATGTGTTTTTCTCCTTCAACATCGTTTCCGTCTATTTCTTAAGCTTGCGTCACCTATACAACACTGGCTTGCGAAAACCTCATATCACTAATAACAACATAACATGCATTATTTATCATTCTGACATGAATTAAAAAAGCAAGAACTTCACTCCTACCAAAGTTGGTGGTTTTAAAACCCTATCGTCCGATAATTGTGCAAGAAACATATTTATTGTGCGCAAAAGAGTGTGGTTAAATTACAAGTCGCCATGCTTTTCTGTACAGTCAATTAAAACGTCGGTAGTTCAGCAGCAGTTCTGTACTTTTATATTACTGAACGACTTACTAAAGAAAACTAGCAAAAAACGCAAGATACGGAGGAACCAAACTGTACTAGAAAAAATCAGTCGCAATAAAAATGGTGGTCAATTTACCTGTTGATTCCTTCGCAATACTTCCGTCGTTGACAACTGAACTGCAAACGAAAACAAATCAATTAATACTGTCAAATTTTGTCAAAGTTCACACAAAGCTTTTTTACTGTAAATAATTTTATGAAGGTACTTCAAAATGAATGTGTGTCAATTGTGTTGCGTTGCGTTGGCTTGTGCTGTGCTGTACTGTCCGGTGCGGCGCGTTGCCTTGTCATGCACTGTCCGGTGTGTGCGTTGGGTTGGATTGTGTTGTGCTGTACTGCACTGTCCGGTGTGGTGCGTTGCGTTGGCGTGTGTTGTACTGTACTGTACTGTACTGTACTGCACTGTCCGGTGTGGTGCGTTGGGTTGGCTTGTGTTGTACTGTACTGTGCTGTACTGTACTGTCCGGTGTGTTGTGTTGCGTTGGCTTGTCCTGTGCTGTGCTGTCCGGTGTGGTGTGTTGCGTTGTGTTGGCTTGTGCTGTCCGGTGTAGTGTGTTGCGTTGGCTTGTGCTGTGCTGCCCGGTGTGGTGTGTTGCGTTGGCTTGTGCTGTGCTGTCCGGTGTGGTGTGGTGTGTTGCGTTGGCTTGTGCTGTACTGTACTGCCCGGTGTGGTGTGTTGCGTTGGCTTGTGCTGTACTGCCCGGTGTGGTGTGTTGCGTTGGCTTGTGCTGTGCTGTCCGGTGTGGTGTGTTCCGTTGCGTTGGCTTGTGCTGTACTGTCCCGTGTGGTGAATACGTTGGTTTGTGCTGTACGGTACTGTCCGGAGTAGCGTGGTGCGTTGGCTTGTGCTGTGCTGTACGTACTGTACTGTCCGGGGTGGTGTGTGGCATTGCGTTGGCTTGTGTTGTGTTGTGTTGTGTTGTGTTGTGTTGTGTTGTGTTGTGTTGTGTTGTGTTGTGTTGTGTTGTGTTGTGTTGTGTTGTGTTGTGCTGTACTGCCCGGTACTGTCCAGCTCGGTATGTTGCGTTGCGTTGCCCTGTTGTGCTGTTGTCTTGTTGTGTGTTGTGAACCCTCTGGTAGTAATTCTCTCATTCGAGCTATTACTAACATTGCTTCTAAAATGTCAATGACATCATTTCTCTTAATCTTCTGTAACAGTTTCTTCAAAACTTCCACAGTGCTTTCTTTTCCAAACTGCCAGTCATTCAAGAGAGCTTCTGTCGGATTATCGAATATCCCAAATTCTTCTATTTCTTCAGCCTCGTACTTCATCTTGGCAGCAAGACCACGAAAGTCCTTCTTCAAAACTGTTTTGACGTTAAGTTTCTGGCAGATTAAATCTCTGGTCTTGCTATCAAGATCCCGAACAAGACTTGATTTCTTACTTGTAACTTCAGCTAAAGTAAACAAGTAATATGTTTCAAGAAAAAGCCAGAGGTATATCTAGCACACTTTGCTTTGAGGTGGGATTCTTTTTCTTTATTCTTTTCTACTTTTTGTAATGTGAAAACTTTGCACCATTCGTTGCAATTTACTTTTTGTAATTGGCAACAAATGGTGCAAAGCTGAACTAGCGGACTTTGGATCAAACATTTGAGCTTTAAAATCGAATTTCGGCGACAACTCTCTAAATTTGAAAACGCGTTTTGAAACTTCCCGACCGCAAGCCTTCAATCCAATTGTTCAAAAGCAAGCTAAAATAGAGACTGATCAAGGCCTGTTTTATATCTTGTAAAAAGAAACAAAAAGTGAGAAAAAGCAACTAGGAGATCAACTTCGTACCCAGGCTCTTTTCAACCTGCAGCACGAAGAAAAGACCTTGGTATATCATGATCACATGACTACCAAAACCTGGTTGTGACAAATTTTGTTTGGACAGGGGTGGGGTAGAGAAGATTTGAAGTTTCTTGCGGAAAGATTTACCGTTTGAGAAAAGACTTCGCTCTTGGATTCAAGGGTTCAGCGCTACGTGCATGGGCACGATACGACTATGAATACTTTCGAAAAACGGCTGTTCACAAAAACGGCTAACCTACGAGAGACTCGAGGCGCAAACAAGCGAAGAAAAGAAGCAGCCGACATGCAGAGGGTAAACAATTTTAATACCATTTCAAATTCTCATTCCTTCTCTAGATGCTCAATATTTCAGCTATAATGCTTTATATTCTTATATACAACTTGTATATTTTGATGTGAATACTATACGTAAATTATTGAAGTGTTGAGCGGAGAGAAATTCGAACGGCTCGACGATCGTCGACATTTACCCAGACGGCAGAAGTTTTAAATTGGATAAACAAAGGCGACAAGTAGCCGAGGAAAGTATCTCAACGGTTTGTATTTTTACGATCTATTTGGTATGATGTATGTTGTCGATAATTGTTCGTTTAAAATTAATGATCAACCTTCAAGTTTGAGTACGGATTATCTCTGTTTATTTCACTTGTTTATATAAAAAAATTGTTTCGTCCTGTGCGAGACGGATCAGTCTCCGTCTCCGTTCCACAACTCGGTGTAAAGACTATTTCTCTCCGCTCCACAGTAACACTTTGATAATTTGCGTAGTATTCACATCAAAACAAGTAGTGTGTGTTAGGATAGCATTATAGCAAAAAACCTGAGCAGCTAGATAAGAAATCGGAATCAAAGCGAGTAAATTATTTACCTTCTGCAGCCTGCTTCTTTGCTTCACTTGTCTGCGCCGCGAGTCTCTCGTAAGTTGGCCGGTTTTTTGTGAACATATTCGAAAATCATAACCATATCGTGCCCACTTAGCGCTGAACCCTTGAATCCAAGATCGAAGTATTTTCTCATATTCTCAAACGGTAAATCTTTCAGGCAAGAAACTTCAAATCATCTCTACCCCACCCCTGTCCAAACAAAATTTGTCACAACCAGATTTTGGTAGTCACGTGACCATGATATACCAGGGTCTTTTCTTCGCGCTCCGGATTGAAAAGAGCCTGGGTACGAGGTTGCGAAGGGATAGCAGCTACAGTTACGTAAAAGGAGAAAGGAAGCCTTGCTTATAGGTTGAGGACGTCAGCTATGCCAAGAAGAAACCGAAATCCTAAAATTTGGTTTTAGGCAAGTTTTGTATTTTTACCCGATTTACTGCTCTCTGCCTTATCTGATGAAGATGAATCTCCACGATCAACCAAATCTTGTTCTATTGGCATCTGTTGTTCTCTCTGGCTAGCACTCTTGGCCTCTGTGGTGAAGATAAAAAACAGTGTTGGTTTTGTATAGTAGCAAGGTGGGCACTTTAGGCTCTGGAATGTACGAACACACAAGTTCCTTATCGGAACACCCGCAGCAAGGAAAATCGGAGAACCCAATGAAAAACCCCTCGATGGACAGGAGAGAACCAACCACTCTACTGACATGAAGCTAACAGCATGTGCCACCCATGCCTCCCACGTGCTCCCAACTTGACCTTGTAAGCTTAATCGTAGATTAAACTCCACCAAAAATAGAACTTTAGTGGTAACACAAGTTAGTTTAATACTTCAAGCATTTCGAGAAGCTTTAAAGAAGGTAGTTTGTAGAAAACGAGTGTCGAGACCTGACTAAATATAGCCAAAAGTGCGACTTAAAATCGTCAGTTTAAAGCCTGGTTTCCATTTGGTCGCGACGGCGTCTTAACGGTCGTTATGACATTTTGTTATGACAAAAGAAATTCGTTGCAACGCTTCACTTCCGCGACCGTTAAAGACGCGGCCGCGACCAAATGGAAACCAGGCTTAACAACACGAAACAGGACATAATATTTTACCCATTTCAACCGTGTTTTCGACAGCCTAATGTACACAGCCGGAAATCTCACAGACTTGTTACAACCTGCAGGATTTGCAGGCTTCTTACAAGCTGTTGACAAGTTGCAACAAGCCTGTTGATTTCATCATGCTCTAACAGACTTGTTACAACAGATCTGTTACAACGTGTTGGCCACAGAGCCGTAACAAGTTGTTAGGACAAGTTGTAACAGACCTGTTGAGAACATGGAATATCAGATCTGATAGAACAACTTGTAGCAAGTCTGATGAAGCCGACAAGGTTGTTCCAACTTGTTCCAACAGGCTTGTCGCAAGATGTTATTGCCAAGCTTGCACCAAGTTGACAACAACTTGCGACGGACCTGTTATTAACAACCCGTGTTTCGTTTGTCACAACAAATTGGAACAAGTCTGCAGAGAATCTCAAATAAAATCCTTACAATTTATGGACGTTTTGCTGTGTGCTTTTTAGCTTTTCTGGCGCCGACAAATTAATTTATGGTTGCTTTATCACGTTTGGTCGAACACAAATTCGTTGTGGTATTATTTTATTACATGTAAACCGCAATTTATAACAGGCTAAAGCCGCTAAACAGCTATATAATTTGATTGCTCAGTTCCCCGAAGCTGCTATAAGTATATTAAACACGCCAGTTTTCCTAATAAATCAATACTGCATGGGACTACCCTTACAGAAATGAACAACATATTAAATAGCGGTTCACTTGAAGCAGAGAGAGAGAGAACGTTTATTTAGTATTTTATAACTTATACGTCTTTGTGTGGGTGAAAACTTCAAAACGTTTTTTGTGAACGGAAAAGTGTTTGAAAAAAATTAAAAAATAAACAATAATGAAGCTAGTTTTTGCTATTTATTCAAACTATAAATGTTCAGGAGAAAGACGGCACAATATCTGTTTCTGATATCACAACACTCTACGAAGACAGCCATATCGCGGCCAGGCATGTCGCGACATCACTAATTCATTTTGCAAAATTTTGAAAGATATCAACTTATCAAAGCTATAGGAACGTTAATACGATCATAATACACATATTTATCACTTCAATCTTATGTTCAAGTTCACAACAGGCATATTTTGGGGTTTATAACAAAAAAATAGAACTTAGCTCAAAATATCAAAACTGTTTTCTCCACGGCCACGGCACTTCACGGCAAAAACGACTTTCGGATTAAACTGCTTGTGTGACTGATCTGTTACAGACCCTGTTTGTATTTCCAATTTAATGTTTCTGGGCCACGTTTTGTTTGTCCGAAAAATCTTTGAGTTTCAAAGTGTTTCTTTCGAACAGCTTGTAAATAAAGTTCGAAGCTTCGAGGCTAAAAACAGGAAGTAATGAGCTTGCATCATCTTATGCTCAGAGAGCCAATCAGAATGAGATTACGAAAACAAACTTGCGTCACCATGGACGACCGTTGGCTAAATTTTATTTTTCACAGTTTGAAAGTTGAAGGTTGAAACAGACCGGGATCCACGATTCCACGGATAAAAGTCTATCGGTTTTGATTGAGACATGATATGTGACTGAAATATGACTCTGGTTCGTGTTAAATCATCATACGTTCACCGTTTGGAAGATGTTCTCAGTGGATTTGCATTTCAGTCGTTGGCAACATTCAAGATCAAATGTGTCGGGAGTGGCAGTTCATTTCTATTTTTCAAGTGTGCGTACTGTTTAAAAGGGACTGAACTGGTCCGCTGGTCCAGCACTCAACGTAAAGAGCTGTCAACTAAAAAGGGTGATTAAACTGGAACTTTCAGAGTGCCAACCACGAATGAAACTGATGCTGAGGAATACAAACGTTCAAAAAGAAGCGGTATACTTTTATTTCTATGACAAACATTAATTTATCTTATCATCTGTTACTTATACCTTTAGTGCTGAGTTTATTCAGTTAAAGTGAACATACTAAAACATTCAAATGAGTGAGTAAACTCGCTTTCATCGGTGGACCGAATTTTTGCAAAGTATTGAATTGTCTTCTGTAAAATAAAATTGCTTTGATAGATATTTGCAGTTGTGTAAATTATATTTGACTTGTCTATATTCTATCTGAATTAGATTCCTTAAGTATAGAAATCACGAAAGTATCACAGGGTGCGAGAATTTCGTTATTTCTATACTTAAGAAATCTAATAATTCAGATAGAATCAGTGCATGAACAACGCGAGAATAATGCGTGTTTCATCAAGCTTGTTACAACTTGTCAACTGCAGATTTGTTACGGTTTGTTCACAAGTTGTTACAGGCCTGATGACGACAATATTGTTACGATCTGTTCACAACAAGCTTGCAGCAAGTTGTTGGAACAAGTTGTTACTGGTCTGATAACGACAATATTGTTCCGGCTTGTCAGAACAACTTGCAACAAGTCTGCAAACAACCCGTTGCAGATTTGTCAGGACAAACCGGAACAAGGCATGCGAACGCATCCGGATATCGGCTTGTTCATGACAAGTTGTAACAGACAGGCTGCAGACCTGTTACAACATGTGCGTTTCCGGCTGTGTAGCTGGTAAGATGCAGGCTTTATCCTATACCGTAAAAAGCACTTGTACTTCTCGTATCCTGTGTAAAAATAGAAATTCTGCTGTTTTTGTGGTGGTTTTTGGCTGTTCTAGGTTTTAGTAAACAAAATTTGTTGTATATGACCGCGTAGGAGCCTGGAGCCAACATCAAAAAATGCCTCACGACCGCCATTTCCGCCTCACTTTTTGATTGGCAGTCAGCCTTCCAGGTGTATATAGAGTTCACAGCACTAAACTACTAATATATGAAATTACATGAAGAAAGATGGTGTGTGGTGAAGTAAGGTGGGATGAAGTAAGGTGTGGTAAGGAGTGTTGAGGTGTGGTGGGATAAGGTGCGATGCGGCGGATTGGGTGAAGAGAGGTGTGGTGTTGCGACGTGTGGTGAGCTGAGCTGAGGTGGGGTGAAGTGAAGTGAAGTGAAGTGAAGTGAAGTGAAGTGAAGTGAAGAGATGTATGGTGTGGTGAAGTGAAGTGATGTGGGGTGAAGTGGGGTAGAGTGTGGTGAAGTGATGTGGGGTCGGGTGAAGTGAGGTGAAGTGGGGTGATATGCAATAGAATAAAAACAAGATATGGTCTTATAAGTATTTATAAAAGTTTTTAAAAAGCCACGGGTTTGGTTATAATTCAACGCCAAGACCTCGCACTTTGCACTCGAATAATAACCTCGTTCTTCCTAGACTTGAGTTATATGTAGAAACTCGCCTCGCTCGCTGCTTTTGTCTGCTACGCTCGAAATAAACAAGCACAAAAAGTATTTTTAACTAAAAAAGAATGCTTACTTTTCTCTTGGAAGCTGCATTCACCTTCAAAATGTGGTTGCTCTCTGACGTCACTATGCGCTAAATTAAGAAAAACAAAGAACAATAAATCTTTGTTTCTTGAATGATTCAACGGGGTGCAACTTGGCCAGTTTATTTTATTGAGCCAGCATTTGCTAGCCTGCGCTGCAGACGTCCAAAACCCGGTTTTGTCAGTCTGCGAAGTAGCGACCAGATTCATGTTCTGGTCTCCCTTGAGTACCTAAATATGTACTAGATCACGATTGGCTCGTGCTGAAAACTTAAAGTGCCCCTAACCTCGACAGTTTTTATTGTCTTATTTGGAAGAACTTTTAAAATGATAAAGTAACTTCTTTGGAAGATTTTCGCTTTATTTTTGAGATATTTAATTTTGTTTGATATGTAAATGTGCGGAATTTACGTCATACATGCATAATGACTTATCGAAGAAGTTTGTGTATCCCTTTCATTCTCGAACGAAATCCTTTAAAATCGAGAAGTTTGGTGTTGTGGGAGAAACACGCACACATGTTATTCATACTTTAGTGTTTTTATTTGATGAACGCAAAGATACATTACATTCTCTGATAAGTCATTATGCATGTGTGACGTAAATTCCGTACATTTGCATATCAAACAAAGTGAAATATCTCAAAAACAAAGCGAAAAAGCGAAAATCTTCCAAAGAAGCCACTTTATCATTTTAAACGTTCTTCCAAATAAGACAATAAAAAATATCGAGGTTAGGGGCACTTTAACTTTAGATCGCTTCTGATTGGGTTCTATTCTAAGCGCCACTTCTGGCGAGCGTTTTGTTATGATATAGAGAAAAGCAAGATGGCTAGTATAATGTTATGTAATGTAATGGCTAGTAATATGTTGTGCACGTATGGTGTTAGATGTTGAATGCATAGTTCAAGATTCTGCGTTTTGCAAAACTTGTTAAAATGTCCAAAATGTGCGACATATTGCGACGGAGACAAGAACAAGAATTCGGTCGGTAATTCGCAGACTGGCAAAACCGAGTTTTGGACGTCTGCGGCGCAGGCTAGCATTTGTTAAACTGTGTAGTCAATATACTACGGTACCGTGTTGAAAATTAACAATATCGTCCAATGCACGAACTTTACGCTAAAAATGGCGTTCGCTATACGCTTACTGAAACGCAACGTTTAAAACCACCCATGTCAAGCTACGAATACACGGGCAATATTAGGGACCTTAAGATCTACAACGGCAACCTTAACGACGGCGTCCTCCAAATAAAATAATTCTAGTTGTGAAACAAAGTGAATGAATAATTTGTAATCCCAAGAGTAATCCCAACACCGTCCTCGTTCTTTATACAACGCCACTTACTACTTCTTAGAGAATTTTCACGTCTTCAGGACGACGTCAACTCACCAAAAGATGAGAACTGTCCATTGACATTGACTTCAATACAAACACTACAATAATTTTCGCAATACTGGGACGTTTTAAAAGTGATTAACTTATTCCTGTCCGAGGGCTGTCCCCAGAGGTGAATAAAATCGTTTGGCGTTAGCCAGAATAAAATACCAAAGACCGATTCGGACAGGAAAGAGTTAAACTAATTTTAAATATCAAATATAATAGATAGTTAAACGTGACGTTTTTCAGTTATAAAATTTTTGTTTCTTTTTAAGCGCCGTCGTCGTCGTAGGATCTTAAGGTCCCTAATATGCCTCGCGACGGCAACGCAATGGTGACAAATTAACAGAAAATTGCTCGTCTATCATGCTTCGCGACAGCAACGCAAAGCCTTCCGCAAACGTTGCCGAAAGTTCAACACATTAAACGATTGCGGGAAGATTTGCGTTGTTGTCGGAAGGCATGACAGACGAGCAATTTTCTCTTCGCGATGGCAACGCAACAATTTTATCACCATTGCGTTGCCGTCGCGGGACGAATATTGCCCGTGTATGCGTATAGCTTTACACAAACGGCTTAATCTTCAAAAAGGCTCGATAGGAAAAACCAGTGAACTCGATGACGATGTAAGTTAAAATGTGATACCTGGAACGCTAACGAAGAACCAAAAAGTGAGGCAAAAAGTTCCAGGCCCCTGTGCGGTTTGCAGGTACGATTCAGTCTCCCACAAAATGTTTTTTACACGGCCGCCCGTCTTGAGCGAACTGCGAAGGCTCGAAAAAAGGTTTGAAAAAATTATTTATCAGACTAAACGTGCATTTAATGGTTTCCTATTGTTGTGCAGTGCTGTTGTTGTTTTATTTATTGTATAGCAGTCCAAAACTATACAGTAAATTAAGCTAGGAATGAAAATAGGCTGAGAAAACAGACGTCCTTTTGCTGGCTAGGATGAAAACAGCCAGCTGAAAAGGTGAGAACAAAGAGTGAGAAAGCTATTCTTGTACGGGTTTGAAGACGTATTGATACTTGATATTTCATAATATACATCTAATGTCATTTTCTTATTTCTGCTCCTTTAATTTCTTGTTCGGTTTTGTTAAACGGCCTTTTGTAACTAATGATATTTTAAGAAATAACTGACAACTAGATTGTTTATTTTTCACGTTTACTCATGGCTAGTTGTTGTTTTCGGTACGAATGCGGAATGCTTTTTAAACAAAAGGACACTGATGAAACTGGTACTCACCTAAACGGCATATTCTATACTAAGTTCGTGTTGATTTTTTGTATCCTCTTCGGAGTGACGAAACTCTAATATATATATGGTTTATAATATAACGAAAATTTGATTTAATTTCTTCACTGACAAACTTCGTGCACGTTTTGTAAAGACAATGACTTTTATTACTATAGCAACAAATAGACAATCACTGAACTAATGTTCGGCAGCATAGCACAACCAATTAAAATTTAAAATGCACGTTTAGCAAAGCGTGATAAAATGATTCAATAAACAATTTTTCAAACCTTAATTTCGAGTCTTCACTCAAGACCGGCGACCGTGTAAATAAAAATTTTTTGTGGGAGACTGAATCGTACCTGCAAACCGCGCAGGGGCCTGGAACTTTTTGCCTCACTTTTTGCCCCCCGAATGACTGGACGTTAGCGTTCCAGGTATCACATTTTAACTTACATCGTCATCGAGTTCACTGGGAAAAACCTATAAACCATCAGATTTTCCCCTCTAAAACGTTTCACGGTGTAGATTCGTGCTTCGTTCCAGTTCCTTGCACGGCCCTAGTGTTACTCTTGAGTTTTGAAAAGTATTAGACAGTCCACGACTTTCAGGAGGGGAGAAATCTTTGTTCTAGTAAGTTCAGAAATCCTAATTTGCATAACATTTGCATATTACAATAAATGTGATTTATCCAGATACACAAATGCTGCAAATGTAAAACTGCAAGTGTAAAACTTTTCAAGTTTTTTTCACACTAGGGCTATGCAAGGAGCTAGAATGAAGCACAAATGTACACTGGAAAACGTTTCAGAGTAAAAAATATGATTTTTTGTAATTATTCCTATCAAGCCACCTTAATAATTTGGGAAAATACAAAGAAAATCAGTATCATGTCCTTAGTTTTATACCTGATAAACAATCATTCTGATTTACATAAACTTTAGCTTTATATTCTCTGCTTAGACAAGGTTGTTTTTTAAAATTACTACGCCAATAAACTTACCAAGAAGATCGTTTTTGGTTAAAATCTGATATAACACTGCTGCTCATGCTTTATCTATTACTTAACATATTTCGGATTTAATTAGGAATTTACCTGATGACATAGCTCCATCTGTATTTCTGTTATCTCTCTGGGATTCATCAATGGTACTGTCGTTAGGATCTACATTGAACCGAATAAAATAATTAATAACATGCGGTATATTGACACAGTTAACAAGCTAACCCTAACAACACAATGGTATTATGACGGTTTTCCACTGAGCAACTTTTCTCACGCGAAGCGAAAAAAAATAGCCTAGTAGAAAATAGCCTACTATAGGTTTATCCCGCTTTAAGGAGCAAAGAGAAAATAATAAATCTCTATTTAATGCTGTGTTTAATCAATTTCTTAGCTGGTTTCTCTGACCGTACTCATTTGTAAATAATACCAAGTAACTGATTTTTTTATCGCAGCTAAATCTAAATTTATAACGAGAACACATGAAAGTGCGCGAAAGTTTCAACAATAGATCAGAACTTTATGGTGATTACTTGGGCTGTATCACGTTGAAATTGTGCCTGAGTACCATGCTATACAAAGCAAACAGTGTAAATTCTGACATCAAAGAGACTAATTGTAGCAAAACGAAAGAGTTAAAAACGAAACATTTTCTATACAAAATATTCCATAATTCATTAATGATTTATATAAAAAAAAAATAACACAATGTTTAAATATAATAAAGAAACATTTCATTGTTGACAAAATTCTCGTTGTTTTTAATTTTTTGGGAGCGAGACAAGGTAAATGCTTTGTTATAGAAGTTCAGTACGCTCCGAGCACGGATTTATTAAAACATGTCGAGTCACATATAACACACAAAATTAAGAAATACAATAATTGAACTTACCATGACACCAAAATTTCACACGATTCAGATGGAATTCCAAGGCCTCTACTTGGGTGAAATTACAGCAGATGCTTTCACTTGGACATTGTTGAATCTTCTCTAACGGTTGCATATGTGAACATTCATTATAGCTGCAATGGATTTTGCTATGACGACGACAAGGCACCTCGTTGACTTTAGAACAAGCGGTACATTTCACAAGAAACTCATATCTCAATCCACGGTAAAACAACGGCTCTTCGGATTCAATCTCGATCAGGCAATCTTCGAGAAGACCTTTGAGGCGGCCAGCAAACTTTCCAACAAGACTTTGTGGGCTGGAGTTTCTTTTGGGCACAACACCAATCTTTATTTTGTCGATCAGCTGTATCAGATAGACCTCGAATTTGAATTTGTCAAATTCAAGGGGGAGCAGCGTATAATTGCAAAAAAGTTTTGGTTCCTCGCAGAACTTCTGGAGCATCTTCCTGCATTTACGAATGAGCTTCACTTGAAGGCGTGTGAAAACTCCAGGTGGGATAAGCTCCACTAAAAAATTGACAAACAGCGAAGCAATGGGACTTGCATTTAACTTTTCGTCAATTGGCTTTCCTTCTTTCATAAAAGGAGCAACCGACGGTACAAGAAAAGCCGACTTTCCTTTATGCTCCAATGGGCACATCAAGCTAACTCTTTGCATGACCTCCTCCAACAGCTCTCCATGTGCATTCTTCCTTAAGAATTCTTGCATCAGAATACCATTGTCACGGAGCTCGCGTAGGTAGGGCGCATCAATAGGTTTGACTTCATCGTCTGTATGAACGGTTATTACTTTGGTGAAAAGATTCATGAGCCACTGGGGGTTTAGGACAACCATCGGAGACCCACTGTAATACACGACCATGCTCTGACGATTTAGAAATTTAATAGCATTGTCAAATGAATCAACATTACACTTCTGAGCAATGGCTTTGGCTTCATCGACAGGAATATAATTACGCCCTTCTGAAAACAGTTCCTCGCGCAGTGCTGCTTCAAATTTCAACCATCTCGTCGGCATCGGTGCTTCCTTTTCCAGGATTGTCTTGCAAAGTTCAAAAACTTTACTTCTAAGCCCTCTAATGGGGTCCTTGCTTCCAGACGTAGTTGTATTGTCGATGACATCCAAGTTACGGAAAACATTTTGAAACTTATCTGTTACTTCTTTGATTCTTCTCTTTACCTCTTCGATATCGCCTTCGAAGCGATCTTCGTTGGTCAAAACAATCAAAACTGGTGGAAGAACAAAATCAGGGAATTCTGCGGAATTCTGGCTTTCAATTTCTCTTAATTGCCCCAGGACTGTTAGCCACGATAACAAATAATCCAAATTGGTGGCAAGGAGGGGATTTGCCGATTCGAGATTAACATCAATATTCTTGGCTTTGAATCGAGGTTGAGCAGGCAGATCTAGCTCTTTTGTTAGATCATGGACAAGAATATACGGGCAATGCGATTTCAGGAAAAGGTAGTGGGTATCATAATATATCGCTTGACCAGCCAGATCATGGACTATCATACGAACAGGACGCGTCTTCGTTTCTTCATTTAAATCTACGAAGTCCATCACTTTCCTTCTTTCTGATAGTGACGGCTTGGTGGATGTCTTGCTTCCAAGCGCGGTTTTACTTTTAAGATCTGCTGACATTTGCTGATTGGTTGAACCAGGTGGTTGGATGGGTGATGAAATCCTCTCTGGGTCTTGGATTCCTGCAACACTCGTCACTGAATACTGTTCGTTACACGTTGAACTTGCAGATGGAGTCATGTCGATCATCTGGTCTTGTTTGGACGGTTGTATTGGAACTGGTGAAGTATTCATAATTTCACTATGCTGGTATAACGGTGAGCTTGGAGATAGTGATTCATCGATCGGCTGCACTGATTGATCCAAGGTATGGACTGGAGAAGATGTATTGCTAATCGGCATGGATCCCGAGGCTGGTTGGGTTGGGAGTAGGGCATCATTCGTCATACTGTCCTCATTTAGAATGAATATCTCTCCTGGAGAGGAATAATCATCTTCCGTATCTTTCAGACTCTTTCGTTGTTCCTTTACATCTTCGTACTCTGGGACTTTTTCAAGGTTTTCTTGTCTTTCTCTTACTATAGTTGCCGCCTTTTTCAATAAATTATCTTTGGCAGCTTGTTTACTCACGAAAAACCGTTGTTGATTTCTTGGTTTCCATGGCTTACTCGACGTGTTATCTGTCACCTCAATAAAATCTACATGGATACCGACCGTGCTGGGTTCTTCCGAATCGAAAGGTTCTCCTAAAAGGCGTTTCCGAAGCGATGTTTTTCCAGCTCTATCTTGTCCTATAATCATCACCGGTATTCGATTGCTCTTTTCCTCTCCATATTGTAGTGCTCGCTGGTAGGCTTCGTCATAGTCTAAAGAATAATACAAAGTATGTACTGACACTACTAATTTTGTACGTTGCCTATATTTGGAAAGTACGGATAGCGCGTGAAGCTGTTGCAGGCGCGTATCCTCCCACCGCAAGGGTTCAAAGTTAAGCCTGTTTAACTGTTTAAAAGGGGTGCGTACTTGGATGGGTGACCGCCTGAAAATATACCATGTTGCCGTGTCGATTCCCAACTTAAAGACTCGTGTGAGTAGCATTGTTGTTGGTTCTCTTCTCCACTTAAAGAGTTTTTCTCTAGGGTGTGTGTTATCCTACTGGAGAGGAAGTTCGTTACACTTGAAACCGGATAGTATTGTGCTCACTTCAAGATACTTTGTTTCAAGAAGGATTCTTAATCTCGAATATCCCTCATAATTTAATGATTAAAAATATTCGTCCATTATAAATCCTATTCTTGGTTTTCATCTGACGTCACGGCAGCCATATTGGTGCACTGAGACAACATTTTATTGTCTCAGTGCACAATCTTCATCCTATGGGAATTTAACTTTATTCAAATATTTCGTATTATTTCGCCACACCAACGGGGCCACCGATCACGTGAGTGAAAACGATCCATATGAGAGACCATTAGACCTAAACGTCCCTCATTATTATTCAAGAGATAATCGCCCCTCATTAACCATCATCTGGACGACGACAGCATGTTTATGCACTGCTATACAGCTATAGAGCAAATGACGAATTCATAAATTTTCAATAAAACACAGCTTTTTAGGTTTGTAACATTGCAAAAGATCTACAGTTTAATAAAAGAGCCCCCGTCTCTGCTCCCCCTTTACCCTCTCAATGAGGAATAAAGGATCACTGGAGCAGAGTCTCTGCAGAGTTCCCATCCGCACCGGTACACTCGCACGAGAGCTCTTCATCGCCAGAAATCATAACCGTCGCGCCCGCCGTGGGTAGTCAGCGGTAACACCCAAAGGATAACATTTTATTTGAATCCTTTCAACATTTCCCGCCTATGCAGGCTCAACCAAGGCCCAACCTTGTCAGCGAACTTCACCATTTATGTGTGCTCATGTCAATTTGAATGAAAATGGAGTATTTTGAAGCTATAGTGTCTGCAGTTACAGCGACTTTTTTCTCTTAGGGGCTGTTTACATTTACATAGGAGACGTTTGCCGGGACGGGACGTTTGCCGGAACGGGACGTTTGCCGGGATCCCGCCATGCATATATATATTATTTGTGCCGTTCCGTTTATATGGAAAGAATTTTCAATGGACGTTTTTCGTCCCGGTTCGCTCAGCCGGGATCCCGGCAATTTTTCTCATGTAAACACTCCGTCCCGCTTTGCCGGGACGTTTGCCAGGACGATATTATGCTGACTTGGCAAAAATTCTGACTGGAAATTCTGACAAAGTTTGCCTAGTCCGTCTACTTCGAACGTTTTCTCAAGAAATAATCCACTGTAGAAGTTATAAAATATATTGGCAGAAAGATAATTCACCTTGCTACAACATACGTACAGTCTATCCGACGAAATAGCTTAGTTTCCCTAAAAAAAGCGAAATACCGAACATGTCCAAATCATAATAGCGGCCGCTATTCTGTCTTCTCCGAATGTTTTCTCGAGAAATAAACCACTGTAGAATCTATCAAATATACTGGAAGAACGATAATTCATCTGGCTACAACATACGTACAGTTTATCCGACCAAATAGCTTAGTCTTCTTTAAAAAAGCGAAATACCGAACATGTCCAACACGAACTAGAGATGCTTGTTGAACGTCCCGGTATTCCAGGGTGTAATCGTCCCTGTAGAAATGTTCTCATATAAACCCCGGATGAAAAATGTCCCGTCCCGGTAATCGTCCCGTCCCGGTAATCGTCCCGTCCCGGCAATCGTCCCGTCCCGCCTTCACATAAACAGCCCCTTAGTATGACCCCTCAAGTCGTGGAATCAAAAGCAGCGAGTCCTTTACAAGTTAATGAACGCTCGAAAGCACTTTTTCAACAGAAAAAAGTAAGATCAATTTGTTTCTTAGCAATGTTTAAGTACTTGGAATTGAAAGCTCTAGTCTTCATGTTTACGTCCTGGGGATCACATTTTGTCGTCCGAGATTTGCTTTTATTAAAAAGTTCACTTGATTTAGGTAACACGACGGAAGTTTATAGTGCAAATACCCAATTGGTAAGGAGTAGAGCGACGAAAGCGCTCATCGAGAAAAGTAAGATCAATTTTAAACATACAAAAGTGACTGTTACTCCTAGATGTTGTTTACATGCCTTACTCCTGTACTGGGGGATCACTTTTTTTATTTTTTGTGTATAAATGATAAAAATTGGGAATAAAAGGACTTTTTCTATACATTTTATTACATTGAGTGAGTTAGCAACATTTGCCTCAGGGGCCTGGTGAGAGTGTAATATTTCAGTTGATGGTTGTGATTTCTGGCGATGTGCTTAATTTGCATATGGCCCAAACCTTCTATACTCGACAATCTGTTGTTCATGCATGTGGAAGCGTCTTTGTGTCATTTACGGACAAACTGCGCATAATTGCCGCGTCCAAATTGTTTCTTGTTCGATTTTGTTGAAATTGTCATTTTCACACAACCCTGGACAGAAGTCCTTTATCGGACACTATGCGAAAATCGTCAAAAACGGCAAAGTGTCGTGTAGTTGGATAATATCATTCTAATTGATTAATGTAAACAGTGTCTTTTTTTCTTTGATTATTGAATTAGTTAGTAGTCGGGCGGCAAATATTAAAGAAATCTTTGAATTCTATTTTTGGCCTCTCAAACACATTTAAGTTCATCTGGTTAAGTAGATAATTGACATGTACTCAATTAAATTAAATTAAAACGAAGTTGGTACAAGTTGTCCCTAACAAGCTTGTCGAATGAACAGCATTGTTACGTGTGAACAGCTGTGCTCCTGGCCTTTTTGCGACATCAACCAGCTGACAAGCCGTGAGATTTTTATCTGATTTTCCAACATAAAAACAAGCAATAAACCATTTAAATAGTAAACTGATATATGTTTTTACCTATTAAATTACATTCTGATCTAGGTGTTAATTATTTGAACAACTGATGGAGCTAGATAGACTTATATTCTGAACTAAATACGCATTAAACGTACACCATTTGTGGGTTTCACCTTGTTTTGTCTAAATTCTGAGCTTTTGGCTCGTAAGTCCAACTCGCGTCGGAACCTTTGAAGTTTATGTCCTCGCGCATGTCGCCTCGCGCATCTTTATTCCTCGCCATCCTACGCAATCTTGGCAAGTTCCCCAGGCAGTTTTGACCTTCAAAAGGAGGTCAAAACTGCCGAGGGAACTTGCCAGGATTGCGTCGGATGGCGTAGATATGCGGTCGGATGGCGTAAAATATCACGCATGCGCATTGAAGAAATACGGACAAGTTTTCACTCGAGTTGGACTTCTGGTTTTTACTATTCTGTGACTCGACCGTCTTCAGAGAAGTGTGATGTGTTGTAACTTGTATGTTTGCGTCAACATGTAATTAAACGGTGTTTTTGCGCGTACGGTTTGTGTGTTTGCGTAATTGTTAATACCTAATTGAAATTAGAACATTTAGGTGTACAACTTGAATTAGACATTAGAGTACTTAAAACAGAGTTGACCACGTGTCATTCAAGTATTTTCCTTCCTGGACTGGGATAGTCCGGTGTTTGTGGATTTCAATCGATTCTCGTATCTGTCGGGCGAAATAGTTGGTTATAGGTGCGAGAAGTGTTCGCATTCTTCCCATTTTATTCTGTGGTCCTGTTCCCACGCGTGTTTGACAAGAGCCGATTTGTCCAGTTTAGCGTTCTTACAGCAGTCTTTATGTTCTTTTTGTCGGGTGTTCAGGTTGCGTCCGGTTTCGTCGATGTATACCATACCGCATTCGCATGAGATACGGTATATACCAGGTTTTATGTTGTTGTTCGTTTTTGTCCTTGTGTGTAAAAAGTAGTTGGTAGATTTTTAGTTGTGAGCTATGGTAGACTTTAATGTTTGATCTGTATAGTATTCGTTCAATTTTGTGGGAAGCAGGACCGATGTATGGAATGCAGACTGAGTTGGCGAATTCTTTAGTTTCGGCGTTTGTTAATTTGTGTCGTTTGAGCAGGATTTGTTCATCAAAAAACGGTTGTTTTTCAGAACCAGCCAAGGTACAGCGCGCCCATTGTTTGTGATAATAATTCTATCGAGCAAGAGTTAGCACACTTAAGGTTACAGGATATACCCTGGGATGTGATTCAAGGAGATTTGCTATTATACGCGCTGAATATTTTCCCAATTTGTCTCAAATTTGCACCAAATGTAGTCAGATAAATGAAGAACACCATCGCATTATCAAATAAATGCAGACTTACAAATATAAAATCAAGGTACCTTCCCTACGCGGTTGTTGTTCATCGCTGGTTTTACTAAAAATCTGTCAAATTGTCATATTTACACTTCGCAAAGATAGTTATAAAAAAGTGTGTTCGCGTTTATTTATGTTGCTTTCGTGGTTTATCAGCTAGGACATATTCTTTCCAGACCCGTGTCATATCAACGACAATGGACAAACAAAGGTCCGTAACTCAGTTGATGTTAAGCTAAATAAATCGCGCGAACAATGCCGTGCGCAAGTTTGAAAGGAATCCGTTAAAACGCGCGCTCAACTTCGTTCTTTGACTGTGTCCATGCGACCCAAAATTCATTTGACTGAAAATTTCGCGCGGTTTTTCACAGCTGTTGATGATTCCACCCTCTGTGGTTGTAAAGATAATCCTATTACTGTTGCCCAATAACAACGCGAGCAGATCACCCTGTTGTTCAAAACAGGTGCGAAAGAAAAGATCAAACTTCAGTTGCTATTGCATGCGATCGAAGATGCCCGCAAAGAGAAAGCCTACAACTGCGCCGCAATATGAAGCCCCAAGGTCTGTGAAGAGGCAGAAGAGAACAAGGACTCTCATGATCAAGAGTTTCTGAGAGTTCAAAATGTAAAGTGGATTACAGAAAGAGTCTACTCTCTAAGATGAGGGCGAAAGCTTTGTCTGGAAAAGCTTTGGCCATTGCTTTTCCTGCTTGAAGTATGAGCCTTTGTCACTCAAGATAAAGATTTCTTTTTCTGCTCTGAAAATGCAGCTTTCTTGTCGGTGACTGATTTCTTCCGAGACTTACAAAACGGGCTTTTATTCCTTTTACAAAGCTTTGACTTATCGTTAGGCATTTCCAACGGAAAGAAAGCAGAGAAAGTTTGTATACGCGAGTTCTGTCGACATATAATAAAATTTCATGGAATAAAATTTGATACTAAAATAACAGACTTTCCCGCCACGGATAACTCATTCAATTTTCAATATTTTTAAATCAAACTTTTGCCACATGATAAATCTGATGTAAGCTTTACGAATATGTAAAAATATCATTTTCTGATTTTTTTTTACTTTCTAGGGTATTCTTTAACCTTAAATAAAGCTGGTTCTGAAAAACAATGGTTTTTCTGATGATAAAATCTTGTTCAAACGACACAAATCAACAAACGCCGAAACTAAAGAATTCGCCAACTCAGTCTGCATTCCATACATCGCTCCTGCTTCCCACAAAATTGAACGAATACTATACAGATCAAACATTAAAGTCTACCACAGTTCATAACTAAAAATCTACCAACTACTTTTTACACACAAGGACAAAACTAACAACAACATGAAACCTGGTGTATACCGTATCCCATGCGAATGCGGTATGGTACACATCGACGAAACCGGACGCAACCTGAACGCCTGCATGACAAAAAGAACATAAAGACTGCTGTAAGAACGCTAAACTGGACAAATCAGGTCTCGCCAAACACGCGTGGGAACAGGAGCACAGAATAAAATGGGAATAGTACGAACACTTCTCGCACCTGTAACCAACTATTTCGTCCGACGGATACGAGAATCGACTGAAATTCACAAACACCGGACTATATCCCGGCCCAGGAAGGAAAATATTTGAATGACACGTGGTCAGCTCTGTTTTAAGTACTCTAATCTCTAATTCAAATTGTACATCTAAGTTCTAATTTCAACTAGAAATACATGAACGCAACAACCCCTCGCCCACTTTTACATGCTTTTTTGAAACAAAACCCACCCACCCACCCACCCACCCACCCACCCACCCCCTGATTAAAAGAAGCACTCTTGATATCAGCCAATATAAAAACAAACAGATTTAAAAAAAAAATGATAACCCTCAGGATATTTATCAACTTTATAGATACTAGGATTTAATGAAAGTTGAACATATCAAAGCAAAACTTAGATTTCATTATTAAATTCTGGTTGTAAAACTTTAAAATGATTTTGAGTCCACTGAGTGACCACAAACACTACAATTCAGATCGAGTTCTTGTTCACTATAGGGCGTTTGGTTTCTTCAGGTTCTCTGGTTTCTCTTCAAGATATATTAAACCGGCTGTTTATCTTTCTTCGTTGTTCTCTTTTAAGTTCAGTAGAGCCGGCTCCATTTCGTTTATAAACGAAGAGGTTTGATTGAGATTTACGGAACGAATTAAGTTTTCTTCATCACTAGTCACCAGTGTCCAACTATTCTTACCGCGTGACGGCGTGCCATATATATATATATATATAGTGAAATAAAAGTAGCGTGCTGCGTAGGTAGTGTAGAAACAACAATCGGAACATAGTAAGGTTAGATATACTGCCGAAACAGAGAACGTAGGAGTCCAACGTTTCGAGCGAAGGCCCTTCGTCAGAGAGAAACGTAAAGAGTGTAAACAAACAGTGAGCTTATATACGAAAGGTAATCATGTGACCAAAAATAAGCCAATCAGATAAAAATAACAATAACAAATTGATAATGAGATGCGAAAAATTAGCCAATCAAATCAAAATAACAATAACAAATCGATAATGAGATGCGAAAGACATTTGATATTCATACCGTCGATGAGCAAAAAGGAGAGGGTGTAAAAAGGATAAGCGAGAGTAAAAATAGATAAATATATAAAGTGAAAACGCCGTTTATGTTCGCCCTTGCTAAACAGAAACAACGTCTTCAGAGGTGTTAAATAAAAGAAAAACGTTCGTTGAGTCCGTGAGGATGAATGGTACCAATTTTGAAAATGAGACGCTTTTCTAGTCTTTTGCGGCTGACATTACCGCCAGAAATGGGTGAGATGGCACAAACTTTCATGTCTGAAATACAATGGTTGGCATTATTCAAATGTCGGGCGACAGGCTTGTCAACATCATTGTTCCTCACGGAACGAAGATGTTCAGCAAACCTGTCAGATAAACGTCTGCCAGTTTCACCGATGTAAAGCATGCAACATTTATTGCAAGAAATACAGTAAATGATGTTGGAAGAGGTGCAAGTAAAATTATGCTGAATAACAAAATTAGATTTAGGTCCCGAAATACATGTAGCGGAGTTAAGAAAGGAACACGTGTAACAACGGGTACGGGAACAAGAAAAGGTACCCGCTGGTGCCAGTAGATTTTTTCTAAGGGCACTTAAACGGGCAGACGTTTATATCTGACAGGTTTGCTGAATATCTTCGTTCCGTGAGGAACAATGATGTTGACAAGCCTGTTGCCCGACATTTTAATAGTGCCAACCATTGTATTTCAGACATGAAAGTTTGTGCCATCTCACCCATTTCTGGCGGTAATGTCAGCCGCAAAAGACTAGAAAAGCGTCTCATTTTCAAAATTGGTACCATTCATCCTCACGGACTCAACGAACGTTTTTCTTTTATTTAACACCTCGGAAGACGTTGTTTCTGTTCAGCAAGGGCGGACATAAACAGCATTTTCACTTTATTTATTTCTCTATTTTTACTCTCGCTCATCCTTTTTACACCCCCTCCTTTTTACTCATCGACGGTATGAATAGCAAATGTCTTTCACATCTCATCATCTATTTGTTATTGTTATTTTGCTTTGATTGGCTAATTTTTCGCATCTCATTATCAATTTGTTATTGTCATTTTTATCTGATTGGCTTATTTTTGGTCACATGATTACCTTTCGTATATAAGCTCATTGTTTGTTTACACTCTTTACGTTTCTCTCTGACGAAGGGCCTTCGCTCGAAACGTATAGATTCCTACGTTCTCTGTTTCGGCAGTATATCTAACCTAAGTTACTATATTTC
Organism: Paragorgia papillata; assembly: GCA_035771165.1. Lineage (NCBI taxonomy): Eukaryota > Metazoa > Cnidaria > Anthozoa > Scleralcyonacea > Coralliidae > Paragorgia > Paragorgia papillata. Next base: position 179,410 of record JAWNZC010000368.1, on the reverse strand, counting down.
GATTGAAATATATACAGCTAGTTTAGTATTAAACAAATCATCAACAACTCTGTTCTCATAAATCACCAAGAATACACTTACTTTAAACCGAGACATATTTAAATATCAGACACTCATTTACATTAACTGTATTATCCCCGAGCCCGGGCGGAGGGCCGAAGGCCGAAGGCCCCGAGCCCGGGCGCTAATCTCGACACGCGCGGAGTCCACTTACACGCAAAATTACACGCGAGATGAAAACCTGAAAGTAATTCTGAAAAATGTTTATATATATATATATATATATATATATATGCAACGCTTACTACCCTTGTGGAAGTTTGAGCACTCTGGGCCCATGCGCACTTCACGCTATCTGAATGTACTTCACCGATGCTGTCCCACATGTGGTTGCCACCGAGGATCGCATGTGTATAAGTAATTGATGAAATTCATTCAGATTGTTCCAAGCTACACTGATGAGCTGTTGTACAGCGAAACACCGTGTCTGTAGATTGAACTATATATATATATATATATATATATATATATATATATATATATATATATATATATGTATGTTATCAAATCCACAACTTGCGCAGTTCGGATAGCAGGGTACTGGTAACTAACCTGTTAAATTATTCAAATTATTAAAATTTACGTCAGCAAATTATAATCATTATAAGTTCGGTTGGATTGCGAAATACAGTTTTTCAGCGATCACGATCATGACGAAAGAAATCTTTGCCAGAAAAAATGGTTTCAGCTAAAATGTACATTAACATTACTATGGAAAAAGACCAAAGAAAGAAGGCTAAGAAGAGATGTGACAGCAATAGAGACAGCAGAGAAGAAGCAACAATAAACATGAGTTAAAACCACTGAAAAAAGCCTAAAAATTACACAATAAAGACCGTGTTAAAAATGCATATAAAGCGGGCGAGGGGTTGTTGCGTTTATGTATTTCTAGTATAGTTGAAATAATTAAACATGCCCTGGCTGATTAGCATTATTATATATTATTCATAAGCATTTAATACGCTAACCTTACTGCAGTAGACTCGTAGTGGTTTTGGTAGTGCGATTCCTGGCTGTGGGTAAACTGGTGTCGCCGTCGCGCGATCGCGACGCGAACTTTAATACACAAAGAAACATTTAGATCCTATTTTATTGCAGATGAATAACTCCCATCAAATACATCAAACTATCGTTGTAATTAAGCGTTGTTCGAAGTCATTACGAAGTGAAAATATTAAACAGTAGAACACCGACACTGAACGAGTGATAAGTCGGTGAGTACGCTGCTACTTAGCATCACTGGAGACCCGAAAAATATAGCTACGTGATTGGCTTATTTCTACACCGTTGCTCAGCATACTGAATCTGATCATTTGATTGGTCAGCATCCCTTTGCTGTTGCTCAGAAAGGCTAAATTTAGCATCAACCGTTGCTCCCGCCATTTGCACAGACACGTTTAGCTGATGCAAACTAAATGAGGGCCGCTACACAGGCTTAATTAGGTAGGCTCGGGTGTTCTCGGGTTTCGGATTATTTAATATGGGCGCGAAACACCCAACTCACGGCATTTCTCGCGCAAATAATCGCGCAGCGCCCCTTAAGTGATTGAACAATGCGAATTTTATTAACGTGGTCAGGCACTAAAAATTATAATATTTGACTGAATATGTTAATTTTAAAGATGTTGGCGCGCAAAAATACTCGCCAAAAGACTGAATAAATTAATCTGGAAATTCTGACCGTTGCTTGAGCAACCCTCTGGATCCGCCTCTGAACAACGGTCAGATGAATAATAGAGTATGCCAGTCAAGTCTGGTCACCATATAAGAAGGCGAACTTCACGTCTTATTCTCGGTAGCAACGTTGAATATAAAGAAAAACTGATAAAACTTCGCTTGCTACCGCTTTATATGCGTAGAGAGATAGAAGATGTGCTTATTTTTTCTTCTACAAAGTCTTACATGGCCAAGTACTAATACCTATTGACCTAATCACATAGTCCATCACTGGTCGGAGCTTACGCAATACTGATGACCTTAAGTTGGTTATTCCATTTGCCTGCACCGATGTTCTTAAATATTCATATTTTTGTCCGTCTTACATGATTATGGAAATCTTTACCATATAAGATTCGTTCTTCTTAATCGCTAACATTATTTAAGAGTTCACTTTCCAATCTGTACTATGATCGATTTTCTATGCTGTTCTTAACCTTAGCTTCTAGTTTCATAGTATAATTCTAATTGATTAATGATTTAATAATGATTTAATATTTTCTTCTTTGATTATTTTCTTAATTAGTATAGTCGGGTGGCAATTGGCAAATATTAAAGGAATCTTTGACGGATTCTGTTTCTGGCCTCCCAAATACATTCAATTTCATCTGGTTAAGTACATAATTGACATGTGTTAAATTAAATTAAATTAAATTAAATTAAATTAAATTAAATTAAATTAAATTAAATTAAATTAAATTAAATTAAATTAAATTAAATTAAATTAAATTAAATTAAATTAAATTAAATTAAATTAAATTAAAACAAATTTGGTACAAGTTGTCCTAACAACCTGTTACCATCTTGTCACCTAACAGCGTGTTAATAGGTTGATGCTAACAAAGTTGTAGCAGCTCGTTGAATGAACACCATTGTTACGTGTGAACAGCTGTGCTCCTGACGTTTTGCGACAACAACCTGTTGACAAACTAGGAGATTTTTACCTAAATTTTCGAACATGAAAACAAGCGATAAACCATTTAAAAAGTGAACTGATGCGGGTTTTTACCTATCAAATTACATTCTGATCTAAGTTTTTATTATCTGAACAACTGATGGAGCTAAAAAAACTTATATTCTGATCTGAAGAAGCTGATTATAAGTCAACATAGCACAACTTACCTGTTTCTGGAATTTTTCTCATTTTGTTTCTTACACAATCAGCAAGCCCACGATTTTTGTCACGAATACATTTTTTTAAAACTTTGTCCCAAGAACAGTTGTCATCAGACTCCGCTAATTGGTTAAATAGCGCTTCTGCTTCAGCATCAAAAACTACAAAGAGAGATTGTTAAAGCAGAGAACCTTAAGATATAGTCTGGACACTCTGCAAGCTTCAAAGCACCTATAATGAGCTGTGATTAAGTGATTGCATCCAAACGCTTCTATTGGATGACTGCTTCATTATTTTAAAAATACATTGTTCTCACCGTGCACAAGTTTGCATAAACGTTAATAAAAAGAAACAAACGTTTTTGCTAAGTTAATAGATCATCTTTCAATAGACTATGCTTTAACGTAGTGTTTCTCTATTTCTTAAGCAAAAAAAATATTGCCAAGTGAAGGAAATAGAAGTGTTACTTAAAAAAAATCAATCAAATCAAAACGGTACTGTGTCAAATATAGATCAGCCAGTCACTGGGCCCGGGCGTAGGAAAATAACTTGCCGGAAAATGTGACTATAACCGACCTCCGTAACTACGTCAGTATTCACCTCGGCGCGAACTAACCTACTTTAGTTCAAGATCACAAAGGTTGCCTCACAAAACTGAGATACTGAGTTCATTATCACAGACGTTGTCTAAGAAAACACCAATAGGTAACTACCACATGGTTAAATATCAAGTTAATTATTATAAATAAAAAAACGTGGCACATCAAAGAAAACCGAGGTGATCATGAATTAACAGTATTCATTACTGTATCATGAATTAACAGTATTCATTACTTCCATCTCTGAAACGGTCCCGACCTCGGAGGAAAGCCGTTTACAAGATGCTGTTAACCATATTTCCAACTGGTCCCGAGAAAACCACTTCCAACTCAATCCGATAAAGTGCAAGGAGCTAGTTACCAGCTTTAGGAGAACTCCACCATCTTACGACTTGGTTGGTTTAGATGGCCTACCATTTGAGAGGGTATCCTCTGCCAAAGTCTTGGGGGTCATAATCAGAAACGACTTGAAGTGGAACGATCATGTAGATGCCATCACCAATAAGGCTGCCAAACGCCTGTACCTTCTTAGACAGTTGAAGCGAGCGGATGTTAGTACAGAGGATTTAGTATGCTTTTATAGTAGTGTAATTAGATCTGTTTTAGAATACGCATGTCAACTCTTTCATAGCAGCCTCCCTAAATATCTATCTGATGACATTGAACGTATACAGAAACGAGCCATGAACATAATATCGCCAGGCCTCAATTACAATAGATCGATAGATATCGATCCATCGATCCATCGATCCATCGATCCATCGATCGATCGATCGATCCATCGATCAATCCGTCGATCCATCGATCGATCGATCCATCCATCGATCCATCGATCCATCGATCGATCCATCGATCCATCGATCGATCCATCGATCCATCGATCGATCCATCGATCCATCGATCGATCCATCGATCGATCCATCGATCCATCGATCGATCCATCGATCCATCGATCCATCGATCCATCCATCCATCGATCCATCGATCCATCCATCGATCCATCGATCCATCGATCCATCCATCGATCCATCGATCCATCCATCGATCCATCGATCCATCCATCGATCCATCGATCCATCGATCCATCCATCGATCCATCCATCCATCCATCCATCCATCGATCCATCCATCCATCCATCCATCCATCCATCCATCCATCCATCCATCCATCCATCCATCCATCCATCCATCCATCCATCCATCCATCCATCCATCCATCCATCCATCCATCCATCCATCCATCCATCCATCCATCCATCCATCCATCCATCCATCCATCCATCCATCCATCCATCCATCCATCCATCCATCCATCCATCCATCCATCCATCACTCCATCCATCCATCCATCCATCCATCCATCCATCCATCCATCCATCCATCCATCCATCCATCCATCCATCCATCCATCCATCCATCCATCCATCCATCCATCCATCCATCCATCCATCCATCCATCCATCCATCCATCCATCCATCCATCCATCCATCCATCCATCCATCCATCCATCCATCCATCCATCCATCCATCCATCCATCCATCCATCCATCCATCCATCCATCCATCCATCCATCCATCCATCCATCCATCTATCTATCTATCTATCTATCTATCTATCTATCTATCTATCTATCTATCTATCTATCTATCTATCTATCTATCTATCTATCTATCTATCTATCTATCTATCTATCTATATATCTGTCTATCTATTCGTGAAAATTTTAAAACAATTCACCTGGTTTTCGTTGATGAATGCTTTACTCTTGAAAGTTAAAGACATTAAACAATTTAATTCATTGAAATGTATTCCTTATTAGTTTATTAGTTCGTTGTTTACCATTGTCTGGCGGCTTGGCGACAGTACACTGTCTACCGTAACAAATAAAATTGTCTGGCTTTAGCAAGAGTATTAAAAATAATCTCATCCAACTCGAACGACATATTTTTTACCGAATAAACATTTTCTGGCATAGCCGCTCTGTCCGCTCAAGGTAAAATAATAGAGTTGTCTATAAGGACAATGCGACGTAACGAGTTATCAACGATCAGAGATACACCAGTTTCCAGATATTAGAAGTCTGAGTGATGATAAAAAGATTGGAAAGAAATTTGGGACTCAAGGCACAGCAAGGTCACTCACTGAGCTGTCTAAGCAAGGTGAAGGTCAGCTTTCCAGATTTCGGAAAGTTGCAGCTGATTGGTCCATCACTTGGAACACAATGTTGTGCTCCGACTGCGGGGGAGGCTAGAGGGGTCGTGGAAAAATCGTTCATTCAATAAATTATACAAGCTTTAATTTGATGGGGGTTAAGGTATCTGCGACGTGATAATGGCCTTACGAAATACGAGGGCAACTTCAACGACGACGTCTTTTAAACAAAATAATTCTAGCTGAAAAACAAAGAGAGTGAATAATTTGTCTTCCTTAGAGTAATCTCAACAGCGTCCTTGTTCTTTATACAACGCCACTTAGAGCATGCTTGAGATTGACTTCAATACGGACACTACAATCATTTTAGCAATACTGGGGCGTTTTGAAAGTCATTAAACTAGCTTCAAATATCAAATATAATAGTCAGTCAGCCGTGACTTTATTTAATTATAAAATTTGTGTTGCTTTTTAACCGCCGTCGTTCACCTACAATCCTGGACAAAATTGTTGGGACACTTTGCCGATTTTGTCGATTTTCGCATAGTGTCCCAAGCACTTTTGTCCAGGATTGTCTGAAAATGACGAATTAAACAAAATCGAAGAAAAAAACAATTTGGGGGCGGCGATTCTGCGCAGTTTGCTCGAAAATGACATAAATACGCTCCCACATGCATGAACAAGAAATTGTTTGTGGGGTATAGAAGGTTTGGTGAATATGTAAATTTAATAGAGCTCTCGTGCGGGTGGTACCGGTGCGGGTGGGAACTCTGCAGAGACTCTGCTCCAGTGATCCCTTCCCCATTGAGGGGGTAAGGGGGAGCAGAGATGGGGGCTCTTTTATTAAACTGTATATATTTTGCAATGTTACAAAGTTAAAAAGCCGTGTTTTATTGAAAAATCAAAAACTCGTCGTTTTCAGACAATCCTGGACAAAATTGTTGGGACACTTTGCCGATTTTGTCGATTTTCGCATAGTGTCCCAAGCACTTTTGTCCAGGATTGTCTGAAAATGACGAATTAAACAAAATCGAAGAAAAAAACAATTTGGGGGCGGCGATTCTGCGCAGTTTGCTCGAAAATGACATAAATACGCTCCCACATGCATGAACAAGAAATTGTTTGTGGGGTATAGAAGGTTTGGTGAATATGTAAATTTAATAGAGCTCTCGTGCGGGTGGTACCGGTGCGGGTGGGAACTCTGCAGAGACTCTGCTCCAGTGATCCCTTCCCCATTGAGGGGGTAAGGGGGAGCAGAGATGGGGGCTCTTTTATTAAACTGTATATATTTTGCAATGTTACAAAGTTAAAAAGCCGTGTTTTATTGAAAAATCAAAAACTCGTCGTTTTCAGACAATCCTGGACAAAATTGTTGGGACACTTTGCCGATTTTGTCGATTTTCGCATAGTGTCCCAAGCACTTTTGTCCAGGATTGTCTGAAAATGACGAATTAAACAAAATCGAAGAAAAAAAACAATTTGGGGGCGGCGATTCTGCGCAGTTTGCTCGAAAATGACATAAATACGCTCCCACATGCATGAACAAGAAATTGTTTGTGGGGTATAGAAGGTTTGGTGAATATGTAAATTTAATAGAGCTCTCGTGCGGGTGGTACCGGTGCGGGTGGGAACTCTGCAGAGACTCTGCTCCAGTGATCCCTTCCCCATTGAGGGGGTAAGGGGGAGCAGAGATGGGGGCTCTTTTATTAAACTGTATATATTTTGCAATGTTACAAAGTTAAAAAGCCGTGTTTTATTGAAAAATCAAAAACTCGTCGTTTTCAGACAATCCTGGACAAAATTGTTGGGACACTTTGCCGATTTTGTCGATTTTCGCATAGTGTCCCAAGCACTTTTGTCCAGGATTGTAGCATCGTAAGGTCTGTAATGAGGACGCACTATGTCGTTTAGACAGGAGACACCCCTGAAGGTATTAAGACATTCCTTCTCTAACCTTTATCCTCTCTTGCTAACACATATTAACACTAAGCAGCAGAGTCAGGGTCACTTTGAAATGCAGTTAGTGACCTATCTGTAATTATTAATATCTAGTGTTACCTTGTCTTTCCTGCAACTTTGTCCTTATATAATTAGCAACAACACCATCCTTGCCACCATTTCTCTCTAAAAAGCACAACAATATTGATGTCAATGCAAATCAAATGTTTAAATTACATGTAATTAACAAATAGATTTCCAACACAGCCAGGTGAAGAATCAGACATAGTTTAGTAGTATAGGGAAGAGGGGTTCTGGCGCGGGTGGAGCTTGCTCCACCCATGACGTCACCATTTTTAGCCTTAAAACGCTTAGCAACGTTCAACGAAGCAATATGAATATATTAAGACACTTAGAACCTAAATATTCAAACAGATCGAACTAAGTCATCACAGAATTATTGCTAAGTTAACCCATAGTTAATAGAACATATACATGGTTTGGAAGCTCTATTGTCTTTCAACATGAAGCATGGTCATGTTGAACTGACAATGGAGTTCCCTATATGGAAGAAAATTCTATGGACACGTGACGATGAAGCACCACAACACGTGACGATAAAGCAACTCACTAATTAAACCCGATCGTTGCTATTGGATGACTGCTTCATTATACAGAAAATACAATATCGTGAAATTGCACAAATTTCCATAAACTTGAACAAAAACATAGAACAATCACTTTGGACGAGTTTCCAAACCATGTATATGTTCTATTAACTATGGTTAACCCTAAAATAAGTGAAATCGAGAAGTCGTGAGAATAACTTAAGATTTCGGACGAGGAGTCACTTCGAGACCCTGTAAGAAGAACATTAGATAGTAACGAAATAATATTTGGTTATGGGATGGCTGAGTGCACACGTACATGGAGGATATATTTGCATAATGTAGTGCACTTAATTAATTTTTTGGAGGTATTCAGGAGATGTTGGGGATAATAAGGGGCATTGCCATCTTATCTTCCCTTTATCTTCCCCTTATCTTCCTCTATCCTCCTTATCTTCCCCTTATCTTCCTCTATCATCCTTATCTTCCCCTTACCTTCCTCTATCCCCCTTATCTTCCTCCATCCCCTTATCTTCCCCTTATCTTCCTCTATCCCCCTTATTTTCCTCTCATCTTCCTTACTGAATCCTAGGATTGAATAACTGAAGCCTAAGATTGAATCATTGAATTCTAAGGTTCAATCCTTAAATCCTAAGACTAAATTAACCTTAGGATTTAAGGATTAAATCTTAGAATTCAATGATTCAATCTTAGAATTCAGTGATTCAATCTTAGGATTCAATTATTCAATCTTAGGATTCAATAAGAAAGATAAGGAGGATAAGGGGAAGATAAGGAGGATAAGGGGAAGATAAGAGGAAGACGAGGAAGATAAGGAAGATAAGGGGAAGATAAGAGGAAGACGAGGAAGATAAGGAGGATAAGGGGAAGATAAGAGGAAGACGAGGAAGATAAGAGGAAGATAAGGGGAAGATAAAAAAGATAAGGGGAAGATAAAAGGAAGAGGAATATTAGGAGAAGATAAGGGGAAAATGAGAGGAAGATAAAGGGAAGATATGAGGAAGATAAGGGGGAGATAAGGAATATAAGAGGAAGATAAGATGGCAATGCCCTTTATTATCCCCTACATCTCCTGAATACCTCCAAAAATTTAATTAAATACACTACACTATGCAAATATATCCTCCACGTACGTGTGCACTCAGATATCCCATATCCCATAGCCAAATAATATTTCGGTAGTATCTTACGTTCTTCTTACAGGGTCTCGAAGTGAATCCTCGTACGAAATCTTAAGTTCTTATCACGACTTCTCGATTTCTTCACTTATTTTATAAACTAGGGTTAACTTAGCAATAATTATGTGATGACTTAGTTCGATCTGTTTAAATATTTAGGTTCTAAATGTTTTAATATACTCATATTGCTTCGTTGAACGTTGCTAAGCGTTTTAAGGCTAAAAATCATGACGTCATGAGTGGAGCAAAAAGCTCCACCCGCATCAGAACCCCTCTTCCCCATACTACTAACGCTACTCTGGATTAAACGTTTTTTGAACGCAACTTAAAAAGTTACTGTTCATGACCCAACGTTGCAACACTTCGATCTAGTGTCTTCATCAAGGGTAATCGTTGTAAGGAAAGGTCCCATATTTATCATCGCAAATATAACCAATAATGACGTTATCATCAACAAGATGCAAATCGGCTTCTGGCCCGCGGTCATCCTCGTTTAATGGCGCGTGGGCGCTATTAAAATGCCATCCCTCCAAACGTCTTTGATGATATCGTGGACTGCTGGTGATAATTTTTGAATCATGCCACGCGATCTTATGAATAGTTCAGCACGCGTGCTGCAGCAAAGCAGAATTTTCTTTTTTTGAAAAGAAAACAGCCTTTTGGTGCTCTTTCAACCGCGTACCAATCTGACGTTTAGTCTGGTCGATGTACTCCTAATTACAGTCATTGAAGGCAATGGAATAAATAGCATTTTTTCTCTGTTCTTTCGCAATACGATCCTCAGTTTTTGCAAAAACATGACCCAACGTTAAGAAAGGCTTTTGCGCCAATTTTACGTTGGATCTACCAGAACAACCGCAAAACCCATCACCATATTTTCATTTTCAGTGGTAGTGCGTGGTGGAGTGGTTGTACAACAACTGGTTTTAAACTATTTTTTAAAAAAGATCATCAGGATAGTTATTTGCTTTCAAAACGTCACACACATACTGTGCTCATTTCCCTCAAATTGGAACTAGATGGTATGCCCTGGGCTCTCAAAAACAAAGTTCTACAAACGGACTTCTTATCTATGGCATATGCGATGATGAAAGTTAAATGGAAGGTACAGTACTTTTCAGTGTGCATAAACCCCAGTTTCCCGTGGTCTGTTCTCTTGACAATCAAATCCCAAAAAAGCAAACTACTATTCGTTTCGCCTTCTACCGTGAATTAGATTGAAAGTTCGATAGAATTTAAGTCGTTTAAAATATTAATTTCCACTTTATTCTTGAATACCGCAGACATTCACATCGATATATCGTTTCCAGAATAATGGCTTCACTGGTAACTATAATTCTAACTTGTATGTCCTTTGTTCAATATCTTCGATTGCTAAATTAACAATGAGAGTAGATACTGGCTGTCCCAAAAACCTGTGAGATAGTACGTGACGTCATATGCAAAACTAGTTGTGTTACGCTGTTATTGCTAATTTAGTGAGAATAAATAAGGAATCAAACAAAAATTTGTCGCAATACCATGTTTATTCTTTATTGCTGAGCTTTTGACCTGTTGACCTGTTGACTCAGGCCTTCATCAGAGCAAAAAAGTCGAAAGCAATAAATCAACAATAAAAAATAAACGTCGTGTTTCCACAACTTCTTGCTTGTATTACAATTTGTCACCATGCAAAACATTCAAAGAGTTGAACATACAAAATTGACTTAATTTTCTTTACATTTCTCTGCTAATTTCGAGGGGTTGAAGTTGTCCAGGGGCATTGCCCAAACCATCAAGGGTACGTGGCTAAAAAAAGCTTGAGAAACCCTGGTGTAGACATTTAGGTACATTGGCAAAAACAATAAAGCACTCTGTGTATTAATTAAAAATTGTGTAAACCTAGATATCATTGAAAAGCTTATATACTGCAACTGGTTACAACACTATGCTAAAAGCTTTTGGTCTATTAAAAAGGAAAAAAAATATTTCACACTTGTCAGATAATTCATTATAATTTATACATCATCCGGGACATACGCCTTAACGTAAATACATGTAAGAAAAAAGATGGAGGAACTTTTAGTATGGAATTTGTAGTAGAGATTAAATTTCGATTCGTACTGTACTTCATACTTTTACATGGTGTCAGGTGTGGGGTTGACGATGTTCTGACAACCATAGTACAACAATCTATTCAATACACTGGTGTAAGTGAAAGAGTGAATTTACAACTACATTAAAACACTTTGAACAAGCGAATACGCCGAATAGGACATGGCGACGAGTGCCTCGGCCTCGTTCATCGACAAGGGGCTGTCAATGGATTGGAGCGCTGATGACAACATATATAGCCGCTTTAAAATGTGGAAACAAAGATGTGAAGTATTATTTACTGGCGCCATGGTGAAGATGGGAAATGGAAACAAAGTGTAAACACCTACTGTACTGGTCTGGAGAACGTGGAATACAGCTCTTTAACACCTGGGACCTAGGAACAGAAAAAGCTGGAAAACGACTGGGAAAATTTCGAAAGCTACGTAAAGTCTCACTCAAACGAGTTGATCGCAGTTTGGGAGCTGCACAATCTTCGTCAAGGTACGTTATCTTTAGAAGAATTTATTGCTAAGCTCAGAATCCTCGTTAAGGAAGCTAATTATCCAGTAGATCATTATGATCGATTTTTGAGAGACTTCCTTGTCCTTGGAATGAATTCTGACCGTGTCAGAAAAGAAGGAAACACACTCACTTTTAACAAAGCTCGACAAATGGCAAAAACCGAGGAGTCAGCAGACAAACAACTCCAGTTGATGAACACTGAAGTACACCCCATCAATTCAAACAAAATATTTCAGAACCAAAGAAACCAGCCTAGAAACAACCCAGGGGCCAACCCAAGCAAAGTTCAACACTGCAGAAATTGTGGCTGGGGTCCCCACTCTCGAGAACAGTGTCCGGCAAAAAATGGCACTACTGCCAAAAGGTAGGACACCTAGCTAAGGTGTGTCTGTCAAGGCTGAGAAATAAAAATGTGCATGAAATTGTAGCAGCTAATGATAACCTGAACCAATCTGAACCACAGCCACCCCAAGTACCAGGTGATCACCATGTGTTTCTAGGCCCAATAGAAGCAACACCCCTGGCTACAAATGTACATACTATCTCATGCAAGGAAAAAGCTATGCTAGAAGTTTCTTTGGCATTGAGTCCAGAAGAAAAACTACTATATACCCTTTGTAAAATAGATTCAGGTGCAGACACAAACATTATACCCAAGTCCTTATTCCAGCAGCTACTGTAAGCCGTGGAAAACATGAGCTAAAACAACCTACAATGAAGTTAACACCATATGGTGGGACCGATATACCAAACCTGGGTTCTTGCCATGTCTATGTGAAGGTTCCCAACAACCCCAGTTCCAAGGTAATCCAAGCACAGGTTGTTGATGTCCATGGGCCTGCAATAATTGGTAATACCTCAGCACAGGCTCTTGATCTCTTAAAGCTAAATTGGGTCATAAAAGCCAAAAGCAACACTGGCAGTACTATTCCACCAGTCACCCACTCAGTCAAGCAAGACCTAAACACATCAACCAGTCCACAGAAAGTCAAGCTCGTTGACGTACAAGGCAAGCAGCACCCTTTCCCCCTGACAAAAGATTACCTTTTGAAAGAATATCGAGATGTTTTCACTGGGATTGCTGCTTTCCAGGAGCTCCATAACAAACAGTTGAAAATGCCATTCCTATCCAACATGCCCCAAGACAACTCCCAGTCCAATTACAGCCAGCTTACATAGAAGAGTTAAATAAGTTGGTGGAATCTGGAATCCTAAGTGAAGTGCAAAATGTGTACAAGGAAACCCGTGACCTCAACAAAGCCATCAAGCGCAACCCTTATTATGTGAGAACTATAGACGATGTGATACCAAAGGTTAGTGGTGCAACCCACTTCAGTATTTTAGATGCACCTAGCGGTTTCTTGCAAGTCGAGCTTGACGATGAGAGCAGTCGACTATGCACCTTCAGCACCCCATGGGGCAAATACAGACAGAGAAGACTCCCCTTTGGCCTCACCTGTAGTGGAGACATATTCCAAGAGAAGATGGACACCATCTTTGGAAAACTGAATGACCTGAGTGGAATCGCTGATGATACTTTCATCTATGGCAAAAGTGAGGCTGCACACGATCAACACATACTTGAGATCTTGGACACAGCAAGAGAGAACAATGGAAGGTTCAACCCAGATAAGTTCCAGTTCAAAGTTGAAGAAACATCATTTTTGGGTTTACATGGACCCCTGGTCCGGATGATCAAAAGATCAAAGAAATCAGAGATATGCCACAGCCAAAGAACATGGCAGAACCGCAGTCCTTCTTGGGCATGGTAAACTACCTAAATAGATTCTCTCCAATTCTGGCCCAAACATCATTGCCTCTACGACAGTTAATGAAGAAAGATGTACCATTCACCTGGCAACCTGAGCAGCAGCAAGTGTTTCAGTCTGTCAAGCAAGTGATTACCAAAGCTCCACTTCTTGCCTATTATGATGCTGAGAAGAAATACTTGATCCAAAAACATGCCAGCATGAAAGGAATTGGATGTGTATTGATACAAGAAAGCAGACCAGTATGTTATGCAAGCCGCTCACTCACTGAAACAGAGTCGCGATACAGTAACATAGAGAGAGAGCTGCTCGCTGCCAGTTGGTCCTTGGAGAAATTCAACCATTACATCTTTGGCAAGAAGATGGTTATCGAAACAGACCATAAACCCCTTGAAAGTATATGGAAGAATAGTACAACAAGTGCATCACCACGCCTACAGAGGCTTCTCCTGAAAATGTCAAAGGACGACGTAGAGCTGCGATATATCCAAGGGAAGACCAACGTTATAGCTGATGCCCTCTCCAGAGTTAGCTGTATGGAACCTACTGCAGATGACAATGAAGTGCCATTGATCGAAGTCAACGCAATTACAAGCACTCTGCCAGCAACCCCCACCAGATTAGATGAAATACGTGAGTACACAAAACAAGATGTTATACTCAGTCATCTGAAAGAAATCATACACCATGGTTGGCCAGAGTATCCAAATGAGTGCCCTCCAGACCTGAAAGAATTCTGGAATTTCAGAGAAGACCTAAGCGTTGAAAACGGACTGGTTCTAAAAGGACACCGGATCATCATTCGAAGTGAATTACGTACACAGATGCTCCAGATTGTACATTATGGCCATATGGGTAGCGAGAAGTGTCTGCTGAAAGCAAAGGACTGTTTGTTCTGGCCAGGGATCTCAAAAGACATCAAGGACATGACTGCCAGCTGCGCCACCTGCATGCAGCACCTGCATGCAGCAGCACTCCAAGCAACAGCCGAAAGAGCCACTACGACCACACACGGTACCCACATTTCCATGGCAGAAACTTGGCACACACCTGTTTGACTACCAAGGCGCACAGTATCTACTGGTGGCCAACTACTACAGCACGTATCCAGTCCTGAGAAAACTGAACTCAATTACATCAGCTGCCGCAATAAATCACCTGAAGTCAATCTTCGCAGAGCATGGAATACCAGAAACCTTGGTCTCTGACAATGGCCTGCAGTACAGCAGCCGAGAGTTTGCAGCCTTCTGCAACCAGTGGGATATTGAACATGTTACCAGCTCACCGCTGTACCCCCAAAGCAACAGGTTTATAGAGAGGATGATTCAGACAGTAAAGAACCTACTACGCAAGTCAGAAGCTTCTGGACAGGACCCGGATCTTGCACTACTATTGTACCGCACAACACCTGTGGACAGCAACTTACTGTCACCAGCTAAGCTACTGAACAAGAGCGACTACCGCATGCAACTACCCTGCAGTGGACGACTACAATGTTCTCAAGCCAAGGAAGATAACCAAAAACAGCTACAGTATCGCCAAGATGTTCAGAAACAGCAGTATGATGGAAAGTCTTCACGTACACTGCCCAGACTGGTGCCAGACCAACAAGTGACCATCTTTCAACCCCGAAACAAGATATGTGTTGCAGGGAGAGTAAAGGAAGAATCTGATAAGCCTAACTCCTACATCGTTGAGACACCCAATGGATCCGAGCTAAGGCGTAACAGAATACACCTTAAACCCACAGGCCAAGAGAAAGTACAACAAACAGATCAATCGCTGAGCAACCAAGACAGCCCTGTCTCCGAATTCGGTTTCCAAGAAGGAGCACATACTGTGGAATTGGAAATAGCATGCACAACCAACCCGCAAACTGGAAACATTGACGAACCAAAAAAGAAACCTCCCAACAACCAGGAGTGGCTGTGTTGTAAAGAAGCCAAATAGGCTGGACTTATAAATCTTATAAACTATAAACAGAACAACACTCATAGTGTATAGAACATCAAGATTATACTGTATATTACATAATCAACATCTGTGCTTCAGGGAGGAAATGTCACATAATTCATTATAATTTATACATCATCCGGGACTTACGCCTTGACGTACATGTATATAAATACATGTAAGAAAAAATATGGAGGAACTTTTTGTATGAACTTTGTAGTAGATATTAAACTTCATACTTTTACAACACTCGCCTTGCTTGGACATTACATTCTACTTTAAGAAGCTAAAGCGTTGCATACATTAGGTTCAAAGTTTTAATTGTACTTGTGGCGTTAAAATGGTGTTATGAGATAACCAAGGTTAGCAGCTAAGGAACTGTGTGTGGTGAATGGGGAGAACCAGCATGGGAGCGCTCGAAACAAACAACTAGGTGCATTTGGCAGCAGAGTCATTACACCTTTAAACGGCTTGCTGAAAGGTTGGAGAAAACGTGCTCCAGACTGACCGGTTTTTATCAGTGTAAATTAAAGATTTAATAATAATAGAAAAAAAGAAACATAACACAAAATTACCCTGTTAGTTTACACATTTCTGCCTGTCTGGCCAGTTTGAGTCATCTTAATTCTTAAATAGTTATAAAAAAGACTGACTTTCTATTTTCATTCTTTTCTCAACCAACTGACACAGCAACTAGGTAACATGGAAAACACGGAGTCGGAGTCCCGGAGTACGGAGTCCCGGAGTATGGAAAACACGGAGTATGGAAAACACGGAGTATGGAAAACACGGAGTCTGACGTATATATTTATTAAGAAGTAAAACGTGTTATTTCGTACTTCGTATAGTGTTTTACTCTGCCCGGTAATCGGTAAACTTGCTTCAAAACCAACGAAATCAGTCAATAACTTCATTATAAAACTATTTATATACCTTTGGTATTAAAAGATAAGTCTTTACAAAGCCTTGAAGTATGTACTTCACAATTTCGGACTAAATTAGTTGCCATCTGAGTGACAATTGTTTTACGCGTTTTCTTGAACTCGGGGGCCGCCATGCGAGAAAAAATGAAGCTGAATTTGGTGAATTGTGTTGCAAAAACAGCTTGAAATCAAAGAAAAACTGAACTTGTTGACCACTTTCAGGCTTAGATCAAATTCCAATATATACCGTAGAGTAAGTGAACACTGACATGACGAGTAAAAACAAGAAAAACAGTAAAAAATATAAGCTTTCAAATGAAAGTCAACAATACGCTACCAAAATTGCCATCGTTTGGACAAATATAAAGAAAATACATAAGAATCCCAGGTTTAAAATGAAGAGTTTGTTTACTGATAAAAATAGTTGTTTTTAATTTCTCAATTTTTAGTAGGAAAACCCCAACAAAATGCACTTTTATATCTGGTGTTATTACAGCTCTGGAGTTAAGTAGCATTTCTTCCACAACTGAAACTTGAGTTAAAGCTATAATTTAGCCTTAATCTTATTACTAGGTATACAAGGCCGATAAGCCCAATACGTACTAGCTTCTTCGTTGTCATCTCTAAAAAAACTCTAGGTCTAAAAAATTGTAACAACACAAACAGAATATAAATCTTTAATAACAACATCCACATATGTACAATAAATAGTATAAATATAATAGCAAAGACAGGGTATATGCGTGTCAATAAAATGGGAAACACATTTCGGTTTTAATTCTAGCGGCTATACTGTTCTAGTACAATTTTTTAGACCTAGAGTTTTTTTAGAGATGACAACGAAGAAGCTAGTACGTATTGGGCTTATCGGCCTTGTATACCTAGTAATAAGATTAAGGCTAAATTATAGCTTTAACTCAAGTTTCAGTTGTGGAAGAAATGCTACTTAACTCCAGAGCTGTAATAACACCAGATATAAAAGTGCATTTTGTTGGGGTTTTCCTACTAAAAATTGAGAAATTAAAAACAACTATTTTTATCAGTAAACAAACTCTTCATTTTAAACCTGGGATTCTTATGTATTTTCTTTATATTTGTCCAAACGATGGCAATTTTGGTAGCGTATTGTTGACTTTCATTTGAAAGCTTATATTTTTTACTGTTTTTCTTGTTTTTACTCGTCATGTCAGTGTTCACTTACTCTACGGTATATATTGGAATTTGATCTAAGCCTGAAAGTGGTCAACAAGTTCAGTTTTTCTTTGATTTCAAGCTGTTTTTGCAACACAATTCACCAAATTCAGCTTCATTTTTTCTCGCATGGCGGCCCCCGAGTTCAAGAAAACGCGTAAAACAATTGTCACTCAGATGGCAACTAATTTAGTCCGAAATTGTGAAGTACATACTTCAAGGCTTTGTAAAGACTTATCTTTTAATACCAAAGGTATATAAATAGTTTTATAATGAAGTTATTGACTGATTTCGTTGGTTTTGAAGCAAGTTTATCGATTACCGGGCAGAGTAAAACACTATACGAAGTACGAAATAACACGTTTTACTTCTTAATAAATATATACGTCAGACTCCGTGTTTTCCATACTCCGTGTTTTCCATACTCCGTGTTTTCCATACTCCGGGACTCCGTACTCCGGGACTCCGACTCCGTGTTTTCCATGTTACCCAGCAACTAAGCCCTGAGAAAAAATGTGTCTCTCAAATTGGTCTAGCCAAAGAAAAAAAGCTAATTTGTTTTAAAGTTTATCCAATATAGTGAGAATAATGCAACAATGTTCATAAAGAATACTCACCAGCTATTTGGAGACCAGACCTGCCATCTTTAGCTTTGGATGTAATATCGCAACCTTTGCTGATCAAGTACTTCACCATATGAAATTCGTTAGCACGGCATGTATCATGAAAAGGTGAGTAACCATCTTTGTCTCGAGATTCTATGTCAGCGCCATGCTGCAGAAGATAGTCAACCACTGCTGGATGTCCTTCTGAGCATGCACGATGAAGGGCAGTCCTGCCATGATGGTCTCTAGAAGTGATATCACTTCCTTTAATAAGAAGTAGCTTCACAACTTCCAAATGACCCCCGAAACTGGCCAGATGAAGAGGAGAGTAACCGTTTTTGTTCTTACAACGAACATCGCCTCCGTTTTTAATAAGATAAACGACTATATCGATGTGTCCTAAAAAGAATGCAAAATAAAGGAATATTATTATGTTTTCGTAATACTGCTTTGACTTCTGATTTGTGATCAATCAATATTTGAGCATTTCTAGTTACCTTCACTAGCTGCGCAGTGTAGAGGAGTTCTTTCCCAGAGTCCTCTCTTTTGTTTTATGTCTGCTCCCCCATCAATCAACTCTTTCACTTTACTCAAGTTGCCATCACCTGCAGCCTCACATAACTCCATTCTGCGAATGGCTTTTTCTTTCGCTCGAAGGAATCTCCGCTCGCTTTGGCTTACTGCGATTCCCAGTTGAGTTTGGAACGCCTATAGTTTTGTCGTATAATGTTTCGACGTTTGAACAAACAGTTTTGACATAATGCGAGGCATGTTGTCAAGGCGTGGCCAAGTTGTTGTCAAGCAGTTCTATTGTGATTCATCACTAGTTGTCAACTTGACTGGCTTTCTCATTGCTTTGTCTTGTTGTTTAATAGCGCCAAAACTACACAAACTACATTGATGAGTAAGCACAAGAGGAAGAACGTATTACCAAAGCCGATGAGGCACGGCATGGCCCCAAAAAATCGCGTCATGATTTCTGTCCAAAACATTGACGAATCCGTCTGCATTCCTAAACCTTTTTGCCTGGAGAATTCAAAAGTAGCAAATGGACCAATCATATTGCAGTGATCTCACGGTGTCAATTTCAAAGGCTAATCGTTTTAATACATTGTATTGTTTAGCCGTCTGATGTTGACATTTGATCTGTAATGTTTCAGCGATGGGCCACACCGCGCATCATCGGTTTTGGTGTGGTTTTGGTATGAAAGGTCGCGCTTTAGGAAATGACTTGCGAAGTCTAATTATTGACGAAATAGTTATGGGTGGCGGCGACTCAGAGACCGGTTATTTCAACGGGAACTTCAAAACTTTAAAGTCAGTAACACGACGGTAAAAAACCTTTGGGTTGCTTTTTGCAATAATAAAACGATAAATCCACGTCCACACAAAGGAGGAAATCCAAGTCACCTTAGCCAAGGAGATCTCGAATGTATAGACTCTAGTTAGTGCAAACCCAAGCATATCAAATCGGGTAAAACAGTACACGCACAAAAAGATTACTCCGTTGCTAATGAACGATTTACTGAAGTTTTAAAACATGCTATACACAACACCGCGGAAAAACGTCTGCGCATGCGCGTGATTCGTGCACATTGCAATTGCACTCGTCAAATTTGTTCTCAAAGATGGCGGTTGAGGAAGTTTACTCGGTTTGTGTGTGAATTTGGGAAAGTTTAAAGCACAATGTTTTGCGATTGGAGGACAAAAAAGGTTTGCATTGATTCTAAAGAGGTAGGTTTGTATTCCAAACCTTTTAGGATTGAAATTTAATAACAATTTTCTTCAATATTTTACTTTACATATTTACATATATTTACATTTTGAATTTAATAGAATCATTCATCACTTTCAATTCAAGGAAGATACTTCACAAAGGTGACTGTACACAAATTTATTGTCTGGCTTATTCGAGCCTTTATCTAAGCAAGAAGATTTTCCAGATTCTGCTTGGGTGCCATCGAAACAGTTGCTCCAGTGTGTGTTCTTTTATGTTTTACGAAATGTTTTGATACAAACTTTTTGACTATGCAAGCGTTTGCCTTGTGTTTTATTGGATAACTTTTTTTGCGTAGCATGCATAATTTTTGCGTTGACTATATTTAAGGGTAATGATTTACTCTACAATTTAAGCGTGTGCAAATGCTTAACTCTTTGATAGTTTGCTTAACTCTTGTGTCTTAAGTTCGGTATTCGACAATTTTTCAAGAAATGTTCGCACGCCTCCCGGTCTAAAACGACAATTTTTAATTTAAATTCTGTTTGTTTTTAGATTTTAAATGTTAGAAAACTTTTTATTAATGTCCAAACTATCCGTCTAGTGTATTTTTTTGTTTGTTTCACTTACCTTGAATAATTAAAAGCCATGTTTTTGTTTACGAAGATGGGATTTAAATTTTCCGCCATTTTTTCTAGTACACGCGCATGCGCAGACGTTTTTCCGCGGTGTTGCTATACACACAGTTGTTTATAAATTACCTTCATAACCGGTCTCTGAGTAGCCTGAGAATTCAGACATAGTCTCTGAGTCGCCGCCACCAATAATTTAATAGACTTCGCAAGTCATTTCCTAAAGCGCGACCTTTCACGTACGTTCTTCCTCTTGTGCTTACTCTATCCATGTAGTTTGTGTAGTTTTGGCGCTATTAAACAGCAAGACAAAGCGATGAGAAAGCCAGTCAAGTTGACAACTAGTGATGAATCACAATATAGAACTGCTTGACAACAACTTGGCCACGCCTTGACAACGTGCCTCGCATTACGTCAAAACTGTTTGTTCAAACGTCGAAATATTACGACAAAACTATAGGCGTTCCAAACTCAACTGGGAATCGCAGTATGGGTCCACATGGGACACAGGGCACCGTAACTGACTCCTATTTTACAGAGTGTCGTGATTATTAGATACTAGGGACCTTATTAAGGAAGCTAGGATGACGACGGCAAATAAGTTACTGCATGTATTTAAAAGAAACCATGGATCAGGACATCGTATATTGTATGTTTTATGTATTTTGTAAGATCTTTAAAAAGTAGCCATAGCTTCGACAACATGACGTATAATAGATTAACGCCTAAGTAAACTAACAACTTTTGCTGTTCTTTGCCACAACGTTGTCTTGAAAACGTAAAAACGCTTCAGTTGACGTTGTATGTGCAACGAGGACGGTGTTGGGATTACTCTTGGGACTGCAAATTATTCAACGTTTTGTTTTGGTTGAAAAATACTATTGTACTTGGGTCGTCGTCGTGACGTTCGCGTTGTGCTTGCTTAAGGTCCCTAATAATCTGCCATTGTCGGACTACTAAAAGTGCCTATGAAACGAAATTTCACTTCAGTTTTTTAAGATTGTATTTGGAAGAACACCTAAGATAATGAAAAATGGCTTTTACACGCCTTTCAAATCTTATCCCATTCCTCGAGTTATTGGCTATGCAATTTGAGCAATGACGTCACACGTTGTATGTGGGAGAAAACGGAAAATCAGTCCTATCTTTGGATTGGTTTGACTAAACTGAATCAAACGTTGGAAATTTTCCTTGGGGTATGGTCTAATTACATCTGCAATGTGTGGTTTTCTGTAGTTAAACCAATCCAAAGATATGACTGATTTTCCGTTTTCTCCCACATACAACGTGTGACGTCATTGCTCAAATTGCATAGCCAATAACTGAATAATGAGTTAAGATTTGAAAGGCATGTAAAAGCCATTTTTCATTTTCTTAGGTGTTCTTCCAAATACAATCTTAAAAAATAGGCACGCTCAGGCGTGCATGTCTACTGCGAAAGCGCGTTGATCATTGTTCAGACAAATCAATGTGTTACCAGAATCTACCATAGTAAAGAGATTATAGAACGAAAAGCGATATAGTGCGACATTCGTTAATGCGATTAGCGACCGTGTTTCCTGGGAGAGTGCTCGTTTGGCTTCGAATCAAGATCTTTCTGAAATCTGAATAGCCTTTTAACTAATGTTTCAAGTGTACTGTTGACATGTTAGCTATAAGTTTATACGCGTAAAGATTATAGAACGAAAAGCGATATAGTGTGAAAATTATTTTAACAATGCGATTAACGACCGCGTTTCCTGTGCGAGTGCTCGTTTGGCTTCGAGTCAATGCAAGATCTTTCTGAAATCTGAATAGCCTTTTAACTAATGTTTCAAGTGTACTGTTGACATGTTAGCTATAAGTTCATACGCGGAAAGATTATACGAAGAGCGATATATATAGTGTGACATTCTTTTAACAATGTGATTAGCGACCGCGTTTCCTGGGCGAGTGCTCGTTTGGCTTCGAATCAAGAGTCTTTGTGAAATCTGAATAGCCTTTTAATTAATGTTTCAAGTGTACTGTTGACATGTTAGCTATAAGTTTATACGCGGAAAGATTATAGAACGCTTAAGGAGTAAGTAATAGATAAATCCCTCGAATGTCGGGATGTATGCGATATAAAGCCCTCGGACGCGCACTTAATTTATTATCGAGGAGGTTTTCCAACAAAGTTTTGTCTATTTTTTCCACCTTGGACAAAGATTTTCCTTGTTTTTTTCTTCATTTCGTATCTAATTATTATTCAAGGACTCGGAAGACCTCGGAACAACAAAGAAAACCGACTCGATAATAAATTAAGTAGGGATTAAGACCTTCCAGGAAGAAGGGATTAAGACCTTCCTGTACGTAGTTTTAATTAAGTAGTCTAATATATTGTCAAAATAGCAACATGTACGACACGCATGCCAAATTGCATGAAAGGGGACACTGTAAAGGGATTAGTTACGTAGTAGAGTAGGGTGTGTATCAGAGAGTAACATTATAAAATAAGACGATATATGTAAAACCGTCAGATTGGAATCAGAGATCGCAACCGATTGTTACAGACAGACCGATTGAGACGAATGATATGCGTGCGATCATGAAGTATTAGGCTTGTTGATCTGTAAGACTTTCATGTAATAAAGAGATACAAAACGAAAGATACAGTCTCCAGTCTTCGAAACCGGCGTGTGTAAAGTTCTCCTGATTGCTTTGTGGAGAATTTTACGAAACCGCTTTCGATGACCGTGTCGGACCCCTCGCAACAAATTACAACGAATGTCGTTTGCTCGAAGGAATCTCCGCTCGCTTTGCCTTATGGGTCCACATGGGACATAGGGCACCCTAAACGACTTCCTACTTTACATAGGTCGTCACTGTTACTTAATTGTAACGAACTATTCAAAGTTTCTAGTCCTTGATATAATGCACTCTCTCTTACAAAACGCAGGGGTTGATTCTTACACTTACCTTTACAAAGTACAAGTATACATCTTTTGTCGCGGTTCAACACATACTACTGAGCATACCATTCTAAGAGTCTAGTACTTTGTTCGTACCATATAGCTAAACCTAAAATATTTGAAACATACAGTTTCATGTTATTGAACTCCAACGAAGTGTCCGGGATGAAACGACGTTGGTATCTGGTGCACAGGGGCGTAACTAGGGCATAAACATTAGAGGGGTGTGTGGGATTTTTTGCTGGATAAAAATGGCGTGGCCCAGCCCTTTTGCACGACTAAATTAGCTTACGCCATTACGCGTACCAGTACTGTGTACATCGGTACATGGCTACAATGCGCAAGTGTTACATCGTATAAATAAGTGTATAACTCAGGTCACATGCTGCACAATTTCACGAACAGCCAAACACAGGTAATTCGAACACGACAAAACCAGGACCAAAAGGCAAAACGCAATCTCGAGCAAAACGTAAAAGCTTTTGTGCTTTGAGCCCGCGCTAAATTATGCACGAAACCGACTCTCAACTACTTCATGTATAATCCCAGCAACTGAAACTGTGTAATAATAATAATAATAATAATAATAATAATAATAATAATAATAATAATAATAATAATAATAATAATAATAATAATAATAATTTAATCACTTCCTATGAACCTCAGCATATCGCAATAGCTACTGCCAAGTTTAAAATACATCATCATTTACAACTTCATGATTTAAAGCAGTAGATCAGACCAATAACAACTTTTTAACCCAATAATAATAATAATAATAATAATATTAATAATAATAATAATAATAATAATAATAATAATAATAATAATAATAATAATAATAATAATAATAATAATAATCATAATGGAAACTTTATTTGTTTATGATTTACGTATACTACAATTTACGTAATCTCCAATAATAATAATAATAATAATAATAATAATAATAATAATAATAATAATAATATTAATAATAATAATAATAATAATAATAATAATAATAATAATAATAATAATAATAATAATAATAATCAATAATAATAATAATAATATCAAAAGCGCTTTACAATAATTCAACAATATATACAATGCCAGTAAACTAAAATAATAGAATATCCTAAGCTAGAAATGATATAAGTACGTTTCACAGAACACTGCAATGAAGATTCAATGGTATATACAGAGAACTAGGCTACAGCATAAAAGCCTCCTTAAATTAAGAAATATATTAGGATTAAGAAATATCATATTGGGGGTTAAAAAGTTATATCAAAAGCTTTCTTAAAAAGAAATGTCTTCAATTGAGACTTGAAGCAATTAATAGTTTCACTTTGTCTGATGTGGTACGGCAGCGAGTTCTAAATTGACGGAGCAGCATGGGCAAACACTCTGTTACCAAGAGTCTTGGCTTTAGTTTCCGCAATAAAAAGCAAGCACTGATCATCTGATCTTAATTGATAACGGCTGATGGTTTTGGTTGACAGCAATTCCGTTATATAGCTAAGCGCCATACCATGGAGAGCTTTGTAAACAAGGAGTGCAATCTTGTAAACAACTTGAAACTTTACAGGCATCCAATGAAGGTGCATCAGCAGTGGCGTGGTGGCAAGTTTCAGTTTGGTGTGGCCAGATTAGCTTTGGTGCCTCCCCCCCTGAAAAAGAAAAGAAAAAAAGACATTACTGCCACAACTTTTGTTTTAAAACAACTCAAGTTGCAATATATAATATTACGACAAACAACGGCTTTTCTCAAAGGCGACACCTATGTTTTGCGAGCGCCTGTGCGAGCGCCGAACCTCTAGGGGGGTCCGAGGGCATGACCCCCAAAAAATTTTGAAATCTAGAGTCTCTGATATGCCATTTCCTGCATTTTGGAGTGAGATTTTACAGAATTCTGAAGATTATAAATCATAGGAAACACAAAAGATTACACATTTCAGATCTTTATATCCCCCCAACTTTTCTCTAATTTGGACGAATTGGAAAATCAACCTAGTCCTTCCCGTGGCGCCGCCACTGGGTTCTCTTATATATTATATATATATATATATATAACCAGGGGCGGATCCAGCTATATTTCTGACCGTGTCGGGATAAGGTCCACGCACAACTAGGGGGGTCCGGGGGCATGCCCCCCCCGGAAATTTTTTGAAATTTGAACCCCGGAAATCGCATTTCCAGCATTCTGAGCTTCGAATTTGCTCATTAACTTTGCTATTATTATACCTATATTGCGAACTAAAAAAAAATAAAACACGCAAAAAGTATGAAATTTATTTATCAGCATACCCGTTTGTTGAGTCAATGGTGCAACATCAAATGATGATTAATGATTTTGTAATAGCTGTACAGTAGTAGCGAAGCATGCTCCCTTGCACACTTAATTTACATATACAATTTGCATACATGTATACCTTGTGCGTATTCAAAACGATAGATATATTATTTAGATTAATTCTCACCTTACGGGTAAACAAAGCAAAGATCTATCCAACTGGCTCTTCGGAAATTGAAGCTTTGAAAACTCACAAGTTCTCACCGTATTTTGTCCATCAGATTCATCTGATATAAACAAAACCGCACGCTGTCTTTCTTCTGCCAAGACGCTTTCGCATTGTTGCCTCAATAAAACCAATTCTTCGGAAATATCCTCTGGTGAATTTAAGCGCCCAAAAAGTTGAGTAAGCTGTCCCAAAACATCAACCTTCGCTTGGAAAGCCATTGTTGTTCGAGGTCGAACAACAAGATGAAATTTGAAATTTGAGTCATTTGACGAAAAGCTCCCGATTATTTACCGATTGTAGCTTCTTGGTACTATTGCGCAACAAAAACATGGCTACCGTGGCTCACCGTGGCTCAAAACTCAAATCCTTGCGCTGTGATTGGCTTGCACCCCTCCACCGTGGCTCAACTTGCTATTTTTAGTAACGTAAAGCCCGCTGTCCGTGGCTCAAAATCGCGGTTGCACTTTTACGACTTCGTTCCAAACGTAAGGGCTGGGTTCGGAAAGCTTTCGGAGAGTTGTCGTAGAAATAATTTGATTTCTCAATTACCCGTAATTATTTCGAGACTTTGATGAAGTTTAAATAGTTTTTAAAGGACTTACATGTTGATTTTGTTGAAATTATAAAATATAGGTAATCTATTCAAGTTTAAAGTAAATTAGTGGAGTTTAAGATAATCACCGATTAACTGTGCGTTTCTGTGGAGGTCGATCAAGAATTTTTTTAGATCACAAAAATCTGACCGTGGCTTTCGCCACGTTCGCACCCCCCTAGATCCGCCCCTGATAATTTATATATATATAGTCAACCCGTCCCTGAGTTTAAATAAAGAAAAAAAAGACAGTATTTGCGACGGAAAAAACATCGTTCCTTTCCGATCCAGTTTATCAATCCACGTTTTTCCAGCTAGGACTTAGGGGGTCCACGTGACACTTTTCGGACAAACAATCTCAGATGAACATTCGGACACTGAGAAAACCGCACAATAAGAGTGGTTAAAAGATGGTCTTAGAGTGCTGTAAAAGTGATTCTCGGTAAAAGCTAAAGAGAAAAGACGTGACTAGGCTGCTATGTTTCACTGTTTCTTCAGCAGCGAAAATGTAGAGAACGGAGAAACAGTTTGATAATGCTTTATATATTAAAAGCGTTAAAATATATTAAAAGCGTATTACATGTAAATTCGTTTGCGTGAAAGTCATCTACTGTACATCTACAACCTTCGTTTCATGCGTCAACATGGTCTAACGATAAAAAATCCAACCCTAACAGCAACTATGGCGGTACACGTAAGTCACAATTTGTACATTACTGAGACGCGATCATGATATATATAATGGTTATAATATAATCATGATATATGGTTAAGTTTGTGTAATACGCAGATTGTTTTATTAGAAATATGCGCGGTTTAATAAGCGTCAACGTCATCGAACTTGCCCGCACAGCGGCACCACAGCACATCTAACGATAAACAAGCCAAGCTTCCATTGCCTGCGTATCAAGCAGGGATTGATTTCACGAACAACTGCGACCAGTTCTTCTTGAACTGATGAAACATGACACTTACCATTTAATATGCCATCATCACAACAACATTGTATCCCGCGGCGTCTATTTTTTGGCGTGCTTTTTGTTGGAATGACCAAACCAGCAATGATTCCACAGCAGATTTTCCGTGGTTTGTTGTAAATCGTTCGCCATGCGCTTTCTTGTTTGTCGCTGACTTTCGCTTCCTATACAACTGCACAACATTCGTATAAGTAACCTGTTCAAACACGGCAAGACATATTAATCATAATTGTCGCGTTTAAAAATCTACAAATTTTGACTTACATTTTCTCTACTATAGCTGTAGCTGCTATTTCTTTTATGTTTAATGGTTCTGGGTGTCGAGAATCACTTTTACAGCACTCTAAGACCATCTTTTAACCACTCTTATTGTGCGGTTTTCTCAGTGTCCGAATGTTCATCTGAGATTGTTTGTCCGAAAAATGTCACGTGGACCCCCTAAGTCCTAGCTGGAAAAAGATGGATTTGAAGTAAATAAAACTTACCTTATTCATCGCCGTGGCCCATTCGAGCCATAGTGAAGAGAAGGCGAGGGACTCCTCCTTTTAAAACCACCATCTTGGATTGGACTTTCATAACCTCCACCCCGGAATATTTAAGAAGTTATAGTATTAACGGGGGGTGTCTTCGGAAAGTATGGTACTTTATGTAAGAGCTTTATATAAAACTTTGTATGGAACCAGACCCAGTCCTAACTCCTAAGTAGCCTCCTTCGCAGGCGTTCTTTGCGGGCCTCGATATTTTCGTCCCCCACTAACGCCTGCTCAAACGAGCAACACATTCCGTTCCGAGAGATTGACCAATCAGAGATAGGCTCCTAAAATCTGGGAGGCTGACCTTCACCTTGGCCATATATACATTATACAACATGACCGAGCTTGATGAAAGTTAACCGATCTAAATTCATATGGAAGGGAAGGGTTGGTGTGGTATATTTATAATTATAGTGAACATGGAGTATTTATATAGGACCGATACAAAGAACGCCTGTAAATGAGACTACTGCAACGAAAGAAAATCTAAATCGGCGAATCCGATACCATGCATCTCATAGCCTGCGTAGCAGGCGTTCTGTTCTGGGGGAAAGGGTTGAGAGGGGCAGCGGAAAGAGGCTTGAGACGGCGCCGGTGGAGCGCGCGCGAGAGGCGAGAAGAAAATAGGGGGGGGGGGGAATTGGGGGGAAAGGCGAAGGAACGCCTGCCAAAATCCTATTCATAAACGAGACAATTTTTAAGTAAATATGACTGGAACTTGATGATGATGATGATGATGATGATGTTTAATAACACATTTTCGCATTAAAAAAATGAATTACAATGTGTTTACAATAGTTAGAATTTTACATAGAATAAAAATTACAAAATTATTTAAAAACTTCTAAAAAGCTCTATAAGTTTAAAAATAAGTTTCCATCAGCCTAATTTGACAATATCGTATTAGAGATTGTATTCGGGGAAAAGCTATTTTTAAAACGCTCCGTTCTACACTTATACAATGTCCAATTGTTCGTGGTTCTAATAAGATAGTCGTGTGCGCATGCCCTGGTCTGGGTCACATATTGCGCGAGAGAGCCACCTTCAGCTACCTTCATCAAAGTCTTCACACAGAGATCTTCCCACCTAGTGTCGAACCTTGGGCAGCCAGCCAACTGTAGTGCCTCTTTGTATGTTTGTCCACGGTAGATAATACGCATAGCTCGCTTTTGTAATCTTTCTGAGCTCGTCAGACAAAAAGCAAGGGATGGCGTTATGCCACACCACACAGCAATATTCCAAAATTGAGCGTATCAACGCAATATATATGGCAGTAAGGTCAACAGCAGGGACGCCACCTCGGCATAACACACGAAGAATGTGTAATCGCTTGGATGCTTTAGAAACTAATGAGAAAATATGTTCATCCCATTTTAAATTGTTTTGAATGATCAAACCTAGTACTTTATGAGAACGTACTGATTCTAGCGCATGTCCATCGATTGTTAAAGGTAATAGCTGAGGTGTTTCTCTATAAGAAAACAGACACGAAGCTCTTTGCACTTCTTAACGTTGAACTTTATCCAATTGTCAGAAGCCCATACCTGGACCGAATTGAGGGTCGATTGAGCGGTCGAGTTGCTATCTCTGGTTAGATTCTCTGAGGTCGAAATGTCGTCCACGTATTTCCACATTCTGGTGTTAAGTGAAACGATTTTCAAATCATTAACCATTATCAGGAACAAAATCGGTCCCAATTTTGTCCCTTGGGGGACTCCAGCACTTACCGATCGAGAGCCAGTCTGAAATTGATTCACCATACTTAACACGTTGTCTCCGGTCTGAAAGAAAGTTGATGATCCAAGGTATCAGAGAACGTCTGACTCCTAGATCTATCAATTTTTCGATTAGTACATTATAACCAATACGGTCAAATGCCTTCGAAAAATCCAGGAAGCAAATACGGAGATGTTTACCATGGGAATCAAGATGGGAAAGCCATGAGGTGTGGAGCATATCCAAGAGGCAGTAGGTGGTGGATGCGCCTTTCAAGCATCCGAACTGACAGGGATCAATCTTATCCTTGACATCATCAATCAGCCATGTCACTACAAAATCCTCCAGTACTTTGGATAAGCACGGAGTTAACGATATCGGTCTAGTGTCACCCTCGCTAGTAGGTTGTTGTATTTTCAGGATTGGAATAATATTGGATTCTTTCCAGATTCCCGGCACTACTCCAGTGGAGAGGGATACATTAAAAATAGTGGTAACTGGTTCTGCTAGAAGGTAAGCAAACTCCTTTAAGATTCGACATGGCACGTTGTCAGGACCAGAAGCTTTAAAAGGTTGAACGGCTAAAAGTTTCTTACAGACCTCGTAAGATTGAACGGTAGGTACACTATCATTAGACGGTAGAAACGCGGGTAATAAATTCACATCAAGTTGGGGAATATCAGCATTAACAGAAGTGTAAAATTCATTAAGGGCATTGGACAATTGCGAGTCGGTCAGAATTTTGCCATCACGTTCTAGGGAGAAAGGCTTTGTTTTCTCGGATTTACCAGACATTTTGTTAATTAGTTTCCACCACTTGCGGCAGTCGTTTTTTCTTAGGTGCTGGACTTTATTTTTATAGAATGATTTTTTCCTTTCAGCTATTTCTTGTTGAACTTTGTATCTTAACGACTGCCACAGAGGCACATTGTGACTATGAAATGCTTTCTGTCGATCTTTTATAAGCTTCTTAATGGCTAAAGTTATCCAGGGTTTATCAGACTGGTGCCACTTCACGGTCTTTAGGGGAAATATAGCCTCCTCAAGGTGTGATGTAAAAGAGACAGTTAAGAGGCTGTCTCTGTAAAAACCGACCAGTGATTTTGAAACAAAAAATAGATTTCCTTCATTTTTTAACCATTAGTTACCTTTGTCCCACTTATTATTAAACCGCTATCAGAACAATCCTTCGATAAATTTTTCTCGAGTTTCAGCATATATTTGGAGTTTTCGTCTGAACTGGCTGAGATCAGCGGAAATGAGAGCTAAAATACCTCGGAAGCGCGCTGTTATTTCTTCACAAATTTACGTTTAGATTTTAAAACTTTTTTGGTGATAATATAGTTCAACCTTGTATTTTATTAGGTTTAAAAGATCGGAGAATTCTATTTTATTTTTTACCAGTTATTGCCTCATTCATTTGACTGACTATTTTAATATGCCGACGACACTTGGTTAGTCATATTTTTCGAAATAAAAATTATCCAAAGTGCAACTTAGCTTAGCTAATTCACTAGTCTTTTACCGTAATATAATAGTAAAAGTTCAGTATTCTTAAACGAAACTTTGCTGCAAACGTATTTTGTAAGCGCACGAAGGGCTCAAAGTTAGACGATATTTTTAACTTGTTTACATTTTACGAAACCGGAAGTCATTTATTCTTTGCACGAAAGGCTGACGTATTCTTCTGTAAATTTTACCAAAAAGTTATATTTTTGTTACCATTGACTTTCAGAAGTCAAATAAACATTTTTTTCTATGAATTATTCCGTTTTTAGCAGTTTGCCGTACATAGGGAACGAATTTCTCAAAACAAAGCCTTTATAATTGCAGACAAAGGCCGTCTGACTGTTTGTTGTCTTAACTTTACCTATTAAGGGCAACCGATTGTTGTTAAAACTTGCAAGGTTTTCCAACTCATGCCCAAAGCCCAAAAAGTGGTGAAAATGTATATTGCTCTCTCTGTGCTTTTGTGTAATGTTTGTATTGTTTCAGTTAATTAGTAACTATATGTGTCTATTTTTGGTCGCACCATCAATTTTATAATATCGTACATGGCGTCATGGAAGGTAAATACATAACATGTTCTTTTGCTGAAAAAGTTAACCCTTCTTGTGGAAATTCTCGTGGTTGTTCAGAAACAGTTAGACTTATAGATTGTCGTGATGATGTTTCGGCACATTTGAAGAAATATCATTTGTTGAAATCTAAGATTACAGAATGTCAGCTAATTTTAGCACGTTCCGGATATTTTGATATCAGTGATCCTCAGAAAGAGTGTATGTGGATATGTTCAAGACATAGACACAATCTAGGAAAGTTCTGGCGTTCTGCGACACCTTGTCAGCATCCACTTCACACGCACGGTGTGAAGAAGACCTGCAAAGGAAGGGAAGTAATTAACCTCGATCGTTCAAAAGACATATTTTTATGGTTCGGGATTATTGTTCCCATTGGATCTTGTAAGTATTCGTGTTATTCGTGTAAACATTCACACACAAAACATACAAAGCGTGCCGTTTACGCGCGGTGACGGAGAAAACTGCAAATATCAAAATATATTTTTTAAACATGAAAAAGTCCACATTCTGGAGAAAATATGATTTTCAATTTTTTTATGATTACCTGATTGGTTGATATAATAACCATGGTGGTGAAGTATAACGTCAGAGATTTATCTATTTATTTAATATATTCATCACTAAAGTGACAGGAGGAAGAAACAGGGCAAAAAGCCGCAATTGACATCTAACTCCCATGATGAACGTCAGCAACTATATATAGTTACGACTCCGCTGCACTCACCATTGCGTACAACTAGGCGCATTTCCGCTCAGTTTAAAAAGTAGTGTTCGCCCATTTTCATTGTAAAATTTGAATAGTGTGCCTTTTTTCATGCTCGTGAAAAAATTATAAAAAACGGGGGCGAATATTAAAACAAAATACATGCATGGAAAAAGGGTAGAAAGAATATGCACAACAAACCAGCGAGAAAAATCGTTGCACCAAGTGTTCAAGTCAGAAAAAATGTTTATGCCTTCAAAAACGTCTAAGTCCTCGTTTGACTGATGTCTAATCCTTCGTCTAGCCTGTCCCTAATCACGAAAGAAGGCAAAAACATTGATTCTTCTAAAAATATTTTAGCTATTTGTACCCAATGCTTAAAAAAACACACTGAAGAAATAAGGAGAGCTGCCAAGTGGGCTAAGTCTGGTCGAAATACACAGGCTGTTCAACCCGACAAGATAGCCGAAGTAAAGGATAAAAAGCAATTTCAAGAAGAAAGGTAGCTATAGTCTTCAGAAGTTTTTGTTGTCATTTTTTTGATAATAAATCCAGCTAGAAAAATAGTTTATTAAATTTTCCTTTTTTTAGGTTGTCTAAAAAATTGGCAAAAATTGCTATTAAAGACGATTTGGATTTATCCACCACAACTACTCCCAGAAACAAAAAGTCCTCCCCGGAAATAGCGATCACTCCTGGTTGGATTCCAAGTTTTTCACAAAATATCTCAGAAGCTGATATTTCAGTAGAAAACAGATCGACTTTACTGGACACCACAGATACCCTAGAATAAATGTTCGGGAGGACAATCTAAAATGTTTTAATGTTCCAATGCCTAAGAAGATGTGTACGTACTTCGAGATTACATTTCGTTCCACGGACAGAAAAGCCGATCTGTTAAAAAAGTTACGCGGTATTATAAAGACATGCCAGTGCCATATGGAAAAATTACAATGAAGGAAATCTTTTAAATTAAAACCTTTTTGTTTAATTGTTAAGTTTATAGCAACTGACATTAAATGTTTAGGTTTTTAGTCCAAAACCTAAAGGTTCTTAATCAAAAACCGTCAACAATGAATCAACCCTTTCACCAATAAAGTTACAAACTCGGATGAAGGTTTTTCACCAGGTGATAAGTTTTTCATGTCTTTCATGTTCAAGCCACTCTAGTTTGGAGTTAGGTTGACGAAAAAACTGCAAACCAAAATAGTCTGGCTCTACCAAGTCCAAGAAATTAATCACCTCTGAATAGCACACTGCTGTTGCAAATCTCTCAAATTCCATTTCGGTCTACGAATTATCGAGCATTTCAACAACACATCGTAGGTTCTTGGTCGTGGGCGAAAGCTTGCTCATCAACAACGGTCCCACACCTCCTACACGTGTACGGGAATCGTCGGTGACGTACTGACGTTTTCCTCCCTCCGTAAAATCAACACCATAGTTTACGTTTCCCCAATTAGTTCAACGCGAACTGGTTCCAAGGCAATTGAATTATCAGGGTCTGAATACTGTCGGTAGATAGATAAAACCCCTTCATCTTTTACTATTTTACGCAATGAGAAAAAATTGAAACTGCTGTTTACAGCGCATTATATTAAAATCACTTTTGCGACATCAACATAGATATTTACCACTTTAGGGCTTTGGGCATGAGTTGTAAGTTTTAACAACATTCGGTTGCCCTTAGGTAAAATTAATAAGACAACAGACAGTCAGACGGCCTTTGTCTGCAATGTATATAAAGGACTTTGTTTTGAGAAATTCGTTCCCTATGTACGGCAAACTGCAAAAAAACGGAATAATTCATAGAAAACAAACTTCGACTTTTGAAGGTCAATCGTAACAAAAATATATCTTTTTGGTAAAATTACTGAAGAATACGTCAACCTTTCGTACAAAGAATAAATGACTTCCGGTTCCATAAAATGTAAACAAGTTAAAAATATCGTCTAACTTTGAGCCCTTCGTGCGCTTACAAAATATGTTTGCAGCAAAGTTTCGTTTAAGAATGCTGAACTTTTGTGATTATGTCACGGTAAAAAATTAGTGAAATAGCTAAGCTATGTTGCACTTTGGAGAATTTTTGTTTTGAAAAATATGACTAACCAAGTGTCGTCGGCATATTAAAATAGTTAATCAAATGTATAAGGCAATAACTGGTTAACAATACAATAGAAATCTCCGATCTTTTAAACCTGAGAAAATACAAAGTTGAAAATATTATCACCAAAAAGTTTTGAAATCCAAAGGTAAATTTGTGAAGAAATAACAGCGCGCTTCCGAGGTATTTTAGCTCTCATTTCCGCTCTGATCTCAGCCAATTCAGACGAAAAGTCAAAATATATGCCGAAACTCGAGAAAAAATTATCGAAGGATTATACTGATAACGGTTTAATAATAAGTGGGATAAAGGTAAGTAATGGTTAAAAAATGAAGGAAATCTATTTTTTGTTCCAAAATCACCGGTCGGTTTTTACAGAGACAGCCTCTTAAATCGTCCACTGTGGGGTTAGGACCAAGCTCACTGAACCAGTCATGCGCTATAAACCACCTCCCAAAGGCGTCAATACCGGATCGAGGGTAGCGGCGAATAAGGCGTTTAACAGGTTTAACGTGCGGTCTGTAATTGGTATTCTCTGAGCGAGGTGTCCATGTTACGATGTTATGATCGGATGATCCAAGAGGAGCTGAAACCTGGGGAATTTCATATAGGTTTGATAAGTTAGTGATTATTAGATCTAAAATAGCTGAACCTCTGGTGGGGACTTGTACTACATGTTTTAAGCTATGACTTGATAATATGTTGGATGTGTCAAGGTCATTAAAATCACCAAGGAAAACAAGTCCACAGTTGGGATACTGGTTGCGTAATGTATCAGCAGTGGTAGTTAAATATTCATTGAGGTAATCCAGGTGGATGGTATACGACGCACGCCGCGATACCCGAAAGAGGTCTGGGAAGACGGGTAGGGCGTAGCCAAAGCCACACACACTCAAAATTATGACTTTCCAGATCTATCCTACGCTTAACGGGGATCGTTGCAAAAATATTGTACCCACTAATCGAAACAAGATCGTCATCTATATCGTCATTTAGCCATGATTCCGTTACCGCTACCAAATCTACTGGATGCGTAGCCAGCATTGCGGTTAATTCGTCAACTTTTAACGAAAGAGAGCGTGCGTTAATTAAGCAAACTTTTGGAAGCGTAACTTTCTTAGCTTGGTCACCGGTCGAATTTGTATCCTTTAAATTGGGTCGAACTAGAATGTTATTGGAATAACTTAATCGTCTTGCACTACTATTGCTAACAGGTTTTGCGTTGGGTTTGTTGCGAGAAGTTGACGCCAAACCTCGGTTTGTAATTCTAACTGGAATCGTTCGCGCAAATATCGGTTGAATATCATATTGACTTTGATGTTCGCGAGTGAGTTTAACTGGAATGGTCGTGGCTAGATGGGATACTCGCAGTTGAGGTGACCGCGAGGTACTAGGTCCGAGTCAACTTCGGAACAATCATCGGGATTCGGATTTTTCTACTCGGATTTTTCAAAATGGCGGCCACAATTTCAATCCAAGGAGTGACAAAACTCAACGAAGACAATAGACACCTCAATGAAGAACAAAGTAAGAATTTGTAAGAATAATAAGATTTAAGACTCTAAAGTTTTTATTTTATTAAGAATCGTGGTGCAAATTTAGTAAAATGCTTGTAGTAGTCTAGACGAATTTTTATGGCTCATAAAATGTTACAAATATATATATATATATATACAGTGGCGTGGTGGCAGGGGGGGCAAGGGCCCCCAACTGGGGGTGCAGAAGGGGCACCAAAACCAATCTGCCCACCCCAGCCTGAAACTTGCCACCACGCCACTGTATATATATATATATATATATATATATATATATATATATATACAGTGTGACAGTGTGTATAAAAAACCCAGGAACCCTTAGAAAATGAATAAGTATTCTTTTCAAACAACCTATTTTTTTTATTATTTTTTTTAAATTTGCCCAGGGGCAGGTGCAACTACAAAAGGACATGAGGTCCCATACTAGATAACTAGTACACCTGCAGTAGTTTGAAAGCCCTAAACACTTTTCTGAAGCCACGGATGCGTAAAAAGCACGGTTTTATACACCTGGGAAATTAAGATATAAATTAATCAGCACATAAGTTAAACAAGAAGAGAAAAAGCTTTTAAATACTTTCACCATGCATACACTTCAAGTTATCTTAATTTCCCGGCAGGTGTATAAGACCGTGTTGTTTATGCACCGTGGCTCAAAAGTGTTTAGGGCTTTCAAACTACTGCAATAGGTTGTTTGAAAAGAATACTAATTGGTAGAGACTTGGTATTTATGTCTAGGCCATTTAAGATTCATGCTCCTGTATTGTGATTAAATAATAATGTCATATATATATATACATACATATACAGTGGCATGGTGGCAAGTTTCAGGCTGGGGTGGCCAGATTAGCTTTGGTGCCCGCCCCCAAAAAAAAACTATGAAAGAAAGACATTACTGTATTTGATAAATGATCACATTTTTTGTTTAAAAATAACTGAAGTAGCAATATAATATATTATTACAACAAACAGCGGGTGCTCTCAAAGACCATGCCAATGCAAGCAGCGAAGTAGCGCCAAACCTTTAGCGGGGGGGGGGGGGGTCCGAGAGTCTCTGATATGCCATTTCCTGCATTTTGGAGTGAGATTTTTACAGAATTCTCAAGATTATAAAACTTCATAGAAAACACAAAAGATTACAGATTTCAGATCTTTATATCCCCCCATTGAAGACCTAGCTATACAAAGAAATAGGTTTATTTTGTTCAGTTTTGGAGCCCTTGCTAGTTTCGGTGCCCCTTTTCGGGCGACCCCAGTTGGGGAGCCCTTGCCTCCCCCTGCCACCACGCCACTGTATGTATGTATATATGTGTATATATATATATATATATGTGTATATTAGGCTGTTGTGGTATATCGATATATCGATAATTATCGGTTTTTTTCAAATATCGGTTATTCGGTATTTTAAATTTGAAAATATCGATATACCGAAAATATCGAAATGTTACCGAAAATATCGAAATCTACGATATTATCGGTATTAGACGCGCGAAAACCGATTATCACTGTTTTGACGCTTGATTTTTTGTTGAACTTCTGTTGCGGAAGTTTCGGGACTCTCTTTGCGGCAAATCACGCCACCTATTGTCAAACTATGACTCATCCTGAATACCTAATGCATTTCAATTCCCAAAGCGCACATTTCATGGGCTGTCGACTCGACAGTGTCGAGGATAGACCCATCCCAGTCTTTAGAAATTTTTTTCGTACGCGATGAGTCATCGCTAG
Source organism: Paragorgia papillata (assembly GCA_035771165.1). Lineage (NCBI taxonomy): Eukaryota > Metazoa > Cnidaria > Anthozoa > Scleralcyonacea > Coralliidae > Paragorgia > Paragorgia papillata. The sequence goes on along the minus strand of JAWNZC010000368.1, from coordinate 141,220 downwards.
AATAAATAGAACATGTTTGTGATGAAGTCGTCGCAGATATCATCGCCATCACAGTCGCCGCGCGATCGATTGCAGAAGGAGATGGATAAATACATAAAAATCCATACAATTGATGGCGATGACGACCGTTTGGTGTGGTGGAAATGTCATTTTCGCGACTTTCCTTTGCTTAGTCAGCTAGCACGGAAAGCTCCGTCTGAGAGACTATTCAGTAAAGTCGGTCAAATTATAACTTCGCAGAGAGCCCAGCTAAAGCCAGACCAAGCAAACATGCTCGTGTTTCTGGCAGAAAACTTGTAAATATATTATATATATATCATTGTAAATATATCATTTGTTACATTAAATCTCGATTCACACTTCGAAAAAGGTGCTTTTTCTTTTGTGAAACGTTATTCTTATGATATCCTGGCGTCTGGTGAAAATTAGGCTTAAAATATAGTTAATTTCCATCGCGGAAAAATATCGATATATCGATATTATCGGGTTTTTTCTTTCGATAACCGATATCGGTATTTTTTTCAATACCGCAACAGCCTAGTGTATATATATATATATATATATATATATATATATATATATATATATATATATATATATATATATATATATATATATATTTCTAAAATTCATGAATAATTAATGAGATAATCGTCCAATAAAATTCATCACAATACGTCACATGAAGACCTCTTTATACCGTGATATAGACTACCGCGTATTCATTTAATATGCGTATATAGATCACACGTACCTTTATGATATAAATCACATGTGCCTTTATGATATTTATTGGCTCGTGTCATTCTTCTAGTTACCGAAATTAAACCATAGCAAATTCTCTTTATTTTCCAAAATTAATCGTAATGTTACAAATTATTAAATTACAGGACTTACAACACAATTGGCGTTTCCACCACACATATTATCTGACATATCCTCACACAAAAAACTCTCAAATATTATAGAATTGTCCGACAATGAGAAGTTCTTCAACCGCAACAGCCGGTGCTCACGAGCTCTTATTGCGAATAGCTTTCCATTGTAGAAATACAGCGTGTGCAATAGCGATTCGGCTGTATGTCCTCCCAGTAGTTTCTTCTCCCAAAGAACTTTTTCCTCTTCTCCCGTAATTTCATTACGCTCTTTCTTCTTCGTTGCCACAGCGATGCCAGAGCCTGTAGCGTCATTCATTTCAGCGTCCAATGCCTTACGGAACCATATAAACCTACAGTAAATAACAAATATAACAATGTCCACTACTGTTATGCAATTCCTCAACGACATGCAAGCATGAATAAACCTACCTTCGATCTTTCTTGTCCAAAATGTTTATTGTATCAGTTCCCTTAACGTCTGATAGAAACCGATTTAAACCACATATCAAACAGTACAAAGTACGTGCAGGATAACGCTCTCCATTTGCATTAGTCACTTCTCCAACAAATTTCCTTAGCCGAAAGGCCAAGGACACCGCACCCATCTCTTGCAGTGGGATGCATAACGAGTGTATTGAACTACCATCGTCAATTCCGAAGCCAACATCGTTTGTCTCCACCTCTTTCACTTCCCTGGCTCCCCTCCATTCGTTAAAAATCTTAATTGCCCACTTCGTGGCGTATCTTGTGCTAGGAGGAGTGGACTTTTTAAATAATTCTCGCTCTTCCTCAGTGCTTCGTGAACTTCGAAAACGAGCCATGAACACATCCTCAAAAGAGTAAATTTGAATATTTCAAACCCACTTCATACTGCTTTCATGTTCATTATCATAAAAAATTGTTAACTATTCCCAGGTCAGTTAAAACATAAACACATGACTGCATTGGAAAATTCAACTTTATTGTTCTATTCATTTATATAAGACAAAAGGTGATTTTAGAAGCCTTTTAAAAACCTCGTCATCGTGCTTTATCATTGTATATAGCCGCTCGCCTTCGGCTCGCGTCTATATACAATGATAAAGCACTCTGACTCGGTTTTTAAATAGTACATATATATATATATTATATTATATTATCTTTGTCAACATTTTATTTTATATGAGCCATAAAAATAAAAAATTCGTCTAGACTACTACAAGCATTTTACTAAATTTGCACCACGATTCTTAATAAAATAAAAACTTTAGAGTCTTAAATCTTATTATTCTTACAAATTCTTACTTTGTTCTTCATTGAGGTGTCTATTGTCTTCGTTGAGTTTTGTCACTCCTTGGATTGAAATTGTGGCCGCCATTTTGAAAAATCCGAGTAGAAAAATCCGAATCCGGATGATTGTTCCGAAGTTGACTCGGACCTAGTACCTCGCGGTCACCTCAACAGCGAGTATCCCATCTAGCCACGACCAACTGGAATACCTTCTATTTCACACGCTTAGGATGCTCAATCAACACCTCTTCAAATAACCAATGAAAAACTGTTCCGGAAATTAACGTTGATTGAGCGTGAACATGCCTCGCCATAGGTGTTGGTTTTTCGCGGGAATTGCTAATTACAATTAATAAGGCATAATTGTCATTGTCACAGTTGAGGGATGAGCGCGCTGGGTAGTGCAACTGCTACTCCGGATAAAATAATAAAATCGCGCTTAGGAAGACCTCGAAATGGTCCTACTCCGAATCAGTTCTGTCGGGTATGTCAGTGCAGTTTTCGACTGAAAAGAGTTGCCTCCTTCAGGTTAATACCGCAGATGAAATTGACGGTGAAAATGTTGTCTTAGCCTCGCTTTGTCAATCTATTGGAATCGATGCTTCTCGAGATCCGAACTTGTCAAATCGCGTATGTAAAAGCTGCGGTAGAAGGATGCGAAACTTCGCTAAGTATTTTATGGAACTGAAGGCTGCTGTAAACAAGATGCATCCACAGTTTTCGTCGATGACAATGGTTGGTGATGAAGAGAACACTCGCGTGAAACGGCTTTTGCCAACGTCAGTTTCTTCACCAGACCGAAGTCCTGGCCAAAGGAAGCAGATGAAATCCGCGCAATCGCAGCAATCCGAAGGTGAAGTTACGAACAGACTGAGAAGTGCGAAAATAACGAAATACAATCCAGCTTGTGTTTGGTTTGAAAGCTTTTACGGTGTGTTGACAGGTTTCATTGAGGACTTACTCTTGCCGTGTTTGAACAGGTTATTTATACAAAAGTCTCGTTTATGAATAGGATTTTGGCAGGCGTTCCTTCGCCTTTCCCCCAATTTCCCCCCCCCCTATTTTCTTCTCGCCTCGCTTTATTTCTTTCTCGCCTCTCGGCACCGGAGCCCTCTCAAGCCTCTTTCCGCTGCCCCTCTCAACCCTTTCCCCAAGAACAGAACGCCTGCTACGCAGGCTATGCATCTCATGCATCTACAGCTATAGACCTTGAAGCTTGAGCTGACCGTTTTAACCAATATTTCAAACACTATTGCTTATACGGTTTAGTAAAAATTTTGCGTGAATAGAATCAATAAGATGATGTTGTAACTGTGAATCGCGATATGAATGCATGTGCATGAAATAAAGTTAAAAGCGTCACTGGAATATATGAACCTGGCCAGACATCCAGGTAAATCATTATTATCCGCTAGATACATTTCGCCGACATATTTTGTAAAGCTCTGAGCTATAGTAAGCGAAATATTAGCTTTCAAGTAAACTAATTCAATTCGGGCAGTCGCTTCAGACACTATAAGACACCTTAGCTTTGAGCTTTTGTTTACAATCTTAAATTTCTCTTACGCTCTTACGCTCTACATTAACTTTCACGCTTATTTGTTTGCATAGGCAGCAAGAACATAGTCAAAACAGTATTCTTCGTAAATTTCGTGAAGTTCTAGGCTAAACTTTTCAAAATATTAGCTTTCGACTAAACAAATTACACATAACAATACCAGCCCAGGACGGCTTTATGTAGCACGACAATGGTGTAATTTCATTGGTCCATGTACACAAAAGGAACGGAATGAGTTGCCCGTTTGAGCAGGCGTTAGTGGGGGACGAAAATAAAGAACGCCTGCGAAGGAGGCTACGTATATATGTGAAGAAGAATAATTTCAAATGAAGTCGAATCACTGCTGTATAGAAAAGTTTTCTGACTGCCTCAGCCGGGAGTTCCAATAGCTCAGTAGTAGAACACTATACGTTAAACCAGAGACCTTGGGTTCGATTCCCGGTTGGGGCAGTCAGAAAACTTTTCTCTACAGCAGTGATTCGACTTCATTTGAAATTCTTCTTCTTCTAATAATATATGCCTGCTGAAAATCTGCAGGCACGTTTGTAATTGGTGCAAATCGACAATGGACAAGCTCACGAGTTCAGCCGTGATTTCGGGGAAGGTAAGCACCGGGACCCGGTATACGGCGGGAAATCGAGCCTAATCTGAGCAGGGCCTCTGATTTTCCAGTGTACTGAGAAAGCCCTGGGAACGAGGATATCTTTGTAACAAATCAGTATAATTTAATACCTTCGCATTGCGACAATCCTGAAAATCCAGACATACAGGAACAGACCTGACGGTTAGGAGAACTTTGACAGTAAGCATTCGAATGACAAGGAGCAAAACAACACAAGTCTTGAACTGCAAAAAAAAAAGCAATAAGAATATACTAACTATTTATTGACCGAGCGTGATGTCTGTGCTAGTGAAATATCGTTTTAGTAAAAACAGAGGTTCGATATTTCACTAGTACAGACCGAACAAGCGAGGTCAATAAGTAGTTTTAGTATAAATTTACAAGTTTATAATGCAAATCCTCGAATTTCATTGGCTATTGCAGCAGTTTATAATTAACAATTAGACAACGAGCCCGAGTTTTCTATGAGCGAATAGTCAACGAGGCGAAGCCGAGTTGACTATCGCTCATAGAAAACGAGGGCGAGTTGTCTAATTGTTTTAGTATAAATTTACCAACAAAAGTTAAATAAATTCTCGATCATAACATATTCTTCGAGGCTCGTTTAATACATTTTTTAACAGCCAACAACAAACGTTCAACAGTCATTTCGGACATCTGCTTGGCCCGTACAGTAATTGATGGAAAAGAAAAGTTTCTTGCATAATTTAGCATGGATTTTCATGTACAATATTGAAACAATATATATCCACTCATTTGTTTTGTAAAAGTGACAAAAAGTTGAAAGAAACATTCAATTTAGCATATAGTTTACATCACGAAATCTTGTCAACAGCTAGCGTAATTTTGAAATGTGTTTTGTTTGCCGTTATTTCGTTTTAAACGAACACAGATAAACAATTTAACGATCTTACCATTAATAAATTTCCATTCTAACAATTTTGTAGCCGTTTTTGTTATCTGTGGAACGTATTGCTTCGCCTAAATGTTCAATTTCTTCTTTCATTTGCTCACTCCGTTATAATTTCGGCGCCATTGTTGCTTAACAGAACAACCGCTGGCTCTAATCATCATTGTTCTTGCTATACTACGCATTTTGACATTGGTCAATTTTTTTAAAAGAATGACTTTCATTGGTTTAGCCCAGAGGTTTATATTTAACAATTAGTCACCGAAGTCGAGGTGACTATCGGTAAATACACCGATAGTCACCGAGACTGAGGTGACTAATTGTTTTAGTATAATTTCAGAGGTTGATAAAAAAACAATCACGTTGAAACAAAAACTTTTAAACAACTGCTTTCATTTTAACAGTGGTGATACTGTTTATTCACAGACGACGTTAGCAAGCCACAGTCTTTGTCAGTAAATAATTTCAAAAAAAGAGTAAACAACATCCTACTTTGGAATTGAACTTGTACATACATTCAAATATATGCTAAAAAGACTTTTATTCTGGTGTTTTGGATCCTGTGTTATGGCTTTTTTGCACTTAATTCATGTTCAATCTTATGTTCTTCACTCATGACGAAGTTTTCGCCACATCGCTACGATCAAAACCTAGCCAAAACATACAAAAAATACGAAGAATTATAGAAAATATACTTCCTTACCTTTATAAAGTTTTGTTTTCACGATATTTGATATGTACGACATCTCAGTGATAAATGTTTTCAGTATTATGCTCTTTTGTTTGTCTCAAAAACTACAGACCCCATTTTGAAAAAAAATAATGAACAGTTCAATGGACCAACAAATTCTAAAGTCTCATACTTCAAAATGACAACTCCGAGGGGGAGACTGAAACGAGTAAAGTCAGTGCAGTGTTGAATAAGTACCAGTCTCTTTTCCCAAACTACTTTTGAAGAACAATTTCTTGTGAAGCAATAGTCACCGCGCTAGGCGGTGACTATCACCTCAGATTCACCGCTGAGCGGACCAATCAGAAAGCTGGAAAGCCTCTTTTCCACTATGAAATTATACTAATACCAATTAGTATAAATTTACAAGTTTATAATGCAAATCCTCGAATTTCATTGGCTATTGCAGGAGTTTATAACTGGTGATATAAACCTCTGGGATAAACCAATGAAAGTCATTCTTTTAAAAAAATTGACCAATGACAAAATGCGTAGTATAGCACGAACAGTGATCATTAGAGCCAGCGGTTGTTCTGTTAAGCAACAATGGCGCCGAAATTATAATGGAGTGGGCAAATGAAAGAAGAAATTGGACATTTAGGCGAAGCAATACGCTCTACAGAAAACAAAAACGGCTACAAAATGGTTAGAATGGAAATTAGTAATGGTAAGATCGTTAAATTGTTTATCTGTGTTCGTTTAAAACGAAATAACTGCAAACAAAACACATTTCAAAATTACGCTAGCTGTTGACAAGATTTCGTGATGTAAACTATATGCTAAATTGAATGTTTCTTTCAACTTTTTGTCACTTTTACAAAACAAATGAGTGGATATATATTGTTTTAATATTGTACATGAAAATCCATGCTAAATTATGCAAGAAAACGTTTCTTTTCCATCAATTACTGTACGGGCCAAGCAGATGTCCGAAATGACTGTTGAACGTTTGTTGTTGGCTGTTAAAAAATGTATTAAACGAGCCTCAAAGAATATTTATGGTCGAGAATATATTTAACTTTTGTTGGTAAATTTATACTAAACAATTACACAACTCGCCCTCGTTTTCTATGAGCGATAGTCAACTCGGCTTCGCCTCGTTGACTATTCGCTCTTAGTATAATTTCATAGTGGAAAAGAGGCTTTCCAGCTTTCTGATTGGTCCGCTCAGCGGTGAATCTGAGGTGATAGTCACCGCCTAGCGCGGTGACTATTACATCACAAGAAATTGTTCTTCAAAAGTAGTTTTGGAAAAGAGACTGGTACTTATTCAACACTTCACTGACTTTACTCGTTTCAGTCTCCCCCTCGGAGTTGTCATTTTGAAGTATAAGATTTTAGAATTTGTCGATTCATTGAAGTGTTGATTTTTTTTTCAAAATGGGGTCTGTAGTTTTTGAGACAAACTAAAGAGCATAATACTGAAAACATTTATCACTGAGATGTTGTACATATCAAATATCGTAAAAACAAAACTTTATAAAGGTAAGGAAGTATATTTTCTATATTTCTTTGTATTTTTTGTATGTTTTGGCTAGATTTTGGTCGTAGCGATGTTTTCGAAAAATTCGACATGAGTGAAGAACATATTGAATATGAATTAAGTGCAAAAAAGCCGTAACACAGGATCCAAAACACCAGAATTAAAGTCTTTTTAGCATATATTTGAATGTATGTACAAGTTCAATTCCAAAGTAGGATGTTGTTTACTCTTTTTTTGAAATTATTTACTGACAAAGACTGTGGCATGCTAACATCGTCGTGAATAAACATAATCACCACTGTTAAAATGAAAGCAGTTGTTTAAAAGTTTTTGTTTCAACGTTATTTGTTTTTTATCAACTTCTGAAATTATACTAAAACAATTAGTCACCTCAGTGTCGGTGACTATCGGTGTATTTACCGATAGTCACCTCGACTTCGGTGACTAATTGTTAAATAGAAAACTCGTGCTCGTTGTCTAATTGTTAATTATAAACTCCTGCAATAGCCAATGAAATTCGAGGATTTGCATTATAAACTTGCAAATTTATACTAATTGGTGATATTTAAAATAATTGACCAATCACAAAATGGATAGTATGACAGGGGGCCCCTGGCTCTTGCCGGGCAGCGCCTATAGGAGTTATGCCACTGATTCAAATACATTCAAACCCCACAAGTGATATAAGCACTTTAAGCCCTAATCAAACGAGAACGCAAGTCATCGCAATTTAGCTTACGACAGTGAACTCCATACTTCCTCCATTCTCCCCTCATATCTGGAACGCTAACTTCGGGTCAAAAAGTGAAGTCAAGCCTATTACATCGCCTTCAGTCCCCCCTATATACGCTGCCAAGACACGGTTCGCGTCAGGGGACTGGAAGCGACGTAATAAGCACAAAATGTTGACTTCACTTTTGAAGCGTGATGACTGAAGTTAGCGTTTCAGGTATAAGATATGGATATAGGAAATGGAGTTCACTGACTTACGATGACTTGCGATGCCACCAGTCAAACGTCGGCACAAGTCGTCGCAAGTTCTGCACTTCCGCTAGTTCCCACGCCTTTTCGCTAGTTCTCATGATAGTTTCTATGGCGACGGAGCACGAAAGACTTGCATCGACTTGTGTTTTGCGTTCAAACGTTTCGCAAGCTCTCGCAAGTTGAAGAAAACTTGCGATGAAATTTGAACAAGACCAAATTAGTCGCAAGCTAACGCAAGTCACCGCAAGTCATCGCAAGCTGGCGGTCAAACGAGACACAAGCAAGCACAAGCTAAAACTTGCGATAACTTGTGTTCTCGTTTGATCAGGGCTTTATGGTCAGCAAACATTTTGAAGCCACTGGCGGCCATATTGGTACTGCAGGTCCAGTGTACCTTGCGGGCTTAAGAGTAGTAAGAGTTTACCGTGGGTCAGAAATGCATACATGTCCAACATAGGCATCGGATGACGGATCGTATAACGATCGGTAAAAGGGCGTTGCAGATCGTACGTACCGTACCACCTGTATTCCGATAGTCACGGACCGACATCACGTGATACAGATGGTAGACACTTAGTAAATATATACGTTTCAGATGGTACGGATCGTACGGACCGTGACATCTGCATTCGGATGGTCACGGATCGATATCACATGATACAGATGGTAGAAATCGAGCATTACCCAGCATAATGCCACTAGTATATCACAATGTTGCCTCGTTCTTTATAAAACTCTGGCGTACGTCAAGTACGAAATATTCGTGACTAGAGCATTACACAGCATAATGCCACAAGTACATGTATATCACAATGTTGCCTCGTACTTTATAAAACTCCGGCGTACGTCAAGTACGAAATATTCGTGACTATCATTACACAGCATAATGCCACAAGTATATAACTATGTGAACTCGTTCTTTATACAAATCCGGCGTACGTCAAGTACGAAATATTCGTGACTCCAGCATTAACACAGCATAATGCCACAAATAAAGTCCTGTTAGCGTTAACACGATAGCCGTGCATGTCAATTAACCCGTATTGTCGGGTGACCGTTTACAAGCATTACACTGCATAATGCCAAAAGTATATAACACAATGTTACCTCGTCCTTTATAAAACTGAGGTGTACGTCAAGTACGAAATATTCGTGACGAGGCAGCATTGTGATATACTTGTGCCATTTTGCTCGATAACACTGGCACTGGCACAGTGAAAATTGAGAGGAGAATTCTCAAGTTTCACTGTGGGAGTGCTCTAGTGACAAGATCGAATATTTGATTGTTTGTCTAAAGGACTATACAGCAGTTCTTAGATTCGTGAAATTATTCGTGTAAATAAACAAATTTTGACATTTGAACGAAAGCTTTATAAACCATTATTGATGTTTAATTACTTACTTGTCCATCCTGAGATTCCTGAGAAACATTTGTTTCTTGAGCTGATGCCATTTATTATAATCTAAACTTTCTAGATTTTCTAAATAATAATACAGTAAGAATGTCAATCAATACATGATATACATCTAAGTATATAAAAAAATTTTTTTGAAAGAATTGATAAATACATCAATGAAGTGCTTATATGAAACAAAAATTAAGTCTATCTTATTTGAACGAGCATTTAAAATGACAGAGAAACATCTTTTGCAGTTTTCATTTCCTTGCTTCGTTGTTGAGATATTTCAGTTTCTTTAATATGCAAATTAAATATTTTGACATCACACATGCATAATGACTTATCAGAGGTTATATATCTTTGCTATTATCAAACATCATATCACTTGAAATTCAATTTAATTTGTATAGGTAATAGCATGGTTTTGAGTGCAATTTGGAAAAAACATGCACAAGTGAGTTTTTCAAAGACTATCAAAATTACACGAGTCCTAAGGACGAGTGCTATTTGAGGTCTTTGAAAAACTCACAAGTGTGTTTTTTTTTCAAATTGCACAAGAAATCATGCTATTACTTATTAATAATATACATGAAAAAAATTAACATGAAGAGAATCTTTTCAATCAAACTGCTTTGTGCAAATAACATACATAAAAAAAATTTAACAGGAAGAGCTTTTTTTCCAGTCAAAAAGGATTTTTGTACAAATTTAAAAAAATTGCACTGTATTTTCCTTTTATCTGCACTGTGTTTCCTCAAAACTGCACTGCTCTCAGCCAATCAGAATTGAGAAATTTTTTCATGTATATTATTAGGTTTAGTATAAATACAGTGTCAGGTGATTACAGAAAATCGCGCGCTGATTGGTTGAATTACTGTACTTCAGACTAATTCTCAATAATCACCTACAGCGTTTATTCAAAATGGCCACCAGCCAATTTGTCAATGCAACAGATGAAGAAGAAAATGTTGTTCCTAAAAGTACAAAAATGTGTATTTATACTAATTAACAATTATTCCCCTCAGGCTCAGTTATAGAAAATCGGTGAATGATAACCTCAACTTCGTCTCGTTGTTATTCCCCCATATTCACCTCACCTTTGGTGAATAATTGTTAAATAATAATAGCAAACTTAAGATATATAACCTCCTCCAATAACTCATTTTGCACATCACATGTGACATCACAATGTTTAATTTGCATATCAAACAAACTGAAATATCTCAAAAATGAAGCAAGGAAACCAAAAACTGTAAAAGATGTAACTTTGTCATTTGAAGAGTTCTTTCAATAAGTCAGACGTAATTTTCATTTTATATTAAACACTTTAAACCCAATACCATTATGTCAGCCATTTAACTGATTTAAGTCATCGTAAAACAGATTGTGGTAAACATGCATTGTTTACTGAAGTCAAACCACATCTACATCAAGACTAAAAATTGAAAAAGAATGAAGTATATTTAATATAACATAAGAATTTAATCTTAATGATGAGTAGTAGTACATCAACATGAGACCTACTGTACTTCAACAGAACCAGCACGCAGACCAAATTCATCCTAAAATCTACAAAGCCTTTCACAATCTATTAATGTTTTGATCTATCATTGACACCACTGGAACTGTATACCAACCTGGAAGTGTTTCCCAATACCTTTATATCAGACTGCCTTATCTTACTATATATACTGTATGAATTCACCATACAAGACAGTTCCAATATTGCTTCTCAAACTAACCCAAGTAAATGGATACAAAATTTGTTTCAACTGATATACCACTCAATTTAGAATTATGTTTGATAATAATATAACATTCCCCATCGGCATTTCAATTTTTGTTTGCCATGAGACCATTCTTGAAGTCAGCCTTAGTTATTAATCAAATATGGTTGCTGTTACTTCAAAATTTGTGTCAAGGACTGGCTCTTCTGTCCAGTGACCACCAAAGAGGCATTTGATTATTTCACATGAATTTAACAATCTTGTTTAAAACAATGTGCATTGAAATTGAAAATTGAAAGTATGCTTATTGCATCAGTTAAAAAGCTTCTTTTAGTGGTCCCAATCAGAGGTGGATTCTGTTTTTAGTAAAAGCTGGCCAGGAGTTAAGACAACCACAAAACTTCAGTTCATTCTAGCAGGTGAACCAGCATTTAGGCCAGCATGAACTAAATCTCAGGTTGGATTCTTTCGCAAGCTTGGCATAATGTAACAGACGTTTGGTAGACATTCTTCAAGCTCGAATACTCAGGAAATGTTTCTGAGCCCCAGATAGAATTTGAAGCTGTAACCTTCTAATGACCAGATAGACACTCTAACCATTGAACTACCAAGACTCAGATGGAGAGCTAAGGTTGCAAATGTGCTCCTGAGTAATAGTGTTTGCACATGTTTATGAGATGTAGTTGAAGTGATATGATGAGTTGTACCTACTGGTATATCATATCATGATACTGTACTGTACATCATATCATGAGGTGAGTTATCTCAGGGGTAGGGTTTATCTCTATCCCCTGAGATATCTCCATGTTTGTTCATTTCCATCTTTAAAAAGTAAAACCGTTCACATGAGCTCGAGATAACTCGGGGGATAAGAGCCAGAGTTAAGCACGCTTTCACTCGAGTTTATATCTTCGTTTAAGAATTTTAATAGTAGACGTTCGTCAAGCTCAAATAGTGAGAAAATGTTTCTGAGCCCCAGACAGGGATTGAATCTGCAATCTTCTAATGATTATAGTTAGACACTCTAACCATTGAGTTACTGAGCCAAGGTAGCTAGTTTGTTTACAGTCTTATGTGCTGTTGTGTTTCCTGTGAAGCGATATTAATGAGTTTACGTACCACACAATTCTATAAACTGGCGTAGAAAAACAAAGTCACCAAAAAGATAAAGACTCGATAGCCAACGTTTTCGATTTTCATCGCCATATATAATATATTTTGTATGTAGCTCACCTTTAACACCAAGTTTTTAGAGAAATAATTCCAAATAACGTCCAAAAATGATACAATCAACCAAGGGAGCACGTTAGAATCACTGATCAGTGGTTAGAATGTGATACGTTTTGTGCGATTCGCCGAGTTCGATAAAATCGCGGACGATATTGTATGAGCCTATAGAGATCAGTGTATGAGCCCTCGACGAGCGAGCCGAATACTCTCCGAAGATACGCGAGGGCGGAGCGGGAAGGGAAACGAGAAGGGGAGTATTCGGGGTAATAATTCCATGTCCTAAATAACCCAGGTACTTCATGAAAGCCTGACCCCAATACACACCCTAATCCTAACCAATAAATTCGTGAATATAATATAGGACATGGATTTATAACCAGGATTTTATAACCAGTATTGGCTCGCTCGTCGGGGGCTCATATCGTCAGCGGTTTTATCGAACTCGTATATGTTAAGGGGATTTATTTAAATTGTATTAAGTTCAGGAAGAAGGGATTAAGATCTTCCTGTACGTAGTTTTATTAAGTAGTCTAATATATTGTCAAAATAGCTACATGTACGACACGCATGCCAAATTGCATGGAAGGGGATTAGTTACGTACATTATAAAATAAGACGATATATGTAAAACCCTCAGATTGGATTAATCAGAGATCGCAACCGATTGTTACAGACAGACCGATTGAGACGAATGATATGCGTGCGATCTGAAGTATTAGGCTTGTTGATCTGTAAGACTTTCATGTAATAAAGAGATACAAAACGAAAGATACAGTCTCCAGTCTTCGAAACCGGCGCGCGTAAAGTTCTCCTGATTGCTTTGTGGAGAATTTTACGAAAACGCTTTCGATGGCCGTGTCGGACCCCTCGCAACAAATGTTCTATTTTCTATAAAAGGGTCTACGCCAAACAAGTAAATTTTGCTTTCTTGTAGATTCCTCATCACTGTAAAATTATTATTTTCTTCTTTCATATCTATTTTTAATATGTATATTGTCTTGTGATGAAATAAATAAATAAATAAATTGTAAATGTCATCTTCTTTCGCTCGAAGGAATCTCCGCTCGCTTTGCCTTATGGGTCCACGTGGAACATAGGCACCCTAAACGACTTCCTACTTTACATAGGTTACTGTTAGTTAATTGTAACGAACTGTTCAGAGTTTCTAGTCCTTGATAAAATGCACTCTCTATTACAAAACGCAGGGGATGATTCTTACCTTTACAAAGTACAAGTATACATCTTTCGTCGATGCCAGTCTAAGAGTCTAGTACTTTGTTAGTATCTTTGTTTAGCTAAACCTAAAATATTCGAAACATACAGTTTTGATCATGTTATTGCACTCCAGCGAAGTGTGCGGGATGAAACGACGTTGGTAACTGGTGCACAGGGGCGTAACTTGGGCATAAACATTAGGGGGTTGAGAGTTTTTAGCTGGACAAAAAAGGCGTGCATGGCCCGATTAATTTTGCCCGATTAAAATACCTTACCCGTAGATCAGTACATGGCTACATTGCACTAGTGTTACATCACTATGACTCAGGTCACATGCTGCTCAATTTCACAAACAGCCAAACACAGGTAATTCGAACAGGACAAACCCAAAAGGCAAAACGCAATCTCGAGCGAAACGTGCTTTGAGCAACTACATAAACGGTTTTACTTTTGCCGATTTCTGCCTCTATACGACTTAGATGACAGAATTGTCCATAGAGATATGGTCTGGAAACTCGAGAAACTTCAGTGGTTAACAAATGAGCTGCGGTTTATGTTGAACTGTACTTACACCGTGCACATGCATCCTTTGTTTTAGGTTTATAAATATTGAAATGGAACGGTTGAGTGATTGAACTAAACGTATAGCTATTGGATAATTCCTTCATTGTACTAAAATACAATGGGTTCAGTGACCGTGCACAATAAATCTGCATAAAGGCAAACAAAAAGATAGAAGACTTAAGGTGAGGTAATACGGGCAACATTTTTCTTCAACTTGCAACGCAATTTTGTTGCGTTGCAAGTTGAAAAGCGTTGTTGCACGTATTACCGCCTAATCTTTGTTGCGTGACAATGTTTAAGTTGGGTGGTAATACGTGCAACAACGCTTTTCAACTTGCAACATAACGAAATTGCGTTGCAAGTTGAAGAAAAACGTTGCCCGTATTACCTCACCTTTAGTTGAGATTCCTGACCATATTTTGAAAGACTATGATGACAGTAGTGTCCAACTAATAAAATCGTATCTTAAGACCTGGCCAAACGCTTTCAACATCACATTCAACATTGTTGAACGATGTTGAATAATATTGAAAGCACGAGTGGCCAAATGAATTCAACATCGTTCAACATTCATGAATGACAATTAATTGGACGCGGGCTACCACAAAAGCTGGAATCGACAATATCCCGCATGGCGCATGTCTCTGTTCAACAAAGTTGAATGAAATGTGGCCAAATGTGTTCAACACCTTTCAACATTTTGAGAACAACAGAAATGTTGAACGCGTGTTGAACGAAAATTTGAACATGTTCAAATTTCGTTCAACATCATTCAACACCATTCAACAACGTTCAACATCATTCAACAGGGTGGCCAAACGCTTTCAACATGTTGAATTCAACAATGTTGAACGATGTTGAATGAAATGTTGAAAGCGTTTGGCCAGGCCTTTACATATCGAAAACAATCTACAACAGTAAAAAAAAACCATCTCATCTTCTTTTCATTATCTAACTCATAGAGTACCTCGGGGATCCGTACTCGCTCCCTTGATTTTTGTAATATTTATCAAAGACTTGCCTGGAGTTATATCCCATTCAACTGGTGTAGACATTTTGCCGACCAATGGTCCGAAGTTGACAAATTGAGAAGCGACCTTGATAATAGCTGAATGCTTCTTGGCGATTGGTCAAAACAAAATCGTCTGCATCTCAATACTAAAAAATAGGTACGCATTGCGTACATGCGCATACTGGTATTTATTTGATTAAGAGATAATAACTGAACAATATAAATTGTTCAAACAATATAAATATAATATTGTTAATATAGCTAAAACATCTTGGCCAAGCGCCTAACATCTCAACAATGGGCTTCTCACCACCCACGTGACCTGACCTCTTCCTTACTGCGATTGGTCAGTTATAGCGTTTGAGGGCAAAATGTTTTGCTCTCAAACGCCAATTGACCAATCACAATAAGGCAGATGTCAGGGTCACGTGGTGGGTGACACAAGCCCATTGAAACAATTAATAGTTAAAAGGGTATTCAGATTTCAGAAAGATCTTTAATTCAAAGCCAAGCAAGCGCTCATTCTGTGGCTTTGTCCTTGGAAAGCTTGTCGTTTACGCGAGAAAGTCGAATGTGTGTCCAACTTCTCAAAGCTTGGATAGTTTAAAAACATTTCATTCAACGAATACATCAAAACATTCATTCATCACATCTTCTAAACGTCTTTCAGGTACTTTAGTGGCAAATATTAAAACACAATTCCTTTTTTAATTCAACAAAATGCTTTTGATAAATTTATAGTCATGGTCGCCATATTGAATTTTGTCTTGAAGTAAAACACAGCTACCCCAAGCTGCATATTTGAAATTGGAAATTTAAAACTAAAAGGTAAAATAAATGCTTACTTATAATCCTTTTGTGTTGATTTATTGCTTAAAACACGTCAAAAAAACTGATATAAACGTTTCAGCTCTGAAGTTTCTACTCTGGTTTTTTAAAGACTAGACTTCAAAGTCGTTCAGTTTTTTTATATCAATTCTCTGATTCAAAATCAAGCAACAATTATCAAGACAAAAAAACTGAAAAGTCGGAATTGATTTCTAATTCTAGTTTTTATATAATTACCAATTTTACATATGTTTTAACAATTAATAGTATTATAAAAGCAGTTATAATCGAATACTGATAAAAGTCATGTAGTACATGAACTTGAAGAAATGTGGAAAACTTCAATGAATATCTTTCAAAATACGTATAAGCATTTGATTTGCTCTCTTTGAGTTCTGTTAGCCAATCAGAATAAATGCTTAATATATAGACTTTATTCATAAATGGCCGACGATTTAAAATCCTTTTATGTGCATATAAATTAGCCACTCTGGCCTGGTTATAGAGTAAAGATTCTTTTGAATTTCACGCACGAAAACGAGTTCAGAGGAGCTAATTTATATGCACATAAAAGAATATTAATTGCACGGCCATTTATAAATATGGTCTATTCAACATGATAAAATTTGCACTGAATTACATCTTTTCTGCATTTACCAGGGCCTTTTTTAACATACAAGTTGAAGAAGGCAAGGCTTTCCCCCAGCCCCCTCCCCCCTTAAGCCAACATACGAATTGATTTTTCTCCCCTCCCACAGAGAAAGTTCCTTTTTGCTGAAGTGAACAAATGAACAAAGAATTAAGCGATAAGAATGTAAAAGGAAAATTTTGGACTTCGCTTTGAAGAAGGAATACCTACATAATTAACTTACCTCCACTTTTAGTTTCAAATATTTGAAATTAAAATGCTTAAATAAGTAAACAATCTTGTCCAACATTTCTATTGATGATATTAACTGTTCTTTCACTAAAGTTAATGTACCTAATAAAATGTTTTCATGGGACAGTCCTAACCCACTAGGAAGTACTGCAACAGCAGCATTAATATGTTTAGCATGCTGATGAGTTCTGACACAGCAAAGCAGTCAGAAACGTGTTGCATTTTAACTAGTTTGATGACATTTTATAACCCTCATTCAATGTTCCTAAAAATCAACTTTCAGAATGCTGAAAATGGCATTTCAGAGACTCTAAATTTTAAATTTTCACCGGTGGCATTCCTCTAGATGCCCCTGAAAGTGTTCTTTTTAGTGAATGTCCCCCCCCCCCTCCCCACGAGATAATCCTTAAAAAAGGCCTTGATTTTCATAATGTTTCAACAATAGACCTTATTCAAAAATGGCCGCCGAATTAAATTTTTTTTACATTTTTACATACATATAAATTAGCCTTTATGAACTCGTTTTCATGTGTGAAATTCAAAATAATTTTTACCTTAAAACGAGGTCATAAGCGCTAATTTATATGCACATAAAATAATTATAATTCGGCGGCCATTTTTGAATAAGGTCTATTAACAGTATTATAAAAACCGTGATAATCGAATACTGATAAAAGTCATATAGTGCATGCGCTTGAGGAACTTTGAGGAAACTGAGAACCTTCAAAATCCGTATAAGCATTTGATTTGCTCTCTTTGCGTTTTATTAGCCAATCAGAATAAATGCTTAATACTCAACCTGATAAATTTGCATTGTGTTACATCTTTTCTGCATTTATATTAAAATTGCACTTTTCTTAGCCAATCAAAGTTGTGATGTTTTTCCATGTATTTTATTATGCAGCAAATGTCACACTTTTAAGTGTTTATATTTTGCACCATTTTATTATGAATACATTTAAAAAAGTTTAAGACTAATACAAGACTATCTCTATCTAATAATATCAAAGAAAACTCAATGTTTTTAATCCTAATTGTATTAATGTACATCTACAGTTGTTGCCAGTTCAAGTTATAATAAAGAATTAAATTTCAGAGCTACAGTTACTTACATAAGATTAATTAAACTATACAATACATCAGCATTACATCACATTAACTCACACTTAGTAACTGTACCGAAAAAGATGGCGACTTGTAAATTTAACCATAATTTTTTTTCGCATAGTAAACTTTGTTTCTTCGGGGAATTATTGAAAAATACGGCTTGAGAAAAATAAATTTTAATGGAAAACGAGATCTATGTTAACATAATAAACATTATAATAGAATCAAGAATTACCAAGTTTATTATTTATTGCTGATCTTTCGACCTGTTGACTCAGACCTTCATCAGAGCAAATGCCAACATCGTGTCGACTCACGTAATTTAAACAAAACAACTAAACAACCAGAATGACGTAAGAACACAATGGCGTAGTTACGTGCTTATACGTTTATTCTAAAATTAATTAAATGACATATAAAAAATCCAGATTATTGATCGAAGAGAGCTAACCAAGTGCTATTCAATGGCTGACTCTCCTGTGAAATCGTAGGATTTTTTAAAAACTTTAATAGATTTGCTCTGATAAAGGTCTGAATCCACAGATCAAAAGCTAATCAATAAATAATAGACTTGTGTTACCACAAATCGTTACGCTTCTGTTAAAATTTGTCACCATGTAAACATTCAAATAATTAATAGTAAATATTGTTTATTTGTTTTTTTGAGATGCTCTAAGTTTACGAAGTATTATGGTTAAATTACAGCCGCCATTTTCTGGTATATTTTCGATTAAAGAAACTTAATAGTCAGAACTACATACATAAAAACGCACAAGATTTTACAGATCTGTAATCTTGTTGATATGTTGTGGAATTTTTGTTTGGGTGACTGACAAAATGTTTGTGTTTAATTATTCAGTCTATTCAGAGGTTGGCTTTTGGCAAAAAATAACGGGTAAAGGTTTTGATTCTTAATAAAATCCACTCAAATTGATACAAAATCATTTTACTTTGTGGAAAAGAAATAATTTGACCGCAAAAGATATCCACAACTAAATTTTTAAGCAAGATGAAGCTGGGTGTTTATTTAGGTTTGCTAAAAGTTCAGAGCTGTTTCTCTAGTATAAACCAAAACCATGCTGTCGCTTTGCAAACCAGACTTTAGTCTTGATATATAGCGTTGTCGTTCTTTCATGTTTAACATTCAGTTTTCTGACGAGCGGCAGGCTTAGAGTAAAACTGTACATAATCCAATATCTGAAATAGAGTAAACTGAAGGTTGACAGTCAAAGTTTAAAATGGTTCAAGGACAGCTTTCGTGAAAATAGAACTTCTCAAAGTGTTGTTGTTTGACGGTTAATGTTAGTGGAGTTCAGGTATATGAAGGACCATGAGTTAAACATTCTTGAGATAATCTGTAGACAGTCAGAGTTAAGATAGCTCCAGATAAGTTTTGTTTAGATATTCATCCTTAGTATAATACCATGAATCAATGATGATAAACTACAGGTGCGAACCAGATAAAGAATGTCTGAAAATATATTCCTGGTTGAACATTTCAGTGCTGGTGACATAGAGATCAAAGTTTAATGCTCGTAGTTGATATTCAGTTGTCAGTTTACCAAATGCCAGTATTCGAGGTTTTCCAAATTAAAGAGATACACTTTGTAAAGTTCAAGACGTTTGATTTAACTAGTAAAATAGTTCCAGTTATAACTCAAAGAATTGGGTTCAAATTTTCAGTCATTATTCCAACCATTTAGCATGTTAATAATATAGATAAATATAGCAACTGACAAGGCTGAAAACGAAAGTATGCAGAGGAACCAATCAGGTATCATTACACCAACTGTGGAAGCGGAATCTTTAACTTCAGTTTCAAACAGATCAACCTTTAGCTTCATCATCAAGAATAGTTGTCATGGTTCAAGCTTTAAAATAGGATATATTCTTTATTTGTTGTCGTAAGCAAGGTTTTGAAACTCGTCGATATAACAATTTTGGTTTGCTTGAAGGCGTCAACAAAGCAACAGAAAGCACAGATTTAATTATTACACAATTGTCTCAAATAAGCGTTGTCTTCCTGAACCAATGGTGTTAGTTTGACTTTCTCTGTATTCAAGTACCACACAGTTTGTTTTATCTTTGGTGAAGTAACCACTGGAAGATTCGAGAATCCCAAGAATAATTTCCAAAGTTTAAGCAGCCGTGATTTGGCTAGACAAACAGCTCGAACTATCTTTATCACTCAAATGGAAACATTGTATTGTACAATTGCTTAAAACATTAGACGCGGATATCTCAGTTCATGAAGTAATATTTAAAACATGAGCAGCAGTGTTTTCTTATCAGATTTAAAACACGAGGCGATAGCCGAGTATTTTAGATCTCATAAAACACATACTGCGAATGTTTTGAATAGCTTTAGAAACGACCCATTTCGTAAGTTCATTGGCGTAGTAATTTTGTGTCTGAGCCAAGAAAATCAAAGCTAAAGTTAATGAAATCAAGATTTTTTTATCAGTTATAAAACTACGGACTTAGCTGAATTTCTTTTGTGCTTTTCTCATGAATTATTAATGAGTTTTTAAAAAGAATATAGCTTCGTACTTAAAACAAAATATGAGCAAAACATTTTTTGAAATTTTATCAAGTTAACCCTTTACAGCCTAGGCCATATCATGCCTTGAAAAAAATCGTCTGGGTTTAGCTAGAAAAATAACTGCTAAAGTTTTTTTAACAGGCTGTGGAGACCATTGACAGCCTAAGAAGATCTTCTCTGTGCTAAATAGAATCCAACTGGTGTTAACCAGAAAAGATTAATAAGATTTTAAAAATGGCTAACAGGCTGCAAAAGGTTAAGCAGTATTCTATTCCAATATTTTAAACAAAAAGCCAACCTCTGAATATGATTTTCACAGTGTGAATAACATGCAGCTATCGTTAAGTTAACTACTTGAGAAAAACAAATAGGATAAAGCTCTAAACTAAAATCTTTTAATAACTTACGAGTCTCGCTACAAAAACTACTAGTGTGTAATGACAAAACTACAACCATTTTTCTGAGGTGTCCCTATACAAATTTTTTTCAGGCTAGTATGCCTCAGACCCCTTTTTACAGCTATTATACTTAAATTTACTTTTACTACTGGAAAGGACTAGTACTTAAGTTACTTTGACTATAACTTCAACTCTTTTGAAATGTTAGAACTTATAAGTAAGGCTAGTATAAGGCTCACTCCCCTTTACAGCTATTATACTTAAGTTTACTTTTACTATAACTTCAACTCTTTTGATATTTTAGAGCAGTTCTACTATGTTTTACAACAAACTTCAATTGCATTTCTACCTGACCAAATTGCTTCCTTTAAATCCTCATTCTACCAGGCTAAATGCAATTACTAATGTTATTAACATTTCGATCCTTAACGACTTAGACCTACTAAAAGTTTCCTAAATCTCTTTCTATCAAGTAAAATATATAATCACGATTGTTATATTCTTTTCTTTAAACTCCTCAATTAAAATAACAACACTGAATCCTGTTAGAACATCGGCAAGAGATTCACCAGGAGGAAAGGGTAATCTTATTATAAATATAAGTGCCAAGCACAAAACACGGATAAAAGACAGCAAACACAAGGCATAAAAACGTAATATTTAATCTAACGTTTCGTTGTTTACATTACAACATCTTCAGAGATATAGTTCAATAGGTGTCAATTCATCAATTTACAGACTACACTTCTGTCTGAACTACAAATATAAAATACAAAATACAACTGAAACAAATAATTAAACCTAGTTGTTTTATATCAATAACTGGTATTATAGATTCTGTTACTACGGAATTGAAAACGAGATACTACATGAAAAAACTTGTGTAAAAAATACTGTACAATAAAGCAAGTAATCAAAATAGAATACATTTACAAGAAATAAGAAGTTTCTTTTATAAATCCTAAATTATCAGTTCTGCCCTTTTCGTCTTTTTTATAAGAGATAACATACATCCTACCATTTTATTTCATTTTTTGAGATTCTTCTTTTATCTTATTAATATCTTCTTCGGAGAACTTAGCATCTTCACCAAAAACAGTATAAGGTCCCCAAATATAATATGAACGACAGAAACGATTTTCATGACGTTGAAATATTTTCATTGTTTCTTGTAAAGCGTCGCAAACCGACCTTTCCCCTAAAATTCCGGCGTATAAAGTTTTCATAAACAATTCGGACCCTTTGTCGTCAGTAGACCAAAGTGTAGTGACGACAGAGCGAGCACCGGCTGCAAGAAATGCGCGTGCTAGACCAACGACTCCTTCTGAAGAAAGTTCACCTCTTCCTGTATAACAACATGATAGAACAACTAAGCGTGCTTTTATATCAATGTCCATAATATCGCTTTCTCTCAGAAGATAAAATTCTTCATTTGGCATATCTAAACCTTGCTCTTTCCACTCTGGGTTCGGAGCCAGAAAGATCTCTCCTCGATCTTTGTCGCCATGTGCTGCAATGTGAATAATGCTAGAGCTACAAATACGTTCTAAAACAAGACTTTTTATCGCCTTACGCCCAATTAAAGGTTTCGCATTAAAACGTCCCGCAAGACATTTGATTTCTTTCTCAGCATGTGGCAATGGACGGAGATATGATTGATTATATTCAAGCTCTCCAAACTTAACTGTGCCTACTGATGGATTACCAACAAACAATGCAGGGCCTAGATTAGCATGCTCTTTGGTTAACATACTGGAGTACAGTGTATGCAAAGACGGTGTAATTTGAATGCTATAGGTTTTCGACAAGTAAGAACAGTTTTCATCTAACAACGTGGAAAATGGAACAAAAAATAAAAAATTGTCAGGAACAATAATCAGTTTGGAGCCCTTGATGAACTTTTTGATCGGATCGATAAGTGATACAAACAGTTTTCGCAACATGGACAAAGCAATTATTTTTTCATTCCTTAGCATGGCGATATCTAAGTACTCCAGGCTCTTCATTTTCGGAAGATGAGCATGAGCTAAATCGTAAATCTCCACTACTCTTTCAAGATTTTTCTTATTTGATTGAGAAGGACCGGATCTTGTCTTTTGAATGTTATTGTTTAAGTTCGCTTCACAAGCCAAAGGCTTTTCTGAATTGAATGAATAGAGTGTTTTGGAGAAGTCGATAGCATCAAATAATTCCCCAGTACCAGAATGCAAATCTTCTTCATAAAAAAATGAAGAATTTCGGCTAAGTTTCAATTTTAAAATGCTAAGAAAAGAGATTAGATTTTTGCAAATGTAAACTTGGGTCGATAAAGTACCATCAATCTCTTTGAAATTAATATATTTAGTATCATCATCATAATTTAAAACCCAAACATTCAAACACTTTCTAATATCAAAAGCGTAAAATATGACAGTAGAGGAACTGTCACTAAGCTGTATAGCTTTTTTAAGATCAACTATTTGATCACGTTCTCTTTTGCACTCAACTGCTTGCCAAGTCTTGTCTGTATAATTGACCAGGTCAACAATCTCTGATTTCTTCCGTTTCTCGATAAAAGCATGCAGTGCCTTGGCCTTTCCAAGATCCATAACTAACAATGAGGCTTCAATGCGTGTTAACAAAAGAAAACAATGCATTAGAGCCACATGTCGTTCAAAGTATTCACCAGTGAATGATATCTTATTTTTGTCAACATCCAAGTCGAATAAAATCTTATCACCACACATAACAGATCTCTTAAGAAATGACACAGCGTTTTTTAAGTTGCTCACATCTTCCGTTTCGCGAGCTACAGACAAATACAGTGCCAAGTAAGAGGTCCCTATCCTTCCTAAAGAAAAACATTCCAAACTTCGATCACCAATTTCTGAACTAATTTTAAATGCTTCTCCAAAATATTTAAGAGATTTTTGAAACTGCCCCATCTTAGAATATACACTCCCTAGATTTCCATTGTTACCTGCTATTCCTGACCGATCTCCTATTTCAGTGCTGATTTCTAGACCTTTACTGGAATAGTAAATGGCTTTTTCATACTGCCCCAAACAACGATAGACAGTCCCTAAATTTCCATTGCTACTTGCTATTCCTGACCGATCTCCTATTTCAGTGCTGATTTCTAGACCTTTACTGGAATAGTAAATGGCTTTTTCATACTGCCCCAAACAACGATAGACAGTCCCTAAATTTCCATTGTTACCTGCTATTCCTGACCGATCTCCTATTTCAGTGCTGATTTCTAGACCTTTATTAAAATAGTGAATAGCTTTTTCATACTGCCCCATACTCGAATAGACACTCCCTAAATTTCCATTGTTTCTTGATATTCCTGACCGATCCCCTATTTCAGTGTTGATTGCCAGACCTTTATTAAAATAGTGAATAGCATTTTCATACTGCCCCAAACTAAGATAAGTATTCCCTAAATTTCCATTGTTACTTGCTATTCCTGACCGATCTCCTATTTCAGTGCTGATTTCTAGACCTTTATTATAATACTGAATAGCTTTTTCATACTGGCCCATACTCGAATAGACACTCCCTAAATTTCCATTGTTATTTGCTATTCCTGACCGATCTCCTATTTCAATGCTGATTTCTAGACCTTTATTATAATACTGAATAGCTTTTTCATACTGCCCCAAACAACAATAGGCAGTCCCTAAACTTCCATTGTTATTTGCTATTCCTGATCGATCTCCTATTTCAGTGCTGATTTCTAGACCTTTATTATAATACTGAATAGCTTTTTCATACTGCCCCAAATGACGATAGGCAGTCCCTAAATTTCCATTGTTACTTGCTATTCCTGACCGATCTCCTATTTCAGTGCTGATTTCTAGACCTTTACTGGAATAGTAAATGGCTTTTTCATACTGCCCCAAACAACGATAGACAGTCCCTAAATTTCCATTGCTACTTGCTATTCCTGACCGATCTCCTATTTCAGTGCTGATTTCTAGACCTTTACTGGAATAGTAAATGGCTTTCTCATACTGCCCCAAACAACGATAGACAGTCCCTAAATTTACATTGTTTTTTGCTATTCCTGACCGATCTCCTATTTCAATTCTAATTTCTAGACTTTTATTGTAATAGTAAATAGCTTTTTCATACTGCCCCAAACAACGATAAGCAGTCCCTAAATTTCCATTGTCACTTGCTATTCCTGACCGATCTCCTAATTCAGTGCTAATTGCTAGACCTTTATTGTAATAGTAAATGGCTTTTTTATATTGCCCCAAACTAAGATAGACACTCCCCAAATTTCCATTTTCATTTGCTATTCCTGAACGATCTCCTATTTCTGTGCTGATTTCTAGGCCTTTATTGTAATAGTGCATAGCTTTTTCATACTGCCCCAAACAACTATAGGCAGTCCCTAAATTTCCATTGTTAATTGCTATTCCTGACCGATATCCTAATTCAGTGCTGATTGCCAAACCTTTATTGAAATAATAAATGGCTTCTTTATACTCTGCCAGCTCTAGATGCGCATTTCCTAATATTTCGCAACATTTTTCTTTGCCTGATTTGTGTTTAAGTTCATCTGCAATCTTTTCAGCTCTTAGGGTATATTCTATTGTTTTACTATAATGTGAAGTATTAAGATATATTTCTGCAATTTTAAGAAGAATGGTCATTCTCAAACTCTTTTCCTCAACTGAATTACTTAATAATTTTTCGAACTCAAGATTGTACTTCAACATATCCGAAGATTCTCCATTTCCATCACATTTTTGAGTAATCAAGAATAACATTAATCTTTTTAACATTAGGTTACCTTGAAGAAGTTCAATGGATCTATCTACTATATACACAAAGTCATTCTTTCTTCCTTTTTCTTGTAGGATTTTTGCCGTCTCAGCAACAAACTCAATCACCATTTCTATGTTTCTGTTTCTTGCTTGAAATATCTGTTTTCAGTTTAAAAATATTTATATAGAGCAAAAAAGCTAACCAAAACGTGTCTAGCAGATGTTTGTACTAAACCGAGGTTTGGTATATAGAGATAGAGTAGAGGGGGGAGTGAGGAGTCAAATTGAGCTAGTGTCACAAAAAAATTGTCCCCTTCTAAACTACATGATAAAAGCCAAGTTAAACAAGTTGCTTCACGCCGTTTTAACATGCCGTTACCGGGATTGTTTCCAGTTTGTTAACATGCCTGTAATAGGTTGTTGACAACTTGCAACAAAGTTGATGACTTCAACGGACTTTTGACAAATTGTTGCAACAACTTGTTACTGCTCTGCACTTACAAAATTGCTACAAGGTTGACAACAACAAGCTTGCATTGGCTTGATAAAATCACAACTTCTTAACAACTTGTGAACAGGCGTGCTACAAGCTTGTTGCAAACTCATCTTGTCAACACCGAAGCTGTGGGATTTTTACGGGTGTAGATTTGCCGAAATGAAACGACTATAGGAAAGAAGGAAAGAAGGAAAAAAGGAAGGAGGAAAGAAAGGAAATAAATGAATGAATAAATGAATGAATGAATGAATGAATGAATAACTGAATAAACGAACAAACCAATGAACAAACGAACGAACGAACGAACGAACGAACGAACGAACGAACGAATATACGAATAAATAAATAAATGAATAAAATACATTTTCGCAACTAGTACCAGTTTGGTCTTTTTCAAATAGTTCTAAAAACAGTACTAATATTTAAATTACTTACTTCACGGCGCATTTTCCCTGCATCAAAACTTTCTTGAGCTGATGCCATTTTTGTATACTGGCAAGACGGTTTTTAGCTGCAAAGAAGCAGAAATACGTGAACAAAACTGATAAAACTTATTTATTTATATACAATTTTGTAAAAAGTATACTAATGAACATAGAATTTTAAATATAATTATCTTCTTTATTTAGGATAAAAGGATAAAGGATTAACAACATTAACAACAGTAATTACATTGGTCACCTCGAAACCCTTGTTTTAAGAGGGACGATTAATCGCAAAATGAATATAAGACCCAGCTCAAAATTTTGAAATGTGTCGTATTTCCGGCCTCACCACCATTACGACCACCCGTTATTACGAGCACTTTTTCCTGGCCTGAATACCTTCTAAGCAGTGTAATACTCCAAGGGCTTCGCAGTGATCAGATTTCTGATCAGCATTCAGCCGAACATATTCGCAACACGCAAACAAACGTGCAATGATGTTTTAATTCTGATATCATGACATTTCATTGATCAGTATAATTTCAGCCTCGTGAATACATTCACAACACGCAAAACACAATGACGTTTTAATGTGACCACGACGAAGCACATTCGCCGCTCGCTCAACTCAGGGCATTCGCAACACAGGATGTCGCTATGATCGGATTTTGCATCAACATTCAGCGCGAACACATTCATAAGAGTGATAAGAGACACGGATTTCTAATAATTTGTAGCAGAGTAAGTTCGTTTATTTCATCGACCATACAATAATTTTTAATCGCTTCGTCTATAAAGGAAATTGACATAATCGGTTATCAGTTGCGAGTTATCGTCTCACGCTGGATTTTAATTCGCTCCGAAGGCATAATCAGTAATTAACAGTCGGTAAGTCAGTTGTCTTTTCACCCTGCATTCTCACTGGCTCCGAAGACAATCTCCACTGCTTCGCAGTTGATACAAAAACAGAAAAGACACACAACGGTAGAGGAAGTCAGAGGTAGTCTCAATTCTAATAATGCCATGTCCAATAATCCGTTTTGAAACGAAAACGGAGACCTCGTATATCGAAAACGTATCAAAAGTTTTCCGTCCACACTATCGTTTTCGAATCGTTTTCGCCGTTTAGTAAAACGCTAAAAAGATCTACTATTTTAGACTTCCACGAGTGGCAAAAATTACCATTAAACATTATATTCGGGCCTAACACACAGTAGCATGAATAATAAAATATTCAAAAACCAAACTGTAACTTGTAGTAGGTACTTGGCGAGGTAAATTCGCAACGTTTGGTTAAAAAACTGACGATGGAATTTCGCTTTCTCCTTGAAAAGGGTATCAAATTACAAGAATATTATCGTGAAATCAAATGGGATTCCAAGAAGACCAATTTTCTGTTTGCAAACCGATTTTTCAACCGAATTTTGAACACTTCAAATACCGTTAAGTCAAGGCAAATTTTCTGCTGAATTATGTGGCGGTAGATAACTCTGAAAGCTTCTCTTGAAATGTTCTACTGAACATGATTCTTCGCAACTATTTAAAGGGCATATGACTCGAAAATTAAGTTTGTCTTATTGAAAAGAACATTTAAAATGATAAAATAACATCTTTTGCAGTTTTTGGTTTCCTTGCTTCGTTTTTGAGATATTCCAGCTTGTTTGATATGCAAATGACACAACTTTCTACGTCACATGTGCATAATGAGTTATCAGAAAAGGTTACATATCTTTGCTATTATGAAAACATGGGCTTAACTCAAAGGAAGCATGTGCGTGTTTCTATCCACACCACCAAACTTGTAGAATTCCAAGTGATTTCGTTTCACAATAGCAAAGATATGTAACCTTTTCTCGGTAACTCATAATACTCATTATGCACATGTGACGTAGAAAGTTGTGTCATTTGCATATCAAACAAACTGGAATATCTCAAAAACGAAGCAAGGAAACCAAAAACTGCAAAAGATGTTATTTTAACATTTTAAATGTTCTTTTCAATAAGACAAACTTAATTTTCGAGTCATATGCCCTTTAATTGTTAGGAATGTTAGTTTTTTGCCAAGTTTAGATATAACTAAATATTAAGAAATACAAGAGATTCTGGAAAGTGAAAGTGAAAGAATGTTTGATATGCCCTAATTGTTATTCAAACAAGCTTCCTATAGCCTTCCTTAAATATATATATATATATATATGAGTAAAATTTGTTCTCAAGCTTTATACTCAGAAAAATGTCTGAGTATCCCTGACGGGATTCGAACCCGCGACCTTCTGATTTCTAGACAGACGCTCTACCGACTGAGCTACTGGGACTCAGACGGTAGTGAGAAGGATAAATCGCGATCTGGTTCGTTTAAAAACGAGCGTCTGTCTAGAAATCAGAAGGTCGCGGGTTCGAATCCCGTCGTCAGGGATACCCAGACATTTTTCTGAGTATAAAGCTTGAGAACAAATTTTACTCACATTACACCAAGCTACAATTTCAACTATATATATATATATATATATATATATAGTAAGTAAGTGTTCTCCGGATTATATTATTAAAGTTTTGAGCTTTCAACTCGGTTCTTCGAGTCTTCTTCAGAAAAGTTTAACGGTGTATTAGAATGTTCGCGCTGTTCCTCACGTAATTGTATTCGACGAGAGCGTCTGATTGGTGCGATGTTAGGAATAGGTGGCGTTTGATTGGTTGTGATGGGACGCGTTGCTAACCAGGTCTGTGTATAGTTGATGGTGGTCGTGGAGTGTCCAGTGTTCGACGGGTGGATTTCTTCGGAAGGAACGGAGGGTGGGTGTGAATCAGGATTGTTATGTGAACGTTTTAATTGAAGGTAGGTTGTAGGAATGTCGATGTATCGGTTTAATGTACGTTTGTCTATGCTGTGCCACGCTTCTTTAAATTCGCGCGCGTGTTTGGTAGTCGCCTGTCCTAGTATTTTCGTTCGTGACCAGTCAAAAGTGTGTCCGTTGTCGTCAGCGTGTTTGGCAGGAAGTGAATTATGGTCATGTCGGTTTATAGCGTTCTGATGTTCTGTTAGTCGTGTCTCAATCTTTTTGGATGTTTGTCCAATGTATTGTTGTGAGCAGTTACGGCAAGGAAACATGTAAATAGCGTTGTGTCTATCGATTGTAATCGTCTTGTCTTTGTGTTTCGTGAAATTAGATCTAAGTTTGTGTGTTGGTTTGTGTGCTATGTCAATGTTAAAAGGTCGGAGAAGTCTAGCTGTCATTTCTGATGTAGTGTGGATGTATGGTAAAGTGATCCTAGTCCTTTCAGGAGCAGGTTGGTCAGGTGTGATGTTCGTTGGTGTTCGTTTTTTGCGTGTTAAGACTTTGTTGATGAAGTTCCTAGGGTAGTTGTTCATACGGAATGTCGAGAGAAGGTATCTAACACGCAAAAAACGAACACCAACGAACATCACACCTGACCAACCTGCTCCTGAAAGGACTAGGATCACTTTACCATACATCCACACTACATCAGAAATGACAGCTAGACTTCTCCGACCTTTTAACATTGACATAGCACACAAACCAACACACAAACTTAGATCTAATTTCACGAAACACAAAGACAAGACGATTACAATCGATAGACACAACGCTATTTACATGTTTCCTTGCCGTAACTGCTCACAACAATACATTGGACAAACATCCAAAAAGATTGAGACACGACTAACAGAACATCAGAACGCTATAAACCGACATGACCATAATTCACTTCCTGCCAAACACGCTGACGACAACGGACACACTTTTGACTGGTCACGAACGAAAATACTAGGACAGGCGACTACCAAACACGCGCGCGAATTTAAAGAAGCGTGGCACAGCATAGACAAACGTACATTAAACCGATACATCGACATTCCTACAACCTACCTTCAATTAAAACGTTCACATAACAATCCTGATTCACACCCACCCTCCGTTCCTTCCGAAGAAATCCACCCGTCGAACACTGGACACTCCACGACCACCATCAACTATACACAGACCTGGTTAGCAACGCGTCCCATCACAACCAATCAAACGCCACCTATTCCTAACATCGCACCAATCAGACGCTCTCGTCGAATACAATTAAGTGAGGAACAGCGCGAACATTCTAATACACCGTTAAACACTGTAAATTTGGCAGTGTTCAGCCAACACTTGATAGGTGTTAAATTACACCAAATTGGTGTAAAATGACAACTTACACTTTTTTAGTGTTAATTTACACGCATTATGTGTATTTGTACACTTGACACGTGTAGCCACAACACTTGTTAGTTGTTTGGTGTAAATCAGGAGATAACTCATTTAACACTATGATCGTGTAAATTTACACTATAAAGTGGTAGTCTAACACTAGGTCAGTGTACGTTTACACCTGGATAAGTGTAGAAAGAAACATGTTTGGTGTAACACAACAGAGTCAATATTTCACACTGTTTTGGTGTAAATCAACACCAGGAAGCGTTAAGCCGAACTTTCCAGCACGGTTTTGCGTTTAATGGAAAATATTTTTAAGGTCCCATACTATACCTGACATATATGAAAACATCAATTGCAATATTTTTGTAATATTTCTTTGCAAATTTAATAGATTCTAATAAATCTAACTTTGCATATACAGTATAAATTAATACACACAGAACATGTTAAAATATATAATTATTTATTATGCCTGGTTTCCATATAGTCCTAAGAGTCGGCAACTTACAGTAGTCGCCGACCAGTCACAGACTCAGTCTGGGGACATGGAGACATCTTGTTGGTGTAGTCATACTGAGTTCAACTTTATAATAAACAAGTGATTGTATTTAACAACCGGGTATTGGAGGTCGAAGAGTATGTGTAGCCTGAATCCACCCTCCCCTCAACACCTGCAACCTCTGCCCACCCCCTAAATAAACACCTGCAGGCTATGGTTATGCAAACCAGTTTTCAAGCACACAAGTCACACACCGAGTCTGTTATAACTATATGGCAACCAGGCTTAACTTACATTATATAATTATATATACAGTAATTGCACTAATCTATATCTCTCTCTATATATATATATATACATGAATAATTTGAACACTATTGTTCTGCATCACTTAAGTCATATCGCATTCTAATAAAGTTCCTATCAATGCCATTCACAGTCATAGAGTAAACATCCAAAGGATGGTAATCAATCAGATCACTATAATTTGTAAGGACAATTTAGTTCGGTTCTTCAACCGCATTCCGCAGTATCAGACCATTGCCATAATTCCAAATTAATATGTGAGTAATTTTGAAACAGAATAGCATATCAGAATTCCGAAAGAAAGGCTACAGGTAATAAAACTTCTGGCTAAACAGCGCAGTCACCAGAGCAGCAACCTGGTGCAGAGACTCCGTCTGACCAGTGTCGTACCCAGGCGCATGCAGCCACGAAACCGCGCAGATAGCGAGCGCGCATTGATACTTGGGATAGCGTCATTTCATTTTTGATTCTCATCTCAGCGCGCCACGTTTGAAATTCATTTGTGATGGTGTTTTGGCTTTTGAGATTCAAGCTATGGAAACTTTTGGTAATAAAAGACTTTTGCGAAGAGATCAGGCAGACAGTCCTCACCGAAGTAACATGTTCTTACGGAAAGATTTAACAAAAAGCCATGAAAATCCAGTTGAACCAAGAAAGTCCTAGAAGCTTCTCTCGCACGAGGCTACGAGCAAGGTAAGAGATTGAGTATTTATCGTTTGTTTTCTATTGTCCTCCTTATTGTAATGTGAAGTTTTCTTTGGCTCTCGTCAAATTTCCTGTTTGATTGTCCAATACAAACCATTTTATACTGAAGTTAGTGTAGTTGAAGTCAATGTTTGGTATTAAGTCATCATCTAGTTTTGAACATGGCGGTTGGAATCTCTTCTCAATTTAGTCAATTGTGGTTCCTAACAAACTCTCAAATCATTCTACCTTTTTTGCCATTCTTTAGCCACCGTTGCTTTCATGATAAGGATTATCTTATGTAAAACTAAAGCATTCAGATTTTGAGGTAAAAGTTATTTGTGATTAGCGTATTTTCACTGAATCACTGGCAGAATTCATCATCATTATGAAATATTAAATTGTTGTTAACAGACTAACAGTATGTTTTGTGTGTGTGTGTGTGTGTGTGTTTGTTTGTTTGTTTGTTTGTTTATTCATTTCATATATTATTTTCTCTTGTTTTCTAGTGCATAGGGTAGAGTTACCTTGTTCAGTTGTGTTCAACCATTTAATTCAACTTGCTGTTTATATTGGTAAGTAAAATCCTTAAATAACCTTAATTCATATACTAGTAGTTTATTTATTGAGTAATGACATAATGATCTATTCCTATGTTGATATCTCAAAGTACTAATTACAGGTCATATATTGGTCTAACTGTATGTCTTTTATATTTAGCAAATTTAATTTCAGTAAACTTTTTGGACGTCACTTTCGACCTAAGCAATGGAAAATACAAACCTTTTCGAAAGCCCAATGACGATCCATTATACATAAACAAGCAATCAAACCACCCACCAAGCATTTTAAGACAGCTACCTACATCAATCAACAAGCGCATTTCCCTCCTCTCGTCTGACGAGCGGACATTCCATCAAACCGCACCAATTTACCAAGATGCATTAAGGCGCAGCAATTTCAACCATGAGCTAAACTACACACAAGAAGCACCACAGCAAACACGCA